>CM077147.1:116878437-117478437 GCA_039583875.1 Platanthera guangdongensis | reverse complement strand
GACTGATGATGGTCTATCCATATCCCAGTCAAAGTTTACCAAGGAAATAATCAAGAAATATGCCATGGAGAATGCTTCCACCATAAGAACTCCCATGAGCTCAAGTATGCCTTTAGGCAAAGATGATATAGGGAAACCTGTTGATCAAACTCTGTATAGAGGTATAGTTGGCTTCCTTCTCTACCTCACTGCAAGTAGGTCTGACGTTATGTATGCAACATGTGTCTGTTTTAGGAATCAGGTCTGCCCAAAAGAGTCTCACAACACTGTTGTGAAACGAATCATGAGATAACTTAAGGTCTCCCCAGATATTGGCCTATGGTACCCTAAGAATGGGGAATTTGAACTAACAGGCTATTCAGATGCAGATTTTGTAGGCTTCAAGGAGAATAAGAAGAGCATTTCAGGCTCCTGTCAATTTCTAAGTGGAAGGTTTGTCTCTTGGAGCTGCAAGAAATAAACATGTATTACAATGTCAACAACAGAGTCAGAGTATATACCAGCTGGAAGTTGCTGTGCTCAATTACTGAAGATCCAACATTAACTTTAGGACTACAAAATTCAGATAAGTAGAAATCCACTCTTTTGTGATTCTACTAGTATAATTTCTATAGCTAGTAATCCTGTCTCCCATAACAGGACTAAGCAAATAGAAATTGGGTATCATTTCATTAGAGAACATGTGGAAAAGGAAGAAATCTCCCTTGAGTTTGTCTCCACAGACAAGCAAGTGGTTGATATCTTTACTAAGCCTCTAGATGAAGCCAAGTTCAACACCTTCAAATTTGAATTGGTTATGTTGAATCCTGTGTACCTTCAAGTCTCTCTTCTACCATAAGTTGCACGATCCATTTTGCAAGTATTACAAGCTCTTCCTCTAGATAATGAAGATGATGTGCAACTGTTGAGGGGGAGCCAGCCTAACAGCTATACTGGATTCAGTCACAGTGAGAAAATCTACTCCAGACAGATAGGGGGAGAAAAACCCTTGGAATGCTCCCTATTACAGAAGTCAAAAGGGGGAGGATAAAAGTCAAGGGTTAAGAAGAACAGACAGGTGGAATAGTAAGGATGACGGCATGACAGGGGGAGTAAGTAAACCTCCACAGGCCAGAGAAATATAGTAACATTTCCATACTCTACTAATGTTAAATTTTGTCCATGATGAATATGTTGTGTTGTCAATGACCTGTATTATTTTGACTTCTTCAAATAGGGGGAGATTGTTGGGTCTATTGATCCCAATGTCCCAGATTTGTAAAAAGTCAAATGGGTTAATGACATACACACATGATGTATTTGATGTGTGCTTTAGTTCATGCATGCAGATAGTACATGATTAGATAGGCGAAGTAAATGAGTTTGGTAGTAAACTCAAAATTCATCGAGCTCAGCAAGAAGTTCATCGAGCTATGTTGGTAATTCATCGAGCTCAGCTTACAGATTGTCGAGCTCAGCCGAACACTTGTCATGCTAAAGACAGAAAAATAAAATAATTCAAAAAAGCGTTGAGACTGCTGAGAAGATCAGAGTTCGTTGAGCTCAGCCCACAGATCGTCAAACGCAGTTAAACCTAGAAAAACTGACTGAGGCAAAAAGCGCTGACACCACTGATATAGCTTAGAAGAAGGCGTTGAGACCGCTGAGACAGATGAGATAGCTGAGAAGAAGGCGTTGAGACCACTGAGACAGCTGAGACAACTAAGAAGAATTTGTCAGCTTGATCGCTAAGACAAAACTAGATGGATTTCTCTAAGTCCAGTAGCGTTGAGTGAACCAGGTTCACTCAACGCTTCTAATAAAGAAAGAAGCACTGAGACAGTTAAGAGGAAAACTGCTCAGATAGAAGATAGTCTCAGTTGTGAAGCAAAAATTGCTGAGATCGCTGTGAAGATGCAGCTGAGACAGAAAATTGTCTTAGTTAATAAGAAGAGTGCGTTAAGATAAAGGAATATCACAGCTATTAAAGAAGAAAATGCTAAGACCGCTGAGACAGAACCATTGAGACAAATCTAGAGAAAATTCACAAATCCAGAAGCACTGAGAGCCGAAACAGATGGCGTTGAATGACTTAACATCAATCAATGCTTCATGGATTTCTGGAATATTTTCTAAGTCCAGATGGTGATGACCATTGCGGACGTCATCAAATTCAACTTACATGTAGATGTTGCGAGAAAGCTGCAGTGGCATCGAAAGCTACCTTGTCCTTTTCTGAAGAAGGTGGGGCTCACCAAACCTTGGTTGGGCCCAAATAAAAGTGTGTTGTTGATTCAAATCAACACATATAAAAAGGAAAAAAGAAAAGGGATTAGGGTAACAGATGAAATAGATCGAACGAAAAAAAGGAACAAATGCTAAAAATACAGAAAGAAATAAAGAGGCGGCAGTACATCTTCTTCTCCACCAAGCTTAAAAGCTAAAGTCCAGCAGAGACAGCCTAAAATGCAAAGGAAGATAGCTGAAGCTCTTCTAGCTCAACAAGATAGTTCTTTCTAGAATAAATAAGCTGATTCATACATTCAGCAGGCTGGTAGTTACTCATCTATGTAGCAGAGAATAGTTGGTTGTAGAAGACGACTAATTCGTTCTACTGAAAGTGTGCTGGACTGATATCTACTCTGTCTAGCAAGATATACATAGAGACTTATCTTTGAGTCAATTACTTTATTTTTCTTAAATCATTCTGTATTCTCTTCCCGTAGGATTCTGTTTATCTGAATCTGAGTGTATGGAACTTTGTGCCTGAGGTAGGTGACTAATTAGTCACTGAGGTAGGTGCCCTATTGGTGTACTTAGGTAGGATCCAAGTGTGGATCTGAGCTATAGGACTTAATTGCCAAAGGTATGAGAGTGTTTCTCTTTGAGTTAGGATCCAAGTATAGATCTATGGTAGGGATGTCCTCCTAGCCTGAGTGTAGAGCCTTGTGCCTGAGATAGGTGACTGGAGAGTCACTGAGCTGTAGGTGACAAGTGTGTCTCTGAGTTGTAGAACTTGGAGGAGGCTGAGTTGCAGGTACCTGAAATGGTGCTAAGTTGTAGGAGTGTTGCAGCACTCTGAGAGTAGGGCTGTGTGCCGGAAGTTATAGGGCCAAAGAGCCTGAGTTGTAGGCCTTAGAAATAAGGCTTAGGTAGGTGATCAGTGAATCATTGAGGTGTAGGAGCTCTGCAGAGCTCTGAGGTAGGAACCCTTGTGTTTCTGAGTTTGGATTCTGTGAAAAATATATGTATAAGGCTGAGGGCCTGAGGTGTAAGCTCTGAGTAGCATATTTATGGAGTTTGTGCCTAGTCATATAAATCAGTTGGATAGGTGGGAGGGAAAGTGGATGTACCCATTTGGGGAACCACTATAAATCTTTATGTTTGCTATGTTGTTTGTTTTCTTTCTTATTGCAGGATCTAAGGCAAAGCTCTAGACAGTTTAATTTGAAAACAGCAAAAGAACCAATTAAAAATTCAAAGATCTATTCACCCACCTCCCCCCCCCCCCAAGGTGATTAGCTAACCTTGAGTTAAATAACTTTCATGGTGTGGAGTTGGAGATGGATAAACTTACCATCAAGGATACTCCTTCTTCTGACCAAGTGGAATAGGATGGGGTATGCATTCCTGAAGAGGACAAAGTTCATAGGACATGGGTGAACAATAGTAGGATCCAGCCATTGAAGGTCAAGAAGCTGAGAATAGAATGCCAGTAGTTGTCAGGAATTTGAGGGATCATCTAAGAGATCAAATCATAGGTGATGCTAGCCAAGGGATTACAACAAGAAACAAAAGCCTCAATATTGCTATACACACTAGTTTTCTGTATCAGGTTAAACCTAAAACGTTTGAAGATGCCAACATAGACCCATTTTGGATTGTGTCTATGCAAGAAGAACGGAACCAATTCAAGAGATGCAAAGTTTAGAAGCTAGTTCTCAGACAATAAGGACATGACATTATTGGAACCAAGTGGATCTATAGGAATAAATTTGATGAAAATGGTGTTATAATCAAGAATAAAGCCAGAATGGTTGTCAAGGGATACAGACAAGAGAAAGGTATTAATTTTGATCAAACCTTTGCACCGGTAGCTAGATTGGAAGTTATAAGACTATTTCTTACATATGTTGCACATAAAGGATTCAAGGTCTACCAAATGGATGTAAAGTCATCTTTCCTAAATGGTGAAGTAAAAGAGGAGGTCTATGTTGAGCAACCCCCGAGTTTTGTTAATTCTAACTCTCCTCATTATGTATATAAGCTTAGAAAGGCTTTATATGGGCTGAAGCAAGCCCCCAGAGCATGGTATGAAACCCTGTCTAGCTTTCTTATTGAGAACAAATTCTCAAGGGAAAAGATAGACTAGACATTATTTCTTATGGAAGTCAAGGGTAAGATCATTCTAGTCCAAATATTTGTAGATGACATGATCTTTGGGTCTACTGATGATGGCCTCTGCAATAAGTTTGCTAAACTAATGCAAGGGTTGTTTGAGATGAGCAGTATGGGTGAACTCAAGTATTTCTTGGGCCTCCAAGTTAGACATTCTGAGGATGGTCTATACATCTCTCAGTCTAAGTTCACAAAGGAGTAAATTAAAAATTTTGGAATAGAGAATGCCTCCAAAATGAAAAACTCCTATGTGGTCAAATGTTTCAATAGATAAGGATGAGAGAGGGAAAACTGCTGATAAAACCTTATATATAGACATAATTGGCTCCCTCCTCTACCTTACTATAAATAGGTCAGACATTATGTATGCTACATGTGTTTGGGCAAGATACAAGGCTGGTTCTAAGGAATCTCATTATTGTGCAGCAAAAGGAATTTTGACATATCTCAAGGGCACACCTGATCTTGGTCTATGGTACCCTAGGAATAATGACTTTAAACTAATTGGGTATTCAGATACAGACTTTTCATATTGCAGAGAATATAAGAAAAACACCTCATACACCTATCAATTTCTGGGAAGAAGATTGGTCTCTTGGAGCAGCAAAAAGTAAACAAGTGTTGCTATCTCAACATATGAAACAGAGTATATATCAGTTAGTAGTTGTTCTGCTCAGCTACTATATATTTAGCATAAGCTCCAAGACTATAATATCCAGCTAAGTAGAACTCTAATGTTTTGTGATTCTTCTAGTGCAATCTCTATTGCTAGGAATCCTATGTCTCATAGCAGGACTAAGCATATTGAGATTAGGTATCACTTTATTAGGTAACATGTAGAAAAGGAAGACATTTGTCTTGAGTTTGTCCCCATAGATAAATAGGTGGCTGACATTTTTACTAAGCCACTAGATGAAGCCAAGTTCAACACCTTCAAAATTGAATTGTACAGGTTGAACTTAGTTGTTGGAGCTTAGGAGCCCGAGCGGACTTGTGTCTAACCATATCAGTCTGTCTCTCTCGGCAGCATAGCAGTTTGTCTTAGCAGTTTGGTGGTGGACCTTAGCTAGAGGTCAGGAGGATAGCAATAATAGCAGTCTGGAGGTTAGCCGCAACGGTCTGGGTGAAGCCGTAGTTGTTTGGATGAAGTCGCAGCGGTCTAGATGAAGCCACAGTAGTATGGGTGAAGCCACAGCTCTGGATGAAGCTACAGCGGTCTGGATGAAGCCGCAGTAGTAGACAGATGGTTAACCACAATTGCGGTCTGGTGGCCTACACCAGCGGTCTTCCCTGGCAGACTTGCGGCTTTCTCTGTTACAGCTTGGTGTTCTGTTATTCATTGTATAGTGGGCAGTTTGACAATGTCAATCCGCATATACCGCCAGCTTGTATTTTGTCCCACATCGATTGTTTTATTCTCTTATCTCCCCTGACTTATATAAATAAGGGGGCATACCTATGTAATAATTATCTATTTGGTGCAATATAATTTGTGGTTTATTTAACTCTTGGACGTTTTCTCACTCATTTTTCACATGGTATCAGAGCGAATCGATCCTTTGCTCCAATCAGATTGCAGTTCGTTTGTCTAATAACTTCGGCTTCTTCCAATTTGCTTCTTGGACAGGCTTCTTCATGTTCACTTCCCTCCCTTTCTTGTTTGTCGCACTCATGCGATTTCTTTTCTATTACAAGACCCGCATTTTGGTCGCGGCTTGCCGCTAGTGTGTTGTCACCTTGACTGTGCAGATCCTTTCACTTCTCTCTTTCTCTCTTTTTTCTTCTTCTTCTTTGTGACTTCTTTTCTTGTTTGCGCGACTTCTTTCCCAATTCACGTGACTTCATTGTTGTCCTTCAGCTTTTCCTCTTCATTTATCTTATCGCTGTAACTTCTATAACCACTACGGGTTCCGCATCTTGGTCGTGACCACTTTTTTTGTTACTGGTGTGGTGTCACCGTGACCGTGTAATTTTCCCATGCTGTTTGTTCGTTGCTTGGTCGCTGCATCTTCTACTCTCATGCAGTGTCTTTTATCTTTTCCCGTGCAGGCTAGTATATGTTCTCGTGTGGTCTCTTATTGGTTTCCTCTTCTCTTCGTGTCCTGTTTTCTTCGGCTTCTTTTCAAACGGTGTAGTTTGATTCTCTTCCTCTCTCTCTCTTTTTGTCGCTGGCTCTCTATGACTTGTTTGTCGTCGTATTCGGTTTGGCTTCTCTTCACGCGTTTCCTCTTCTTATTTTGCATCCTTATTTCTAACCGTGCGGTTAGTTTTTTCTTCCTTTTGGTTTTTATTTTCATTGGGATGTTTTCTCTTCTCTCCTCTAAAGCTTGTGCTCTTGTGGCCTCCTCTGGTAAGTTGTTTATTGACTCTGGTGCCACTTGTCACATGACCGGTAACTCTTTTTTGTTCTTCTATTTGCACAAATAGAACATGCTATCTCCTATTGTTATTCCAGATGAGACTTCTGCTCCTATGCATGGTGTTGGCACTGTGCGTCTCTCTTGGTCTTTGCTGCTTGAGGACAGTCTCTATGTCCCTACTTTCCCATGCAATTTAATCTCTATTTATGCCATTTGCACTCAGTTAAATTGCACGGTTACTTTTACTGGCACCACTTCTTATTTCTCTGGTTCTGTCTCCAAAGCTACGATTGCTACTGGGACTGCCAGTGGTGGCCTCTTCTTTCTTGACCACGATATTGCTCTTTCTTCTTCATCATCTCTTTATCAATGGAATCATCATCTTATCCATCCTCCTTCTCATCTCTGTTAACCCCTCAGTCCGCAACATACTCCAAGTTCCCAAAGCCCCCATTCAGCAGGCACGGACAGGATTTGTCCGTCCGCCCAGTCCGGCACTGTCGCCCGGGGCGCCAAGGATGGTACCCCAGCAGCGGACGCAACAGTCCAGTCCGCTCAGTCCGCCGGCGCGTTGGGCAAGTCTCCAGCGGCGGACGCAGTATCCCGTCCGCCCAGGCCGCCAGCCTCAAGTGGCCGCGCCCAGCAGCAGTGGAAGCTCCAGTTCGCGAGCCCAGTCCGCCCCTTCTGTGCGGACTGGCGTGTTCTTTCTTTTTGCTTCCCGTCACCGCTGCCCGGTTCTCCTGTACCCCGGGCAGCCGGTTATTTTAGCCCTGCCCGCTTGGGCAGGCCCCCTATCCTATAAATAGGGGGGAGGTGGTGCACTCAGGGCACGCTGACTCGGACCCAGGAGCCTACTTGTTACAGGCTGCGGACTCGAATCCTGTGCCTTGCGGACTCCCCCTTGCTCTACTTCCCTCAGTCTTTTCTTTTCACTTGTAACCCACTTCTTCTTCAATCAAGGGAAAGCCCGTCGCAAGAGAGGCATTCAGGCCGCGACGGGCGAAGTCTGTTGTTGTCGTGGTTCACGGCCCTGCTCCTCTTTCAGCTCTCATCCGCTTAGTAGATCGCTGCTCGCAGTCTCCCCTTTTTTCCCGTGTTCGAACTGTTAGCTGGTGGTGACCGACTCCCTGTCCGTTTTCGTGCATCAACAGTTAACACGCGACCTTCAGATCCGAGTAGTGTTTTGAAATCAGCGGACACAAGATGTCAGACCGCAGAGCCCGCTCTTCAGACCGCTCGAGCTCTTCAGAAGACTCCCTTTGGGACGCGATTGAACAAGCTCGCCTTGAGGCCGAGCAGTCTCGCCGGCAGACCGACCAGCGTCTTGACACAATCAGCCAAGCTCTGCTTGCTTTGGCTCAGCGGCTTGCTCCTCAGGCCGCAGCGGACCCAGCGGACTCGCCAGTCCGCCAGACCCCAGCTCGCCGAACTCCGCTTCGGCAGTCGTCAGCAACTCCCCGGAACGCTGCTCAGTCCGCTGCCCCTCTGCGCCCTCAAGAGGAAGAGTTTGCTTTCAGAGAGTTCTTCAGAGAAGCTGCTAGGGGCACTCCTGCCCGCCAACTTCACTTTGTTGATCGCCAGTCCGCCGAGCCCGCGGACTCCTCAGCTCCAGTCCGCCCTTTCTACCCTGCAGAATTTGACACCCCGTCTCCCTTTGTTGACCGAATTCGATGGGAATCAGCTCCAAGCAACTTCAGGGAGCCTCGCATCCCTTCATATTCGGGGACGACAGATCCAGTTTCCCATCTCCAGGCATTTGAGGGGGCAGTAGCTTTGAGATGCCTCACAGATGCCATCAAGTGTAAATTGCTGGTTACCACTCTTGAAGGGCAAGCGAGAGAATGGTTCTATGAGCTGCCTTCGGGCACTATTTCTTCTTTTGCAGAGCTCCGTAGCCAGTTACTGCTGAGGTTTGCTACCTCAAGGAAGAGGAAGAATGGGCCAGCTGCCCTATTCGAGATCAAGCAGAGGGATAACGAATCGGTAGCACGATTCGTTGATCGCTTTCAAAGAGAAATCCAGGGGGTGAGGAATGTGAACCCCGACTATTACAAAGTTGCCTTGATCCACGGCCTCCGGGAGGGCCCTCTGAAGTTTAAGGCGACGACAAAGGCACCCGAGACCTATCAGGAGTTGATTGCCATGGTCAACCGCTTCATAGAAGGGGAAAATGCCAATCCGACCTATGTTTCATCCCTGACAGCTAAGGCTGAAGGAGGGGATGCCTCCGCTTCTTCTTCTCGTGGCAGGCCCCCTCGTCCAGACTTCCAGCCTCCGTCTCAAAGAGGCAGAAACTTCCGCAACAAAAAACCTTTCCAAGGCCATCAACAGTTTCACGAGCAGAGACTGCCGTTGGCCGCCGCTCCCGCAGTTCCTTTGCAAGCTCTTCCCATCCTCCAGCAGGCAGCCTTGCCTGCCCCGTGCCAATATGATGAAAGTCCCATGGAGGACCCTGCAGATCTGGACCTTGACGAAGTCATTCAGATCCTGCAAAGGTCAGGAGAGAGGAGGCAAGGGCCTCAGAAGATGTGGAAGCCGAGGGATAATTCACAATTCTGCCAATTCCACAAGGAAAAGGGCCATCTGACAGAGGACTGCAAGGTCCTTCGTGCGCTAATTGATAAGTTGCTTGCCGAGGGCAAGATTGACCTGACCAAGAAGGATTCTCCTTCCTCGTCGAAGCCATCCACCTCGAAGGGCAAAGAGGTAGCCGAGGCTTACCAGGAGTGTGTAGATGTGGAGGACGAAGGCCGTCTGGGGCCGATCAACGTCCCAGTGGAATGCTTTGATGCGGATGATGAGGGAGTTCTGGGACGCCTCTTCTTCATCCATGGTGGAGCAGGGACCGAGTCCACTCGGAAATCTTCAATTTCAAGGGTCACCCAGGCGGAGGTGGCCTCTTCTTCCGTTGCTCCCCCAAGAGAAGTCGTCACTTTTGGTCCGGAAGATCTGCCTCAAACAGCCAATACATTTGACGATACTGTTGTGATCAAGGCTGTGCTTGGGGACTTCATAGTGGACAGAATTCTTGTTGATACGGGCAGTTCAGTCAACCTCCTCTTCAAGTCTACCTTCGAGGCCCTGAGGACCGGAAAGCCTCTGCTCTCCACTGAGGGGCCGCTCTATGGATTCTCAGGAGAGAGAAAAGAGGTGGAGGGCAGCGTCACCTTGCCAGTAAAGCTTGGAGGGGCAACAAAGCAGATACAGTTCATAGTGGTCGACGCCCCCAGCAGCTATCATGCCATCTTCGGCAGGCCCCTGCTGAACAAGTACCAAGCAGTAATTTCCACTTATCACCTCGCCATCAAGTTCTTTGCCGATGGGAGGATGTGCCGGGTCAGGAGCGACCCAAGGAGAGCAAGGGAGTGCTACGTTCGCACTGTCAACATGGTTGAAGCTTCCCTTGCTCCAGCAGAGGCTGCAGAAGCCCTTTCCGGTTCGAAAGCTGCTGCTGATGAAGGTGCTCACCTGGAACCTGCCCAGGCGACGCAAGGAGTCCCCATTGCTGAAGGGGAGGAGAGGAAACTCTCCATCAACTCGGAGCTTCCTGAAGATCAAAAGGCTGAGTTGATTTCCTGCCTGCTAAAGAACCTGGATGTCTTTGCCTGGTCAGCAGAAGACATGCCGGGGGTGGATCCTGATGTAGCTTACCACCATCTGAATGTTGATCCCAGCTGCAAGCCCATCCAACAGAAGAAGAGGGACGTGGCGACAAAGCTTGCAGAGCCAATAAGGGAGGAGGTTGCAAAACTCCTCAAGGCGAATTTTATTAAAGAAGTGCAATACCCCACCTGGATTTCAAATGTTGTAATGGTTAAAAAACCAGGGGGAAAGTGGCGAATGTGTGTAGACTTTACAAAACTTAATAAAGCATGTCCTAAAGATTGCTACCCCCTGCCTCGGATAGATTCTTTAGTTGATTCCGCGGTAGGATACTCTTGCATGAGTTTTCTAGATGCGTTTTCTGGTTATCACCAGATAAGAATGCATAAACCCGACGTTCCTCACACGTCGTTCATAACTAACGATGGATGTTATTGCTATCTTGTCATGCCCTTTGGGCTTAAGAATGCTGGCGCGACCTATCAACGGATGATGGACCGTGTGTTTAACCATCAAAAAGGAAGAAACCTAGAAGTGTATGTAGACGATCTCTTAATTAAGAGTAAATCGTTTTCGCTGCACTTGCTAGATCTAGCAGAGACGTTCGCTACTCTGCGTAGATACAAGATGAAACTCAACCCTTTGAAGTGTACTTTTGGAGCGAGTAAGGGGAAGTTTCTTGGTCATCTCCTTACTTCGGAGGGACTTGCCCCCAATCCCGACAAGGTAAAAGCTATTCTTGAAATGCCTACCCCTCGTTCACCGAAGGAAGTTCAGCAGTTAGGGGAAGGCTGGCAGGTCTTGCAAGATTCCTCTCTCGGGTTGGAGATAGGAGTGCCCCCTTTTTCAAAACTCTCCGCGGTGCATCCAAGTTTGAGTGGACAGAAGAGTGCTCTCATGCTTTTGAGCAGTTAAAGATGCAGCTCACCTCATCGCCTCTGCTTCAGAGTCCCCGGCCAGGAGAGGTTCTTTTCTTGTATCTAGGGGTTGGCCCTGAGGCCGTCAGCTCCGTTCTCCTTCGGGAAGAAGGCAGAAAGCAGTTTCCAATCTACTATGTCAGCCATATCTTGAAGAGTGCTGAAACGCGGTATCCGATCTTGGAAAAGTTAGCCTTGGCACTGGTCATGTCAGCTCGCAGGCTTCGCCCATACTTCCAAGCACATTCAGTCCAAGTCATCACCGATCAACCTTTGAAGGGTGTGTTGGAAAGGCCCGAGCATTCCGGCAGGCTAGCTAAGTGGGCAATAGAGCTAAGTGAATTTGAAATTTCTTATGTGCCCAAGACAGCCATCAAAGCTCAAGTCCTAGCAGATTTTCTGATTGACATGCCAGAGTCCAGTTCTGATCAGGCAGAAAGGTCACCTTTGGCTTGGACCATCTATGTTGATGGTGCCTCAGGCAGAAGTTCTTCTGGAGCAGGAGTGGTCCTCATCAATCCAAATGGAATCAAGCTGGAGCAGGCCATCAAGTTCTACTTTCCAGTAACCAACAACCAGGCTGAATATGAATCTCTGCTAGCAGGCTTGAGGCTCGCAAGGGAATTAGGGATCGATCATGTTCACATCAGAACTGATTCTCTTGTAATGGCGTCGCAAGTCCTTGGCAACTTTGAAGCAAGGGAGCCAGTCTTGAAAAAGTATCTAGCTCTTGTGAAAATAGAAATCGGCAGGTTTAAAAGCTTCACCATCGAACATATTCCTAGAACAGAGAATGAGGAGGCCGATTTTCTCTCTAAGCATGGGATACCTTCAGGAGGCACAACTTCCGAGCTCTTCCGCCCGGCAGTGGTGGAAGGAGATCTGATGCAAGTCGACCAGCGAGTCTCTTGGATGGACCCGTTCATCCTATATCTATCAACAGGAAATTATCATCATACAGTTAGAGACAAGAAGAAGTTCAGAATAAAAGCAGCTCACTACTTTCTAGTGGCGGGAATCCTTTATAGAAAGACCTTCCTCTCAACCATGGCCCGATGTGTTTCAGAAGAAGAAGCTCACACCATTTTGCAAGAAGTTCATTCAGGAGAGTGTGGAAGTCACTCTGGAGCAAGAACTCTTGAAAGACGAGTCCTACGGCAAGGGTATTTCTGGCCCACAATGAAGAAAGACTCAGAGATCTGTGCCAGAAGGTGTGTTCAATGCCAGAAGTTTGCTCCGCTTCAGCACCAAGCAGCTCAGTCCCTCAGGTCGATTGCAACTCCTTGGCCCTTTGCGGTTTGGGGAATGGATCTCATTGGTCCTTTTCCCTTGGCAAGCGGGCAACGGCGTTTTATCATCGTAATGATCGACTATTTCAGCAAGTGGATCGAAGCCAAGGCATTGGCCAAGACAACGACTCAGATCGTCAAGAACTTCATTTGGGGAGAAATTGTATGTCGGCACGGGATACCAATGGCAATAATCACCGACAATGGGCCACAGTTCAACAACTCAGAGATGATAGATTTTTGCAGGCAGATCGGAACAGAGCTGCGTTTTGCATCAGTTCATCATCCCCGAAGCAATGGCCAGGTGGAAGCTGCCAACAAGCAGATCCTCAACTTGCTCAAGAAGAAAGTGCAGAATCTCAAGGGCAGTTGGGCCGATCAGCTTCCATCAGTCCTCTGGTCCCTTAGAACAACGCCATCATCCACAACCGGGGAGACTCCTTTCAAACTCTCTCATGGCTCAGAGGCACTCATCCCGATTGAATTTGAAGTCCCATCACCCAGAGTGCTGCTTGCAAGAGAAGGTGTTGATGATTGGGCTGAGTTGAATAATGAGGAGATGAGGTTCAGCTTGGAACACATCGAGGAGGTCAGAGATCAAGCGGCTGTAAGGCAGGAAGAGGTCAAAAGGAGGATGGCCCGTTATTTCGATCAGAATATAAGGATCAAACACTTCCAAGTGGGAGATCTAGTTCTAAAAAAGGTCGATGCTGCTGCAAGAGCTGGTTCAGTTGGAAAGCTTAATCCGAATTGGGCCGGCCCTTTTGTCGTCAAAGAAACATTAAAGAGCGGCGCTTATCGCTTGCAGACGTACGAAGGAGAGGATATACCACACACGTGGAGTGGGGATGACCTCAAGCGGTTCTATTCTTAAAACCTCCTACTTTCTGTATTCTCTTCAAAAATTGTTATGAATAGAAACTGCTTGCTAACACTTCTTCGAGTGTTTTGTTGTAATCATAACATATAAGGCGCTAAGAGAGATGTCAAAAACGGTTCTACACCCGAACCCCCTTTTTCTTTCTTATGCTTTCTTTGCAAATGTATTTTCTTAATCAAAGAATCCGTACTAACACCTTTTTCTAGTGTTTTCTCTCATTCCCAAAGACCTATAACGGTTCCCTGATACCAGGAGACATCGCCGAGTTCAGCTAGACCTCCCCTAGAGCCGTTGTCATTAGCGTAACACCACGAAGACCACGTGTTGCGGGGAGATTTCGCACCGTGTAGTGGGAGCTTGCAGGCTCTAGCGCGGTTGGATTCTGGACTTCGGATCCCGGTAGGTACCTGACCCCACCTTTGCATTATGGAGGGCAAGGTGGGTGTAAAGCTCTACCACGCCGCTTTGGGGATATTGTTACAACTTCGATGATCGCGTGAGGAAAGTATGCCGTTCCGGCTCACCTGCCCGCGGGTCATCTTAGCTTGTAACTCTCGAACACTACATGGTACCCTCAAGCAGTGCCTGCGGGAGACCCACAGCTTAGACTGTACTCGAGGCAAGAGGGCAGGGAACCGTTCCGCCAAGTGAGCATCTTGCTCTTCGCAGGGAATTTTTTGGGTTGATTCTATAGCTTGTAGCCCGGTGAGGAAAGTATGCCGCTCAGGCTCACCTGCCCACCTGGTCGCGAGTTATAGGTCATTTCTGTTTTTAGCGGACTGCTTTTCTCTGTCCGCAGAGTCCGCTTTTTTGGGTTGATTCTATAGCTTGTAGCCCGGTGAGGAAAGTATGCCGCTCAGGCTCACCTGCCCACCTGGTCGCAAGCTATAGATCATTTCTATTATGAGCGGATTGGTTTTCTGTATCCGCTCAGTCCGCAGGGTACATATTCAGTTTATTTTCCTGTTATAAGCGGATTGGTCTCCTATATCCGCTCAGTTCGCAGAATGATTTTCATGTTATAAGTTTTGATCACTTCTATTGTGAGCAGATTGGTTTTCTGTATCCGCTCAGTCCGTAGAATGATTCTCGCATTATTTGATAAGTTCATCAATGAGCATTTAATGTGCGGTCTGGCTTGCGGACTACAGCTATAACTAAGTACCCCAGGCATTATTATCGTCTGGCTGTTCTCTGAGGCGGATGATGAATGAGTTAATGTCTAAATACTTTAATCAACAAGGTTCACTGTAAATAATATATCATGCAGACTGCAAGAGAAACTCGACAGAGTCCGCCTGAGTTTCTTGGTCCAAAGTGGAACAATATTCTCTAATCAGCAAGATTCATTATAAATGACATATATCGTGCGGACTTCAATTGGAGCTAAACAGCGTCCGCCTGCTATTGTTTTTCTTCTAAAGGCGAACAGCAATTATTTCTAATCAGCAAGTTAAAAAGCCCAAGTATATTAGCATGACATGCGGACTGCTAAATATCGGTGCGGTGAGCGTGGAAAAAAGAGCATTGCAGAAAGCACACATGACAAAAAAAAATATCCTTTCTATTTCTTCAAAAAATTTTACATCATTCAAAATGTTCGGCGGACTGCAGTCTTGCGTCCGCCACTTTTTACAAAAATTACAAAATATATACATATGCGTTGATCATCAGTCAGTCCGCTGTCTCTTCTCAGCAGGTGCAGGGCTGTCACCAATGATGTCGACATCTGGAGAGTAGCCCCCCAAGCTGCTCCCACTGCTACCTGACCCTGAACTAGTGGCGGACCCACTATGCGAGCTGCCAGTAGCAGAGGAAGAAGCAGAAGAGCCGGACTCGGCGGACAGATCCTCTCCTCGCCGGCTTGATTCGGCATTGTCCGCAGGGACTTGCTCTTCACCTTGAGAGCCTCCGTCTTCTTCTTCGTCTTCATCATCTTCCTCGACAACCTCTTTTCCTTTTTGGCTCTTTCCATCGCCGCGACCTGAGGGGCCAGCTCAGGAAAGATCTCCAGGAAGGGGACGCCGCTCACTCCTTCCTTCATGAGGCCGTCGCAGGCAAGCCGCTCAACAGCAACCTCAACTGTCTCCATCACAAAAGGGAGCGTGGCGGCCCGGAATTTAGTGTTCTCCAAATCATAGGCGACCTGCAAAAGCAAGATTGCAAACTCAGACAGATCGCGGCGAATAGCAAATCCAGATCGCGGCGAATTCAACTCACCGCCAGCTCCTCTCTTTGCCGGCATTCCTTTCTCCCAGCCGCGCGTTCCTTTCCCTCAGCGCTTTATTATCTTTCTGAAGCTGTTCATTTTGCCTCAACATGTCTCTGGCCAGCGTGGCAACATAATGATTTGTCACCGCGCTGTTCGCAGAGGCCTGAGAGGCCAGCAGAGGGAGGTCGGCGGCGGGCACCTTCTTCAGTTCGCTTAAGTTGCGCTTTCCGTAGAGAGTGGAGAGCGCAACATGGGCGTGGCGCGTTATCCGCGGACTCCTCCACGAGGGAAGTGCGGTGGATAAGCGGACATGCTTCTCCTTGCTGTGCCAATGGACCATAGGGTTCCCCCTAAGGTCCCTCTGGCTGATGCCAAAGCCGGACATGGAGAAGCTTTCGGAGGAGGAGTAGTCCGCAGCGACATCCCCTTCCTCCTTCCTCTTCTTTGCAACCGCTTCTTTCTTCTCCTTTTGTGTAGGAACAAAGCCGCTTGGCGTCTGCGGCAGGTTGGCGGGCACCGCCAAGGTCGCTGCAAAACGAGAACCGGTTAAAAAGCATGGTGGCGGCGGATACAAAAGCTGAGTCCGCTAATACTTACTGTCCTCAGGCGTGACGTCCGCTAAGCTCGCCAGCAGCGGAAGGTAGTGCTCAATATCAAGCCTGGCGTTGGCCAGGAACTCGACAATTGCGGACTCCATTTCGTTCAGCTGCACGTTTTTGAAAGCAGAGTCCGCGCGCACTTGCGGATAAGTGTGCGCGAACCCGAGGTCGCCCTCAAAGATTAAGAACCTTGAGGTCCAGTTGTGGATCTTGTTTGGAAGACCCACTACTTTCATCCCCCTGCAATAGAAGTAAATTACACCCTTGTAGGGGCGGCCTCCAGAGGCAGTTATGGAGCGGACAGAGAATATTTTTCGGAAGATGTTCATTGAGAAGGCAATCCTTTCAGATCGCAGGTAAGAGAGGAAGCTGCAGATCGCAGCGACGGTATTCGGCGCGAGCTGGCCTGGGACCATCCCGTAGTGCTCGAAAATTGCGGCAAGCTCCCATAAGAGCGGGAACTTGAATCCGCTGTCGAAGTGGTCAACTGGAATGGCGATCTGGGTCGCCGTCGAGAAGTTCAATCTTTCCTGGTGTGCGGGTAGGCGGACAAGAATGTTGGAGTCCGCCATCTTCCTTTCAACAAAAGCCGCCAGATCAGCCTCTTTCAAAGTGCATTTTCTGTGGTCGGCAGAGTGGAAGGCGACTGCAGCATCAGTACGCGCGGACACCATGTTGCAGGCCGCAGGGTTTCGTTTACTTCAGGAATTTCCTACATAGAGAAAGCAGAAGGCAGTATTTATAGATAAAGTTCCTGACAGCTTTTTGGCCAGTCCGCGCAGGTCGCATATTCAATCCGCACAGTCCGCAAAAAATTAAAAAGCAGCCAAACAAATAACGCGGATACAAAGACAAATTAACATTCCAAGGGAAATTCAGGGCCAAGTCGCGGCCGTCGCAGCTTCCTATCCGCTCAGGTCGCGTATTTTCCCACCTACAGGTTAGCAAGAAGCGGACACAGCGCTAGTCCGCACAGTCCGCCACAAATCATGCCAGATAAAGCTACATAAGAATAGCGGACATATAATCTGGATCCGCACAGATCAAATAGAATTCAGTTCACAGCACAGCATCGTTTGGAGCAATCATACAAACAATATACATTTAATCAGATAAGTTCAAGGAATTGCGGACTCAGCGATCCCTGTTGTCCGTCCGCGCCGGCTTTTCTGCTCTGTCCCTGCATAGATGAGCCGCCTGATCGCTTATCTGAAGAATTTCACTGTATACCCGGCAGAGATGGTGATGGATGACGTTTATAGTCCGGTGCATATGGGCGGCTTCCCGGTCAACTCGACTGAGAGGCACCATTGGCTCCGCTGCCGGCCTCGGCTCCTCATCTGCGGGCTGCTGGCCACCTGCCGGTGCCGTGATCTCAGGAGGAACGCGATCTGACGCCCGCGGCCTCTGCTCAGCGACCTCAGCAGTCCGCTTCTCCTTTCCTTCACGAGCCGACGCCAAATGCTTGCCTCTGTAGTATCGGACGTCATCCGCGAGCCTTTTCTTTTCCCTTTCAGACCTCTCCAGCGCCCGCGAGATGCTGGCGACCTGGTCTTTGAGGGCCTTCTCGCGTTCTGCGAACGCTTTCTCGCGCGCCGCGGACGCCCTCTCGCGCTCCGCCGCTTTCTCTAACTCTGCTTTGACACATTGCATTTCAGCTTCAAATTTCTTCTCTAACTCTTTTATCATACTCAGGCTGGGTGGCTCATCTTCCGCGGACTCCACATGTGAGACCGCGTCGGCACCAGTGTTGGGTGTGACCACGATCTCGCCACTCTCTATGGAGCCCGGCAGCGAACTTTCTACCTGCAACAAATAAAGTCAAACTTCGCATTCAAAGGCAGTTCGCGGCGGACTAAAAGAAAGGATAAAAGATCACTTTTAGATATAGCGGCAGCGAGTTTCCGACTATCAAAGATGATTGGCCGCCTTGCCCGCTCTGGGTCAAAGGCGCTTAACCGCTTTTTCCATTCACGGTGAACCCTTGCTCTTCTCTCGGCAGCCGCACTTGTTGAGACCACGATATCGTCCGTCTTGGTGATAATTTTGATCGGTCTTGACGTCCGCGGCGGTGACCTGTAAAGCCACTTGCGCTGAAAGTATTTGGGCGCCGGCTGAAGTTTACCTGACCGCATCAGCTCCGCCGCAATCCTCCGATCCTCAGCAGCTTTGTCCGCCGCGGCCTGCTTCGAGGCTGCCTCGACCGCGGCAACATGAGCAACGATTTGCTTCTTTTGTTCCTCTATCTTCTCCTTCAGCCTCTCCCTCTCCTCTTCCTCCGCAGCGGACAAGGAAGGGAGTTCGTCACCCTTATCTCCAGCAGTCTCTGCATCATTCTGCTGCAGCATAACCAGCAAGGAGTCCTGGATTAAGTCAAGTTGATCGACGTCTATAGAATCAAATATCTCATCCGTGGAAAGACTGACCGTTGAGAGGGAATTCTCTCCCTGGATTTGGGCCTCCGGAGTAACCAGATCGCCGTCTGGAACTTCTTTGTCGCGCGGCCTGTGTTGTAAGTCCGCTTCCCCAGTCCGCTTGGAGATGTTCTTCTCCTTCATAGCGCGCAGCCTCCTCTCAACCCGCTCAGCGACGGTCTCTCCGTCTCTCTTCCTCTTCTTCCTCTTGGCAGTCTTCTCAGCAGCATCCGCGGCGGACCCCCCTAAATCAGGCTGGTCAGCGCGGACAGGTTCAGGATTCACAGCAGACAATGCCTTTGAGGGCGCGTTGTCCTCTACCTCAGTCCGCCGGTCTTCTTCGTCCAAGTCAACGATTTGCACCGAGGCATTAGGGGAAGATATGTCAGTCTCCATGTGTTCGCCAGTAGTGTCCGCCGAGGTCGCAGTCTTCTGAGAAGGGGCGGAGTCCGACAAGGTTGCCATCTTCTCACTCCTCAATGGTTCGGCGTCGACTACGGCATCCTTGCGAGCAGAAACATCGACGTGGCGGACTGCTTTCTCCGCAGGCTTCTCGTTCTGGGAGTTTTCTCCTGCGAGGCGGACAGGATCTTGTCTTGCCGGCCTCTTTG
Organism: Platanthera guangdongensis; assembly: GCA_039583875.1. Lineage (NCBI taxonomy): Eukaryota > Viridiplantae > Streptophyta > Magnoliopsida > Asparagales > Orchidaceae > Platanthera > Platanthera guangdongensis. Next base: position 117,459,175 of record CM077147.1, on the reverse strand, counting down.
CAATTTTCTTGGTCTTCATTGGCGTTGACGGCTCCGAGTCGCCTTTGGCAGTGAAGCTAGAGAGGAATGTACCAAGTCTTGCCATGCCGGACTGGAAAGTGGAGACCGCAAGTGGTGAGTATCGCCCCGTGTCGATCAAGATTCTCAGCAGATCCAGGCCCTCCAGCGATATTTATAGCTTTGGCGGCATTTTCGAGGTTTGCGGACTTGGCGGTTAAAGAAACATTTTCGAAGTTTTTCTGGAAACTTAAAAATGTGCGGGGATTATGTTAACCCCTCAGTCCGCAACATACTCCAAGTTCCCAAAGCCCCCATTCAGCAGGCGCGGACAGGATTTGTCCGTCCGCCCAGTCCGGCACTGTCGCCAGGGGTGCCAAGGATGGTACCCCAGCAGCGGACGCAACAGTACAGTCCGCTCAGTCCGCCGGCGCGTTGGGCAAGTCTCCAGCGGCGGACGCAGTATCCCGTCCGCCCAGGCCGCCAGCCTCCAGTGGCCGCGCCCAGCAGCAGTGGAAGCTCCAGTTCGCGAGCCCAATCCGCCCCTTCTGTGCGGACTGGCGTGTTCTTTCTTTTTGCTTCCCGTCACCGCTGCCCGGTTCTCCTGTACCCCGGGCAGCCGGTTATTTTAGCCCTGCCCGCTTGGGCAGGCCCCCTATCCTATAAATAGGGGGGAGGTGGTGCACTCAGGGCACGCTGACTCGGACCCAGGAGCCTTGTTACAGGCTGCGGACTCGAATCCTGTGCCTTGCGGACTCCCCCTTGCTCTACTTCCCTCAGTCTTTTCTTTTCACTTGTAACCCACTTCTTCTTCAATCAAGGGAAAGCCCGTCGCAAGAGAGGCATTCAGGCCGCGACGGGCGAAGTCTGTTGTTGCCGTGGTTCACGGCCCTGCTCCTCTTTCAGCTCTCATCCGCTTAGTAGATCGCTGCTCGCAGTCTCCCCTTTTTTCCCGTGTTCGAACCGTTAGCTGGTGGTGACCAACTCCCTGTCCGTTTTCGTGCATCAACAATCTCATTCATTAACTTTTCCCAGATCTTCCTTCAGAGAATTTTCCTTTGAATTGTGAAGGCTGCAAGTTCGGTAAACATCATCGCTCTTCTTTCCTAGCTCGGAAGGGATGTGGTTCTTCATGCCATTTTGAACTAGTTCATTCTGACATCTGGGGTACTTCTCCTACTGCTACTGTTGGTAAAGGAAGCTTATACTTTGTTACATTTATTGATGATTTCTCTAGGTGTACTTGGTTGTATCTCTTGGGAGATCATTCTGAGCTATACTCCATGTGAAAGATATTGTACCTAATCACCTAGAGGGGGGGGTGAATAGGTGACTTAAATCTTTTTAACTTTTTAGGCAGAATTCAGCTTATAACACAGAATTATATCTACTTTATCACAGCACACAATCAGTCAATCACAGAATTCCACAAGCACACAGTAGACACTCAGATTTATAGTGGTTCCCCAAGGTTTGGGTACATCCACTTCCCCCTTCGCCTATCTAGTAGTGTACTAGATTCGACCAAACTCCTCCACTATCTCAGATCCTCAGATCTTACACTCAGAACCCCAAAACAGGTTCCTACAGCTCAGGCCCAAGGCCCTACAACTCAGCTTCTTCACAAAGCCTACACTCAGCTTCTTCACAAAGCCTACACTCAGCCACCAAGGCCAACACTCAGCCACAACAGGCCTACACTCAGAGATTCAAATCTCCTACACTCAGGCACTCAAGCCCTACACTCAGCCTTTATAATTACAGGCTTACAAACTCAGATCCCTAAGGATCCTACAAGAAAATATGAATACAAAATGTAATCTCTACAACTCAGAGAAAAGAGAGAAGAGTTGTGAGTTTCTTGATGAGTTCTTGGAAGAACTCAGCTGAGATCAAACTGACTTGGCTTTCTTCAAAGCTTCTTGAATTTAGAACACAATAAGATTGATCTCCTCTACAGTTGATCCTTGATCTCTGCAGAACCAAGTAACAACACCAAGAACCAAGTACACCAAGAACCAAGTAAGCAAAAGTACACCAAGAACCAAGTAACAACACCAAGCCCTGCTCAAATCCTGCAGAGGCTACAAGGCAAAAGGCTAGAAAAACTTGTCACAATATGTTGCATTTAACCAGGGAGAAACGCCTAACAATTCTAATTTGTGAGTTAATGGCAGTAGTGAACAAAATGGACCTGAGTTGGTGACCAAAAACAGTCCCCCAAGCCAAACAGTTCCAAAAGAAAATTCACTGTGTCAGCACAAAATCACCACAAACCCAGCCCGTACCTGGGATAAAAAGGGTGATGGCCACAGCAATACCCAGCCCGTACCTGAGACTAAAAGTGGCGGCCACGGACCGCACACAAAACATCGCGCTCCTTTAGAGCGTCAAAATACCACTACCTGCCACAACCCACGATTCGGCCCTCAAAACTAAGGAAGAACGAAAGGCCGACAAGATATTTCCCATAGGAGGTAATCACTCGGGAAGAAATGTAATTGAAAAGAAATAAATTTCTGCCTACAAGAATCGCCGAACGCAGCTCGATGATTTTCGTCGAGCACTGGAACAAAATCGTCGAACGCAAGAAAATCGTTGAACGCAAGAAAATCGTCGAACGCAACTCGACAATTTTCGTCGATCACAGGCCATGGGAAAATCGTCGAACTCCGTTCTACAAATTGCCGTTAAACACAGGCCACAAGATGTCGTTGAATACTGGCCATGGGACAAATCGTCGAACGTCGTTCGACGATTTTCCTTTCGTCGAACAAAGGGAGCGGGAAAAATCGTCGAACGACGTTCGACGATTTCCCTTTCGCCGAACTCTGACCACGGGAGAATCGTCGAACTCCGTTCGACGATTTCCGTCGTACCCAGAATATAGGCACATCGTCGAGCTCAGCTCGACGATAATCGTCGAACCCAGATCGACGATTTCCGTCGATCTGGCTGCATTGAGTGCACGGAAATCCTGAACCTCCTACTTCGTTTCCGTCCACTTCTTAGCCTAATTCAAACCTATCACTGATAAAATAAGCATGAAATCTCACCGCTATTAAATTTTAGGGCTGAAAGGCTAGATCCTACCCAAACAGAGGTTTTAACAGGGAACACTTTGAATGATTATCAGGGAACAATTTGATAAAAACAAACAAGACTACGGTACTCCAGCCGAAGATTTGAGTTTCAGAACTTGAGAGAATGCAAGAAGAAATATAAAAGGCCAAAATGGTTAATGAATCACATGCTTTTGATGGAAAAACAGAGTAAAATATTAATCTTGGGAAACAGGAAAAAATTGTAGCACAATGACCATGAAAAGGAGAAGAAAACTTGGCAAGGGTAGGAGCACCACTTGCCTCAATTCCAAAATTTATCTTGCACTGCCCTGCCTCTCTCTCTCTCGGCTCCAACCACAACAACACCTAAACAGAATCCTGAGGTTTTAATGGCGGAAAAGGATCAAAGTAAAAATTCTGAGACCTCTAGAAACACCACGAAAATTGAATCTCTTACCGTAGGAACGAAGGTCTAGGCGAGAGCAATCCAAATCCGCTTTCAGAATCGAATTCCGTCCACTAACGCTCCCAAAATCGGCGTCTGAAGGGTACAGGGTTGGCGGTTTCACTTCCTCTCGACAGGCGACGGTTATAACCCCAAGGAAGGAGACAATGAAAAACTCTGAATTTTGTCTAAGGCTATATATATATATATGCATAGACACGTCCTTTCAGCCCTACCGCCACTGGATTCAATTCAAGTTTCATTAATTAAATCATTTACATCCATAGTATTAACACACCAAAACGACGCGAAAACCGAACCACCTCGGAATCCGACGAAATTCACACCGTAGCTAATAACCCACGCTACGAACGCAACAGCGAAGTCGAAATCAATTTTCGACAATCAAAACTCGGGTTATTAGTTCCCGAAGCCAAAACACAAGCATCCCCCGAGAGGACTCACCGGTCACCAAAACAGACCCGGCTTGCTAGGGGATCTTGTCAAAAAGGCTACCAATAACCACACGAGGAACCAAAAGATCTAAGACCACGCTCTAACAAACGGCACATGCCGGAAACGCGTCAACGTAACGCCAAACGAGAATTAAATAATCGCAGAAAAATCGGGGGCGTTACAGTCACTCCCCCTAAAAGAAAGTTTCTTCCCGAAACTTTATATACACAACTTCTACTATAGAAGGAAAGTAACAAACAAGAGTACTAGAAAGGAAACGTACCAATCAAATCAAGGGAACAGATGAGGGCGAGCCTCCCTCATAGCCGACTCTAGCTCCCAAGTCGCGCTTTCCAAATCTTGATTCTTCCATAGAACTTTCACCATCGGGATAGACTTCGTCCACAACACCCGATCTTGAGTATCCAAGATGCGGACCGACACCTCAACATATGAAAGATTAGGCTCCAACTGGGGTACAACATCCAAGACTTGCCCACTGCTTCGCACACACTTCCGCAAATGGCTTACATGAAACACATTATGAACATCCGAGAAATTTGCTGGTAAATCCAATCTATAAGCTGACACTCCAATCCGCTCCAGAATCTTAAACGGGCCCACATACCTCGGATCCAACTTCCGGTTCTTACCGAACCTCTTAACACCAACCATCGGGGAAACCTTAAGAAACACAAGGTCCCCTACAGAAAATTCCAAGTCAGACCTACGCCGGTTGACATTCTTCTCATATCTCTCCTGAGCAATACGAAGCTTTTCTCGAATAAGTTTCACAGCAGTTTCCAACTCCTCGAGCGCATCCGGACCCAACACAGGCCTCTCACCGACCTCGGTCCAAAACACGGGAGTTCTGCAGCGCCTCCCATACAAGGCTTCAAACGGAGCCATTTGCAAGCTCGTCCGGTAACTGTTATTGTATGCGAACTCCATAAGCCGCAAAAGCTCATCCCACGCTCCTCCATGGTCCAAGATGTAGCACCTGATCATATCCTCAACTATCTGGTTCACTCGCTCAGTCTGACCATTGGTCTGCGGGTGGTAAGCTGTAGAATACCTCAAATCTGTACCCAAACCCTCTTGCAGAGTCCTCCAGAAGCGAGATGTAAAACGGGAGTCTCGATCTGAAATGATGCTAACTGGCACACCGTGTAATCTGATGACTTCACTCAGATACAGCTCTGCTATCTTTTTCATCGGAAAATCAATCTTGTACGGCACGAAGTGAGCACACTTCGTCAGTCTGTCCACTATAACCCAAACAGAATCAAAACCTCTAGGAGATCTCGGCAAGCCCGTAATGAAGTCCATAGAAATACTTTCCCACTTCCAAGTAGGGATCTCCAACGGAGTCAAATTGCCACCAAGCCTTCCATGATCGACCTTCATCTAGTCAGTTCATAGGCCTTCTTCATGGTAACCGGCTGGTCCGGTTCATAACTGATTTCTGACAACTCTGACAGGTGGAGTAGACCGGCTGGAATGGCAGCTGTCAAGTCATCTAGTCAGTTCTTGAAAATTCTGTAACTGTCTGTAAGTGTTGAGACTGTCTGTCTTTAAGTGTCGACACTTATAGACTAAGTGTCGACACAAGTTGTCTAAGTGTCGACACTAGCCTACAAGGTGTCGACACAACTCCTTATGTTGTAGATTTTATATCTCGACGCTGCTTCTTCTTCATGTGTCGACACTGATATTGAGTGTCTACACAACACTTTGTTCTTCAGCACTTTGTTGTATTCTTCTAAGTGTCGACACAACTCCTTTGTGTCGACACATCTTCATGTGTTGAACTTGTTAAGTGTCGACACTTCTTCTTGGTGTCGACACATGTCTTCAGTGTTGATACTTGCTGAGTGTCGACACAGCTTCTTGTGTCGACACATTCTTCTTCTGTTGAGACTTTTGCTGAGTGTCGACACATCTCCTTTGTGTCGACACTTGTACTTAGAATATTCTTGAACTTTGCTAAGTGTCGACACAGCTCCTTGTGTCGACACTTTCTTCAAGTGTTGAGTCTTCAGCTGAGTGTCGACACATTCTTTCTTGTGTCGACACTTTCTTCAAGTGTTGAGTCTTCAGCTGAGTGTCGAAACATTCTTTCTTGTGTCGACACTTTCTTCAAGTGTTGACTCTTCTGTTGTGTGTCGACACATTTCTCTGGGTGTCGACACTTATACTTAAACTCTGCTGACTTTTGCCGAGTTTCGACACAGCCTCCAAGTGTCGACACTTTCTGATGTAGACACAGTTTCTCTGGGTGTCGACACAACTGCTAAGTGTCGACACTGCTTCACTGCACTTTTCTTCATTGAGTGTCGACACAGCTCCTTGTGTCGACACTTTCTGTCTGGTGTCGACTCTGCATTCCTGGTGTCGACACAAATACTCCAAGTGTCGACACTGCTTGTCTGGGTGTCGACACAAGTCTTCTTAAGTGTCGACACTTTGCTCCTGGGTGTCGACACATGGACTTAGAAACTTTTTCATCTTTCCTGTAAATACTTAACCTGCACAAGTAAACTCAACATACATCAAATACATTTTGATGTATATCATTGAGTAGGGTGAGGCTTCTTCAAATCAGGTACATTAGAACCAATGTACCCAACACCATGTTTACTACCTTTTATAATTAGATCTTCACACAATTCCATGTGCCAATTCAGATTCTTCATACTGATAATGGCAAGGAATATCTCAGCAGGAAATTCTCTGATTTTTGTGCGAGCCATGGTTTGATTCATCAAACTACTTGCCCATATACCTCTCAACAAAATGGCGTTGTTGAACGCAAGAATCACCATCTCTTGGATGTCGCTCGCAGCCTTTGCATACAAATGAATGTTCCTCGGTCTTATTGGGGTCATGTTATCCTCCTCTTTTGCTATCTCATCAACTGTATTCCCTCGTCCATTCTATAGGGCAAGAGTCCATTTTCTATTTTATATCCTGAGGCTGAGCCATTTCCTTTACCTCTGAAATTTTTTGGATGTACGGCGTTTGCTCACATACCTTCTCCTAATGGTGACAAACTTTCTCCCTGGTCTGTTAAGTATGTCTTCCTTAGTTATTATCACACTCAGAAGGGCTATTGTTGTGCAAACAGTACATTTCAGCACATGTTACATTCTTTGAAGATACACCATATTCTTATCCTACTTCTTCTCTCTTGCCCTCTAATACTTCTTCTTCCCTACCTATTATCTCGGCACCTCTGATGGCGCCAGTTCTTTCCACATATGGTCCTATTGCCCCATCTCTTTCTCTAGAAACTAATGTGTTGCCCTTGGATCCTTCTATGCCTGTTCTAGGGCCTCTTCTTTCTTCTAACAGTGCATTGCCTCCTTCGGCCAGCAGTGACCTAGATCTTCTCATTGCCCTGCGGAAGCGTGTTCGACAATGTACTAAGCATCTTATTGATGATGTTATCTCATGTGGTCAGCTTTCCGTGGATGGCAAGTGTTTTACTCTTTCTATCTCTTCTACTGTCATCCGAGAAACATATCAAGAGGCTCTTGTTATTCCTCAGTGGAAAGATGCTATGGATGAAGAAATGAACACATTAACTGAGAGGGGGTCATGGACTCTTGTACCGCCACCTCTGAGCATTGATGTTGTTAGTTGTAGGTGGGTCTTTGTGATTAAGTATCTTCCAAATGGCTCTGTTGACCGCTATATGGCAAGGATTATTTCCAAAGGGTTTACTCAGACGTATGGGGTGGACTTCTTTGATACTTTTTCTCCTATTTCTCGCATCAGCACTATACTCGTTCTCTTCTTGGTGAATGTTAAAAGATATTGGGAGATGTCTCGTTAGATGTGAAGAATGCCTTCCTTTATGGTGATTTGCAAGAGGTGGTTTACATGGAGCAACCTCCTTGGTATGTTGCTCATTGGGAGTCTTAGGTGTGCAAGCTTCGAAAGACAATTTATGGTTTGAAGCAGAGTCCATGAGCTTGGACTGAAAAGTTAGTGGAGTTGTTTCTCTTATTGGGTACATTCAAAGCTCTGCTGATCATTCTCTATTTATACGCAAGACTACTAAAGGCCTTGTGGTTCATGCTGTCTATGTTGATGATATTCTTCTAACTGGTAATGATAAAGAAGGTATTGATCAAGCCAAACGATATCTTCAACAACATTTTATTAATAGGGATATGAGAACTCTAAAGTACTTTCTGGGAATTGAGATTTCACGAAAGAGGAACTCGGTGGTTCTTTCATAGCGAAAGTATGTGCTAGATCTCTTAAAGGAGACCGGTCTTATTAGCATGAAACCTGCTCGTTGCCCGATGGCGGTTGGAGATGATAAGCGGTGTACTGAAGGTTCTCCTCTCCTTCCAGATTTCACTATTTATGGACGACTTGTAGGTAAACTCACATATCTGACTATTACTAGACCAGATATTTGTTATGGGGTTGGAAAGGTCAGTAAATTTATGCAGAATCCTAGAGAGTGTCATCTTCAGTCTGCAATGAAATGGTCTCCAAGAAAGGGCTTGTTGTTTCAAAACAATAATCATCTGAAGATTGAAGCGTATTCTAATGCCAGCTGTGTATATAACAAAGAAGATAGAAATTCGACATCAGGTTTTTGAACCTTTATAGGTGCAAACCTTGTTAGCTGGAAAAGTAAGAAGTAGACAGTGGTTTCAAGTTCTAGTGTTGAAGTAGAGTATAGGTGTATGGCTTCAACTACCTGTGAGTTGAAATGGTTACGTGCACTTATGCTTGACTTGGGAGAAGTCTATGATCACCCTCTTCCTATGTTCTGTGACAACAAAGCCATTATTTACATATTGAAGAATCCTATCTTTCGTGAGAGGACAAAGCACATTGAGGTTGATTGTCATTTTATTAGGGAAGAGGTGTTGAAAAATCAGATCTGTACTCCCTTCGTCACTTCTAATAAAGAACTGCAAACTTCTTCACAAAACCAGTTTCCACTTCAGATGTTTGTAACAAGCTGAGCATGGTTGATATATATGCTCCAGCTTGAGGGGGAGTGTTGGAGCTTGTAGAGACCGAACGAACTTGTGTCTAACCGCAACAGTCTGTCTCTCTCAGTGGCCTAGCGGTTTGTATTAGACTCTGGTGGTGAACCTCAGCTAATGGTCAGTAGAATAGTAGTAGTGGCCTGTAGGGAGTTGCAGCAGTCTGGCAGAAATCGTAGTGGTCTGGATGAATCCACAATGGTCTAGATGAAGCCACAACGGTCTGGGTGAAGTCGCGGCTCTGGATAAAGCTGTAGAGATCTGGATGAAGCCGTAGTAGCAGACAGATGGTTAACTACAACTGCGGTTTGGTGGCAACCCGCAATTGCGATCTGGCGGCCTGCACTGGCGGACTTCCCTGGCAGTCTGGCGGCTATCCTTTATTACTACTTAGTGTTCTGTTATTCATTGTATAGTGGGCAGTTTGACCATGTCAAACAGCATAGACCACCCGACTTGTATTTATTCCCACATCGATTATTATATTCTCTCATCTCCCCCTATTTCTATAAATAGGGGGGCATAACTATGTAATAATTTTCTTTTTGGAGCAATATAATTTGCGGTTTATTTACCTCTTGGCCTTTTTCTCGCTCATTTTTCACATTAGTATAGCTTCAGTGTTTTCATGCATATGTGTTACAGACAAAATTGATTCTTACAGGATATCAAGAAAGACATGGACTTATCTAGGCACGAGTCCGCTAATATAACATCAGGCTTCGAGTGCTCTGAGTCCAAGTGTCTAGGAGTCAAGAGTGAAAGATATGGTACCTAAACACCTAGAGGGGGGGGGGGTGAATAGGTGACCTAAACCTTTTTGCAATTTTGTTGGCAGCTCAACAGTTATTTCACAGATTATTACAACTAACAGCAATTACAGAAATAAACAGTAATTCCACAGCACAGCACAGCACAGAAGACACACTAATTTATAGTGGTTCCCCAATCTTTGGGTACATCCACTTTCCCCCTTCGCCTATCTAGCAGTGTACTAGATTCGGCCAAACTTCTCCACTAACTCAGAACCCAACTAGGTTCCTACCTCAGGCCCAAAGCCTTACACTCAGCCAAAAGGCCTACACTCAGCCACCCAGGCCTACACTCAGCCAATTAAGGCCTACACTCAGAGTTCTTCAACTCCTACACTCAGGCAAGCAAGCCCTACCCTCAGCCTTTATAATATAGGCTTACAATTCTCTCAGATCCAATGGATCCTACAAGTTAAAATAGAAATTACAATATCTAACTCTACAACTCAGAAAACAAGAGAGGAGTTGAGAGATTCTTGAAGAGTTCTTGGAAGAACTCAGTTAGATCCAAACTGACTTAGCTTCCTTCAAAGCTTCTTGATTAGAACTGAATTAGTCTGAATCTTCTGCAGTTGTTCCTTGACCTCTGCTTCTTGAATTCAGATGACTCTGAATTCTTCTTCTCAGCCTTAGTTCCAAAGACTGAATTCTTGGTTGGAGCTCTCTTACTCCAACTTCTTAGATCTGCCGATGCACAGCAAGATCTTCTTGTGTTGATACCACTTTTTTCAAAGATCTGAAACCTCTCTATCAAAAACTTTTTCAACCACTTCTATATTACTTGATCAATCTTGATCACTCTATCAAACTTGGTCTGTAAACTATGGGTGCCTATTTATAGGCTTCCTTCATGGTAACCGGCTGGTCCGGTTCATAACAGACTTCTGATATCTCTGATAGTTGATGTAGACCGGCTGGATTGGCAGCTGTCATGTCAACCAGTCACTTCTTGGAATTCCCTAACTGTCAGATAGTATCGAGACTTTCTGTTCTTAAGTGTCGACACTTATAGGCCAAGTGTCGACACATGTTGTGTAAGTGTCGACACAAGTCTATAAGGTGTCGACACAATTCCTTGTATGTCTCGACACAGATTCTTCTGCATGTGTCGACACTGAAATTGAGTGTCGACACAAGTACTTGTACTTCATTCTTTAACTGTATCCTTCTAAGTGTCGACACATGTTCTTTGTGTCGACACATCTTTATGTGTTGAAACTGTCAAGTGTCAACACTACTTCTTGGTGTCGACACAAGTCTTCAATCTTGATTCTTCAGCTGAGTGTCGACACATTCCCTTAGTGTCGACAATTGTACTTAGACTATTTTGTAACTTTGCTGTTCTTTGCTAAGTGTCGACACAGCTCCTTGTGTCGACACTTTCTTCAAGTGTAGAGTCTCCTGGTTGTGTGTCGACACATTGTGCTGAGTGTCGACACTTTCTTCAAATACTGACTCTTCAGCATAGTGTCGACACATTGTGTTGAGTGTCGACACTTGTTTCAAATACTGAGTCTTTAGCTAAGTGTCGACACATTGTGCTGGGTGTCGACACTTTCTTTAAGTGTTGACTCTTCTGCATAGTGTCGACACATTGTGTTGAGTGTCGACACTTGTACTTAGATTCTGCAGACTTTTGCTGAGTGTCGACACAACTCCAAGTGACACTCTGACACTTTCTGGTGTTGACTCAGCTCTTCTAGGTGTCGACACTTCTGCTAAGTGTCGACACAGCTTTTCTGCATTCTTCTACACTGAGTGTCGACACAGCTCCAAGTGTCGACACTTTCTGACTGGTGTCGACTCTTCTTCCCAGGTGTCGACACAATGACTCCAAGTGTCGACACTGCTTGTCTGGGTGTCGACACAAGCTTTCTCAAGTGTCGACACTTTCCCTCTGGGTGTCGACACATGGACTTAGAAACTTTTAGCTTCAGTCTAGTGAATACCTAACCTGCACAAGTAACTCAAACACACATCAAATACATTATGATGTATATCATTGAGTTAGGTGAGGCTTCTTCAAATCAGGTACATTTGACCAATGTACCCAACAATCTCCCCCTATTTGGAGAAGTCATAACCCTTAGTCAATGATATACACCACTCATAATTAAAAATTATAAAATAATGTAAAACAGGTATATGTCAACAGAGTTAAACTTAAACATGTAATAAAGCACACATGTATACTCATTCAGCATTACAGAACAAACAAGAATTAGACACATTCATCTGAACAATCATGAAATTTATTTAACAAAAATTGTTCAAACATTGTTGTTAATACATTTTCAATAATTTACACAAAATGTTTGATGTAACAGATTACAAACATTCTTCAGTTTAATCTTAGTCTAATTCTGCTCTGGTTCTTTTATGACTATGCCTTTTCCAGCTTGCACTTTGGCCTTTACAGCAGCAGCAGCAGCAGCAGGCTCAGCTTCAGCAGTCTTCTTCCCTTTGGAGTCCTTCTTCTTCTGTTCTTCAGCCTTGATTTTTTGCCTCTCAAAGTAATGATAGGGCTTAGGAAAGTACTTGCTAGGCTCCACAACTGTAGGAGGTAGCTTTCCTAACTTAGCCTTCCTTCTATGCTGGACAATGGCTTCCTGCCTGATTTCATGCTTCCTCCATTCAGCTTCTGAGAACCACTTGTTCCTCTCATGGGCATTGTCCTTGGCTGCTTTCCAGGCTGTAAGAATGATGTTCCTAGAAGTAGGGCTCCACTGTTCAAAATCTGGTTTTTGCTCAGCAAGTTCCCTGAACTTCTTCTTTGACAGCCTAGTCCTCTTCCTCTTTGTCCATAGCCTCTTGCATAGCAACTGTAATAGGTTGAACAACCTTTTCCAGAATAACATTAGGCTTACCAGCAGTTGGACTATACATTGTGCTTACATCAGCATGAACCATTTCAAAATCTGGAGGTGGATAGATCACCTGAGCTACTTCCTGTTGCTCACCTCCAAGATATGCACTTTGAATACCTGATTCAGCTACATTGTCATCATCACACAGGGAGGATAGCCTAGTGTAGCCCTGATGGAATTTGATATCAATTTTGCATGTTCAGAACTGGCTTTAACTAACACCCTCTCCCCCTTTATGACTTCTTGTGCTACATGAATCTCTCACATCATCTGTCTGGAACCTGATTTGGCTGTCCAATACCTTATGCCATCCTTAAAGAAAGGTCTAAGCTTTGTAAGCTGTTCAGAAATGACCTTCTGTGAATCTTTGATTGCATTCTTGACAGCAGCAATTTCTTCCTGAAATACCTTATCAAATTCAGCCTTGGCAGCAGCAGAGGAGGTTGATGGTTCATCAGACTTACTCTTCAGTTCAGTGACTATGGCATTGTGAGATGCAGTCAAATTATCATTCATCCTTAATTGATTCTCCAGCACATAGCCTTGTTTTAGTGCTATATCTTCTACCTTCTCTTTTATGGTTTCTTGAAGTTTAGCCAGGAATACTACTGCATTGCCACCCTTGTGGAAGCATTCATTTATTTCCTTCTTGTTCAGGTTCATCTCAAACCTGATGGACTTGATATCTTGAGCTAAATCAAACTGTAAGGACTTGTGGCCTTCATCAATATATTTCTCTATAGCCCTTCTTTGCTCATCCAGCTTTACTTGCATTGCTACCATTAGGCTACTGTAATCTGTTGAGGGAGCTTGTTGGACTAGGGAGTGTTGAGCTACAGTTTGGAGAGCTTTCTTATAGCTCTGACTCCTTCTTTTGAAAACAAAGAATTGTTTCTTCTTAGCTTGCTCAGCTTCATCATCCTCAGACTCTGATGTACTTGTTATATCCACCCTATCCTTAGGGCTTGATGTTTTTTCAGTCTGCACATCTTGTGCCTTCTCAGTATCTAGCCTTATAGGCTCTTCCTGAACATCCAAGTTCTCCCCCTCAGCAGCAGCATCCTTCTCTTCATCAGCAGCATTCTTTTCCATGTCAAAATCATCTTGATCTAAATTCAGAAAGAGATCTTCCATTGTATATTCTGGGGGTGACTGTGCAGGAGATGTACTGTGTTTATCAGCTACAACAGATGTGTCTTGGAGAACAACATCTGGTTGTTGAGTTGCTTGCTGATTTTGCTGATGGACATCAGACAAATCAGAATCTATTATAGAAAAATTGAGAGTATTAAGGTCAACAAGTACCTCTTGGATGAGGATGGTGGCTTGCTCACTCTCCAGTGTAGATGGTTCTGCTACACCTGGAAGCTCCCCCTGGATGTCAGCTGGCTCCTGAGGAGCAGGTGACTTCTCTGCAGCCTCATCCTCAAGATTATCAGGAGTGAAAACAACATGTTCTTCACTGCCTGAGCTGCTGGAGGACTCCTGAGTCACAGCAGCTATCTTCCTCTTCTTCTGTGGGGGTGAATCTTTCTTAGAAGCTTGTTTCTCAGGGGTGGTCAATTCCTTTGACAGCACCCTTTCCCACCTGGAGAAGATCCTCATGTCCATCCTTCTCATGTGGTTGATCTTGCTACCTGCAGCAGTGCTCATTACCTCTGGAATTGATCCAGCCAGGTAGAGACTTAGTATCCTGCCCAGATTGGGCTTCTTCAGACTTTCCTTTACTTTCTCAAATACAATCATAGACCAATCTGTTTTGAGGTTGAAGATGATTCTGGTCATAATACTGAACATAGAGGCTGACACCCTGTCATGCCCTCCAGTTTTACTGAGAATGACCTTGCCTACTATCTCTGACAGAAATTTTCCTTGAATGTTCATGCCTTTTCTGTTAAAGACAGAACCTATTTTCATCTTAGAATCAAGACCACACCAGACCAAAGCTTCCCTGGTCTTGGATGTAGAAATTTCTTCTTCTTCTTGAGTCTTAGGTAGCTGAAGTACCTTTCTCAGACTTTTGAGTGATACCTTGACCTTGGTTCCATGCACTCTGGATTTGATTCTGTATCCAGAGTCATCCACAGTTGCTCCAGTAAGAAATTCAAGCACCTCTTTCTTCCATATCTTGGATGGTTCTGAAACCAAGAACTCCAATCCTGAATTGGTGACTAGGGTTACCACCGTCTTGATTTCTTGATCGCCATCGTCAAAAGCACCTCGCACGAGCTCATACCCTTCGTTAACATTTTCCTCGAGCTTGGGAGCCATTAGGGTTTGAAGATTTAGTCTTGAGAAGAGAGAAATGTCGACACTAGAGTTTTGGTCTCGAAACTTTGAAAGCGTGTCGACAAACACAAACAGAACCCTATTTATACCTTTCTTGTTTGAAGACGAACAGGCGGGATGAATTTCTAAAGATGTGTCGACACTGTCAATAAGTGTCTACACTGACTTATAATGTCTCGACACACATGTGTCGACACAAGTTTAGTCAACAGATTTTATGTGTCGACACTTGGTTAAGTGTCGACACCACACTACTTGACATGTAGTCGAGACTTTACTTAGAAAATTCTGAGTAAAACTTAAGTGTCGACACCTTATTAGATGTGTCGACACCTACTCGACATGTGTCGACACTAACATTCTGAAGTGTCGACACCAACTTCCTAGATGTGTCGACACCATTTTCCTGAAGTGTCGACACTTACTATTCTGTGTCGACATAGACTTGTCTATGTGTCGACACCTTTTTACTTAGCCAATTTTTAGTTCTGTAAACTTAATTTAAGTTTATCATTCCTAGTTCAATTTTGAACCTATTGAACTTAGCTTCTTCTAAGGGCTTAGTGAACATATCTGCTATTTGATTATCAGTTTTAACATATTCAAGTGCAATATCATTTCTTTCTACATGCTCCCTAAGAAAGTGATATTTGATCTCAATATGTTTAGTTCTACTATGTGATACAGGATTGTTAGCTATGGAAATAGCACTAGTAGAATCACAGTAAAGTGGAGTTCTACTTACCTGAAATCCATAGTCTTCTAACTGATGTTGAATCCACAGAAGTTGAGCACAGCAACTTCCTGCAGCTACATATTCTGACTCAGCTGTGGAAATAGCCACACTGGTTTGCTTCTTACTGCTCCATGAAATGAGTCTTCCACCTAGGAATTGACAGGATCCAGTAGTGCTCTTTCTATCTTCTTTGCATCCTGCAAAGTCTGCATCTGAATAGCCTGTTAGATCAAAATCTCCATTCCTAGGGTACCAGAGGCCTAGATAAGGTGCGCCCTTTAGATATCTCAAGATTCTCTTGACTGCAGTCAAGTGAGACTCTTAGGGCAGGCTTGATACCTGGCACAAACACATGTAGCATACATAATGTCAGGCCTACTTGCAGTCAAGTATAGTAGGGAGCCAACTATCCCTCTATACAAGGTTTCATCTACAGGTTTCCCTGCATCATCCTTGCTTAGAGACATACTTGACCCCATAGGAGTCTTCATGGTACTGGAGGAATCCATACCATATTTCCTTATGAGTTCTAGGGTGAACTTGGACTGACATATGGATAAATCATTTTCAGTCTGTTTAACTTGGAGACCCAAGAAAAACTTCAGTTCTCCCATACTACTCATCTCAAATTGACTTTGCATAAGCTTTGCAAACTTTTTGCAAAGGCTACTTTCAGTAGACCCAAATATAATGTCATCTACATATATTTGGACAAGTATTACTTTGCCTCTAGATTCCCTAAGGAATAGAGTCTTATCTATTTTCCCCCTTGAGAACTTGTTCTCAATGAGGAAACTAGATAGGGTTTCATACCAAGCTCTAGGTGCTTGTTTTAACCCATATAATGCTTTCCTAAGTCTATACACATAATGTGGAAGAGTAGGATCAACAAAACCTGCAGGCTGCTCCACATAGACTTCTTCTTTCAAATTACCATTTAGGAATGCTGACTTGACATCCATTTGGTATACTTTGAATCCCTGATAGGTTGCATAGGCCAAGAACATCCTTATGGCTTCCAGTCTGGCTACTGGAGCAAAGGTTTGATCAAAATCAATACCTTCTTCTTGCCTATATCCTTTAGCAACCAGTCTTGCTTTATTCTTTATGATGACCCCTTGTTCATCTAACTTATTTCTGTAGATCCACTTAGTTCCTATAACATTGTGGTCTTTAGGCTTTGGAACCAGATCCCAAACCTTGCACCTTTTGAACTGATTAAGCTCCTCCTGCATTGCTTCAGTCCACTGTGGATCTTGTATAGCTTCTTCAAATTTCTTTGGTTCTATTTGAGACAGAAAACTTGAATATACTACAGCATTCTGATTTCTGCTCCTTGTCTGAACACCTTGTCTTGGATCTCCAATTATCAGCTCTATTGGATGATCTCTTAGATGCCTGTTGGCTGGAGGCATCCTTGCTTCTGGTTGTACTTCTTCAGCTCCTTCATCATGCTGAGTTCCTTGTACTTCTTCAGCTCCTGGTACATGTAGTTCTCCCCCTGGACATAAGCCATCTTCTTCTACTTGCTGTCTTGCAGCAGGTATATCTTCTATGGCTAGCTTGTCCATCTTCTTAGTAAGACATGTGGGGCTGCATACATTGCTAGACAACTCATTGTTAATTAGTTGTGTCTCATCAAAAACTACATGCACAGACTCCTCTACAACTTGTGTAGTCAAGTTGTAGACTCTATAAGCCTTACTATTATTGCTGTACCCAACAAACACTCCCTCTTGGGACTTGGCAGCAAACTTAGTTAGGTAAGACTTTCCATTGTTAAGTATGAAGCATTTGCAACCAAAAATCCTGAAATAGGATAGATTTGGTTTCCTGCCTTTCACAACTTCATAGGGGGTCTTGTTTAACCTTTTAGTGATGGTAGCCCTATTTATCACATGGCATGCAGTGTTAACTGCTTCAGCCCAGAAATATTCTGGCAGTGATGAATCACTTAATAGGGTTCTACCAGCCTCTATCAAGGTCCTATTTTTCCTTTCAGCAATGCCATTTTGCTGAGGTGTTCTAGGTGAAGAGAATTCTTGAAATATCTCATAGTCTTCACACAGCTTTGTCATGCTTTCAGACTGAAACTCAGTACCATGGTCACTTCTAATTTTGACCACTGTACAGTTCAATTCATTCTGAATTTGCTTAACAAAACTATAGAAGACACTAGGTGTTTCAGATTTCTGCTTTAAGAAGAACACCCAGGAAAACCTTGAGTAGTCATCAACAACTACAAAGGTGTAGACCTTCCTACCTAGGCTGTGAACTGGCATTGGACCAAATAGATCCATATGCAAGAGGTATAAACACCTCACAGCATCTTTGTTGTCTAAGCTTCTAAAGGTGGATTTAGTCTGCTTGCCCTTTTGACAAGCTGAGCAAATGCCATCTTTGACACACTTAACTTGAGGACCATTCCTCACTAACTCTTTACTAAAGAGTTTGCTAATAGTCTTGCAATTAAGATGGGCAAGCCTCTTGTGCCATTTGACATATTGAGAGACTGTCTCATCAGCTACAAGACACACAGGAGAACCATTGTTCTCAATCATAATGTCTAAGCAGTAGACATTCCTTTTTCTATATCCAGTCAAAATGATCTCTTGATCACTTGACCTCTTGATATGACAACCATTTTTAACAAATGAGATGTCATACCCTACATCACTTAACTGACTTATACTAATGAGGTTGTGTTTCAACCCTTTAACATAAGCCACTTGAGTAATGGTAACAAGGTTTGAAGAGATGTTACCAAACCCTTTGATGATTCCTTTTTCAGAACCACCAAAGGTCACTTTAGGACCATTTTTGATTGGAATGTAGTCCTTCAGTAGTCCCCTTGTTCCAGTCATATGTCTGGAACATCCACTATCCAAGTACCATGTTGGGGTATGGCCACTTGGATTCACCTGCAAAACAAATTACTGAACCTTAGAACCCAAAGTAAACTTGGGTCCTTGGTGATTGTTAGTTTGCAATTTGACATAGCTACCTGCTGGCTTTTCAACAGGTAACTTGCTACTCAACTTGACACTGGCATTGTGCCAACAATCCAAGGCAAAGTGGCCAACCTTGCCACAACACCAGCATTCAAACTTGTTGTACCTTTGCTTAGGTACAACCTTTGCTGTCTTGACTACAGCAGGCTTGTTGAATGTTGGGGCTTTGCCCTTGGACTTGGGACTGATCCTGAACAGTCCTAGCTGGTTTAATAAAACCCAATCCAGCCTTTCCTTTATGATGAACAAATTCATCAATCAAGGGTAGCACTGATTTAGGTTTTGAAAACCTAGCAACTAGCTCTCTTTCCTTCTGGAGATTAATCTCTAGTAACTTAATTTGATCATTCTTAAATGTAATAGTACCCATCTGAATCACAGTAATGTGTTTCAGCCTGGCTACTTCATTCAGTTTTTGATCATACTGCTTCTCAAAATCTGTTGCAGCTGCCTTGAGATCAGCAATCTCCTTTGCCTGACTTTTGGCTAGGATCTTGCTTTTCTTATAGGCTTGCAACAGTACTTGGTATTCATCTAAGAGCTGATGAATATCTCCCTCAGATTCAGAAACACTTCCATCACTTGATGAAGATGATTCTGACTCTGAACTAGAACTGGAATCTGAACTTGGAGTTAGACATTGTACCTGACTAGGTCCTGACTGCTCCAGAATTTTGGTACTTTCAGTCAATGCTATCAGTCCTTGGCACTGACACTCTTCTTGTTCATATATTGATTCCATGATCTGCATAAACTCTTCTTCTTCTTCAGCAAATAGCCCTATGTAGGCTTCAGCATCTGTCTCAGTGTCTGAAGAAGAAATGTCTGAAAGAGTCTTCTCATTTTTTGCAACAAAGGACTTCTCCTTCTTTCCTTTGAAGTGAGTCTTCTTTTTGTCACTGGATTCTTTCCTTCTTTCAGGACAATCAGCAATAACATGACCCTGTCTATTGCAGCAGTAACACACAATCTTAGACCCAGTTGCCTTACTAGTCTGTCTTTTTCTTATCCTTCTTTGAAGGCTTCTTCTCCTGATACTGGACTTCTTTCCCTTTGGAATATGAAGGTCTGGACCTCCACTGTTTCTTCTTAAGGAATTTCTGAAAATGTCTGGTGAATGCAGCAAAATCTTCATCACTTTCACTGCTTGTAGATTTTGTGCTAACAGACTCATCAGATTCTGATTCAACTACCTCTGGAGGAGGAGTTGATGACTTAGTCCTGTTCTTTCTAGGTACTTCTGACTTAAAGGCAACAGTCCTTTCCCTGTGTTCAGTCCTTGTTGACTTTTCCTCCTCTTTTCTTACTGACAATTGCATCTCATAAGATAACAACTTGCCAAACAGTGTGGGAGGAGGAATTTCTCCCAACTTTGCCATTTCTCTGATGGCACAGATCTTGGTGTCCCAATCTTTGGTTAGGGACCTTAAGAACTTATCATTCAATTCATAGTTAGTGAACTCTCTTCCATAGGACATGAGTTCATTAACAATTCTATAAAACTTCTTGTAGCATTCAGTGATGCTATCTCCTCTTCCTTGCCTAAAGCTCTCATATTCTTGATTAAGCAAGGACTTCCTATCTTGTCTTACTTCTTCAGAACCTTCCATGTAGACAATGAGGGTATCCCACATTTCTTTTGCTGTTTTACAGTGAATAAGGTTCTGGAAGGTGGCATCATCAATTGCACTAACTATGATGTTCTGTGCCCTTTTGTCCATTGTAGCTAGGACAATCTCATCCTTGGTCATCTCAGAAAAATCCTTTGGAGTTCTCTGTGTAGCATCCAAGACTGAAATCTTCATGGGCACATAAGGCCCTTCTTTGACTGTGATGTAGATCCTAGGGTCAGAGGCCTCCATGAACAGCCTTACCCTTTCTTTCCAGATTCCAAAAATCTCTTTTCTGCATATGGGCAGTTTCATTGAACCCAATTCCTTGTGATTCTCTGAAGAACCCATGTTTCTTGATTTTCTTGAAACTGTGTTTTGACTTATCCTGAATCTGCCAAACTGGATCTCCTCAGACAGTTAGTCCTTTTTGAGGAACCTGGCTCTGATACCACTTGAAAGATATGGTACCTAAACACCTAGAGGGGGGGGGGTGAATAGGTGACCTAAACCTTTTTGTAATTTTGTTGGCAGCACAACAGTTATTTCACAGATTATTACACTAACAGCAATTACAGAAATAAACAGTAATTCCACAGCACAGCACAGCACAGAAGACACACTAATTTATAGTGGTTCCCCAATCTTTGGGTACATCCACTTTCCCCCTTCGCCTATCTAGCAGTGTACTAGATTCGGCCAAACTTCTCCACTAACTCAGAACCCAACTAGGTTCCTACCTCAGGCCCAAAGCCTTACACTCAGCCAAAAGGCCTACACTCAGCCACCCAGGCCTACACTCAGCCAATTAAGGCCTACACTCAGAGTTCTTCAACTCCTACACTCAGGCAAGCAAGCCCTACCCTCAGCCTTTATAATATAGGCTTACAATTCTCTCAGATCCAATGGATCCTACAAGTTAAAATAGAAAGTACAATATCTAACTCTACAACTCAGAAAATAAGAGAGGAGTTGAGAGATTCTTGAAGAGTTCTTGGAAGAACTCAGTTAGATCCAAACTGACTTAGCTTCCTTCAAAGCTTCTTGATTAGAACTGAATTAGTCTGATCTTCTGCAGTTGTTCCTTGACCTCTGCTTCTTGAAATCAGATGACTCTGAATTCTTCTTCTCAGCCTTAGTTCCAAAGACTGAATTCTTGGTTGGAGCTCTCTCTCTCCAACTTCTTAGATCTGCTGATGCACAGCAAGATCTTCTTGTGTTGATACCACTTTTTCAAAGATCTGAAACCTCTCTATCAAAAACTTTTTCAACCACTTCTATATTACTTGATCAATCTTGATCACTCTATCAAACTTGCTCTGTAAACTATGGGTGCCTATTTATAGGCTTCCTTCATGGTAACCGGCTGGTCCGGTTCATAACAGACTTCTGATATCTCTGACAGTTGATGTAGACCGGCTGGATCGGCAGCTGTCATGTCAACCAGTCACTTCTTGAAATTCTCTAACTGTCAGATAGTGTCGAGACTTTCTGTTCTTAAGTGTCGACACTTATAGGCCAAGTGTCGACACATGTTGTGTAAGTGTCGACACAAGTCTATAAGGTGTCGACACAATTCCTTGTATGTCTCGACACAGATTCTTCTACATGTGTCGACACTGAAATTGAGTGTCGACACAAGTACTTGTACTTCATTCTTTAACTGTATCCTTCTAAGTGTCGACACATGTTCTTTGTGTCGACACATCTTTATGTGTTGAAACTGTCAAGTGTCGACACTGCTTCTTGGTGTCGACACAAGTCTTCAATCTTGATTCTTCAGCTGAGTGTCGACACATTCCCTTAGTGTCGACACTTGTACTTAGAATATTTTGTAACTTTGCTGTTTTTTGCTAAGTGTCGACACAGCTCCTTGTGTCGACACTTTCTTCAAGTGTAGAGTCTCCTGGTTGTGTGTCGACACATTGTGCTGAGTGTCGACACTTTCTTCAATACTGACTCTTCAGCATAGTGTCGACACATTGTGTTGAGTGTCGACACTTGTTTCAAATACTGAGTCTTTAGCTAAGTGTCGACACATTGTGCTGGGTGTCGACACTTTCTTTAAGTGTTGACTCTTCTGCATAGTGTCGACACATTGTGTTGAGTGTCGACACTTGTACTTAGATTCTGCAGACTTTTGCTGAGTGTCGACACAACTCCAAGTGTCGACACTTTCTGGTGTTGACTCAGCTCTTCTAGGTGTCGACACTTCTGCTAAGTGTCGACACAGCTTTTCTGCATTCTTCTACACTGAGTGTCGACACAGCTCCAAGTGTCGACACTTTCTGACTGGTGTCGACTCTTCTTCCCAGGTGTCGACACAATGACTCCAAGTGTCGACACTGCTTGTCTGGGTGTCGACACAAGCTTTCTCAAGTGTCGACACTTTCCCTCTGGGTGTCGACACATGGACTTAGAAACTTTTAGCTTCAGTCTAGTGAATACCTAACCTGCACAAGTAACTCAAACACACATCAAATACATTATGATGTATATCATTGAGTTAGGTGAGGCTTCTTCAAATCAGGTACATTTGACCAATGTACCCAACAAAGAGCGTTGAGAAAATTTCACTCCTTAGGAGCGTCGAGTGCGTCGATACAACTCAACGAATTCTCCCACAGACATCTCTTTATGGCTATCTCCAGGGATTAATTCCAGCTGTTCATCTCCTTGGGATTATCACAACTGGTACGGGCCTCCCCACATTCTCAAATAAGAGGTAAGTATAAATCGGAGTGTGTGCATGCTTATAAAAAAATATACTATCCCTAGCCCTTTCGTCTCCCTGCCTCCCAACGACAAAAGCTCGAGAAATCTACAGAAACTCAAAGAATTCATGGTGGTGAAAGGAATTGATTTCTTGTTCGAAGGCTCAGAATTCGTGTGAAACGAATTCAAAGATGCTCCAGAGGAATTTCAATTAGTGTTACACTTACTGCAGGCTGTTAAACTAGGTTTCGTCCGGTCAAAGCATGTCCTGATATGGAAGAGAGAAGTCCTTGAACTATACTCTAATGCTAATGTCGACGCATCCTCAAACAAAATCAAATCCTCCATCAGTGGGCATAAGATCAAAATAACTCCAAAAATATTTTGCAAAGCACTGGAACTACCCAAGGTCAAGCAGTCTGATGAAGAAGATGACTTATATCAAAATGATGTGAAGTCAACCCTAAAGTGGTGTGGGCTTTCAAAGCACACCATTGGATCAGTATTAAGGAAGGAACTGAATTTAAGAGGAAAGCTTCCAGCAGATATAGTTGGGAAAGCACTGCTCTGCAAAACAGGTTCTCATGATAAGATATCCAAAAGATGGTTGAACTCATGATAAGGATAATTATATCTAAGAAAATAGACCGTGAAATGGTGCTGTTTGAAAGAATAGTATAGTACATCCAGAACCAAACCTAGGAAGGATACTGTCCTAGTTCTTATACAACACAATTTCGGGGATCCTCAACATGAGGCTAGGCACAAAATCCGTCACATGAGAACAATGGACTCTAAGATGTTTGATAGTGGGACAGAGTCTTGCTCCCACATCAGCAATCTTCTGGCAAGAAAAAGAAAACAGTCATGGTCACTGAGGAGAGCACTACAAGTAGCTCTTCTAAGTGCAGTGAGGAAGAGCCACCTAATCCTCAACTAACTAATTCTTCTGTGGATATAAGAAGGGATATGAGTACACACATTTCAATATCTTCTAAACCCACAGCAAAAAACTGTGCAAGTCAGTGGCTCCCAATCTGAGAACATCCAAGCAGAGCTAGCTGAAATGGTGACTAAAGATATTGTGGATAGGATCTATGCAACCTTTGAGGTGGAGACTTCCCAGTTACTTGCCCCTGCTGAGGGGGAGACAGTTCAATCAGTTCAAGAACAGCTAGGCTTCTTCATTAAGAATCTGTAGAAAAGGATTGCTCAAACTCCAGAGCGTCCTGAACCAATACTATTCTGTCCTCAAGTTGAGGGGGAGTAAGTCCCTGATTCAATGATTCAAGATGCCCCAGACATTGTTTTTACAGAGCAGCAAATTCTAATGGGAACTGCAGAGATTGAGGTGGAGATTCCAACAGAGCTCCCTGGTCAAGTAATGGAGAATGTTATTGACATTTCTGAAGATGATGTACTTGCAACTGATGAGCTAAAGAGCGAGGTTGTTGATCACTCTTTTGAATACATGAGAGTTGATTCTGAGATAAAGGAAGAAGTAAGAGAAGTGTACGAGGATGTACATGAGCAAGGGACATCTCTCTAGGATGATCAAATGTCCTCCACATTCTTAGCTCAACTCAAAGGTCTATTAGATGACCAGAGAAGACAACTTGAACACTTTGTTGATGATTCTATCAAGGGTTTGAGACGAGATCTATCAACTGAGATAAAGTCCATTAGATTTGAATTTAACCTGCTAAAGGTCAACACCGTATCATTCTTCATGAGAGTTTCCCTAGTTGTTACGTATACTAAAAGCAAGCTTGTAGAAATCAGGCAAACTCAGAATGATATAATCGAGAATTAGAACATCACTTCCAGCAACATGGAAATGGTACATAATATGCAGAAGAAACTCATGGAAGCACATAAGATAACACTAGAAAGAAGGATGGATGTCTGCACTCAGTACTTGGATGATCACATGTTAGAAGTTAAGAACCATTTTACTAATGGATTCAACTTTTTGGATCAAATACTCTCTATTGCAAAGGATTCCCTGACTGCAACTATTGGTGAAGAAGTCATAAAGGGGGAGGCAATGATCATGTCCAACATTGAGAATGTTGTTTGGGTTACCAACGCAATCAGAGGTTCACTAGAGCTTAAACATCATACATATGAAAACATTACTGATATTCCTTCCCATATTACAGAAGGACTATATGCTGATAATCAGTATTGTCAAGTTGATGCTCAGTGAGCTGAACCTTTTACTGTTGTTGAAATTCCTACCTTCAACCCCACTGCTGAACAAGTAGCAAGAGCAAGAGGCAAGTCAGTTACTAAGGAAGAGGAAGTTGTCAGACTCAGTAAGAAGTGGTATAGAGGAGAGAGAGACCAGTTCAGACTTTGAGAAATGGAGTCCTCAATCAAGGACTATCATCTTGTATGCATGGGATCAAATCAAGGACCACATGACTGACAGAGGAAAACTGTATAACTCACTAGAATGGGCAAAATTAGAAGGAAATGAAGAGCCCAGGAGATATTTAAGAAGAGACAAAAAGTCAGGTGCAGTGCCACCAGATACTCCTGAGCCCAGCAAGTACTTCCCAAAGCCCTACAGTTTCTTTGAGAGATAGAAGTAGAAGAAGACTGAAGCCGGTGATAAGGACGCAAAGAAGCCCAGTAGGGGGATAGTGATCAAGGAAACTGAGACATGGCATTTTTTTATTTTCCTTAAGGGTTTTAGGAACATTAACATTTTGTTATAAGTACATTGTCTATTTATGACTTTTGTCTTAAATGATAATCTTATTTTTCTGTGTATATCAATTTTTTTCTTATATACTGAGAATGTTTATCTTCTGTAATGTGGTAGTGTATGTGATTGATGAGGGTTCTGACTTCTTCAAATAGGGGAAAATTATTGGGTCCATTGATCACAATGTCGTAGATTTGAAGACGGCCCACATGTCAATGGAATAAAAATGAATGTATCTAATACATATTCAATGTTCAATGTTTGCAGGTTGTATCCTATTGCATTTATTTGAAAGGTTGTCATAGTCAAAATGATAGTTAGAATCAAGACAGTATTCTAGCATAGCAAAAAACTAGCTAAATCAAAAAGCATTGAGTGAAGATAGTTTACTTAATGCTAAGAGGCTAAATGTAATGGCCTAAAAATCTTGAAAAAGGAAGGATTGGAAGTTAATGTGTGGCAGTAGAATTAATGTCGATGCTAGCTTTCGAATTACATCGTCTGGTGTCTTGAGTATCTATAGCATGACGGTAGATAGGTACCTTGTGGTGCTATCACTCGACGCACTCAATGCTCTCAACGAAGCCTTGAGTGACTACGTGTGGTGGTAGTGATCTATCGCATGGAGATAGCTGCTCTCAAAGCACTCGATGCTCTCAACGCACTCAATTCTCTCGATGAAGCATTGACTGACTACAACACGACACTAGTAAACTAACGCGCGATGATAGCTTGAGAAAAGTACCGCTTGGCGGTAGCTTTTTACGTGGCAGTAAGGTGGAGGCTAATCTGGGCGACAGAGCGTTGTCCATTAGGCCAAGCGGTGACCGCATCAAATACTGCGTGGTGGTAGCCTTCAGATATAAGTTGTACATGAGAATGAGTTCTCATTGTTCTCTCTCTTAGTTCTTGAATTTCTTAAGAGCAAGAGTCTGTGGCTAAGCTTTGCAAGCTCGGTGAAGGAGATCATGTGGTCAGATTTAAGAGCTGAGGCAAGATCCGTGAGGGGAAAGTGAGGCGAATCTTTACATCCAGATAGAAGACTTCTTCATGGCTCCAAAATGACTTACGAGGGTAACAACTTTCTCCATGGATAAATGAAGTCCTCAATTTGCATATGTGCATGGAACCCCTCACCAAAAGGT
Source organism: Platanthera guangdongensis (assembly GCA_039583875.1). Classification (NCBI taxonomy): domain Eukaryota; kingdom Viridiplantae; phylum Streptophyta; class Magnoliopsida; order Asparagales; family Orchidaceae; genus Platanthera; species Platanthera guangdongensis. Next base: position 117,432,299 of record CM077147.1, on the reverse strand, counting down.
TAAGAAAAGGGTGGTTTCCAGCGGGTAGATCGTAGTGATCGAAGTTAAAACTTACATATAGATTCGGAATCAAAGTACGAAATAGGTATGCTGTGTAAAGCTCATTTGGACAGTTGGTCGGGATCAATGATGAATTAATTTAAGTGCTGGAGAAGACTCAATGGATAAAAGGAGTAGAATCCAGGGTCTGGGTGTGTGCAGGATGCTGTAGTGGTAGTACTGGAGGTGATCTCCAGGAAAACACCCAAAAATGGGGAAGAAGTGATTTCTATCCCTACCGCATGATAGTAGTGCTACCTCCAGTGATAGCTTCCAGTAAGCTATGAGGCATATCTCTAGGAGGCCTGGAGTTATTGTTTGAAGCTGCAAATTCAGCTAAGGTGGCCATGCGAGCCAGAGTTAATGTTGTTGTGAAGCCTATGTCCGTGAGACAAGGTGCGTAGCATGAGAAGCTGTGAGCCTGGAGAGCCCAGGTATTGGCAATGAATGTCATGATTGATCATTGCAAGCTCCATTCCTAGGTACATGTGAGCGGTAAGTGATAATGAGAGCCAATTGTGCCCACCAAAAAGGCAAGTGAGTCGAACGGGCAAGTGGAAGCTGACCCACATCTTGTCATGGGGCTTGATTGCTTCAGCATTCGTCAATGACATGGTGATTTGAGCAATAGGAAGAGCACTAAACTATAGCCTGCATTATATCACTTTGGGATAGATTTTCTAAAGTAAATGCCTTTCGTCATTGGCATAATGAGAATCTTAGGCCCCGGGCCGGAAAGACTAGAATGCTCAAGTATGCCATCATGTCTAGGACTGTGGATGGTGGTGGGACCCGGGAAGCCCGGTACACTAAGAATGTGCCTTGAGTGCACGGGGTGTGTGACCGATCGAGCCTGCACCTATAGAGAATGGTGCTTAAGTGCACGTTGTTATTTGCCAAAAGATATTTATGTTGTTGCTTGTAGGGAAGGAGAACTGCTACCCCGAGTGAGTGGTGGGGTCATTATAAATTGGTCAGCTAAAACTGACCGTTGCCTTGTTTGCCATCTTTGTGGTGGATTTTTCCTGTGCATGTGATGGAGAGTCGAGCGGGAAATAGCAGGTTGCAGCCCATTGATTATATGTCGGCCCTCGAAGGCCAAGCAAAGGTTTTTTTAGTATTTTTCTTATGTGACCGGCCTGCACAGCGACGTTTGTAAAACACTCTTTTTGGGAAGAACATTTTTAAGGCCTTAAGGCCTTAACTTTTGTGTCTTTTGTAATAACATTCCTATGGTTTTATATAGTGGACATTGTTGATACTTGAGTTCAATTTAACCTTTGAAGCTTGTGCTAGAATGCGGACAGTTAGGATTCATTTGGTTTTTTGATATTAACATGTAACTCCGACGACTGTCTGTGGAGTATGGTGTGTGCCCCCGACCAGACTCTTTGTTATATTTCATATGACGGATGGAGGTGTTACAATTTTGTTATCCGCTTGTCTCCGTCTTCCTTCTGCAAATTCGTGGTCAAATTCTTTTGAGGGGTGGCGAGCACATGGTTGTGCTTACCGGTATATCACAAATGAACTCAAGAATGTCCACTTAGGAATGAAAATACACATGTTTGAGGAACCTACACATGTTTGATAATACCCTGAGCGCAAGTCCAGCTTTGAAAACCAATGTGCTCCAACTATTTGATCGAACAAATCATCGATCCGAGGTAGCTGATAAGTGTTCCGCACCGTTAGCCGATTGAGTTCCAGATAGTCTATGCACAAACGTAGGGTCCCATCCTTCTTCTTCACGAACAATACAGGGGCTCCCCAGGGCGATGAACTGGGGCAAACGAACACTGACTCCACTAGTTCTTGCAGTTGAACTCTAAACTCCGCGGGTTCCTTCGGGGTCATTCGGTAAGGGACCTTGGATACCAGCTTGGCACCCGGTACTAGATTAGTCTGGAAGTCAACCTCTCTATGCGGGGTTAATCCTAGCAGTTTCTCAGGAAATACCTCGGGGAAATCCCACACTACTCATACGTCTTTTATATCCACTGCTATATCATTCAACTCGAACCAGATCATGAAGACTTCATCCCCCTCATATGGGCTTTTACTGTCTGAACTCAAGATAGCAACATGCGAGGTGCGAAGCTAATACCTTGGAAGATGACGTCGGAGTCTTCATGTCTCAAGTAGATTCATTTCTCTGCACAATCAATCCTTGCAAAGTTCTAGTCCAACCACGCCATGCCCAAAATGATGTCAAACTCCGGCATTCTCAAGACCGCGACAGGTGTATCAAAGGCCTTTCCTTCAATAAATATCTCGAACTCGCACTTAGTAGTTCAATCATCTCCGAGCCGTCGGGTAGGCGCACTCGTCGGGCTATACTAGTAAAGTATTGTTTGCCCTCCATGTCCTTAATGAATTCCTCAGACACAAAGGAATGTTAGACACCGGTATCGAAAAATGAATAGGCCGTCTTCCCGCCAACTATCACGGTGCCTAAGTATAAATAACCAAAACTTATTGCTAGGTGTCTAGTATGTCTCAAGCAACTTTAGTTAGACAATGAAAACATGATAATAAATTAAATCATACCTGCAATCACATCTTGGAGATTCCGTTCTTGCGCCATGTCCAGCGCATACACTTGATCCCGGGGAGGGTCGGGGTTTCCTCCTCGCGGTCCTCATCCTCGACCACGCATATAACCACGCCCCCGCAGAGCTGCCAGAGGGACAGGAGGAGTGACATTCCCATACAACCGCGGGCAGAAAACGTAGAATGTGGCCCGGCTGGTTGCATTCAAAACACACCGGCCCACGACGCCCTTCATGTTGCTGAATTTGTTGAGGCTGAGGTGGTGGAGGCAACGCAGGCGGCTGCGGAACCGGGTGCTCCACTCTAAAATCTTGGTGGAAACGTCCTCCACCTCTTTGATGACCCCATCGTCTCCTAAAGTCCTGCCTTCTTCTATTGCTTGGGTCAGCTTCCATCATGCCCTCCGCAGGTCTCTTACCACTACTCAAGTGATCTGCCTCCAACCTCTTCTCCATGTCGATAATCTCTGAAAAACTAGCGTCCGCTATAAACAAAAGGGCCTGCCTTAGGGGATCTCGCAGCCCTTTGTAGAAACGCTTGACGTATCCTCTATCATCCAGGTCATATGTGTCCGCGAACCTTGCGAGATGCTAAAACTCTCGTTGGTATTCCGTAATCGATTTTGATCCCTGCTTCAGAAGTAGAAACCTCTGCTCGAGCTCATCTCGAGCCGGTGTTGGAATGAAGTGCTCCAAGAAGACACCCGAGAACTCGCTCCAACTTATCTCGGTATACACTCATCCTTGGAATGTGGAGCCCATGAGTGACTTCCGCCACCTCTTAGCATGTAGATCCAAGACGGACACCGCCAACGATACAGCCATGTTGTCCGGGCAATGGATCCCCGCCAATAGATCTTGCACCGTGTCAAGCCATTCCACTATGCGTACGGCCGACTCCATCCCGAGGTAGGCGGGAGGGAAGAGAGCCCGAAAGGTGCTCATGTAACGGTCCAGGCCCATCAACATGGGACCCAGCTGGAACCGCCGGCCTACCAGGGTCCAGACCCGGGCCCACCACTGGTAGTCAGCCTTTCACATTCAAGCCTGCAGGCCATGCACCCAACCCCTCTCCGCGCCTGTTTATCAGCAGCGGTAGGTTGTTGCCACTGGGTCTCGAACCCAGGACCTTGATAAGAGAGCTTTCCTCCACTCCCTCATCACCAGTTGAGCTGCAGCTCAGTTGGTGATGAGGGAGTGGTGGAAAGCTTTCTTATCAAGGTCCTGGGTTCGAGACCCAGTGGCAACAACCTACCGTGCTGATAAACAGGCCGGAGAGGGGTGGGGTGCATGGCCTGCAGACTTGAATGTGATAGGCTGACTACCAGGAGTGGGCTCGGGTCTGGACTCTGGTAGGCGGCGGTCCAGCTGGGTCCATGTTGATGGCCTGGACGTTACAAAAAGTGCACTTTTTGTAACGGTCCAGGCCCATCCCATGGGAACCCGCTGGACCGCCGGCCTACCAGAGTCAGACCCGGGCCCACTCATGGTAGTCAGCCTATCACATTCAAGCCTGCAGGCATGCACCCCAACCCTCTCGGCCTGTTTATCAGCACGGTAGGTTGTTGCCACTAGGTCGCGAACCCAGGACCTTGATAAGAGAGCTTTCCACCACTCCCTCAACACCAATGAGCTGCAGCTCAGTTGGTGATGAGGGAGTGGAGGAAAGCTCTCTTATCAAGGTCCTGGGTTCGAGACCCAGTGGCAACAACCTACGCTGCTGAAAACAGGCGCGGAGAGGGGTTGGGGTACATGGCCTGCAGGCTTGAATGTGAAAGGCTGACTACCAGTGGTGGGCCCGGGTCTGGACCCTGGTAGGCCGGCGGTTCCAGCTGGGTCCCATGTTGATGGGCCTGGACCGTTACAAAAAGTGCACTTTTTGTAACGGTCCAGGCCCATCCCATGGGAACCCGCTGGCACCGCCGGCCTACCAGGGTCCAGACCCGGGCCACCACTGGTAGTCAGCCTTTCACATTCAAGCCTGCAGGCCATGCACCCCAACCACTCTCCGGCCTGTTTATCAGCACGGTAGGTTGTTGCCACTGGGTCTCGAACCCAGGACCTTGATAAGAGAGCTTTCCTCCACTCCCTCATCACCAACTGAGCTGCACCAGCGGGTTCCCATGTGATGGGCCTGGACCGTTACAGCTCAAGCAGTTAGATCCCAGAACCTGTTGTTGAACTGGAGGCTGCTGCGCCCTAAAGGCATCCAGGATGGCGGTGAGCATCTGCCCCAACTCGGATTGTTGAAACTGAGTGGGTATGGAAGAGGCAGGGGTGCCCCCCATTGGCTCAGCGTGTACTGGAATCTACACGTAAAATACAAACGTATGGTCAGGTTGGCCAATCTTAAGGTCAAAGTTGGACAAACTTAATGTGAATTACATATGGGCACACCACTGCTTCCGCTAAGTCAGTTTGTCCGCAAACTGACTAATCGAACGGGGGTGATACCAATGTTAAATGATCTCTTTAGTTGAGAATCGTGGCAAACTGATACCATTTGTAAGACCCCCCTTTCGGATCCCAAAACACAGAACGAAGGGGGACTTATTCCTGGAATAGCCGCTTTGAAGTAGCATTAGCACATGGGCTAAGCTGTACCACAAGACGCCTATTCTGCCGGCTACAACCAATATCAATATAAACATGCCAACCCAACCATAATATAAGCAAGAAGAAGTCAAATCCACACTAAGTATATATGTCCAAATGCATCAAATAAGAGAAGTTAAAACATGCTTCTACAATATCAGAGTACAGCTATAAAATTGCCGAAACAGGCTACATCAAAATATCATAACACTCACATCTATAACCGACGGTAGCGACGGCACCGTCACATCAGGCCCTGTCGTCCTGGCCTGGCTGTCCTGCTGTAAAGTCTGCGACTGCTCTACCTGCGGGGTGACCTTCTAAAAAGGAATACGTAGCAACCGTTAGTCGAAAAGACAAAGTGGCTTCACATCCGCTCCCCCTGCGACTCCTCGGATCCGGGAGGAGAAAGGAACAAGGGTACAAGTATAATACAAGTAGTAAGGCAGGTACAAGCAGGTGGTAATAGTACATGAATAACAATATTATAAACTAGTAGTTCTACTTGAATAACAATATTATAAACTAGCAGTTCTACTTGAGCAATTATTAAATCAACAAGTGCAAGTAACTACAGTAGGAAAGTAACTTAACTTATAAAAATGCCCATACAAGCTTATCAGTAAAGGATCGGGTTACATAAAAGTAACTCATCGTATAAGAGTGCTCATACAAAATTATACGATGAGGGCCTTATTTGTGCAATGCTATGTAATTGTATGTATGTTATGTAATGACTCACCCATGATCATACACATGAAATTGCTATGTCGACATAGACTATAGTTCCCACTATTTGAGCAGGTAGCTAACCTCTCAGGCATCAGCCGTCGTGGCCAGGCGGTGACAGTAGAGCGGGCATCTCTACTACTAGGCGGATATCCACACTACTTCACATATGCCTCCGTACGCCTCAACGCTAAGTACACAACAGCGGAGCCCTTACTATGGCCCAGCGTGGTCTCAGGTAGATGTGCACCGAGAACACAGCCTGAACCGGCCTGGTGTGACCCGGAAGGGGCCTCAGAAGAAGGCACGAGGACACATCCCAACCATTCACTTGGCACGGAAGGGACCTCGGGACGTGAACACCGAGGACACAGCCCAACCACTCAAAGTCTAACTGTCAACTCCCGCCGGTGTGAAGATCGGCGAGCTCGTAGACCTGCCACACTATCCTTAACCCAGGATTACGATAACGCGTGTCGACTCACACCGCATGCAAATTCCACATCACCATGGTATGGAAGGGGACTCAGAAGTAAGCACGAGGACACAGCCCAACCATCCATCTATATCTTGTCTTAACTCGAACCCAACTAGTGATGGTCAATACAGCACTTACATCCATCCACAATACTACCCGTAGGGAGACTACGCTCTAAGTATTGGACTACTACATTTCATTCTAACCATCATACATACTAATGGTCATGGTTTATCCTTCTATTTATCATCCCAAATGGTTTCAACATAATACAAACATGATGTGCATTAATAATAATCTACCAATTTGTATCTAGTCATTTCATTCATCATATTATAAACATGGTGCGCATTAAATAATCTATCAATTTTAGCAAGTCATATCATACAATAAAGCTTGCTACATAATTCAGTTTTATGAAATCTAATTAACAAGATTTATCATTCATAGCACTACGGTGGTCAGCATAAAATGTTTCATCAAAATCTAGAGTTAATTAACAACATCGATTCCACCGAATTTAAATTCATATTATATAAACCCCAGAATTTAAGTATAGAATAAATCTGGACAGCAACTTCGATCGGAGGTTCCCGAAGCTACAGGAATCTGGTGAAGACGTGTAACCCCTCGATGGAAAGGTCTTTCCATGGGTTACAACTTTCATATTCAGCCCACAACCCAGATTTGAGTGTATACTATTTGAAATCAGCCTTGAAGTCTGCTACGTACAGAACACAATTTCTGCATGCAGTATTAATCGGACGTCATGTTCGTTCAGACTTTCCTATGGCTATAGACTTCGCATGAAGACTTGTAACCACTCGTTGGAAATGTATTTGTAAGGGCTGCAATGTTCATGTTTAGTCGAAAGCCCATATCTGGCCACATCCATCATGAAAATGGCCAAGAAGATCGCTGCGCGCAGAATTCAGATTCTGCACGTATCTTAAAGAGGAATGCACGACATCGGTTCATCTTCCTCTTCAAGTCGATCTTCCACAATCACTCCAGAAATTCCTCCTCCCTTATTCACCCTCAAAGGCCATGATTCTTCACGAAACCATCCACCCATCATCACCTAGAATAAAGGGGAGGTTGAAGAGATCTAAAACATAGAACACATGTCCTAGCATGGCGATCCCTAGAAAACTCCTTCTCTCCATCAAAACTCTCTTGAGTCGATATCTCTCCTAAGGAAATAACTAAATATCTAGCACCAAGGGAGAGGATAGGAAGATCACCTCATTTCCGGCGTTTCCACTATTTTTGGCCATAGATCGTGTTACGCTTCTTGGCGGCATCTTCTCCTTCACGGCGACGACGGATCTTCTCCTCCAAGACTTTCTCCAGCAGTTTCCCTCTCTACAGAAGTTTCTCTCAGGAAAATAGGGGAAGAAATGAGCGTGGAAATGGCTAGTGTTTTCACTTCCCCTTATATATGAAAATTGGCACGGGTAGGGACACGCCCGTGTCCTTACCCGTGTCCTGCTTCGGGCGAAGCATCAACGACGGTTTCAGTGTCGGTTCATTATTCAACATGGGTAGGGACACGCCCGTGTCCAAACCCGTGTCCACATGACACAGCCGTGTTCCCTGGTCATGTCCTCCTCTGGATACATCTCGATGAACTTAACTCGACACAACGACACACGGGTAGGGACACGCCCGTGTCTCTACATGTGTCATACATTTCATCGATCTCGACACGTTCTGTCAAGTTAGACTTGTCCCACACACACACACACACACACAGGTAGGCCCGTGTCTTGCATCATGGTGTCGACACCTCAATATCTGGGTGTCGACACACTTTGTCGACACCTCGTTCCAGTGTGTCGACACAGCATGTGTCGACACACGGTGTCGACACCAGTGTGTCGACACCTCAACCTGGGTGTCGACACACTGTGTCGACACCTTGACCCAGTGTGTCGACACAGTGTGTGTCGACACATGGTGTCGACACCAGTGTGTCAACACCTCAACATCAGAGTGTCGACACACTGTGTCGACACCTTGACTCTAGTGTGTCAACACCTCGACACCAAAGTGTTGACCAATGACTCAGGTGATACAAATCCTATCCACACGTGCTGCCTAGTTGTCAACACTCCCCCGAACCCAAGTCAGCTCTCCTGACTCAAAAACACGTATGAGGGGCCTAGTGCGATTCGAGACGTTACAACTAGTGTAATTTTTACATCTAGGAATCCTATCTCCCATAATAGGACAAAGCATATAGAAATTAGGTAACATTTCATTAGAGAACATGTGGAAAGGGAAGACATCTCCCTTGAGTTTGTCTCCACAAACAAGAAAGTGGCTGATATCTTCACTAAGCCTCTAGATGAAGCCAAGTTCAACTCCTTCAAATTTGAATTGTTATGTTGAATCTTGTGTAGCTTCAAGTCTCTCTTCTACCATATGTTGTACTGTCCATTTTGCAAGTATTACAAGCTCTTCCTCTATATAATGAAGATGGTGTGCAACTATTGAGGTGCAGCCAGCCTAACAGCTGAACTGGATTCAGTCACAGTGAGAAAATCTACTCCAGACAGATAGGGGGAGAAAAACCCCACGGAATGCTCCCTATTGCAGAAGTTAAAAGGGGGAGGATAAAAATCAAGTGTTGAGAAGAACAGACAGGTGGAATAGTAAGGATGGCAGCATGACAGGGGGAGTAAGTAATGCTCCACAGGCCAGAGAAATATGGTAACATTTCCACACTCTACTAATGTTAAATTTTGTCTATGATGAATATGCTATATTGTCAATGACCTGTATTGTTTTGAGTTCTTCAAATAGGAGGAGATTGTTGGGTCTATTGAACCCAATATCCCAGATTTGTAAAAAGTAAAACGAGTTAATGACATACACACATAATCTATTTGATGTGTGCTTTAGTTTATGCATGCAGGTAGTCCATGATTGGACATTTGAAGAAAATGAGTTTGGTAGTAAACTCAAAATTCGTCGAGCTCAGCTAGAAGTTCGTCTAACTCAGTTGGTAATTCGTTGAGCTCGGCTTATGGATCATCGAGCTCAGTCAAACACTTGTCAAGATAAAGCCAAAAAATAAACTAAGGCAAAAAGCGCTGAGACTGCTGAGAAGATCAGAGTTCGTTGAGCTCAGCATAAAGATCGTTAAACGTAGCTAAAGCCAGAAAAACTGACTAAGGCAAAAAGCACTGAGACTACTGAGATAGCTTAAAAGAAGGCGTTGAGACCACTGAGATAGATGAGATAGCTGAGAAGAAGACATTGAGACCACTGAGTCAGCTGAGACAATAAAGAAGAATGTGTCAGGTTGATCGTTAAGACAAAATTAGCTGGATTTCTCAAAGTCCAGATGCGTTGAGTGAAGCAGGTTCACTCAACGCTTCTAATGAAGAAAGAAGTGCTGAGAAAGTTAAGAGGAAAACCGCTGAGACAGAAGATAGTCTCAGTTGTGAAGCAAAAACCGCTGAGACCGCTGTAAAGATACCGCTGCGACATAAAATTGTCTTAGTTGATAAGAATAAAGCGTTAAGACAAAGGAATATCACTGCTATTAAAGAAGAAAATACTGAGACCACTGAGATAGAACCATTGAGACAAATCCAGAGAAAATTCACAAATCCTGAAGCAGTGAGAGCCAAAATAGATAGCATTGAGTGACTTAACATTACTCAATGCTTCATGGATTTCTGGAATATTTTCTAAGTCCAGATGGTGATGACCATTGCAGACGTCATCAAATTCAGCTTACATGTAGCCCTTGCGGGAAAGATGCAGTGGCACCGAAAGCTGCCTTATCCTTTTCTGAAGAAGGTGGGGCTCACCAAACCTTGGCTGTGCCCACATACAAGTGTGTTGTTGATTCAAATCAATGCATATAAAAAGGAAAAAAGAAAATGGATTAACGCAATGAACGAAATAGATCCAACGAAAACAAAGGAACAAATGCAAAAAATACAGAAAGAAATCAAGAGGCAATCGCAAGATAATTCTTCAAGCTCAGCAAGATAGTTCTTTCCAGAACAATTAAGCCGATTCATACATTCAGCAAGCTGGTAGCTGCTCATCTGTGCAGTAGAGAAGAGTTGGTTGTAGAAGAGGACTAATTCCTTCTACAATAAGTGTGCTGGACTGATATCTACTCAGTCTAGCAAGATATACATAGAGACTTATCTTTGAGTCAATTACTTTATTTTTCTTAAATCATTTTGTATTCTCTTCCCGTAGGATTCTGTTTATTTGAATCTGAGTGTAGGGCACTTTGTGCCTGAGGTAGGTGACCTATTAGTCACTGAGGTAGGTGCCCTGTTGGTGTACTAAGGTAGGATCCAAGTGTGGATCTGAGCTGTAGGGCATAATTACCTAAGGTAGTAGAGTGTTTCTCTTTTAGGTAGCATCCAAGTGTGGATCTGAGGTAGGGATGTCCTCCCAGCCTGAGTGTAGAGCCTTGTGCCTGAGGTAGGTGACTGGAGAGTCACTGAGCTGTAGGTGACAAGTGTGTCACTAAGTTGTAGGACTTGGAGGAGGCTGAGCTGTCGGTACCTGAAAGGGTGCTGAGTTGTAGGAGTACTGCAGCACTATGAGAGTATGGCTGTGTTCCTGAAGATATAGGGCCAAAGAGCTTGAGTTATAGGCCTTAGAAATAAGGCTGAGGTAGGTGATCAGTGGATCACTGAGCTGTAGGAGCTCTGCAGAGCTCTGAGGTAGGAACCCATGTGGTTCTGAGTTTGGATTCTGTGAAGAATCTGTCTATAAGGCCGAGGGCCTTAGGTGTATGCTCTGAGGAGCATATTGGTGGAGTTTGTGTCTAGTCAAACAAATCAGTTGGATTGGTGGGAGGGAAAGTGGATGTACCCAAGTGGGGAACCACTATAAATCTTTGTGTTTGCTGTGTTGTTCGTTTTCTTTCTTATTGCAGGATCTAAAGACAAGCTCTAGATAGTTTAATTTGAAAACAATAAAAGAACCAATTAAAAATTCAAAGACCTATTCACCCACCCCCCAAGGTGATTAACTAACCTTGAGTTAAATAACTTTCAAGGTGTGGAGTTGGAGATGGATAAACTAACCATCAAGGATACTCCTCCTTCTGACCAAGTGGAATAGGATGGGTTATGCATTCCTGAAGAAGGACAAAGTTCATAGTACATGGGTGAAGAATAGCAAGATCCAGCCATTGAATGTCAAGAAGCTGAGAATAGAATGCCAGTAGTTGTCAGGCATTTAAGGGATCATCCAAGAGATCAAATCATAGGTGATGCTATCAAAGGGGTTACAACAAGAAACAAAAGCCTCAATATTGCTATTCACTCTAGTTTTATGTCTAAGGTTGAACCTAAAAGGTTTGAAGATGCCAACATAGACCCATTTTGGATTGTGGATATGCAAGAAGAACAGAACCAATTCAAGAGATGCAAAGTTTAGAAGCTAGTTCCCAGACCATAAGGACATGACATTATTGGAACCAAGTGGATCCATAGGAATAAATTTGATGAAAATGGCGTAATAATCAAGAATAAAACCAGAATGGTTGTCAAGGGATACAGACAAGGAAAAGTATTGATTTTGATCAAACCTTTGCACCAGTAGCTAGATTGGAAGTTATATGACTGTTTCTTATATACGTTGCACATAAAGGATTCAAGGTCTACCAAATGTATGTAAAGTCAGCATTCCTAAATTGTGAACTAAAAGAGGAGGTCTATGTTGAGCAACCCTCGAGTTTTGTTAATTCTAACTCTCTTGATTATGTATATAAGCTTAGAAAGGCTTTATATGGGCTGAAGCAAGCCCCTATGGCATGCTATGAAACCCTATCTAGCTTTCTCATTGAGAAACAATTCTCAAGGGGAAAGATAAACAAGACATTATTCCTTAGGGACGTCAAGGGCAAGATCATTATAGTCCAAATATATGTATATGACATAATATTTGGGTCTACTGATGATGGCCTCTATAATAAGTTTGCTAAATTATGTAAGGGTTGTTTGAGATGAGTAGTATGAGTGAACTCAAGTATTTCTTGGGCCTCCAAGTTAGAGATTCTGAGGATGGTCTATACATCTCTCAGTCTAAGTTAACCAAGGAGTAAATTAAAAATTTTGGAATGGAGAATGACTCCAAAATGAAAACTCCTATGTGGTCAAATGCTTCAATAGATAAGGATGAGAGAGGGAAAACTATTGATAAAACCTTATATATAGGCATAATTGGCTCCCACCTCTACCTTACTGTAAATAGGTCATACATTATATATGCTACATGTGTTTCGGCTAGATACAAGGCTGGTTCTAAGGAATCTCATTATTGTGAAACAAAAGGAATTTTTTAATATCTCAAGGGCACGCCTGATCTTGGTCTTTGATACTATAAGAATAATGACTTTGAACTAATTGGGTATTCAGATACAGACTTTTCATATTGCAGAGAAGATAAGAAAAGCACCTCAGACACCTATCAATTTTTGGGAAGAAGAATGGTCTCCTGGAGCAGCAAGAAGTAAAAAAGTGTTGGTATCTCAACATATGAATTAGAGTACATATCAGTTAGTAGTTGTTGTGCTCAGCTACTATGGATTTAGCATTAGCTCCAAGACTATAATATCCAACTAAGTAGAACTCCAATATTTTGTGATTATTCGAGTGTAATCTTGATGGCCCGGCCTTTCGCTTAAGAAAAGAGAGCAGCCGAACTAGCAATCCAACTAGGCAAGTATACCTATCGAACTGTAGCAAGGGGACACAAGTGTCGTAATTAAATCCGGGAACTGTTGAATAAGCTTACTCACACGAAGGCTATTATTTTATCGATGAAAATCTTAGGGTTAAGGGGAAACTTAAACGCACTTAAAGAAAGGAAATAAAAAAGAGAGCTGATTGCACTAAAAATAAAGAGAGCATAAAAGAAACGATTACACTGAAGGGATGGAATGATGAAATAAAAATGCACTCGATGAAGAATCACCTCGGCTAAAGTCGATTAAAAATACGATAAATTATCCTAAGCTTAATAGGGTAAAGGTCCTTGACCGTGAAGGTTCCTAAACTTGAACATGCTTCTCTTGAAGTCGTTCCCAACTAAGTTTAGGAAGGTCCGACCGACTCTCGTCTAAATCGGAGGCCTAAAGCTCGCTTTAAGCGGTGAACCCCACTATTGGATTTTACTCCAATCCGGGAGATTTGGACGTCTGCCTCTCTCGAGTGGTGCGTACAACTCTCTTTACTCTTGAATGCTCACTTCAAACTATCGGCCTCTCGGCTAGCCAAGAATGAAAGAAAATGTGGAGAATATATATCGATGATATATCTCCAACCCAAAATAAATCAAGAGTAATTCAAGGCCAAGCCCTAAAAAGAAAATATAAATTCAAAGCATCATAACTTAATCGCTCGAACCTCGGATCATCAAGATCGAGTACAAGGAGGATTAGTTACTACTCATGGTGAAGTGGAGGAGGGGGGATGAGTAGTAAAGCATAAAGAACACAAGATATTAAAGAGAGGAAACAACACTTTTTATATTAATCTAAAGGAGAGCTTACAATTTGGAAATGAAAATTACAAGTGCAATGAAAATTGAAATCCTATTCTAGCCCTACAATTAGCAACTAGAGCAATTACAAAAGTTATTACAAAAGCTTAAACTAAACTAGAATTAGGAAAAACTAAAATGAGAAAGATAGAGAGAGAGAAAAGGAATAAAAAACGACAACAAACAAAGGGGCAGCACCTCCCCCTCTCAGCCCAAACTTGCTGAAATGGAAGGGGGGGTCTGAATTTATAGATAAAATTCACTGGTTGGTCACGCCCGGTGACACGCCCTAGGAGGGCGTGTCAGGGCGTGATATGAACGGAGTTGACCTCGAGCTCTGGATTCTAGCAGGAAGGACGATTGCTGTGATACGTTGGCGGACACGCCCTAGGTCACGCCCGTGTAGGGGGGCGTGACATATACGTCAAGTTTCAATCATTGGTCAGAAATCCGTCAGTCTTGGAAAAGGGGGCGAACACGCCCTGGTCATGCCCGTGTAGTGGGGGCGTGACAGTATTGTTAACGTGCTAAGTGGAAAAAATACTTAATACGGCGGCAGGTTTTGCGGAGGGGTCGACACGCCCCGGGTAACGCCCGGGGACATGCCCGGGGAGGGCGTGTCAAGGGGCGTGACAGCCATTTTTCTGTTATTTTGTCTCTTTTAGCAAACTTCCTCGTGATCGGCTGACACGCCCTGCGACACGCCCAGGGAGGGCGTGACAGGGGGCGTGTTAGGGGGCGTGTCAAGTCATTTTTGGCCAAAATTCTGGAAACCTACAAAAAGACAAAAAAATGTTAGTGGTAATAATATTTACATAAGAAAGATAAAAAAAATAAGCTTATAAGGCAAGATTAGCGCCTTCAAAACTAGAAAATACGATAATAGTTTAGGGTACCAAACGTATTATCAAATTCCCCCAAGCTTAAGCTTTGCTTGTCCCCAAGCAAAAATATAAAAACTAGATAACCATAAAATAGGACTAATCAAAAAGTTCCAATTATGCCTACACAAGTACTATGCAAAATTCTAAGTAGGAAAAAGGTGAAACGTGAATCTAAAACAATTATTTAGGTATGTTTTAATTTTTAGAGACTTTACTTAACAAAAATAAATCATCCAAAATTTTGATGAAATTCTTTAAATAGATTGAAGCAGAGCAACGAAAATAAAAAAAATACATTGAGTTGTTACTAGATCCAAGCAATGCATTATATTTATATCAATTTAATAAGAAAAATCTAAGTTGAAATCCAAAACTAATACTGATTTACTTTTCTTCATTTCTTAGTTATTAAATAAAATTCAAAAGGCGTGAATCAAAAGGACTTAATAGGACCGAAGCATTTGGTTTAGGATTATGATTAGGAGTGGAATTCAAAGATAAACAGGGAGGATTAAAATCACACTAAACCAAAATAAAGAGTTTCAAATATTTTAATTTTAAACAATGTATTTTCCTTTTTTTTTCTTTTCCAATTTTTTTCTTTTTCAAAACAAAGGCCATAAATATTTTTTTTTACATTTTGTATTGGCCAAACAAAAACAAACATTGCTTTTGAGCATACTTTTTTTAAAAAACTTCTCCAAAAATATCACAAAATAACCTATCATAATCATGAAAATTCTTTATGAAACTCAAAAAGGTTAGTGTGATTAGATAGGATGGAATTTTTGGCTTTAGTGAAAATGATATGAAAAGAGGAGCTATCAAATGAAATTGAGAAAAAGGCTCAAAAGCGGCTAACTAGTGGTGAAAGTTTTTGGGATGGCAGGAAAGCACAAATGAAAACAAAAACAGCATAAATTATTTTCACGCTTTTAAATTTATTTAAAACATATATTTGAAAATTTTCAAAAAGCAAGTCCTAGATAATAAAAGAAGATTGATGAAATTATCTTGAAAATAGAAATAATATGTGACTTGGATCGTTCACATCTACTACGCTATTGAAAAGTTGACCTTTCAAAAATTATCTAAAAATGAAAAGGAAAATAGTTGATGATGATTTTTTGAGAAAGTAAAGAAATAAAGAACAAAAATCCATAATAGAAATGCGAGTTTTAGAAAAATATTTCACCTTAACATGCTACCGTGAATTAGAAACACAGCATGACCAACATTTTACTTGGGAAACATAATTTAAAAAACAATTAGAAAAATTTTAATTAATTAATGTTGAAGCCAAAATTGACCTCTGTGGAGTTCGGGGTCCCTGGAAAGGGGTGACCTCACACCTACTACACTCGAGAGAACATCACGGACCGGAGACTTATGAGACTATGAACAGACCCTCGGCTCTAGCACGGAGGTCCCACCTCAAACCCGGAAGGCTACCTGAGCTCTTCCCCTCCCTTACCAAAGGGCTAGGCTGGGCGCCTTGGAGAGCTCTCTCTACTCTACCAAGAAGAAGCTAAGGGAGGAGGAAGCTAAGAAAAGGCTCCTCTCCAAGGCACCCAAGGGGGTCTATTTATAGTTTTTCCAAGTCCTGGGGGTAAAATGACCAAAATACCCCTACGGACAAAAGGCCTCGGGCCAATAGAAAACAGCCACGCCGGGGGGTAAAGGGGGAATTCCCCCGAGGGCAAGATGGTAAAACTGCAGGGGGGGGGGGCAAGGGCGATACCGCGGCCTCTGACCGGTCTCGCCCCACCAGGCCGCCAAGCTGGAAGGGGCAGGGGCGAGACCCCGGCCCCTGGCCGGTCTCGCCCCGCCAGGCCGCCAGGCTAGAAGGGGCAGGGGCGAGAGCCCGGCCCCCGGCCGGTCTCGCCCTGCCAGGCCTCCAGGCTAGAAGGGGCAGGGGCGAGACCCCGGCCCCGGCTGGTCTCACCCCACCAGGCCGCCAGGCTAGAAGGGGCAGGGGCGAGACCCCGGCCCCCGGCCGGTCTCGCCCCACCAGTCCGCCAGGCTAGAAGGGGCAGGGGCGAGACCCCGGCCCCGGCCGGTCTCGACCCGCCAGGCCGCCAGGCTAGAAGGGGCAGGGGCGAGACCCCGGCCCCGGGCCGGTCTCGCCCCGCCAGGCTAGAAGGGGCAGGGGAGAGACCCCGGTCCCCGGCCGGTCTCGCCCCCCCAGGCCGCCAAGCATCTATCGGGACGGGGCGGGTGTCAGCCAACTTGTCGCACCCGCCCCCCAAAAGAGGGCCAATGGAGGGAGGTGGATTTTTCCTCCCCCTACAAGTATGTTTCCAAGCCAGAGCCAAAATTGGCCACCGAGAGTGCAAAATCTCCCAAAAGCTTAAAACTATACAGGGGCGAATACGGGGTTGTACACAATCCCCGCTATTTTTGAGGTTGCCACAAACTCGGAAAGAAATGTCCAACCCAACGTATTCGCTGAGCGCAATTTCCTTGTGCGCCTCTCCGGGGAGTCAACCTGCCATGCCAGCTATGGGAGCCTGGGTGGCGAGACCCCCTCCAGGTAAAAAATACTTAGCCTCCACGAGAGGTACCACCGGCCCTGCCAGCTAGTGAGAGCCTAGCAGCGGGATCCTCATCAGAGCAAAGGGGCTTTTACTCCCCACGAGGCACATTCGACCCAACCAGCTAGTGGGAGCCTGGCTGAGGAGATCCTCTCGGGGGTGGGGACTTGATCTCCCCGAGGCACATTCGACCCAACCAGCTAGTGGGAGCCTGGCTGAGGAGATCCTCTCTGGGGTGGGGACTTGATCTCCCCGAGGCACATTCGACCCAACCAGCTAGTGGGATCCTGGCTGAGGAGACCCTCTCGGGGGTGGGGACTTGATCTCCTCGAGGCACATTCGACCCAACCAACTAGTGGGAGCCTGGCTGAGGAGATCCTCTCGGGGGTGGGACTTGATCTCCCCGAGGCACATTCGACCCAACCAGCTAGTGGGAGCCTGGCTGAGGAGATCCTCTCGGGGGTGGGGACTTGATCTCCCCGAGGCACATTCGACCCAACCAGCTAGTGGGAGCCTGGCTGAGGAGATCCTCTCGGGGGTGGGGACTTGATCTCCCCGAGGCACATTCGACCCAACCAGCTAGTGGGAGCCTAGCTGAGGAGATCCTCTCGGGGGTGGGACTTGATCTCCCCGAGGCACATTCGACCCAACCAGCTAGTGGGAGCCTGGCTGAGAAGATCCTCTCGTGGGTGGGGACTTGATCTCCCCGAGGCACATTCGACCCAACCAGCTAGTGGGAGCCTAGCTGAGGAGATCCTCTCGGGGGTGGGGATCTCCCCGAGGCACATTCGACCCAACCAGCTAGTGGGAGCCTGGCTGAGGAGATCCTCTCGGGGTGGGGACTTGATCTCCCCGAGGCACATTCGACCCAACCAGCTAGTGGGAGCCTGGCTGAGGAGATCCTCTCGGGGGTGGGGACTTGATCTCCCCGAGGCACATTCGACCCAACCAGCTAGTGGGAGCCTGGCTGAGGAGATCCTCTCGGGGGTGGGAACTTGATCTCCCCGAGGCACATTCGACCCAACCAGCTAGTGGGAGCCTGGCTGAGGAGATCCTCTCGGGGGTGGGGACTTGATCTCCCCGAGGCACATTTGACCCAACCAGCTAGTGGGAGCCTGACTGAGGAGATCCTCTCGGGGGTGGGGACTTGATCTCCCCGAGGCACATTCGACCCAACCAGCTAGTGGGAGCCTGGATGAGGAGATCCTCTCGGGGGTGGGGACTTGATCTCCCGAGGCACATTCGACCCAACTAGCCCTCCCCGGCCCTCGAGCTAGTGTGAGCCTGGCTGAGGAGATCCTCTCGGGGTGGGGACTTGATCTCCCCGAGGCACATTCGACCCAACCAGCTCCTGGCTGAGGAGATCCTCTCGGGGGTGGGGACTTGATCTCCCCGAGGCACATTCGACCCAACCAGCTAGTGGGAGCCTGGCTGATCTCCCCGAGGCAGACCCAACCAGCTAGTGGGAGCCTCTGAGGAGATCGGGGGTGGGGACTTGATCTCCCCGAGGCACATTCGACCCAACCAGCTAGTGGGAGCCTGGCTGAGGAGATCCTCTCGGGGGTGGGGACTTGGAGGCATATTCGACCCAACCAGCTAGTGGGAGCCTGGATGAGGAGATCCTCTCGGGGATGGGGACTTGATCTCCCTGAGGCACATTCGACCCAACCAGCTAGTGGGAGCCTGACTGAGGAGATCCTCTCGGGGGTGGGGACTTGATCTCCCCGAGGCACATTCGACCCAACCAGCTGGTGGGAGCCTGGCTGAGGAGATCCTCTCGGGGGTGGGGACTTGATCTCCCCGAGGCACATTCGACCCAACCAGCTAGTGGGAGCCTGGCTGAGGAGATCCTCTCTGGGGTGGGACTTGATCTCCCCGAGGCACATTCGACCCAACCAGCTAGTGGGAGCCTGGCTGAGGAGATCCTCTCGGGGGTGGGGACTTGATCTCCCCGAGGCACATTCGACCCAACCAGCTAGTGGGAGCCTGGCTGAGGAGATCCTCTCAGGGATGGGGAACCAGGCTTGTCACTTGAACTTTACCGAATCCAACATCCTCAAACGGGGAAAAAGATGGGTTACATGACCCCCCCCCCCCCCCCGACTCAGCCGGTCGGGGGCTGGACTCAAAACAACATAAAAAACATACATGACTCAGACGGGTCGAGGCTTCCTCAGGGGGTCTGGGCCTGGTGGTCGCCATCCGCTTCCTGCTCGCCGGACACTTCCATCCTGCTTAGGCTCTCCATGATCTTCTTCATCTCCTCTGCCTTGGCCAACCAAGAGATGGTGTTGTCAGCGTGACATAACACTGCCTTGCCATCCTGGAGTCTCCCTTGACTCTGACCTGGATCCCTCCTGAGCTGAACTTGAGGCATTGGTGGAAGGAAGACGACACACAACGGAAGGCGTTGATGAGGGGCCTTCCGAAGATGGCGTTGTAGCTGCTTGGAGCGTCAACAATGACGAACCGGCAGTTCATTGAGACTCCCCCCAACTTAACTTGGAGTCCCACTCCACCTTCCACCTCCTTCCTTTCCCCGGAAAATCCGAACAGGGGTCCGTCCGAGGCCAACACCCTCCATGATTCTACCTTCATCTCGTCAAACGCCTTCCTGAAAATGACGTTGACGGAGCTCCCGTTGTCAACCAAGATCCGGGAGACGGTGTAGCCCTCGATGGCCGTCTGGATGACCAGCGCATCGCAGAACGGATCCTCATGATCCGGCAGGTCCTTCACCGAGAAGGTGATCTTCTCCTCCTGGGTGGTGTCCGGGAGGTTGAGGCGACGCTCCTTCGATACATAACATGGAGGCTTGCCTTCCGAGTGGCCTCAACCCCCACTCCACCATGGATCACCGCTATACCGCCTCGGGGTCCGACATCGACCCGGTCCTCACACACATCATCACCCCCTTCTCTGGGTAGAACCTCTTCAACCCGCACTGGCGGCTGTGGCTGGGCAGGGCCTCTCGCCCCCCTCACTTCCAGAAACTCGGGGCAGGTAGCCGTGGCGTGCCCCTCCACCTGGTGTAAGTCACAGTACGGTAGCGCTCCTCCCCTCCTTCGGCGGGCTGGGTGTTCTCTCCTGTTTCCTCTTCCCCCACCACCTATCGCCAAGGCTTGCTGCGGCGGGGGGAGGAGCTGTCTTGGGGCTTGCCTCTGGAAGTTGAACCTCCCTTGGCCCCCATGGAAGTTTCCCCCATCTTGGGCGTAACCTCTTCCCGGACCCTGAACGGGTCCTCCCTGCTGCCTCCAACCTGGTTCCGGACCCTCCTGAGCTCTCCGCTCCTCTCTCCTTCTTCCTTCCTGAGGTCTCGAGCCACCTTGCTCCTTCGACTCCATTCTTGTTAGCTTTGCCAACTTCTTGATGAAAGCCGGGTTGGCCGCCTCCATGGAAATCTCCTCCGCCGCCCTTTCCATCAGCTCCTCGAAGGAAAGGGGGGCCTTACGGGTTAAGCTCATCTTGAAGAAGCCCTCCTTCAGCCCAACGGTGAAGGCCATCTGGAGAGCATACCCTGGCATCTCCTGGACCTCCAGGATCTCCTCTTGGAACCTGTCAGGGTAACGGGCCAGTGACTCCTCGGCCCCTTGCCTTATCAGGAAGATGGACTCAGGACTCCTCTTCCGCTTCTTGGAGGTGGAGAAGCGAAGCTGGAAGCTCCGGCTCAAGTCCTCGAACCCATAGATCGACCTCGGAGGGAGTTGATGGAACCAGTCCCTTGCCTTCTCCTTCAACATGATCGCAAAGAGGCGACACTTGAAGGCATCCGTCATCGGCCTGATGGAGACGGCATCCTCGAACCACAGCAGATGTTGGACGGGGTCATCCTTCCCAGTATTGTAAGCCATGTCTGGCTCTCTGAACCCCTCGGGAACGGGAGCTGAGATGATCAGCTCGCTGAAGGGTGACCCCCTAAGGGGTGATTTCGCCACCTCCACTCGCACAACCTGCTCGCCTGGGAGGTTGGCACTCGCCGGGCTAGAGAACAACTCCCGGCCAGTGAGGTCTCACTCGACCCCATCTCCCATCCTCTCCTTTCCTGGCCTTCTTCCTGGTGCGCTTCCCTCTCCCCCTGCTGTGGTCATCTCGCCTAGACCCCTGGGAGTCGACTCGTCGAGGGGGGGAGCTAGCTCCTGGGGGGTGGTGGTGGAGCTGCCACCCTGAGGAGCAATGCTTCGCAGCATCTCCATGATGTAACATCCCATTTCCAACTATACCCCTAAGAGTGGTTTTGGCCATGACTAGGTCATGACAAACCCCAGGAAGCCAGAAATGGGCCAAGAGATAGGAGGCCAAGGTATGGATCACCATGGTCTGCAAATAGTAGGATTTTGAACAATGGTTTAGAATGGCAATGGGGCTTCACCATGGCCCCAAGACCCTACCACAACACTCTCAAACATTTTGGGAGACCCATTAGAGCTAAAAAGACCCATTAGGGCCAACCCAAGAGGCCCAGTTGACCAAGGTCAACCCTAGCCCTGAATGGGTCAACCTAGCCTACTTAGGGCCAATTGACCCACTCCTAGTCTAGAGGACCCCACCTATGCCCTCCTAACCCTAAAGGGAGGTCAATGGGTCACTAAGGACACATTGGGGTCAGCCCTAGAGGCCAGGTTGACCCAAGTCAACTCAAGCCCTAATCTGGGCAAAGTACCCTTACTAAGGGTATGTGACCTCCAAAGTGCAGGGCAACCCTACATAACCCTACCTAGACCCTAAGGGAAGTCAATGGGTCACCAAGGATCCATAAGGGTGAACCCTAATGGTCATGTTGACCCCAAGTCAACTCTAGCCCTAAAATGGTCAAAGTGACCTTACCAAGGGTCAAGTGACCTTTAAGGTGCCAAGACAACCCTACCCAACCCTACATAGACCTTAGGGGAGGCCAAGGAATCACCCAGGACCCAATGGGGTCAACCTAGATGGTCAAACTGACCAAGTCAACCCTCATTGAGGGTCAAGTCAACTTAGCCCAAAAAGGGCTAACCCAAGCTCAAGCCACTTCTCCTTTAGGCTAAACCCATTCCCATGACCATCATAATCCAGTGGGCTGCCTTTAGCTTATGAGGCTGACTAGTCAACCAGAGGTGACTAGGAGAGAGAAAAGAGCTCCTCTCCATGATAATGGAGGAGAGAGAAAATGGGGAAGAGGGAAGGGGAGGAGAGAAGCCGGCCAAGGAAGGCCAACAGCCACCAATTATGGCTGTAATCAACTCCTCTAGGGGAGAGGAGTTGATTCCAGCCGTTTCCCGGCCACCAAGGGGTGGGTTCAGCCCCCCTCCACACAACCCGAGCCACACCTTTAATGGTGTTAATGGCTATTGAAGAACCAGCCTCTCCTCTCCCCCATTTACCATTTAAACACCTTCAGGGAGCCGAGGGGATCATTTTGGAACGTTTACCTGGAGGAGACGGGCCACTCCACTGTGCAGTTGCAGAAGCCGAGCGCCGCCGCCGTCGTCAATGGCATCCCGCCGCTCCTCTCGCATCCAGGCCGCCAGGAAGGTCCTCCTCCTCTCCTTAACTCGCGGGTAGATCCTAGGAATCAATAGGCTTGAGTTTCGGGCTCAATTGAGCCCGATTCAATCCGGGATTTCTCCTGGTTTCGGCAAGAAAATCTCTTGCTTTATCCGCCGGAAAACGCCTCTCCGGCGGCGGAGCCGCCGCCTGACGATAGCCACCACCTCGACGGAGGTGATGGTGGCGGTGGCCGGCCGGGGAAGGGGCTGGATCGCCGGCGGTAGGGCTTGGAAATCGCTCCAGGCGGGACGATTCTCAGCCGTTGGCTCATCGGGGATGATAACCCAGCGCCGTCGATCTGCGCCAAGATTCGCGCTGCATCAAAATCAAACTATAGGAAATTAATGATATTTATTTCATTCTGTCACACTTTTGATATTTAATGTTTTAAATTCTTAAAAATAGCCAGAGGCTCTGTATGGGAAAATGGTCAACACATGAATTGTAGCCCTGCCTGTCTACTTTGTTTAAAAATTGGTTTGAACCCATTTAGGCTTCTGGTTAGACCAGGGCACCCATTTTGGTGGGACATACCCTTAGGGCTAGGCAGTCACAAAATTGAGTGCCCACTCTTCACCCCTAGCCCAAATTAGCTGAAATTTTGGCAGAGAGTCTATCTTAGACATACCTAGGGCCTGCCCAAAAATGGGAATTTTTGGAGAAAATATTTCTATAGTTTTTGTAAATATTTAATAATTATTAGGTAAATTAAATAAGTGCCCTAAACACCTCTAAACCCTCCCAAATTTTGGTGAGTGGTCCCTGGGTTCCAATTAGGTACCTGTATAAAATTTCATCTAATTTGGATGTGTTTTGAATAGGTTTTAACCCAACCCTATTTATACCCTATAAAGGGCATTTTGGTCAAAAGTTGCACTTTTGGTTTTGAGTGACCAAATCACCTCAACAGAGGCTAAAATTTTGGCCACTGATATAACTTGACTTTTTACACTCACTTATGGAGTTTGGAGTGGATTGGACTAGGGTAGCCCTAAAATTTTAGGGTAGGCCCTTTAGGGTAAATTTCTAGGGTTTGAAGAAATTGGGGTCAAAAGACCTTGGATGGACTTGAAACTTGGGAATGATGTCCACAGGGTTACTATGGTCCTGTGGTTAAAATTTTAGGGCATTTGGAAGACTTAAAACCCTTTAAATCCAAAACCCTAGTTTAGGGCACTAGCTTGAAACCATAAGATCTAATACCAAAACTCTCTGAAAAGGCCTAAGTCTTTGAATGGGTAGTTGCTTAGGGTATATATATCTCTGGAAATCTTATGATAAATTTTGGATGAATATTTTTGGTACTTAGGCTCCGTTTGGGGAGACTTATTTTCACCGGTCAAGCGGTCACGACCGCATGAACCGGGACTTAATTAAGTCCCGGTTCATGCGGTCGTGACCGCTTGACCGGTGAAAATAAGTCCCCCCAAACGGAGCCTTAATTCACAGTCATGTTTTACAATTTTCACTTAGGAATTTTTGGAGAAAAATATACTTGATTAAACCTGATGAAACTTAGCAAAGGGGCTTGTAATCATGGTACCCATCTCTGTAAATTTTTATGAAATTTTTGAAGAATGATATTTAGTAGTTGCTTCTTTAATTATTTAATCCTATGGAACTTTGGTAAATTTAATAATGACATTTAGATTGTCTGAAAAATTCTAATTTCTTCATCATGATGTTTCTAGTTCCTTATGAAGCCCTAGTAATTTTTACATAATTATTGGAGACATATTTGTGGCACTTCCTTCATTATATTTGATTTTAGGAATTATTTTAATAAATCCTTTAGAGGTCAAGAACTATCTGGAAAATTATGAAAATTGGCAACCAATAATATTTCTCTGTTATTTAGTGAATACAAATGTTAGGAGGCCATTACCTGAGAAAATCTTATGGTTCATGTTCAAATTGACTATGACCTAGTTTTTGAGGAATATTCAATAAATAGTAGATTAATTGGGAAAAATATGATGTTCTGAATTTAGACTATATTTATCATAATAGACCTCTAATAATTATCATAAGGGTACTGGATGAGTATTTCATGTACTTCCCTTTTTACGGGTCATGTAGCTTAAGTGGTCTGCATATAGCAAAACTGCAGAATTTCATTTGGATGTGAATTAGGGCAAGTATGATGAGTCCTGATGGTTTGTTGAAAGGACAAGTGTAATGGGCTGCGTCTTTGGAAGATGAGTGAGTAAGGTGTGGTTCTGTCTAGGGTTATAGGCGTTCGGGTCCGACGAAAGATCGTCCTACCCAAGGAGAGTTGGAGTCAAATTACCCTAGGATTAGCATATCGAAATATGAGAAAATAAAGGGTAAGGGAATCAACCAACAATAAAATAAGTACCTTGCGAAAGGGAACGCTGGGCGTAATCCCAACACAGTTCCTAGTGCCCCTTGAGAGCCCTTCACAGGGAATACCGGGGGCAGTCCTGGGTTAACGTAAACTGTTTAACAAGCTGAAAAGAGTAACTTAGTAATTAGGGTTGCACATTTCACAAACACTGAGGACACCGGAAGTCGGTTAGGAGCTTCGGCTCGGATGGTTAAAAGGAGGACTTTGGGTCCGGGGAGCTTCGGCTCGATTGTTTGAGTCGGACGTGTTGGTCCGGGGAGCTTCGGCTCGATTCTTGTTTACGCTAAAATTTGCATGTGCATAACAGGAAAGGAAATTAAGGTGGTGGGTCTTTGGTATTGGAGGGTCGATGCACCGACGCCAATACGTTGACTCGGCAAGTGTGGTTAGCACTTCGCCAACAGAAGTCCGGTGCGCCAGCCGGCAAGAGTACGCAGGAGTCCGCTTCGTGCACCAAGCGTTGAGGCGTACGATAGGTCTGACCGGTAGTGCTTTACTGGTTTAGAGGTGGGCGAGGCCCAACCCACCGCTTCCGTCTGCCACTACGGAGGTATCCTGGGAGGTTACGGCTCCAGAAAGGGGGAACTAAAGGTCTGTGTGCACAGAGTCGGGTGTGTGTGTTGCACTTGCATGATCCATCATACCCACTTGCATGTCATAGCATAATCGTTACCTTAACCTTGACACCTAAAGTATAAGTGGAATGGGACGCTTATACTTTAGGACCTGCTACACGACCCCTTAGTCTATAAGCTTGTGTGGGCAAGTTTATAAATTAAGGTTAATTTTGATATATTTAGTTACTGCTGTTGACCACCGACACCCCAACGTATAAATCGGTATGGGACTTTTTATACGATGGGAGCCTTGCAAAAGACCCCTTGGCTTATGTGTTTTTCACATAAGTGAAGGTTACATTTCATATATAGCTTATTGTCTTTATATGCTATAGAACTTGCTAGATTAGGACCGCT
Organism: Platanthera guangdongensis; assembly: GCA_039583875.1. NCBI lineage: Eukaryota > Viridiplantae > Streptophyta > Magnoliopsida > Asparagales > Orchidaceae > Platanthera > Platanthera guangdongensis. The sequence continues at coordinate 117,406,090 of CM077147.1, read as the reverse complement.
GCCATCTGCTTTTGATATTCTCCACCTTCAAGTCCTCCCCTTTCTTCCTCTCCGCTCGGTGCCTAGGAGCCGTGGGAGAAGGGGTGGGGGATGATAGGACTTAGTCTTTTAGACTAACGGTTTTCGAACCGCATCATTTAGGGGATCGCGGAGACCAGCATGGAGGAGCAACCCCAGAGACCGGTGCGCTTGGAGGCGGGGCAGTCTAGCTCCGGAGTTCACACAGCCGGGACCGTGAGTCTCGACCCTGAGCAGTTTTCTACTTTTGTTTCTGCATGAGCGATCTTGTAGTGAGGATTTGATGTACCGGGCATAAGCCCGTTTTGCTACTCTGATGTTATCTGCTGTGGACACTCCCTTTGTGGAGATATAGTTATTATGTCATGTGATTCTCTGTGGACAGATAGTTTCCATTTTACTTCATTATGCTACTTTTCTGTGATCGAATTGGCCGGCAGAATCAGCGCTTTGTGGTGATGACCCTTTAGGGCGTGAAGGAGTCACCGCAAAACGGCGGTTCTGGGCCTAAGACCCCGGTGTCGAAAAAGAAAAAAAAAGGGGGTCTTACAAGTGGTATCAGAGCGAACCTCGATCGAAAAGTAGCCGTCCACAACCCTGGGTCACCCCCGCGCGGGTTTAGTTTGGGGACAAACTAAGCAGCGGAAGCAGTGTTGTGCCCATATGGGAGGGAAATCACATGTAAGTTGTCCACTTTCATTAGGCATTGAGTCGATTATCTACTAATGTGGTTCGTTTTGCAGCCCCCAGCTCAGCCCACCCCACAAGGTGGAGCTCAGCAGACTCCAGACATTGCACCACCTCCCATGGTCCCCACACCTTTCCTCCAGTCAGACATGGGGCAGACCCTTACAGCTATCCTTGAGGCCTTCCGAGCTCAGCAAGCCCCAGCCCAGCAGCCAAACCCAGGGGCCAACTGGATGAGCACCTTCCGAGGACTCTCTCCCCCATCTTACTTGGGGACAGAGTCGGCAGTACGGACAGAGGAATGGCTGGATGTGATGTACGAGATGTTGACTGGGATACGATGCCCTTGGGAGGAGAGGGTGGCCCTAGTGGTATCTTGCTTGGAGTCACATGCCAAGCGGTGGTGGAAGACGCTGTTGGACACGACCTTTGCTGATAGAGAGATTGCAGAAATCACTTGGGAAGAGTTCAGGGCCACGCTGCTGGAGCACTTTGTTCCTCAGTCGGCCAGGGACGAGTTGGAGGAGCGGTTCTTGCAGCTGAGGCAGGGCACCAGGACAGTGGTGGAGTACCACCGAGAGTTCGATCATTTGGCCCGATATGCGGGCTCCTATCAGCTGGATGAAGCAGGATACGTCAAGAGGTTTTATAAGGTCCTAAAAGAGGAGTTGAGGGAGGCCCTGCTTTTTGTCTCTGACGGGCCCATCTCCCGGATTTTGGAGATGGCGAAGAGGATTGAGGCCGATTGGCACACCACTCGGGGCCGGAAACGGCAAACGGAGGACCACGGCCGGAGGGCCCGAAATGATCAGCGGCGAGGCATCGTACCAGATGGAAGAAGGGCAGAGGAGCAGCCTCGTCAGGAGTTGAGGCAGGAGCCGAGAGAGCAGGTGGTCTTGGCCCCTCAACCTCTCCGGATCCAAGAGATGCAGAGACCCCGGGGTATGGCGTATCCCCCGCCGGAGTGCTTCCACTGTCACCAGGTGGGACACCTCCGGAGAGACTGCCCTGTGAGGGGGGCACCACCTCCAGCACCACGGGGTGGCCCACCGGCCCAGCATTTCGGAGGCCGAGGACGTGGCCGAGGTCGTGGTTACCAGGGAGGCGACCGCAGGCAGAATGGGGAGCAGATTTACGCTTTGGACTTAGCACAGCCCCGGAACCCGGACAGGGTTATTGCAGGTATGAGAGTAATCTTAGTTTTGGATTTATTCTTTGCTCATATTAAGTGTTGATAGAACTACTACACAACCTAAGTTAGAAAACCTTACACCAGAGTTTTTCTTTCAAAACTGATTTAGGAATGGTGATGGTGTGCGGCAAACCTGCCCATACCCTGTTCGACACGGGGGCATCGCACAACTTTGTGTCGGAGGATTTCGTCAAGGACCTGGATCAGATTCGATGTTATACGGGACTACCCAGGAGGGTGCGCCTCCCCAATGGGATGGAGATCCAGTCCACAGAAAAGTGCCTCCTGGAGGTTACCATAGACGGGTTGGCACTCGAGGCCCCGGCGACGATCCTGAGGATGCCGGACTTCGACCTCGTCTTGGGCATGACATGGCTTGTCTGGAACCATGCCCAGATTGATTGCCCGGCAAGGAGGGTCGTGCTCAGCCACGGCGATACTTATGCGACATTCGAAGGTACTACACCGGTCTCGCGTCGCCTGCTTTCTTCTATTCAGGCCATTAAGGCTCATATGCAAGGGGACGAGGTATATCAAGTATTGTTCGAGATGACTGAGGAGAAGGACCTGATCGCTAACATTCCGGTGGTTCGTGACTACGCCGACATTTTTCCGGATAAGCTGCCAGGACTACCTCCGCATAGGGAAAAGGACTTCCAGATTCAGCTGGTACCAGGGGCTAAGCCGGTATCCAAGGCCCCTTATCGGATGGCTCCGAAGGAGTTGGCGGAGTTTCGGACGCAGTTGCAGGAGCTGGTGGAAGCAGTATTTGTTAGGCCGAGTTCCTCATCATGGGGAGCTCCTGTCCTATTCGTAAAGAAGAAGGACGGCACTTTACGCCTGTGCATCGACTATCGAGCACTAAACAGGCTGACCGTCCGAAATACCTATCCGCTCCCCAGGATAGACGAGTTGTTCGATCAGCTGGAGGGAGCCCATTATTTTTCGAAGCTGGACTTGAGATCAGGCTACTACCAGCTGCGGATCCAGGAGGAGGATATTCCGAAGACGGCCTTTAGTAGCCGATATGGATTGTATGAGTTCATCGTGATGCCCTTCGGGCTCACGAACGCTCCGTCGGCGTTTATGAGCCTCATGAACCGGGTCTTCGAGGCTTATTTGGATGTGTTCGTCATAGTGTTCATAGACGACATCCTTATCTATTCTAAGACGGAGGAGGAGCACACGCGGCATCTAGCATTGACCCTGGAGAGACTGCGGGAGCATCGTCTTTATGCGAAGTTCAGTAAGTGTCAGTTCTGGCTGAAGGAGGTGGCTTTCTTAGGTCACATTATCAGCGGAGCCGGGCTGGCAGTGGACCCGGCAAAGATTCGAGCTATTTCGGAGTGGCCGCAGCTGAAAACAGCCACTGACGTACGGAGTTTTCTAGGACTTGCCGGTTACTATCGGAAGTTCGTGGAGGGATTCTCTCGAATCGCCCTCCCGCTCACATCCTTGACAAAGAAGGAGGTACCGTTCGTGTGGACCCCGCAGTGCCAGACAGCTTTCCAGGAGCTGAAGGATCGGCTGACCTCGGCTCCCATTCTTACTCTCCCCTCGGGGAGGGAGGGATTCCAGGTCTACACCGACGCATCATATCAGGGGATGGGAGCAGTACTGATGCAGAACGGACACGTCATAGCTTATGCTTCCCGCCAGCTGAAGACCCATGAGAAGAACTACCCAGTGCACGACCTGGAGATGGGAGCAGTTGTATTCGCACTAAAAATATGGCGGCATTACCTATATGGAGTCCACTGTGACATATACTCCGATCATAAGAACCTTAAGTACGTGGACACACAGAAGGAACTAAACATCAGGCAGAGGCGGTGGGTGGAGTTCCTTTCTGACTATCAGTATGAGATGCATTACCACCCGGGGAAGGCGAACGTGGTGGCGGACGCACTGAGTAGGAGAGCTGCCACAGCAGGAGCAGAGCCCCAGTTGATGTCTATGGAGCTGCTGCAGAGACTAGAGGACATGCACATTACCATGGTATCGTCCGATGATCCTGAGCTCTATGAGGAGTACTTGGCCGCGGTAGGCGTTACCGATGACATCAGAGACCGAGTCAGAGAAGGGCAGAGGCAGGATGCCAAGTTAGAGCCCATCTTCCAAGCTCTGGAGGCAGGCACTGCAGGAGACTACACACTGAGGGACGACCTGGTGTGCTTCAGAGGACGGGTGTATGTACCGGAGGGAGGCCAGATCCGGGAGGATATTATGATGGAGGCGCACTGCAGCCGGTATTCTGTACACCCGGGGATCACAAAGATGACGGCTGATTTGAAGAAGACGATGTACCGGCCGGGCATGAAGAGGGATGTCTCACACTTCGTGACCCATTGTGAGGCATGTCAGCTAGTGAAGGCGGAGTGCAGGAACCCCGCGGGATTATTGCAGCCACTCCCGGTGCCGGAGTGGAAGTTTGATGACATAGCCATGGACTTCATACATGGGCTTCCCCGGTCTCGGACAGGGAATGACTCGATCTGGGTAATCGTCGATCGGTTGACCAAGGTGGCTCGATTTATACCGATCAGGAAGGATGATTCAGTAGGAGTACTGGTGCGAAAGTTTGTGGAGCAGTTCGTTCGTTATCATGGCGTGCCCAGGACGATAGTGTCGGATCGGGATGGAAGGTTCACCTCCAGGGAGTGGAGATCCGTGCAAGCTTACTTAGGCACGCGATTGACTTTCAGCACTGCATTCCACCCCCAGACAGACGGGCAGACAGAACGCACCAACCGGACACTGGAGGACCTTTTGAGGTTATGCATCTTGGACCGCGGGGAACCGTGGGAGAAACTCTTGCCCCTTGTCGAGTTCTCCTATAACAACAGCCACCAGTCCAGCATCAGGATGGCGCCTTACGAAGCCTTGTACGGGAGGAGATGCCGGACCCCGCTTTCTTGGGTGCAGAACGAGGACCCGAAAGTGTTGGGGACAGAGTTTGTTGAAGACACCGAGGCACAGGTGAGGCTGATCAGGGACAGGATGCTCGAGGCACAGAGTAGACAGGCTAAGTATTATGACGCCCGACATCGGCAGGTGGAGTTCCAGGTGGGGGACCGGGTGTTTCTGAAGATCCGGCCCATGCATGGAGTTTCACGGGTGCGTGGTCGGAGGAAGAAGCTCAGCCCTAGGTACATGGGCCCTTACAGGATCCTGGAGCGGATCGGACCCCTAGCCTACCGGCTGGAGTTACCACCAGAGCTGGAAGCGCTGCACGACGTCTTCCACATTTCTTCTTTGAGGAGGGCTCTGCTACGCCCGGAGCAGCAGATTCTGACTACCGAAGGGCCGGTAGCGTCAGATCGGTCGGTTCATTTGGAGCCTGTGAGGATCGACGACCGAGGAGTGCGGGTCTTGCGACGCAAGAAGGTCCCACTAGTCAAGGTCCTGTGGAGGAACCACGGCCAGGAGGAGCATACCTGGGAGCCACAGGACCTGATGCGACAAAGATACCCCGAGCTATTCAGTCAGGTATACCTCTCGGACCCCTCAAGATGTTAATTTATTTTTCCTGCTTTAAGTATACTAAGGGCTGCTCTAGGTAGATAGGGGCTTATCTTTTGTTTATTGGGGGCTTAACCTTGTTTATTGGGATTCTGGTTCGCTGTTTGGGCGAAAGGGGTCTTAGATCTAAGTTTTTCCATAAAATCAAATTCAACGCACGAGGCGTCCTAATGGGATGTTACAAGACTCTTTCCTTCGATAATAAGACCCGTAGGTCCAACCTTGATTTCGGGGACGAAATCTTTGTTTTGTTTATTGGGATTTGTAATATCCCATTTCCAACTAGACCCCTAAGAGTGGTTTTGGCCATGACTAGGTCATGACAAACCCCAGGAAGCCAGAAATGGGCCAAGAGATAGGAGGCCAAGGTAGGGATCACCATGGTCTGCAAATAGTAGGATTTTGAATAATGGTTTAGAATGGCAATGGGGCTTCACCATGGCCCCAAGACCCTACCACAACACTCCCAAACATTTTGGGAGACCCATTAGAGCTAAAAAGACCCATTAGGGCCAACCCAAGAGGCCCAGTTGACCAAGGTCAACCCTAGCCCTGAATGGGTCAACCTAGCCTACTTAGGGTCAATTGACCCACTCCTAGTCTAGAGGACCCCACCTATGCCCTCCTAACCCTAAAGAGAGGTCAATGGGTCACTAAGGACACATTGGGGTCAGCCCTAGAGGCCAGGTTGACCCAAGTCAACTCAAGCCCTAATTTGGGCAAAGTACCCTTACTAAGGGTATGTGACCTCCAAAGTGCAGGGCAACCCTACATAACCCTACCTAGACCCTAAGGGAAGTCAATGGGTCACCAAGGATCCATAGGGGTGAACCCTAATGGTCATGTTGACCCCAAGTCAACTCTAGCCCTAAAATGGTCAAAGTGACCTTACCAAGGGTCAAGTGACCTTTAAGGTGCCAAGACAACCCTACCCAACCCTACATAGACCTTAGGGGAGGCCAAGGAATCACCCAGGACCCAATGGGGTCAACCTAGATGGTCAAACTGACCAAGTCAACCCTCATTGAGGGTCAAGTCAACTTAGCCCAAAAAGGGCTAACCCAAGCTCAAGCCAATTCTCCTTTAGGCTAAACCCATTCCCATGACCATCATAATCCAGTGGGCTGCCTTTAGCTTATGAGGTTGACTAGTCAACCAGAGGTGACTAGGAGAGAGAAAAGAGCTCCTCTCCATGATAATGGAGGAGAGAGAAAATGGGGAAGAGGGAAGGGAGGAGAGAAGCCGGCCAAGGAAGGCCAACAGCCACCAATTATGGCTGTAATCAACTCCTCTAGGGGAGAGGAGTTGATTCCAGCCGTTTCCCGGCCACCAAGGGGTGGGTTCAGCCCCCCTCCACACAACCCGAGCCACATCTTTAATGGTGTTAATGGCTATTGAAGAACCAGCCTCTCCTCTCCCCCATTTACCATTTAAACACCTTCAGGGAGCCGAGGGATCATTTTGGAGCGTTTACCTGGAGGAGACGGGCCACTCCACTGTGCAGTTGCATAAGCCGAGCGCCGCTGCCGTCGTCAATGGCATCCCGCCGCTCCTCTCGCATCCAGGCCGCCAGGAAGGTCCTCCTCCTCTCCTTAACTCGCGGGTAGATCCTAGGAATCAATAGGCTTGAGTTTCGGGCTCAATTGAGCCCGATTCAATCCGGGATTTCTCCTGGTTTCGGCAAGAAAATCTCTTGCTTTATCCGCCGGAAAACGCCTCTCCGGCGGCGGAGCCGCCGCCTGACGATAGCCACCACCTCGACGGAGGTGATGGTGGCGGTGGCCGGCCGGGGAAGGGGCTGGATCGCCGGCGGCAGGGCTTGGAAATCGCTCCAGGCGGGACGAATCTCAGCCGTTGGCTCATCGGGGACGATAACCCAGCACCGTCGATCTGCGCCAAGATTCGCGCTGCATCAAAATCAAACTATAGGAAATTAATGATATTTATTTCATTCTGTCACACTTTTGATATTTAATGTTTTAAATTCTTAAAAATAGCCAGAGGCTCTGTATGGGAAAATGGTCAACACATGAATTGTAGCCCTGCCTGTCTACTTTTTTAAAAAATTGGTTTGAACCCATTTAGGCTTCTGGTTAGACCAGGGCACCCATTTTGGTGGGACATACCCTTAGGGCTAGGCAGTCACAAAATTGAGTGCCCACTCTTCACCCCTAGCCCAAATTAGCTGAAATTTTGGCAGAGAGTCTATCCTAGACATACCTAGGGCCTGCCCAAAAATGGGAATTTTTGGAGAAAATATTTCTATAGTTTTTGTAAATATTTAATAATTATTAGGTAAATTAAATAAGTGCCCTAAACACCTCCAAACCCTCCCAAATTTTGGTGAGTGGTCCCTGGGTTCCAATTAGGTACCTGTATAAAACTTCATTTAATTTGGATGTGTTTTGAATAGGTTTTGACCCAACCCTATTTATACCCTATAAAGGGCATTTTGGTCAAAAGTTGCACTTTTGGTTTTGAGTGACCAAATCACCTCAACAGAGGCTGAAATTTTGGCCACTAATATAACTTGACTTTTTACACTCACTTATGGAGTTTGGAGTGGATTGGACTAGGGTAGCCCTAAAATTTTAGGGTAGGCCCTTTAGGGTAAATTTCTAGGGTTTGAAGAAATTGGGGTCAAAAGACCTTGGATGGACTTGAAACTTGGGAATGATGTCCACAGGGTTACTATGGTCCTGTGGTTAAAATTTTAGGGCATTTGGAAGACTTAAAACCCTTTAAATCCAAAACCCTAGTTTAGGGCACTAGCTTGAAACCATAAGATCTAATACCAAAACTCTCTGAAAAGGCCTAAGTCTTTGAATGGGTAGTTGCTTAGGGTATATATATCTCTGGAAATCTTATGATAAATTTTGGATGAATATTTTTGGTACTTAGGCTCCGTTTGGGGAGACTTATTTTCACCGGTCAAGCGGTCACGACCGCATGAACCGGGACTTAATTAAGTCCCGGTTCATGCGGTCGTGACCGCTTGACCGGTGAAAATAAGTCCCCCCAAACGGAGCCTTAATTCACAAAGTCATGTTTTACAATTTTCACTTAGGAATTTTTGGAGAAAAATATACTTGATTAAACCTGATGAAACTTAGCAAAGGGGCTTGTAATCATGGTACCCATCTCTGTAAATTTTTATGAAATTTTTGAAGAATGATATTTAGTAGTTGCTTCTTTAATTATTTAATCCTATGGAACATGGTAAATTTAATAATGACATTTAGATTGTCTGAAAAATTCTAATTTCTTCATCATGATGTTTCTAGTTCCTTATGAAGCCCTAGTAATTTTTACATAATTATTGGAGACATATTTGTGGCACTTCCTTCATTATATTTGATTTTAGGAATTATTTTAATAAATCCTTTAGAGGTCAAGAACTATCTGGAAAATTATGAAAATTGGCAACCAATAATATTTCTCTGTTATTTAGTGAATACAAATTTTAGGAGGCCATTACCTGAGAAAATCTTATGGTTCATGTTCAAATTGACTATGACCTAGTTTTTGAGGAATATTCAATAAATAGTAGATTAATTGGGAAAAATATGATGTTCTGAATTTAGACTATATTTATCATAATAGACCTCTAATAATTATCATAAGGGTACTGGATGAGTATTTCATGTACTTCCCTTTTTACGGGTCATGTAGCTTAAGTGGTCTGCATATAGCAAAACTGCAGAATTTCATTTGGATGTGAATTAGGGCAAGTATGATGAGTCCTGATGGTTTGTTGAAAGGACAAGTGGAATGGGCTGTGTCTTTGGAAGATGAGTGAGTAAGGTGTGGTTCTGTCTAGGGTTATAGGCGTTCGGATCCGACGAAAGATCGTCCTACCCAAGGAGAGTTGGAGTCAAATTACCCTAGGATTAGCATATCGAAATATGAGAAAATAAAGGGTAAGGGAATCAACCAACAATAAAATAAGTACCTTGCGAAAGGGAACGCTGGGCGTAATCCCAACACAGTTCCTAGTGCCCCTTGAGAGCCCTTCACAGGGAATACCGGGGGCAGTCCTGGGTTAACGTAAACTGTTTAACAAGCTGAAAAGAGTAACTTAGTAATTAGGGTTGCACATTTCACAAACACTGAGGACACCGGAAGTCGGTTAGGAGCTTCGGCTCGGATGGTTAAAAGGAGGACTTTGGGTCCGGGGAGCTTCGGCTCGATTGTTTGAGTCGGACGTGTTGGTCCGGGGAGCTTCGGCTCGATTCTTGTTTACGCTAAAATTTGCATGTGCATAACAGGAAAGGAAATTAAGGTGGTGGGTCTTCGGTATTGGAGGGTCGATGCACCGACGCCAATACGTTGACTCGGCAAGTGGGGTTAGCACTTCGCCAACAGAAGTCCGGTGCGCCAGCCGGCAAGAGTACGCAGGAGTCCGCTTCGTGCACCAAGCGTTGAGGCGTACGATAGGTCTGACCGGTAGTGCTTTACTGGTTTAGAGGTGGGCGAGGCCCAACCCACCGCTTCCGTCTGCCACTACGGAGGTATCCTGGGAGGTTACGGCTCCAGAAAGGGGGAACTAAAGGTCTGTGTGCACAGAGTCGGGTGTGTGTGTTGCACTTGCATGATCCATCATACCCACTTGCATGTCATAGCATAATCGTTACCTTAACCTTGACACCTAAAGTATAAGTGGAATGGGACGCTTATACTTTAGGACCTGCTACACGACCCCTTAGTCTATAAGCTTGTGTGGGCAAGTTTATAAATTAAGGTTAATTTTGATATATTTAGTTACTGCTGTTGACCACCGACACCCCAACGTATAAATCGGTATGAGACTTTTTATACGATGGGAGCCTTGCAAAAGACCCCTTGGCTTATGTGTTTTTCACATAAGTGAAGGTTACATTTCATATATAGCTTATTGTCTTTATATGCTATAGAACTTGCTAGATTAGGACCGCTGCCATCTGCTTTTGATATTCTCCACCTTCAAGTCCTCCCCTTTCTTCCTCTCCGCTCGGTGCCTAGGAGTCGTGGGAGAAGGGGTGGGGGATGATAGGACTTAGTCTTTTAGACTAACGGTTTTCGAACCGCATCATTTAGGGGATCGCGGAGACCAGCATGGAGGAGCAACCCCAGAGACCGGTGCGCTTGGAGGCGGGGCAGTCTAGCTCCGGAGTTCACACAGCCGGGACCGTGAGTCTCGACCCTGAGCAGTTTTCTACTTTTGTTTCTGCATGAGCGATCTTGTAGTGAGGATTTGATGTACCGGGCATAAGCCCGTTTTGCTACTCTGATGTTATCTGCTGTGGACACTCCCTTTGTGGAGATATAGTTATTATGTCATGTGATTCTCTGTGGACAGATAGTTTCCATTTTACTTCATTATGCTACTTTTCTGTGATCGAATTGGCCGGCAGAATTGGCGCTTTGTGGTGATGACCCTTTAGGGCGTGAAGGAGTCACCGCAAAACGGTGGTTCTGGGCCTAAGACCCCGGTGTCGAAAAAGAAAAAAAAAAGGGGGTCTTACACATGACGCCCTGGATGGAGGCCATGAACTCTTGCCTCCCAACAAAGGGTCCTGGGCTGGGGAGCTCGCCGAGATCATCACTACCTCCCTGACCTCCCATCATGACACTCTCCTGAGATCTTCTGTGCTGGTCACTCTCCACGCTCAGCGTACCAAAAGTGTTGAAGCCAAAATTGACCTCTGTGGAGTTCGGGGTCCCTGGAAAGGGGTGACCTCACACCTACTACACTCGAGAGAACATCACGGACCGGAGACTTAGGAGACTATGAATAGACCCTCGGCTCAAGCACGGAGGTCCCACCTCACACCCGGAAGGCTACCTGAGCTCTTCCCCTCCCTTACCAAAGGGCTAGGCTGGGCGCCTTGGAGAGCTCTCTCTACTCTACCAAGAAGAAGCTAAGGGAGGAGGAAGCTAAGAAAAGGCTTCTCTCCAAGGCACCCAAGGGGGTCTATTTATAGTTTTTCCAAGTCTTGGGGGTAAAATGACCAAAATACCCATACGGCCAAAAGGCCTCGGGCCAATAGAAAACAGCCACGCCGGGGGGTAAAGGGAGAATTCCCCCCGAGGGCAAGAAGGTAAAACTGCAGGGGGGCAAGGGCGAGACCGCGGCCTCTGACCGGTCTCGCCCCACCAGGCCGCCAAGCTGGAAGGGGCAGGGGCGAGACCCCGGCCCCCGGCCAGTCTCGCCCCGCCAGGCCGCCAGGCCGCCAGGCCGCCAGGCCGCCAGGCTAGAAGGGGCAGGGGCGAGAGCCCGGCCCCCGGCCGGTCTCGCCCCGCCAGGCCGGCAGGCTAGAAGGGGCAGGGGCGAGACCCCGGCCCCGGCCGGTCTCGCCCCACCAGGCCGCCAGGCTAGAAGGGGCAGGGGCGAGACCCCGGCCCCCGGCCGGTCTCGCCCCACCAGGCCGCCAGGCTAGAAGGGGCAGGGGCGAGACCCCGGCCCCGGCCGGTCTCGCCCCGCCAGGCCGCCAGGCTAGAAGGGGCAGGGGCGAGACCCCGGCCCCCAGCCGGTCTCGCCCCGCCAGGCTAGAAGGGGCAGGGCGAGACCCCGGCCCCCGGCCGGTCTCGCCCCCCCAGGCCGCCAAGCACCTATCGGGACGGGGCAGGTGTCAGCCAACTTGTCGCACCCGCCCCCCAAAAGAGGGCCACTGGAGGGAGGTGGATTTTTCCTCCCCCTATTAGTATGTTTCCAAGCCAGAGCCAAAATTGGCCACTGAGAGTGCAAAATCTCCCAAAAGCTTAAAACTATACAGGGGCGAATACGGGGTTGTACAATTAAGAAGTTTATATCAGATTTTGAGAAAAACAAAACTAAAAACACGGGGTACTATTGAAATATCAAAATGTCTAAACTATTAAAACAATGAGCATATATATTTTTATTTTGAAATATTCACTTTTTTTTTATTTTGGAATTATTTTCTATTTTTTTTGGATTTTTAGTATATTCATTTTTTTGGATTTTTGAAAAAAATTCACAAAAAGCAAAAAAAACAATATTCACAAATAGCAAAAAGAAGGAGGAAGTCCTCCCCCAAGCTTAAAATGGACATTGTCCTCAATGGAGAAGGAGGTTAGAGAGAGAGAAAATTAAAGTACAGAATTGAAAAATAGGATTGAAAAATAGGTACTTCCCCGGATTTATTTGCTGTGAAAGCTGAGTGATGGCGCTCACCCATGCTTGCGCTTTGGATCTTCATGAAATGTCTTCTTTGGACTACGTGATGGAATCAGCAGCGTTGGATCAGCCGATCGCAGAAGCTTTAGCTTGTCAGAGCCGTCCGGGGCAAAAATTGTAAAATAAAGAAAATAGAAAAAGATAACTTGGGTTGCCTCCCAAGAGCGCCCTTGGTTTAAAATGTCGTTTGAGCTCGACGCAGCAAAATAATATTGTCCAAAAATATTATCTAAAACAAAGTTCAAAGAAATAGTTCAAAGTTTTAATAAAAAGAGAACAAAGTTCCAAACTAATCAAAAGTTAGATCATGAAGGATAGAGTTAACACAGTTAGGACTGACATCATCACAGAAATACATTTTAAGACGTTGACCATTCACTTTGAAATTACCCATATCAGGGTGGGAAATCAAAACAGTACCATAAGGAAAAGTTTCTAAAGCAGTAAAGGGCCCAGACAAACGTGATTTTAACTTGCCCAGAAATAAATGTAAACGAGAGTTATACAAAAGAACTTGGTCGCCCGGCTTAAAGGTTTTTCGGTACCTAAGGTGTTTATCGTGCAAATGCTTCGTCCGCTCTTTATAAAGTTTGTTATTTTCATACGCGTAAGAGCGCCACTCGTCGAGTTCATTGAGTTGAAATTTCCTAAAATCGCCGACAGAGTGGGCATCAAAGTTTAAAAATCTTAAGGTCCAAAAAGCACGGTGTTCTAATTCTACGGGTAAATGGCACGATTTTCCATAAACCAACCGATATGGAGTACATCCGATGACGATTTTGTACGTAGTTTGGTAGGCCCAAAGTGCATCGTCTAATTTGGCTGACCCGTCTTTTCTAGATGTGGAAACAGTATTTTCTAAAATTCTTTTTATTTCTCTATTCACTACTTCGACTTGTCCGTTAGTTTGGGGGTGGTAGGCAGTTGAAAGCTTTTGAGTACGCCATATTTAGTAATTATTTTAGAAAACTGTGCATTATAGAAATGGGAACCCCTATCACTAATGATGGAACGCGGCGTACCTAATTGAGAAAATAATTTTTTTAAAAATGTAACTACGACTCGGGTGTCGTTCGTAGGAAGAACTTGGGCTTCAGCCCATCGCGAAACATAATCGACGACAACTAAAATATACTTATTTCCGAAGCTAGAAGGAAGAGGGCCAACAAAATCAACTCCCTATAGGTCGAAAACTTCACACTCAAGGAAATAATTTTGCGGCATTTTATTTTTATTAGAAATATTACCCGATCGTTGGCAACTATCACACCTACTCACAAATGCCTGCGCGTCTTTAAACAGGCTAGGCCAGTAAAAACCAATGCTTAGCACTTTGTGAGTGGTGCGAGCAGCTTGATAGTGCCCACATGTCGGCCCTTCATGCAAATGCATAATAAAGTCTAAACCATCTTCATAAGAAACACGCCTCCTTATCACTTGGTCTGCACAAACTCTGAAAAGATGCGGATCCTCCCAAAAATAGTTCTTCAACTCAGAAAAGAATTTCTTCTTTTGCTGAGATGAGAACTCTTTTGGGAGCACACGAGCCACTAGATAGTTGGCGATGTGTGCAAACCAAGGAGAAGTAGATGTGTTAATTGAAAACAGCTTCTCATCGGGAAAATAATCGTTAAAAGATTTTTTGTCTAATTTTTTTATGAGGGGATGGTCTAATTGGGAGAGATGGTCGGCGGTCAAGTTCTTGCCTCCTCGCTTATCACGGATCTCTAAGTCAAACTCCTGGAGGAGTAAGACCCAGCGAATAAGGCGCTGCTTGGCATCCGTTTTGGTAAGAAGATATTTGATGGCCGAGTGGTCCGTAAAAACAATAATTTTTGAAAGTGTAATATAAGGACGGAATTTATCAAAAGCTAATACTACAGCTAGGAGCTTCTTCTCGGTAGTGGTGTAATTTTCTTATGTAGATGTGAGTGTTTTATTAGCGTAATAGATGGGGTGGAAGTTTTTAGATATACGTTGTCCTAATACGGCTGCTACCTGATAACTGCTCGTATCGCACATTATCTCAAATGGAAAGTCCCATACCAGAGCTATCATAATTGGGGCATTAATTAATTTTTCTTTTATTATATTAAAAGCAGTTAGGCAAAGGTCATCAAAAATGAATGGGGCATCTTTTTATCAGAGATGGGTAAGGGGTTTGGTGATCTTGGAGAAATCCTTTATGAAACGACGGTAAAAACCAACGTGACCTAGGAAACTTCTTATAGCTTTGATGTTCGTAGGTGGCGGCAGCTTCTCGATAACTTCTATCTTAGCAACGTCTACTTCAATACCTCTTGCAGAAATTTTATGACCCAAAACTAACCCTTCGCTCACCATAAAATGGGATTTTCCCCAATTTAGGGCAAGGTTAGTTTCTTCGCATCTTTTTAAGACTTTTTTGAGGTTTTCTAAACAACTATCGAAGGAATTGCCGAACACAGAGAAATCATCCATAAATACCTCCATAATGCTTTCTAGGTACTTGTCAAAGATAACGAGCATACATCGCTGGAATGTAGCTGGCACATTGTACAATCCAAACGGCATTCTTCGGTAGGCGAAGGTGCCGAAGGGACAAGTAAACATAGTTTTCTACTGGTTCTCGGTAGAGATGGGGATTTGAAAATACCCCGAGAGGCCATCTAGAAAATAATAAAAGCTATGGCCGGATAATCATTCTAAAATCTAATCGATGAACGATAAGGGAAAATGATCCTTGCGGGTGGCGTCATTTAACTTATGATAATCTATACACAATCGCCATCCGGTCACCGTCCATGTCGGGATTAATTCATTATTCGCATTACTAACTATTGTTATCCCTCCCTTATTTGGTACTACCTAGACTGAGATAACCCACTTACTATCAGATATAGGATAGATAATTGTTGCGTCTAATAATTTCATAATCTCGCCCTTAACTACTTCTTTCATGTTGGGATTTATGCGGCGCTGAGGTTGGACTGAATTACGCAAATTATCTTCCATTAGGATTTTGTGAGTGCAGAAAGATGGGCTTATGCCCTTGATATCAGATATCTGCCAAGCAATAGCTCAGCGATGTTTACGTAAAATTAAAAGAAGTTTATCATTTTGTTCATCCGTGAGGTAGGCCGAAACTATTACTCGCAGCTTGGAGTCCTTTTCTAAGAAAGCGTATCTAATATGGTCGGGTAGTTCTTTCAATTCCAGGGTAGGGGGGTCCTCATATGACATTTTAGAAATCCATTCTTTTTCAAAAACAATATTTTCATAGAATTTTTCTTTATATGGAAAATTGAAAGGGGTGGGGCTAGCGGACATGGAGGCTTCTTGCAGCGATTCAGTTGGAAGAGTAGAAGAGGAACAAAAATCAGAAAATTCTTTTTCAAATTTAGAGAGGCGATAGGAGGATTCTTCACTTAGGTGTAGCGATTCATTTGGAGGAGTAGAAGGGGAACATAAATCAGAAAATTCTTTTTCAAAATCAGAAAGGCGACATGAGGATTCTTCACTTAGGGCATCTATGAAAAAACAGGAGTCATAATTTGCTAGGGTGTTCTTCATCGAGGGGGTGATAGAGAAAGTCACTTCCTCGTCACATATTAGAAGGAAGAGCTTACCATTGCTTACATCAATGATAGCACGGGAGGTGGTAAAGAAGGGTCGGCCAAGGATCAGGGCAACCTCGACGTCTTCTTCGATGTTTAATATGACAAAGTCCACCAGGAAGAAGAACTTGTCAACTTTAACTAAGACACCCTCCACGATTCCTTATGGGTATTTGACTGATCTGTCGGCAAGTTGGATACTCCTGCGTGTGGGGTTGAGACTACCAATTCCTAACTTCTTAAACTACGAGAAGGGCATCAGATTAATACTCGCACCTAAGTCGGCTAATGCGTGCTTGAAAAAAAGATCATCAAAGACATACGGAATAGAAAAACTACCCGGGTCTCTGATTTTCTTTGGTAAACAGTTTGTCAAGACCGCAGAGCACTCGACATTTAACGTGACATGCGAAAGGTTCTCTAACTTCTTCTTGTTGGTAAGGAGGTCCTTAAGATACTTACCGTACTTCGGCATCTGGGATATCGATTCGTGGAAGGGCAGATTTATGTGGATTTGTTTAAACATTTCTAAGAAGAGGGAGTATTGATCATCCTGACATTGCTTGTTAAGTACAGAAGGGTATGGCAGGGTTGGATTATTTTTAAAGATGGGTGGTGGAGTGAGTTCTTTTTCTAAAATGGGGGTGATAACTTCTTCTTCAGCAGAGGGTGGAATTTTTAAAACGGGAGAGGAGCTTTGATTTTTTAAAGCAGGAGTGGAGCCTGCCTCGGGCTCTTCACTTACCATACCGGGAACTTGCTTCCCACTCCGATGCGTTATAGCTTTCGCTTGCTCTCTCAGGTTGGGCTCGATATTGGAAGGAAGAGACCCTGCGGGTCGCTCAGAAATTATTTTAGCAAGCTGTCCTACTTGATTCTCTAAACTTTTAATGCTTCCAGTTAAGGTTCTTATAGTAGCATCATTTGTGGTGATATATTTAGAAAGTAACTCCTCCAAGCTTGGAGGTCTTGGAAAGTTCTGAAGAGGTGGAGGCAGTGCAAAAAAAAGCATTTTGTGGTGGTGGGCGCACTGTGTTCGATGGATTACTTCACGAAAAATTTGGGTGATTTCTTAAAGCAGGATTATAACTATTTGGAAAAACAAAACTAGGAGGATGAAAATTTCCAGCAGAAAAATTATTAAAAGCATTTCTAGGCATATTATTATTAACATAATCTAATTATTCTGGAGCAGGAGTTGCAGATTCCCATACCTGAGGGGTGGAGGCAGCAGTCATCTCCGTAATTTTTTTGCTTAATATTTCAACTTGCAGAGCGAGCTGAGAGACGTTGTCCACTTCAAAGATACCTGCAGGTTTGTTTGGGCAGGACCTAGGCACATTCCACTAATAAGTGTTCATGGCCATGTCCTCAAAAAGCTCAAGAGCTGCTTCCGGGGTCTTATGGTTTAAAGTACTGCCAGAAGCTGCGTGTATTATTTGCTTCGTGCTTTGATTTAGCCCATTGTAAAACGTATGCACCTGCAACCATACAGGCAGCGCGTGATGTGGGCATCATATTAATAATTCTTTAAATCTTTCCTGTTAACCCCGAAATCGGCGATCCTTCCCAAGGGAGCCAGCTCGCTCATCGCGGCCTGCCCCAGGTTCCTCCTGGAGGCCGTGATGCCCTAGGTTGGGCAGACAGAATCCTCTGTCCGCTCAGGCCGCGCGGCCTGCGCGGTCTCAGCGGTCTGACCCCCAGGCCGTGAGCCTTTCCTTAGTCGGCAGGGTCTGCGGACTGCTTCCGCAGTCCGCCTCTACAGGCCACCCCCTTTTTAGCTTAACCGCGAGGTTGTATCCGCAGGTCCCTCTCTGCCGGACTCAACTTCCTATCCGCCTAGGCCAGCAACAGGTCACATATCCCTTCACCCAGCAACATGCGAAGCCGATTCCTCCAGCCCGCCTACAGAGTGCAGACTCCAACTCCGGCTACCCGCCAAGACCAACAACAGTCCAAGTTCCTCACGAGCTGGGCGGACTCTAAGTGTGATCAAGACTTTTTGTCCGCCTTCACCGCTGAACCCTAACAGCCTCAACATCCAGGCTCTCCTTCTCCAACGTAAGCGGACTCAGCCTTGCAGCAGCCACGGACTCGGAGGACTCTCTATGCAGTCCGCCCTTCTCTATGTAGCCTACCAGCTTCTCGGCAGCAGCAGGGTCAACTCCTCCTCAGTCCGCAGGCCTATCGCAGGCTCAGCCAGTAGTAGCAACTTCTCCCTCAGTCTGCAGCCTCCTTGCGGACTCAGTCAGTAGTGGCGGACTCCTTCCAGTCTGCCACTCAGCAAGTCCTCCAGAAAGCAGCCCCAGTCCGCGTACCCTCTTGCGGACTCGCCGGACTCCGCGGGCACTCTCCAGCTCGCATTCCTTCGCAGCTCGATCAATTCAGCTGTGGCGGACTCTGTAGATTCTCCTCGCAGTCCGCCACATAGCTTCCAGCATCCGCCACCCCAGCAGTAGGTGGACAGTCCCAGCTCAGCAGTGACGGACTCCGCGAACCCGCATCGCAGTCCGCCACTGAGTCTCCCTTTTTGCCGACAGCAGCGCCGGCTTCAGCACCAAGTCTCAGTTCGTGCGGTCTCGTGCGGACTTGGCGGACACCGTCTCCATCTCGCTCAAGTTACCGTCTCACCGGGGGTAACGTCACCGCAAGCCGTTACCTCCTCGGGCCTATAAATAGCCCCCCATGCCTTTCGTGGGAGGGGGTCTGCGTCGACACACATGCTCGGAGGATCGCTCTCGCACTCGAAGTCAGCCAGCCATCCCAGCTCCTGCGGACTCCGATTCTCAGACCGCACCTGTCTTTGCGGCTTTAGTCGCGCGTCCTGCCGACCTGGATTTCCAGTCCGCGCGGTTTGCTTCCTTTGCTTAACCGCGCGGCCTTCCAGCTTTGCTCTTCAGTCAGCGCGGCCTCCTCTGACATTCTTGTCCTCCTTAGCCTCCAGCTTCCTTTTGTACCCCTTTAATGCTTTGTTGTAATGGTGTACTAGCAAGTTCTAACTCTCGTTATTAATAAAAAGAAAGCCCGTCGCAAGAGTGGCGTTCAAGCCGTGGCGGGCAAAGTCTGCTGTTGCCGCTGCTAGCGGCCCTTTCTCTTTCCCTTCTTCATAGCTCAGCTCAGCTCCTCTCGGCAACAAACCTGCAAGCACAACTGTCATATTAATCGTCTGCTCGACAGCTCCTGATCAACCTCCTCATCTCTTGATCAACCTTCTCTGTTGATCAAGCTTCTCCTCTGCTCTCAACATCCTCTCCTCTATCCCCGCAACCTCCTTGACAAGCGCTTGCTCCACTCTCGAGCACTCAGAAGCTTGCTCTTCTCGTCTATCCCCACAGCCCTCTTCTCCTCCTCCTCTCCTAGCTTGTGAGACCGAACAACCCCTCCGTGTTAGCTGCCCCGATGCCATTTTCGTGCATCAATAGTTAACACGCGTCCTTCAGATCCGATCAGACGGTGAACAGCGACAGTTAACCATGTCAGATCACCACTCCGCCGAGAACCTTGCTCCAAGTCCTAGTGAAGATCCTCTCGCGGAAGCCTTTGAGCAATCGCGCTGTGAGAATGCTCAGCAGTTCCAAGTAATCAACCAAATTCTCGTTGCAATCACGCAGTGATTAGACTCTCAACCAGCAATAGCTCCAGTTGCTTCAGCTGCTCCAATCAACCAAACCCCAGCTTCGGAGCATCAGCAAGCTTATCCTCCAGCTTGCCCGCCAGTCTATCCTCCTCCTTATAAAACAACCTTCTTGCAAGGTCCTGCAGCTCCTCTGCGATCTCAAGATGAAGAATTTGCTGCTCGCCAAAACTTCTTCCGGGAAGTAGCCCGGGGAAGTCCTGCTAGATTTCTCAATTTTAAGTGAAGTCATCCTTACCCTGCAGCTCCTGCATTTGCTCCTCCTGCAGCAACTTTTCCTTTTTACCCTCCTGCTTCTTTTGCAGCTGCAGCTTATGCCCCTTTCTTTCCTTATGTTGTAGGAGATCAAGAAGAACCTTCTCCATTCACAGAGAATGTTCGCCATGAGACAACTCCAGCTAACTTCAGAGAGCCCCGGTTACCAATCTATACCAGAGAGACTGATCCAGTAAAGCACTTGCAAGCTTTTGAGTCAGCCGTTGCTCTCAAAACTCTTTCAGATGCAACTAAGTGCAAGCTCCTTGTCACTAATTTTGATGGGCAAGTGAGGGACTCGTTCTATGGCCTCCGTACTCACTCCATCACTTCCTTTGCTGATCTATGAAGGGAGTTCTTGCTCAGGTTCTGTTAGAAAGCAGTAAAAAGAGAGAACAAGCAGAATAACTTTTGAATAATTGAAATCTTATTATCCAAAAATGATATCTATTACAAAGGTATGCCCTCCCTTATATAGAATGGAGGAGAGAAGAGAGAATACAAATAAGAGATGTGGGACTAAAAAATACAAGTTAAGCGGACTGTACAAGGTAAAACCGCACAAGCCGCGCGGTTAGACAGAAGGGCTAACCGCACGGCTTACCATAAGAGAAGCAGATAGCTCGCCGGTGAAGATCGCTAGACCGCCCGGTTAACAAGCCGACGAGTCAAGCCGCCAGACCGCGCGGTCTCCAACCCGCCAAGACAGACCGCCCGGTCTCCAACTTTAACACTCCCCCTCAAGCTGGAGCATATATATCAACCATGCCCAGCTTGTCGCAAACATGCAGAAACGAGGCGGAAACTGGCTTGGTGAAGATGTCAGCCAGCTCTTTATCAGACGTGACAAAAGGAGTGCAAATCTGTTCTTTTAAAATCTCTTCACGAATGAAATGGCAGTCGACCTCAATGTGCTTGGTTCTTTCATGGAATACCGGATTTTTGGAGATGTATATGGCGGCCTTGTTATCACAGAACATAGGTAGAGGATGGTTGTACACCTCTCCTAAGTCTAGCATGAGAGCCCGCAGCCATTTTAATTCACAAGTGGTTGACGCCATACTGCGATACTCAGCTTCTGCACTGGACCTGGAGACAACAGACTGTTTCTTGCTCTTCCAGCTCACCAGATTTCCCCCAACAAATGTGCAAAATCCTGAGGTTGACTTGCGATCCCCTTTGTCATCAGCATAACTTGCATCTGAGTAGGCTTCAATCCTCAGATGACCATTCTTCTGAAAAAGTAGTCCTTTCCCAGACGCTGCTTTGACATACTCCAAGATCCGCAAGGCGGACTGTAGATGACACTCCCTAGGCGCTTGCATGAACTGACTCACCTTACCTACAGCATAGGAAATGTCGGGTCTGGTCACTGTGAGGTATATGAGCTTACCAACCAGACGCCTGTACCGCGAACTATCTGAAAGAGGAGGCGAATCATCTGTCCAGGTTTTGTCCTCCCCAGTAGCCATGGGGCATCGGGCAGGTTTTGCTCCAGTCAATCCTGCCTCTTTTAGAAGATCAAGGGCATACTTACGCTGAGAGAGAACTAAGGAGTCGGGCTTCCGAGAGATTTCGATCCCCAGGAAGTACTTTGGAGAGCTCATATCCTTAGTGATGAGATATTGGCGAAGATGTCGCTTTGTCAGGGCTACCCCTTCCTGGTCATCGCCGGTGAGAAGAATATCATCGACATACACAGCCAGAACAACCAGCCAAGAAGGAGTTTTACGAATAAAGAGAGAGTGATCAGCAGAGCTTCGCACAAAACCAACAGCCGCCACAATGCCGCTGAACTTGTCAAACCAAGCTCGAGGACTCTGCTTGAGGCCATAAATTGCCTTCTGCAACCGGCATACCCGTGTCTCCCCCTGAGCAACATACCCAGGAGGTTGCTCCATGTAAACGGCCTCGTGAAGGTCACCATAAAGGAAGGCATTCTTGACGTCCAGCTGAGAGATCGGCCAATCTCGATTGACGGCCACAGAGAGAAGGACCCGGATAGTGCTGAGACGAGCCACGGGGGAGAAGGTGTCAAAGTAATCAACCCCATAAGTCTGAGTAAAGCCCTTAGCAACAAGGCGAGCCTTATAGCGATCCACAGTGCCGTCGGGGCCAAATTTGACCACAAAGACCCAGCGACAGCCAACAACATCAGTACCAAAGGGAGGGGGAACAAGAGTCCATGTACCCCGCTCCGTGAGGGTCGCCATTTCCTCATCCATGACCAGCTTCCAATGGGGAATCGCAAGGGCTTCCTGATAGGAATGAGGCGTGGCAGTAGCAGAGATAGCCAGCGCAAAGGCCCTGCGAGAAGGTGTAAGACGATCATAGGAAACAACAGCAGCCAGGGGGTGAAGGGTACATGTCCGCACCCCTTTTCGAAGCGCCACAGGGAGATCCAGGTCGGCAGCCCCCTCGGGATCCGGAGCGTCCGTGGCAGAGAGAGCTGGCCCGGGAGAAGAGAGCGACGGCGGCGTAGAGGGTGGAGATGGAGGTGGAGAAGGGGGGGGAGAGAGGAGGAGCGAGAGGAGGAGACGGAGAGGGAGGAGGAGGGGGTATCTCGGTAGGAGACAAGGGAACGAAGGGAAGAGTAGGAGAGTCAGAAGGTGGGGAAGGAGAGGAGGAGGGAGCCGAGAAGTAGGAGGCATTCTCGAAGAAGGTAACGTCAGCAGAGACGAACTGCTGACGAAGAACAGGGTTAAAGCAACAATAGCCTTTCTGAGTGGTGGAGTACCCCAGAAAGACACATTTGGTGGAGCGGGGGGAAAGCTTGTCACGGGTGGCAGATGGCGTATGGACAAAGGCAGTGCAGCCAAAGATGCGGAGAGGGAGAGGAAAGGGCTCCTTGTCCGGATAGAGAATGGAGAAGGGTGTTTTCCCGCAGAGAAGGGTGGATGGAAGACGATTGATGAGGTAGCAGGCAAGGAGAACGGCATAGCCCCAATACGAGCGAGGGACATGCATCTGGGTCATTAAAGTGCGGGCCACATCGAGGAGGTGACGGTTTTTGCGTTCCGCCACCCCATTTTGTTGGGAGGTGTAAACACAGCTAGTCTGATGAATAATGCCATGTTGCACACAAAAAGAAGTAAAAGCATGACTTAGATATTCCTTAGCATTATCAGAACGAAGAGTTTTAATACAAAGATTGAACTGATTTTTAATCAACTGATAAAAGGATATCCATACATCTAAAAGTTCAGAGCGATCTCGGAGGAGATACACCCAAGTACAACGAGAAAAATCATCTATAAAGGTTACAAAATAAGAACTACCCCGACCAATGGTGAGGGTAGGAGCAGGTCCCCAGATATCAGAGTGGACAAGATCAAAAGGACGAGTAGAGCCCCGTCCGAGCTTCGGCGGGAAGGAGGAACGGTGATGCTTGCCGAGTTGACAGGCGTCGCATTGGAGAGGAGCACTGGATGGAAGGAGGTGCGGCAGAAGCTGATGTAGTATACGGGGAGGAGGATGACCGAGACGGAGATGCCACTGCAGAAGATCCGTACAGGAAGAGGAGAAGGCAGATAAGGCGGAAACATTATCGAGGAAGTAGAGGCCGCCGCTCTCAGTCCCAGTAGCAATCGTCCGGTGGGAGCTCGGATCCTGAAAAGAACAAGAAGTTGGTGTAAATGTCACAGAACACTGAAGCTGTTTACATAAGGAGGTAACAGACAACAGATTGCACGGAAACTTGGGCACATATAGAGTGTCCGCTAGGCTTAGTGAGGGAGTAACATGAACCATGCCCGTCCCATGAACCGGGGAGGGAGAACCATCCGCAACTAGGACCGGGGGCAACCGATCATGATGTTCGAGCAAGGAGAAGCACTGAGGGTTGCCCGTCATGTGATTAGTGGCACCAGAGTCGATAAGCCATTTACCTTGAGTCACCACGTGGGCACTACCTGAAGAAGTCACAACAGAGGCAGATGGCTTGGAAGAGTCACCGGAGGGGCGAAGATGAGGATGCTTTGTCCAGCAGCGTTCGAAAGTATGGCCGGTGCGGCCACAATGAGAACAGATGTAGCGGGAAGAAGCACGGCCGCCGGTCTGATGACCGCGACTACCAGAGCCACTGTGCTGAGCGTGATGAGAATAGTGGTCCGGTGGGGGAGAAGGAGCGGGCAATAGCGGGCGCTGAAGGAGAGAGGTAACAGCAGCGATGCGGGCAGCGGTGGCATCTAAAGTGGGAGATTCAGCCTCACCCAGAATTTGCTGGCGGATCATGTCATAAGTATCGGGAAGCCGGAGCAGATAACACACAACCAGAAGCTCCTGGAAGTGCTTGTGTTGTTGAGCCAAATCCGCAGAAAGGGACGATTCTGAAGAATCTCAGCCCCAAGAGCCTGGACCTGTTGGTAGGCAGCAGCAGGGGACAAGGTGGGACGGGCAAAGAGGTCCGCATACAACGTATAGATGCGGGAAGTCTGAGCCCCTTTGGAGTACAAAGCGGCAAGATGAAGCCAAGCGGCCTTGACCGTCTCATCATGACGTATGACGGGAAGGCACTCATCAGAAAGACTGTTCGCAAGCCAAGTACGCACAAGCGCGTCACTGGCATCCCAGTCATCAAAGAGAGGTGAAGTGATAGGAGGAGGGTCATCAACGAGGTGGTGGCGTTTGCGTTGTGAGCGAAGAAGAAAGGTGAAAGAGACGCTCCAATCCGGGTAGTTGGAGCCAACAAGTTTGGAAACGGTCCCAAGGTTCCCGGAAGGAGTAGGGGGAAGTGGAGGAGCCGGATTGGCAACAGGGGTGGTGGCAGTAGAGGCATCAGAAAAAGCCATAGCAGCTGGAAACAAGGGAAGCCGGGCGGTTAGGATACAACCCGCACGGATAGGAAGAAAAGCTGCAGCGGTCTCGAGGGTAGAAACCAGCGGCCAGAAAAGCCACGACCAAACCGCAGACGCAAGCAGAGGGGAAGAAGTCGAGCGGCTAGAGGACAAGCCGCACGAACAGGAGCAGGGACAAAAAACAGGTCGCTGCGATAGGAGGCGGCGGGTAGGTAACAATCCGCGCAAAGAAGGAAGGGCGGCAGCGGTCTCAAGGGACTAAATCCAGCGGCCAGAAAGGCCACGACCTAGCTGCAGACACAAACAGAGGGGAAGAGGGCGAACGGCTAGAGGACAGGCCGTGCGAACAGAAGAAGGCAAACGGCTAGAGAATAGGCCGCGCGAATAGAAAGCAAACCGGCACAACAAGCCGGGTAGACAGCAAGACACAGAATCAGGAGGAGTAGATCGAGTGCTCTGATACCATGTTAGAAAGCAGTAAAAAGAGAGAACAAGCAGAATAACTTTTGAATAATTGAAATCTTATTATCCAAAAATGATATCTATTACAAAGGTATGCCCTCCCTTATATAGAATGGAGGAGAGAAGAGAGAATACAAATAAGAGATGTGGGACTAAAAATACAAGTTAAGCGGACTGTACAAGGTAAAACCGCACAAGCCGCGCGGTTAGACAGAAGGGCTAACCGCACGGCTTACCATAAGAGAAGCAGAAAGGTCGCCGGTGAAGATCGCTAGACCGCCCGGTTAACAAGCCGACGAGTCAAGCCGCCAGACCGCGCGGTCTCCAACCCGCCAAGACAGACCGCCCGGTCTTCAATCCTGCCGCTCACGCCACCATGTGGAAACCACCCGTCACCACACATCTTCCCAAAACCCCGAGGTAATGGTAAGGGGGGACGGGGGTACATAAACACCAAGGACCACCCGCTGCAGGCAATGTGGGACTAATCCAACCACGGGATGGCGGGGATATTCCGCCACACGGGGGGCCCACCGGGGTCAACACCCAGACCTGGAACGCGATGGGGAAGCCCAAATATGCGGTCCCACACACACCCAATCCCGCTGGACCTTGGTTCTCAACACACCCCGCAGCGGGATGGCTCTGATACCATGTGGAAACCACCCGTCACCACACATCTTCCCAAAACCCCGAGGTAATGGTAAGGGGGGACGGGGGTACATAAACACCAAGGACCACCCGCTGCAGGCAATGTGGGACTAATCCAACCACGGGATGGCGGGGATATTCCGCCACACGGGGGGCCCATCGGGGTCAACACCCAGACCTGGAACGCGATGGGGAAGCCCAAATATGCGGTCCCACACACACCCAATCCCGCTGGACCTTGGTTCTCAACAGGTTCTCTACCTCAACCAAGAGAAACGGCAGTCCTGAAGCCCTCTTTGAGATCAAGCAGCGCGGGAATGAAACTTGGTCTCAATTCGTTGATCGATTATAGAGAGAGATTTTGGACATCGAGATTGTTGATCAAGAAATGAACCGAGTGGCTCTTATCCACGGTCTCCGTGAAGGGCCTCTCAAATTTGAAGCCAATGTCCGTGCTCCAAGGACATACCAAGAGTTGATTGTTTTAGCCAACTCATACATTCGAGGAGAAAAAAAGCAACCCAAGCTTCGCCTGCAAGCTCTTATCAGAGAAAGATCCTTTTCACCAACAGCCTCCGAGGTCTCCTCACAATCATTTCCCATCTCACTCAAGAAAAGAGAGAAGGCTTCAGCGCCTTCGATACTCCTTCCCGAGCCATGAACGTGCTCAAGATTCATTGCTACCACAAGCTCTGTCTTCCCAAACAGCAATAGTTCAGCAACAAGACAGTGACTTGCATGAGTCTGATCTCGAGGAAGCCATGCAAGAAGTAAGCCAAATCTTGAAAGACAGGGCCAGCTACAAGAAGCCCTATCAGCCAGCCAATCAAAGGTCTAAAGACTCAGAACCTTACTGTGAGTTCCACAAGGAGTCAGGTCACTTGACCGAGTACTACCGAGCACTCCGCCAGCTTGTGCAAAGGATGCTCCGGCAGGGTAAGATGCGTGACCTGCTTTCTAAAGAAGATCGCCCTGATTCATCAACTTCAAAGGGCAAAGAAGTTGCAGATGTTCGTTGCTCCTCCAAAGGAGCGAATCTATTTGAAGAGCCTCCTCTCCTCGTTGTTAACCAAGCTGTTGAATACTTGATGCCGACGACGAGGGTGTGCTTGGAAGGTTATTCTAAGCAAGCAAAGGACTTCACATTCCTCCAAAACTCCTCACAACCTTGATGGGTTCTTTCAACTCTTGCTCTTACTCTCTTTAAACATTTTCATTTCCAAACACTTCTCATTGCTCTTTCCTTGCTTTTCAACAAAGCTTTTATCTGGGATCTTATACTGACACAGTTCCCTTCTTGTGATGCTCCTTCCTCTATTTTTCTCTTTGCCAAAGAGATCACTACACCAATGAGATATCGCCAAGTCTGAAATGCTCCCTCTGTAGATTGTTCTCTGGCATGACTGCTGCGACCACATATGGCGGGAGTATACCCATATGTGTAGTGGGAGCCGTTCAATCTACGATGTTGGGCTTCAGACTTAGGATCCTAGCCGGCATCTAACACAGAGTGTGTGCTAGGGGAGCCCCATGTGTTAGCTCTGCTGTGCTTCGCAAAGGATACATTACAGTTACGATGATCTTTGCTTGACAAGCAATGGCGATCAAGCGTAGCCTTGTCTCTTCAATCATCTCATAGCTATGATGGCCGAACACTCTCTGGTACTCTCAATCCGTGCCTTCGCGGGTTCCCACAACTCCACTGATCAATCTACAGACAAGCAATAGGCCACTTGGCACAACTAGTCTCATTGATCAGTGATGATTGTACTCGAGGAAAGAGAGCAGTGCATCTAGCGATCCTTCTCAAGATTTTTCCCCTTCCTTTTCTCTTTTGTGCCCTCCTAGAGGATGCACGGCCAGACCGCTTTGAGTAGGACTATAATCAGGATGATTTTCTCAGGCAAGTGATGTATAAGGCCCACGGGGAACACCTGTGGCAGCATTCAACCTTCTTTAGTCATTCCGAGAATAGACCTCTTTTTGTCAATTTCCTTCTTTCACAGGTGAACAGGCTGATCCGACCTTCCAAGAGGATTCCCGACATTCACTTTGTCTATGCTCATTTCATATACATTGTGAGACCCCCTCTTTTTTTTTCTTTAAAACCCCGGGGTCTTAGGCCCAGAACCGCTGCCTTGCGGTGACACCTTCGCACCCGGGAAGGTCGACACTACAAGACGCCGATCCTGCCGGCCAAATCGATCGCAGCTGACGCTAAAGTAGCAGTACAAGAGAAGACAAGTCCACAGCATATCACATATATATATAAAAATCTCCACGAAGGGAGTGTCCATAGTATAGTACAGTGTACAGAAATAAAAAGGGCTGAAGCCCGGTACATCAATATCCTCACTACAGATCTCTCATGCGGAAGCAAAACAAAACAACTACTAGAAGTCGGAACTCACGGTCCCAGCTGGCTGTACTCCTGAGCTAGACTGCCCTATCTCCAACTGCACCGGTCTCCTGGGCTGCTCCTCCATACTCGGCTCCACGATCCCCTAATATGATGTGGTTCGAAAACCATTAGTCTAAAAGACTAAGCCCTATCGTCCCCCACCCCTTCCCCCATGCTCCTAGGCACCGAGCGGGGAGGAAGAAAGGAAAGGACGTGAAAGAGGAGAGAAATCAAAAACAGGTGACAGGGGACTTAGCTAGCAATTTATAATCAGGTTATAATGAGTAAAGTAAGAAAGGAATATAACCTTCACTTATGTGAATACACATAAGCCAAGGGATCTTCTACAAGGCTCCCATCGTATAAAATGTCTCATACCACTTTATACGTTGGGGTGTCGGTTATCACAAGCAGCATATAACTATTGAAATAACCTTAATTTATAAACTTGCCCACACAAGCTTATAGACCAAGGGGTCGTTTTGCAGGGCCTAATGTATAAGCGTCCCATACCACTTATACTTTAGGTGTTAGGGTTAAATGAATCGATTATGCTATGACATGCAAGTGGGTATGATGGACATGCAAGTACAACACACACACAACGACTCTGTGATCACAGACGTTTAGTTCCCACTTTTTGAGAGCTAGCATCACTCTCGGGTACCACCGCTGTGGCTACGGCAGCAGCGGAGCGGGCGTCTCCGCTTCTAGGCCGGTATGCACACTACCAAGCCTTAGACCCCTCTCATACGCCTCTGTACACGTCCAAGGTGCACTCTAGAGTCTCGCGTACGTACTTTGCTGACAACCCGTCAGTCTTGTTGGGTCGGATGTGCGTTATCGGGGGTCGTCCTCCAGACCGCAGTGTAAAACAACCCACTGGCCCCTCTAACTCTCACAACCGCCTGGTGCACCGTACTGCCATCGGTGTGACGAACGGCCAGTACTGCATGTCCCGCCACTAGATTTATGCACATGCAAGTTTATCGTATCAGAACCGAGCCAAAGCTCCCCGGACCATCCCGTCCGTCACAAGTATCAACCGAGCCAAAGCTCCCCGGACCATCCCGTCTGTCACAAGTATCAACCGAGCCAAAGCTCGCCGGACCGAAACGTCCGTCTCTTATTCCAAATCTCATCCCTTTGAACACCGCGGGATGGCGCCCCTTTCAACACCTCGGGACGACTTAACCATTTCCAATACTTGCCCAACTAGTGAGTGCAGTGTGAAACCCTATTTACTAAATTACTCTTTTGATTTGTTCTTTAAGGTTTACGTTAACCCAGGACTGCCCCCGGTATTCCCTGTGAAGGGCTCTCAAGGGGCACTAGGAACTGTGTTGGGATTACGGCCAGCGTTCCCTTTCGCAAGGTACTTATTAATATTATTGGTTGATTTCCTTTACCCATTACCTTCTCATATTGCGATAGGCTAATCCTAAGGTAGTTTAGACCTTTCACTCTCGCGGGCACGACGATCTTTCGTCGAACTCGCTTACCTTCTAACACACATCCACACGATTCCCACCACTCCTTAGAACTTTCTAGGTGACTCATCCACTTTTATTCAAACAATTCAACACGACTAACTCCACCCTATTCCAACTCTTATCCTAATACAACTTTTCCCCAAATTACTATTTGCAGACCGACCTATACTGAGTGATGTTCATGATAGGATGTCCTTCGAGTTTTCATCTGAATGACCTAGGATTATTACTGGTGTCCTATCATGACATAAATGATTAAATTCCAGAATATTATATTTTTCTCAATTAATCTCCTATTTAAATAATTTCTTACAAATGTCAATTATTGCCAAGTTGATCATGAAGTATCTTAAATTATGATCCCACTGACCCAAGGAATTTTTCATAAGTTGTAGAATGGTAAAATAATACTGTCAGCCAAGTTTTATAATTTTCTCTTCAATGTTTTCTATTTATCTCCTAAATAATTCAAAATTCACATATTGGATATTTTTCAAAGGAGGTATAAGGAATTCATTTCCAAAAATTCTAAGAACTTTCCAGCAAGCTCATAATGTTAAAAGAGTGCCAGAAACAGAATTTCACTAATTTTGAAGTAACAATGGCTATAAACTTTTATTTCTAAATAATTTACCAAAATGCCATTATGAAGATTTAAAAATTTGTGGTTCATCCAAAAATGCTGAGAAACTTAATCAAGGCTATTTATACTCAGATATGTCATCAATAATTTTTTCATAATTTTCTACTGAGTATTTGCAATAATTCTAAATTAAATGAAATAAGGGCAAAAATGTAATTTCCACATTCCTCTTATCAATATTCCTCAAACAGAGACATAAAATTTTTAGGAGTTAAACATGTCATGATATTATTCTTGACAAAATTTGGGGAAATAACTAAGTGACAAACCTAATTTCAACATTTATTCTTCAAAAGTCCTATTAATTCAATAATTCCAAATAATGGGATTTTTGATTCCAAAAATCCCATTATTTCAATGAGGGGTAAAACTCATCCTAATAGGCCACTGAAATGAATTACATGAATTTAGCATGATCCAAATGGGCCTAATACTCAAAATTTCAAAAATTACTATTGGCACACCAAGCCTAAGCATGTTCATCATTTGCATGTGGGATTACCCACCATACATTGGTCCAAACTTGATGAAATTTAAAACATATATTTATAATGTCCTGAAGGACAAGCCACCAAAATTTGGGGCATTTTAGAGTTGAATTAACCCAAGAATCACCTAAACAAACCTAGGGGTAATTTGGTAATTTCACCATAATTTTAATTACAATAAATCCCAATTTTTGGGCAGGGCCTAAATATGCCCTAAACCAGTTACTTACCAAAATCTCAAGTCATATGGGCCTCTGGATGGGCTTAGGCATCACTTTCAAATTTCTGCATTTTGCTATTTGCAGCCCAAGGCCATTTAATTTTTTGATCTTGCATGTGAGATATCTCAACATGCAGAGGGTTAAATTGTCTAATATTTCTACCATAGGTCTAATATACTACTAAGGGCAGGCCACCAACATTTGGGGCATGTTGGAGTTGATATGCTCCAAATATCAACAAAATTTAATTTATCATATTTGGACTAAAACTATAGCATTATATTGCCCAAAAATTCCCATTTTTGGGAGGGCCTAGATATTCCTACTTAAGCCATATGCCCAAAATTTCAGCCCATTGGGACTTAGGGTTTGGGCAGGGCACCCATTTTAGTTTCTGCCCTACTCTAGGACCAGCCCTAGGAAAATGGCTCTATAGGGCAGTACACGTAACCACAAATTATGTGTAACATGTCAAATTAAAGGTGACTCCAAGACCTACAATTGTCATGTTGAGAACATTTTATGAAAAAGGCTGTAAGGGCCCTAAATATTGACTTGCAAAAATCGGATTTTAGGGGACAGAAATTACACTATTCATTTACTTAAATAATTCCTGGATTTATATATATTCATGGCACGGATCTTGACGCAGATCGGACGGCAGCTGCTCATCTTCTCCAATCCGATTGGTTTCTAGCCGAATTTTCACGGGGCTTTTCCCGGCCGCCTCCGGCGGTGCCACCACCGGCGATCATCAGCTTACCTCTCAAGGTGGTGGGGGCAAGCTTCTGCCGGCGGCTAGGGCGGCCGGAGGTGGCGGCGCCACCTCACCCGAGAGCTTCAAAACCGCCATTAATGGCTGAAAATGAAGATTTGGGTTCGTGCTCATTCGAGCCCGAACCCTAACCTAAACATCCCTAAGATCTATACATGAAGAGAGAGGTGAGGGAGGACCTTCCCGGCGGCCTTGTGACGTGAGGAGCGGCGGGGAACCATGGCGGCGGTGGCGGCGCTTCTCCCTTGGTTTTCACGGCCAAGCTCGGTTTCTCTCTCTCTCTGTTGCTGCTCTCCTTGTTCTGAGAGTGGTGAGACTGAAATGGGAGAGGGAGAGAGTGAGAGGATGAAGTATGGAGGGGAGGGTGATAATTCATAAGTGCAAGGTGGAGGGATTTCTTTGTTATTGTCACCATGCATGCATGGGTGGGTCCCACTCCATCCAACTCCTTCTCATGACTTCCAAGGGTCGGCCAGCCCATGTGGGGGCTGATGGCATGGGTCCAAGTGGCTTATTCCACTAAATACCCTTAAATATACCTTTTTCTCTCTCCTAAATTATTCTTTAATTTTGAGATTCTCTCTCTCTCTCTCCTAGTCACTAAGTTGGCTGGTAAATCTCATATTGGCAGCCCACATGTTTATTTCATCCACCAAAATATGGTTAGCCCAAATGAGTTGGGCTTGAGCTTGAGTTAGCCCATTTGGGCTAGCTTGACCCAAACCTAGGCTAGGGTTGACTTAGGTCAATTTGGTCTTTGAGGTTGGCCCAAATGGGTCCTTGGTGACCCATTGGCCTCCTCTGAGGCCTAGGTAGGGTTGTATTGGCCCTTTAGAGGTCACTTGACCCTTAAGTAGGGTACCTTGACTACTTTAGGGCTAGAGTTGACTTTGGTCAACTTAGCCTTTTTGGTTGGCCCCAATGGGTCCTTGGTGACCCGTTGGCCTCTCACTATGGTTATGAAGGTATTTGTGGGGTCCACTTGGCTAAGGGAACTTCAATTGGCCCTTGTGTAGGACAGTTTGACCCAATGTAGGCTAGGTTGACCCATTTAGGGTTAGAGTTGACTTTGGTCAACTTAGCCTCTTGGGTGGTCCCCAATGGGTCCTAGGTGACCCATTGACCTCACTCTAGGGTTAGGTGGGCTTGGGTGGGGTCCACTTGGCTTGGGGATGGTCAATTGACCCTAAGTAGGTTGGTTTGACCCATTTAGGGTTAGGGTTGACTTGGGTCAACTTAACCCTTTTGACTACCCTCCATGGGTCCTTATTGATCTAATGGATCTTACCATGGTTTGATGAGAAAATGGTGGGGTCTTGAAGTCTTGGTGATGCCCCATGGTTGTCTTAAACAAAGGTTCAGGAATTTACTATTTGCAGACCATAGTGGTCTCACCCACATTCTTAGGTTTCCTTGGTCTTCTTGGGTTCCTAGGGTTTGGTCATGACCTAGTCATGGCCAATAACCACACTTAGGGGTCTAGTTGGAAATGGGATGTTACAAATCCCAATAAACAAAACAAAGATTTCATCCCCGAAATCCAGGTTAGGCCTACGGGGATTTCTACCGAAGAAAAGAAACTTGTAACATCCCATAAGAAGTGGAAGATTACATTTCGACGTCATGGTTGCAAAGCGGGGTTCAAAGGGAAAAACCTAAATATACGACCAATTCACCCAATTGTCAAAGTCAAGATCCCAATAAACAAAAGATTAGCCCCTACTCTTCCTAGGACAGCCTTACTAGTTTTAAAAAAAAGGAAAGTAAAATGAACATGTTGAGAGGTTGTGAGGTATACCTGACTAAATAACTCTTGATATCTTTCCTACATCAGGTCCTGTGGCTCCCAAGTATGCTCCTCTCGTCCGTGGTTCCTCCACAGGACCTTGACTAGCGGGATCTTCTTGCGGCGCAAGACTCGTATCCCCTGGTCGTCGATCCGTATCGGCTCCAAATGTACAGATCGATCCGAAGCTACCGGCCCATCAGTGGCCGTAATCTGCAACTCCGGGTGTAGTAGAGCCCTCCTGAGTGAAGACACGTGAAAGACGTCATGCAAGCCGGCCAGCTCCGGTGACAGCTCCAACAGGTAAGCTCAGTTGGTGATGAGGGAGTGGTGGAAAGCTTTCTTATCAAGGTCCTGGGTTCGAGACTCAGTGGCAACAACCTACCGTGATGATAAACAGGCCGGAGAGGGGTTGGGGTGCATGGCCTGCATGCTTGAATGTGAAAGGCTGACTACCAGTGGTGGGCCCGGTTCTGGACCCTGGTAGGCCGGCGGTGCCAGCGGGTTCCCATGGGATGGGCCTGGACCATTACATACATTGCTTGCTCAAGATCTATCAGATGACGGTTCACAGAGCCATTCGTTACTCTTATCAAAATCTAATGGTATCAAACATCGACCAAGGAATCTTACTCTCCTCGATCATCAAGCCCTGCTATTGCAATCTAGTTAAGATTGGCAGAATTCGTCAAGTTACTTCTCTGCTAATCTGGTCATTTCCTTCCAGGCATATCAACAGTTAAATCTCGATTTATTGATATGGACTTCATGATAAAGTGTTCATCAGGCATTCTCCTTGCTAACTGGTCATATCGGCCTTATCTCATCAACAGCTAACACTTGCAAGCCTTCTCCCAGGTACTTGCAAGCTCCTTTCATATATATGTCTGCTCTTAACTCTTTTCTTGCAGAGACTAGCAGACACTTGCAAGCCCTCTCCCAGGTACTTGTAAGCTTCTTTCATATATTGTTTATTTCTGCTGCTCACTCTTTTCTTTGCAGTGATTAGCAGACACATGCAAGTCATATGCAGGTACTTGCAACTTATTTTTGTATACAATACCTTCTCCTAACTCTCTTCTTGCAAAGATCAGCAGACCCTTGCAAGTCTCTTCACAGGTACTTGCAAGTTACACACATATATCATGTTTGTTCCTAACTCTCATTTTGCAGAGACCATCTGATGCTTGCGAGTTTCTTCACAGGTACTTGCAAGTTACTTTCATATACGATGCATACTTTTAACTCTTCTTTTGCAGAAAGTAGCAAAGACTTGCAAGTTCCTTCCAGGTACTTGTAGCTCATTCTTCTTTCTCTTATACTCTTCATCCTTCCTTTTTTTGCAGAGGATAACAGGTGCTTGCAAGCCTCCATCAGGTACTTGCAAGTTATTATGCTTCTATGTTTTCCTCTCACTTTCATTTTGCAGAACTTACTGGAAGACACACCTTCTTCGTTTTGCAAAGGCAAACTCAGGTACACACTCGATGTACCACCCATACATGCCTACCCTAACTTTCCCCTTGCAGGAAAATAGACAGGCAACTCCATCCTCCTAAGGAGAGGCTTCAGGTTATATCTCTCCTTACCCCCCTTCTCCTTCTGTTGGGGTGGATCACGATTTTCGCGGGTCTCCAACTTTTTCGAAGATCTATTCGGAACTTTAAAAAGTGTGGGGATTATGTTAACCACGAAATCGGTGATCCTTCCCAAGGGAGCCAGCTCGCTCATCGCGGCCTGCCCTGGGTTCCTCCTGGAGGTCGTGATGCCCTAGGTTTGGCGGACAGAATCCTCTGTCCGCTCAGGCCGCGCGACCTGCGTGGTCTCAGCGGTCTGACCCCCCAGGCCGCACGCTTTTCCTTGGTCGGCAGGGTCCGCGGACTGCTTCCGCAGTCCGCCTTTGCAGGCCGCCCACTTTTCATCTTAACCGCGAGGTTGTATCCGCAGGTCCCTCTCTGCCGGACTCAACTTCCTATCCACCCAGGCCGGCAACAGGTCGTATATCCGTTCACCCAGCAACAAGGCAGTCGATTCCTCCAGCCCGCCTACAGGGCGCGGACTCCAACTCAGGCTACTCGCCAAGACCAACAACAGTCCAAGTTCCTCGCAAGCTGGGCAGACTCAAAGTTTGATCAAGACTTCCAGTCCTCCTTCACCGCTGAACCCCAACAGCCTCAACAGCCAGGCTCTCCTTCTCCAACATATGCGGACTCAGCCTTGCAGCAGCAGCGGACTCGTCAGACTCTCTATGCAGTCCGCCCTTCTCTATGCAGCCTACCAGCTTCTCAGCAGCAGCATGGTCGCGCGGCCTGCCGACCTGGATTTCCAGTCTGCGCGGTCTGCTTCCTTTGCTTAACCGTGCGGCATGCCAGCTTCGTTCTTCAGTCCGCGCGGCCTCCTCTGGCATTCTTCTCCTCCTTAGCCGCCAACTTCCTTTTGTACCCCTTTATTGCTTTGTTGTAATGGTGTACTAGGAAGTTGTAACTCTCGCTATTAATAAAAGGAAAGTCCTTCGCAAGAGTGGCGTTCAAGTCGCGACGGACGAAGTCTGCTGTTGCCGCTGCTAGCAGCCCTTTCTCTTTCCCTTCTACATAGCTTAGCTCAGCTCCTATCGGCAACCAACCAGCAAGCACAACCGTCATATTAACCGTCTGCTCGACAGCTCCTGATCAACCTCCTCGTCTCTTGATCAACCTTCTCTGTTGATCAAGCTTCTCCTCTGCTCTCAGCATCCTCTCCTCTATCCCCGCAACCTCCTTGACAAGCGCTTGCTCCACTCTCGAGCACTCAGAAGCTTCCTCTTCTCCTCTATCCCCGCAGCCCTCTTCTCCTCCTCCTCTCTTAGCTTGTGAGACCAAACACCCCCTCCGTGTTAGCTGCCTCGGTGTGGTTTTCGCGCATCAACATTTCCCAAGATTAATATAGGGTTTTGGAGTCTATTTGTCCAAAAGAAGAAATGTCATTCCTATGTTTTGCAGTTTTAGCTGGCAAAAAATACTTCGCCAAGAATTTTTCAGTTAATTGAGTCCAAGTTGTGATGCTATTTTTAGGTAGAGTGTTCAGCCACTGCTTAGCCTTAGTTCTGAGGGATAAAGGAAATAATCTTAGCCTAATAGCATCATTTGTGACACCATTGATCTTAAACGTGTCACAAATCTCAAGAAAGCTTGCCATATGTGCGTTCGGATCTCCATCTTGAAGTCTGTCAAATTGCACATACTGCTGCACCATTCGAATTATGCTAGGCTTCAGTTCGAAGTTATTATTTGCTATCGCAGGGCGAACTATGCTATATTCAGTACCCTCGAGATTCGGTCGTGCATAATAGGACATAGGCCATTGCACGACTTCCTCCATGTGTGGTTCTTCCATTTTTAAAGTTGAAAATGACTCGGAATCCTCAACCGGCACTTGGATAGTAGGACTTTGAAATCGCAATCTTCTCTGAAGAGTACGCTCAATTTCGTGGTCCAAGTCCAAAGTAACCGACGGACTCCCGCGGGTCATGTACTAAAAGAAGAGAAGAGAAAAAAGAGAAATAAAAAAACTACCCCGCAAAGGGTTTGCAAGGTACTAGACAAGATAGCGGCACTTAAAACCGCTTTGCCCTTTTCGAGAGATTTAGGTGGTGTAAAAAAATTGTGAAGCGGGTTTCTATTAAGAGCGGTAATAATTTTTTTTAATTTTAAAATTTCTTAGATGGAGGATGAGAAACAGAAATGATAAAATTAATAGGTTCGTGTTTTCAATTTATAGACGAAAGTTAATTTCCCAGCAATGGCCCCAAAAACTTGATGGTCTGGTCTTTCGCTTAAGAAAAGAGAGCAGCCGAACTAGCAATCCAACTAGGCAAGCATACCTATCGAACTGTAGCAAGGGGACACGAGTGTCGTATTTAAATCCAAGAACTGTTGAGTAAGCTTACTCACACGAAGGCTATTATTTTATCGACGGAAATCTTAGGGTTAAGGGGAAAATTAAACGCGCTTAAAGAAAGGAAATAAAAAGAGAGTCGATTGCACTAAAAATAAAGGGAGCATAAAAGAAACGATTACACTGAAGGGATGGAATGATGAAATAAAAATGCACTCGATCAAGAATCACCTCGGCTAAAGTTGATTAAAAACACGATAAATAAACCTATGCTTAATAGGGTAAAGGTCATTGACCATGAAGGTTCCTAAAGCTTGAACATGCTTCTCTCAAAGTCGTGCCCAACTGAGTTTAGGAAGGTCCGACTGACTCTCGTCTAAATCGGAGGCCTAAAGATCGCTTTACGCAGTGAACCCCACTATTGGATTTTACTCCAATCCGGGAGATTTGGACATCTGCCTCTCTCGAGGGGTGCGTACAACTCCCTTTACTCTTGAGTGCTCACTTAAAACTATCGGCCTCTCGGCTAGCCAAGTATGAAAGCAAAGGTGGAGATATATATCGATGATATATCTCCAACCCAAAATAAATCAAGAGTAATTCAAGGCCAAACCCTAAAAAGAAAAGATAAATTCAAAGCATCATATCTTAATCGCTTGAACCTTGGATCATCAAAATCAAGTACAAGTAGGATTAGTTACTCATGGTGAAATGGAGGAGGGGGGATGAGTAGTAAAGCATAAAGAACACAAGATATTAAAGAGAGCAAACAACACTTTTTATATTAATCTAAAGGAGAGCTTACAACTTGGAAATAAAAATCACAAGTGCAATGAAAATTGAAATCCTATTCTAGCCATACAATTAGCAAATAGAGCAATTACAAAAGTTATTACAAAAGCTTAAACTAAACTAGAATTAGGAAAGACTAAAATTAGAAAGAGAGAGAGAGAGAGAGAGAGAGAGAGAGAGAGAGAAGGCATTAAAAAAGACAAGAAACAAAGGGGGAGCACGTCCCCCTCTCAGCCCAAACTTGCTGAAATAGAAGGGGGGTTCTGAATTTGGTTCTGACTTCAGTCAGGGATAGTGTGGACTCTGCGGTTAGCAACCAACGGTCAGTAGCAGGTTGTGGCTTGCTACCAGGCAGTCTTCGCTTCTGCAACTCTTTCCCAATTCAATAAGTTGTTCGTTTCAGACGGCTTGTTCAGTTCGGCAGCAATGTTCGCAGAGGTCTGGAGGCTATGTGACCTCGCGGTCAGGCGACTTGCAGA
The DNA here is from genome assembly GCA_039583875.1 of Platanthera guangdongensis. Taxonomy (NCBI): domain Eukaryota; kingdom Viridiplantae; phylum Streptophyta; class Magnoliopsida; order Asparagales; family Orchidaceae; genus Platanthera; species Platanthera guangdongensis. The sequence continues at coordinate 117,367,146 of CM077147.1, read as the reverse complement.
TCAGCAAACAGAGTTCTTTTTCAGCATTGGTATAACGAGTTGTCCAAGCAGCTGGGGTGCGGTCTGGCCACTTTGGCGGCTTAAGAGGACTCTATAGGCAGCTCGGCAGAGTCGACGGCTTCTCATTGAGGCCGCGCGGCTAGCTTTGTTTTTCTTATTTTTTTCTTCCATCGAGTAAATCGGCGAATCATATCTCGCTATGTATATCTTGTCTTGTAAAGATTGTTGATAGTACAAGGTTTTCTTGCTCTTCTTGTACATCTGGTTTATTTGACTTCAGATAAATTGAGTGTTCTTGCGTCTGATTTCCTGTTTTCTGCGATTCATATTTTTTTACATGAACAAATTATAAATAGTGACGTAGAGCTCGGTTAGATTATTAGTGCACGTCGAAAGAGGCCTTCATAGTGGCTTGCGTGTCCCGTTCAATTAGTACACTCAATTGACTCTATTATTCTCATCCAATGAAACAAGTGTTGTAATGAGTAGATAGTACGATGATTGGGGAAATACAACGTGTAAGGAGTTTTGTAAGATTATGGGTAAAGTTTGAGTTGGGTTCAATATCAATTGTCATTTACTTAACATAGATTTCTTGTCGGAGTCTTGTGTAATCTAAAAGTAATCAAGGGTTAGTCCCACTGCTAGAATAATATGAGCATATGAGATCATACATAAAATGTACGAGATATTGGATAAATGATCGAGGTGATCCTACTTATATAGGATATGAGTGAAGAGCCAAACTTTAACAAATTGGGAGAAGGTCTATTCCAACTAGACTTGGTGTCAATATAATGTGTAACGACAAGACACGGTATTTGCCGACTAGACAATATCGACTAGTCATCTAGTTGATATATTGTATATCGACTATATTGTCTGTCGACTAAACTGTATCGACTGGACAGTCTCAACTAGACTACGTGTCGATATAATGTATATCAACTAGACACTGTACGTGTCAACTGGACAATATCGACTAGACCGAGTGTCGATAAAATGTATATCGCGAGTACGGCGACGGGTTTTACCTGAACGTCGACGATCTTCTCTGACGACAGATCTAGCAATCCCTGGAGATGAAGAGCCTAATCTTCTTCCAGCCTCTATTGTTTGATGATAGCAAGTGTTTCTTGGTGTTAGTGTGGATTTCCATAAAGTCGCAAATCTATTTCTGTATTCTCAAAACTCAATCGACAGGTCGCTAATTTCAAATCAGGCGCTAATCGATCATAGTGGTCAACTTGGAGCCAGATTCCTACATTGAAGCACCTGCAAATTTTGTGGCTTGATCGAGTATTGTAATTCGATTCCGCACAGGTATCCTTGCATGTTTTATTTCTTGAATTATTATTTTAGTAATATGTAAATACTTCTCTTTGTGCTTTTTTAGATTTTTTTTGTTGAGCGCATATGATGTGAGCCTAGGGAAAACCCAACATTTCTCACCTACCAATAGGAAGAGAATGTACTTTAAGAGACAATCAGCAATGTTGCGAGTTACTCGATTTTTTCCCGGTCTGGAGAATCGGACGGCCTTAGCCCAAAATTAGATTGGGCGCACAAACAGTCAAAGAGAACTAGTAGTAAATGATAGGTTTTTTTAGGTGATAATCCCAGAAAGGATGAAAATCACGTGGTTGGATTTGTGCCGAGCCAAAATCCACTATTTTCCTAAAGTTTATACGTTTGTGAAATGATTTCTCAGAGGGTGACAAGACACCTCCCCGTTATAAGCGCAAAGTACAAAAGTGATGAAAAATAGCTAAGTCTGTAGAGGCTCGATGGAAGCGCTCTGACCAGGGAAATTAGCGAAGTCCACGGAACCTCAATGAAAGAGTTCTAGCAGGGAGAAATCTCTAAGACTACGGAGCCTTAAGTCCTGCTGGAGTCATTGTGCTAGAAGAGAAGCAGAGCAAATTCCTGAGTGGAGGATCAACCTAAGTCCATTGTCCTGCCAAAAAATCGTAGAGCACTTACGAGCCTCTGGAGTTGTTTGTCATCAAATGAAGGTCTGTGAGCTTATTTACAGTTTTTTGGAGGGATACGTCTATAATTATGGCAGGACGAAATTTATAATAGCGAGTGGCGTCATTCCGTTTCAGTCACCTGGATCACCAATTTAATGAAAATACAAAAGTGCCCCCGGGAAGTCCTGGGCAGGGTGCCTAATGGCGGTGGCGGTCGACGGTGGCCGGAGGCGGTGGCGGCGGCCAAAGGAAGCACCAGCAGCCAAAGGTAATGATGGTCGTTGGTCGCCGAAGCGCGTGAGCACACAGTGCTATGGCACGCACGGTACTTGCGAGAGCGCTGTGTGTGTGGTGTCGCACACGGTACTTGAGCACGCGTAGTGCATGCAGCACCGCACACGCATTTTCGCTCGCGCAATGCAGTGTACAGGTCATCGCACACTTGTGCATGCACGTAGTGCACGCACTGTCGCGCACGAGCTGCCGCACCCGAGCTACCACGCGCGCATTACTATGCACGCATTGCTACTCATGTGAACTGTTGTGTATGGGCTATCGCGTGCGGTGTTTTGCGTAAGCTCCCGCGATGTTGCACGCAGGATGCAGTGGGTGTGTTGCTTGCACGTTACAGCGCATGGGCTGCTGCTCCCGTGCGTGTGTGGTGTTTGGTTTGGCCCCTCTTTCGAGGTGCTCCCGAACCATCAAGGCAACGCGGCCTAGAGTGCACGGCTCACCTGGTAGGGTCAGCTTGCCTCAATTTCCTCGGTTGAGATCTTCTTGGTTTGACTCGAGAATTTCATGGGGAACCCCATCAAATACCCCAAAATTTTTGGAGGTCGTGATCCGCAAAGCAACGTGCCCGAAATGTTTTAAGCTTGATCATTCCACCTTGGGGTTATAGACTTAAGATCATTTTAATATGTACGCATCACAAATTACTTTTGCTTGCGGCGTAAAATTTCTTCTTGGTTGAGCATTGATGTAAGCATCGACGTTTTGGAACCACCTGTGCCGGCTTCGCGGGCTGAATGTTTCGCGGGGGATGCCTGGGCAGCGATTCCTATGGTTGACTACTCGTATATTGCCCTTGCTGGTTACATGGTGCCTACGACGCATCGTGGAAACGCCCACCTACTTGGTGCTTTGTGTGGTGCATTGGTTGAAAAGCGTGTTGCCTTTCACATACTCCATGTATGAATGTGCGAGTTTGGCATCGTGCGCTAGCCTACGTGGCTACTGCGGAGTGTTAGTGTGGGTAGCTAATTCTTGTGACTTGGAATGATGTTCTTCCCCCTTGTCTTGCTACCGCGAAAGGACCTGCATGCTTGCTGCCACTAGAATACGTGGAAGGACATGGTGTTAGTTTTTATGTTGTAACTTATAATGATTGAGCATTCGTTCCCACCAAGAGTTGGGATGGAGATTCTGGAGGCAGAGGTCATTGATGAAGTCTGTGCCTCGGGATGTTGCAATGATGCAAGTTTTCGTGTTTGCAGAATACAAGGAGTTCAGGGGCCTTGGAGTGGAACAGTGACGGATAGCTGACAGATCCTGAGATTATGGCCACAAAGGTAGGTCCATCGTGGCAGGATCTGTGAGTTTGTAAGCTCTGCCTTGTACTTGGCGAGGGGCTTCGCGTAACATGAAGGATATGGAGGAGTTCCGTCTCCCGAACAGGTGCTGTCTTGAAAGATGGTGTTGGCGACGAGAGTACACTTGATTGCATCCGTGCCGAACACACATTTGGTATTGTTGGCTTATGTATTGCCTTTGTCACTTCCTTTGCCTAGTCGCACGAGTTTTTGTGTAACATTTTGAGCTTGCAACTCCCGTCGGGTATCGTCCTTGTGTTGTGAAGATCCCACCATTTTCATTAGGCTAGGGATCTCATTAGTTGTCGAACTGTTCCTTGTTATTTCCCGCGCGGGGGCGACTTAGTGTCTTGACATGTATTACGGCGGCCTAGGAGTATCTGGTGCTTTTATGTTCCTTGTTCTCCGCATGCTATTTCTGGTAATTGTCATAAAATGTTGGTAGTAGGAGCTTGTCACCCAAGTATGATGAAGGAGGATGCTTGCCCCCTTGCCTTAGCAGTGCGGGTGAACGCGGAGGTTTGTTTTCTTTGGAAGGAGGCGACGGCCCATGGTTTGTATGCGCTTTGAGAGGATTCGAGAATTGGTGATAAGACTTTTCTTGCTTTTTCCTGGGGAGGACCAGTGTACGTCCATGCGGTAGTGGTAAAGAAACTTTGTTTGATCGCACTTTATGGGGACCCGAGTCCGTCCGGATGGAGGTGAAGCAGCTGAAGGAAGAGAAGGCTCTACTGACAGTGGAGTTGAAGGACGTTGAGGTTATGCGAGCGCTCACAGTGGCTGAGTACAAAGGGTCTCACGACCTTGAGGTGGAGCGATCCCATATCGAAGAGGAGGCCCATTCAGGATGATGGTGATTAGGATTGATTCACCAGTAGAGGTTGAGCGCAATGTAGCGTACCTCTTGAGATTTGTCAAGGGGTTTTGTGCTTTTTGGAGGTTACAAGTGTAATTTTTTGACTTGTATTGGGTTACTAGAACCCTAGTGGACCCAATAAAAGTGGCTCGAACATCTACTCAAGACCCATAAAGGGAAGGAGGTAACTCTGTTTGGGGATATTGTGCTAGAGAACTCTGATTTGAGTTCTATCAGTTTCTATGACCTCGTATAGTCAATACGAGTGTGTAGAAACCTGTCTCATTGAAATCTGAGGTCATACGGTGAATATGACCTTTTTATGTTTCGTAGAGTGTCACGGCGCACAATTTTTGAATATCGCGCAAACAAACTCCGATTTGATCCTGGTCGGCGATATTGAATTTGTATGGCCGATACGAAGTTAACAGAGTTTGTTCCGATCAATTTCAATATCGGACGGTTAAACTATAGTCAAACCAAGCCTTATCATGCACCGAAAAAGGTGCACACAATAATTGTACGACAATACCCCAACATTGACCTGTCTCATAATGGGTTGGACTTACTTTGACTTTGACCCACATAGGGGACCCACCCATGGTTGAATTTTGGTCAAATTTCCTAAAATACAATTTTCCTTAAGGAGTTTTAATTTTTTAAGCTACTCTAACTTGATGCCATTCATGTAGATCGCCCTTGGGCCCAATATTAACCCTATATCTGCCTTAAATTTCTGCAAGGATGACGGGGTTGGGCCTAAAGAAAATAAAGGTCATACCCTCTATTTCTCTTTCTCTCTTCTAATGGTTGAAAACCACATTCCTAAAACCCCCTACTCTAGTTCTAGGTAGTAATACCAGCCAACCCAAGGTTGCCAGCTGGTTACAAAGGCAAGGAGACCCAAGCCTCCCCTCCATCCTTCTCTCTTTCTCTCTCCTTCCCCAAACAAAAGTCCAAACCACCGTACTCCCAACCTCCCTGATTTAAACAGCAGGTTGTACTTGCCTACCCAGATGAAGGCCAACTCTCCTGCTAAACCCAACCAAGGTTAAGGTATCCTAACCTCTCGGGTTTGCCATAGCCGAGATGGAGAAGAGGAGGGAGGGGCTCTCCTCTCCCTCTATATAAGGAACCCTCTCCCTCTAGAGGTTTTCATTCCTCTCCCAAGCTCAAAACGGGCATAACCCACTGTAACACCTCCACTGTAATGACAGTATAATATGGGTCCGGGCGGGGCCCCACAACATACAGACGCCACATCTTAAGCGTTAAAAGATGATATAAGTCTACCTATCTCAAAACTCAGAATAAAACACCGGAAACAAACAAACAAAACTAGAAGTTATCCACCACTACAGAAGTATCCCAAATGGCCTTAAGGCCTTAAAATATCCAATTGTCCAGAAGATTGAAACAACATTACATAAAAACAATATGCATAAGCACTCCTAGGCTACCTCAGCATGCAAGCCGGAATCATAAAACATAAAGCATCAAATTCCACAAAACAAAGTTGTAACACATCTTGTAACACTTCATGAAGCTTAGGCCTTTTTGGCCAGCGAGCTTGCTCCCGATTGCGATCCTTGCCCTGTAAAAATTTGGTTGTAACGTGGGTCAGCAAAGGCTGACATCAACTGTGTAACCAACACATCTTCTCCTGGCCATCCCTAGCGGACCCTGGGGCACCCCATCACCCTGCAGGTTAGCACTTCGTATGCAAAATAAAATAACATGTAATGCTATAAAACAGGTTTTAATTTCTCATACAGCAAACACGTTTCTATGTTGAGCATATAATAAAAGGGGCCTACAATGCAGCATGAATGCAATCCTGGATTTCACCTGAGGCACCCTAAAGCGTATGCTTCTAACACACCATCACATGGGGTACTTCTAATTTCCCCATCGGTGTTCAGCCGTAAAAACAATGGTATTCTAAATTCCCCCAAAAGGCATACAAACCGCAAACACAAGGGTACTCTAAATTCCCCCAAACGACATACAAGCCGCCACACCAACAAACTAATAAGAAACCTTGCTAGACCACACCCGTTCGGGATGAACCAGGCTCGGCTCCAATATCAGGATCAAATCCACCGAAGGAGACCCAGCGGGACCCAGCTAGAATCGTCCGGGCTTGCCCAAAGCTAGGCATTCTCATCAGTTCCATAGAAGGAGGACTTGTCTTGTCGGGACACTCTCCACACATGACTTTGCAAATGTTACGGTCTAGCTAGCCGACCGCAGAGACAAATCACACCTTAGCACATCACAATCCCAAACCTTTCCCACCCAAATCCAATGTGTGTACCATGACGTTCCAGTGCCCCAAGGAAACCATCTACCGACAAAACGGAGCTAACCTTGTCTGGTCCCGTGCCCCAAGGAAACCATATCCCATTACAATGGAGCTAACCTTGTCCGGTCCTGCGCCCAAAGGAAACCATCTACCGTCACAGTGGAGCTAACCTTATCCGGTTCCGATTATACGTACTCGCGCGGAATAAGGGGGGACATACAACATCATCACAGACGACATCTTGCCGCTAACGGATTTCTACAAAATCCTTGAGGCTCGCAATGCAACATCACCAAGTCGGACTAACAGTCGCGACTGGGGCTTCATCCACAATGTCTAATCCACTAACGGAGCGGATTTCTAGTGCAATAACATACTGGGGATGGACACAATTGACTCGGTGGCTCTTCTTGAACCATGGCAACCGGAATACCTCTCATTTGAGAGATCCGGTGGCTAGAATGCTTGAAACAAAATAAGAAAAGAGTCGATGTCATGTACGCATCCTAAAACCGAGAGGAGAAGTGTAGTTACCTTACGACTCCTCTTCTTAGCCATGAAACCCTTGCCTTGCACGGATGAAAATGAGCGCCTCCAAGTCCTCTCCAAGGATCTGGCCTCGGAACGACGATCGGAGGTATGAAGCTTCGTCAATGGCGGAAAAAAGCTCTCTTCTTCCTCCTCCCACCTTTCTCTTCCAAACCCTAACTCTCACTTCCCAAATGAGAAAATGAAGAGAAACAACCGTTCAGCCTATATAAGCACTCTGGAGGAGAGTCTTGGGCCTTAGGATTGAATCATAAAAGAAATTGGACGTCTACAAAGCCAAACTACCGTCTGTTACAGCCGAGCGGTAACTACCTACTGCCGAGCGGTAGGTTCCCAAGTGCTCGGCCAGAAAATAATGTCGCGCTAACGCCGACGATAAAGCTAACGCCGCACGATAGTGTTTTTCTCAAGAACTCGATGTTTTCTTGAAAGCTCAGCATTCGACGAACTGGGCACTTCGTTCGACGAAATAGGGCTATGGCTGGGTGATAGCTACTATCGTTGGGCGTTAATCCTCCAGTGCATGACAAACAGATCTTTCGATCGATGCTCGACAACACAGGCTATCGTCGAGTGGTACCTAGCTAACACCGCGTGCTAGCACTCAACGCTCTCAGTGCCTGACCACTCAACGCTCTCAGCGCCTGGCCACTAAACGTTATCAACGTCTAGCCACTCAACGCTAAGCTACCGCCAGGCGATAACTACTACCGTCGGGCGATAGCTTGCAGAGACTCGTTCTGAAAACTTGGGTGTTACAACTCCTCCCCCCTTAAAAAAATTTTGTCCCCGAAATTAATCTTCATGCAGGAAGACGGCAAGAAAATTATTGCAACAAATTTAAACATTATTACAACAACTTTACACACTCATTTCCATTCAATATTATACAAACAACTCGGGATACTCTTCGCGCATGATTTGTTCTCGCTCCCAAGAGAACTCATCTCGCCCGCAGTTGTCCTAGCGCACCTTTATGAGTTTCACTTCTTTGTTCCGCAACTGCCAAACTTCTGAATCCTCTATGCCCACCGGACAGACTTTCGTCCTCAAGTCCTCTTCTATCGGCACCGTTGCCGGTTCGATCACCACACTAGCCTCCACCAAGGCTTTCCTCAAGACGGAGAGATGGAAAACGTCGTGTAATCCACTCAGCTCCGTGGACAATGCCAACCGATAAGCTGATTCTCCAATGCTTTCTAAAATTTCGAACGGCCCCAAAAACCTCGTACTCAACTTTTTGAGTCGGCAAATACGTGAAACACCTTCGAACCGTTTGATCTTTATATAGACCCAGTCACCTACCGCAAACTCCACATTCTTATGGCGAGCATTAAAATACTTTGCTTGTCGGTCATGGGCAACCTTCATGCACTCTTGAATGGTTCGCACCAAATCGCACACATCAGCCGCCACTTCTTTTCCCAAAAGTTTGGTGTCTCCCGCCTCTATCCAGGACATTGGTGTTCGACACTACCTCCCATACAAAGCTTTGTATGGCTCCATCTTTATGCTTGCTTTGTAACTGTTGTTATAGGCAAACTCCACCATGAAGAGGTGATCTTCCCACTTCTTCCCAAAGTCAAGAGTACACATTCTCAGCATATCCTCCATTGTATGGTTCGTTCTTTCTGTTTGTCCATCAGTTTGAGGATGGAATGTCGTACTGAACTTAAGCTTCGTGCCAAGACTTTTTTGAACCAACCTCCAGTCTTTGGACGTGAATCATCCATCGCGGTCACTTACTATACTCTTAAGAATCCCATGTAGTCGCACAATGTTGCGAACATGCAACTATACCAGCTTCTCCATGATGTCCTATTTCCGGTTTGGGATGAAATGGGCCACTTTAGTTAAGCGGTCCACAATCACCCAAATCGCATCTTTTCCTTGCTGCGATCCAGATAAGACATGCACAAAATTCATGGAGATGTCATCAAACTTTCATTCGAGAATCAGAAGAGGCTTCAGAAACCCGCCTGGCTTCTGACACTCGACCTTCACTAAGTCACAGGTTTGACACCGGCTCACGTACAAAGCTATATCACACTTCAAGTCAGGCCACCAAAAGGATTTCTTCATATCCAAGTACATCTTCGTACTGCCCGGGTGAATGGAGTACTTCGTAAAGTGAGCCTCAAACATCAACTTATTGCGGATCTTACTGAACTGCGGTAGACAAATCCTTATGTCCTTCATCAAGATCCTGTTAATCATCTCCCAAGTGCTACCCTCGCCCGTTTGCACTTCCAACATGAATGGCTACAACTCTTCATCCAAACTAGTCACTTCTCGTATATGATCGGATAAGTCGTTTTGTAACTCAATCCAATTTAATCGAGCCATGCTTGACTCACCTCTTGCTATACACTTAATGCCAAGGGACTCACAGTCCCGCATCAACCGCTCATCATGAGCTTTGATCCAACTCCCTTGACCAGAGTATTTCCTACTCAAGGCATCTGTCGCCACGTTGGCTTTGCCTGGTATATACTGAATCGCCACTTCGTAGTCACCAAGGAATTCGACCCATCTGTACTGCTGCATATTCAAGTCCTTTTGGTCTAGAAGATACTTCAGGCTTTTGTGCTCCGTGAAGATTTCAACCTTCGTACCATACACATAGTGCCGCCACAACTTTAGTGCAAAAATTACAGCCACCAATTCCAAGTCATGGATGGGCTAATTCCTCTCGTGAGTCTTCAACTGCCTAGACCCAAAAGCTATGACACTGTCATACTGTACCAACATTTAACTCAAACTGCATCCTGATGCGTCACTGAAAATCTGAAATCCTTCAGTCTCTTTAGGCAGACTTAGGATTGGAGCTATCATCAGTCTTTCCTACAGGGTGTCAAATGTCTGATTGCACTCTTGCGTCCACACAAACTTCTGATCCTTATGAGTTAGAGAAGTGAGGGGTAGAGCTATCTGCAAAACGTTTTCCACAAACCTTCTATAGTACCCGGCTAGTCCAAGAAAACTTCAGACTTCCTGCCACGGTTCTCAGAACTGGCCAATCTCTGATGGCCTCCACTTTTGCAGGATCTACTGCCACCCCATCACCACAAATCACATGACCCAGAAATTCCACCTTCTCCAACCAAAACTCGCACTTTGAGAATTTTGACATAAAGTTAGTTCTCTCTCAACTCTTGCAACACCAATCGCAAATGAGTCTCATGCTCCGCCTCCGATTTGTAGTATACCAAGATATCGTCAATAAAGATGACAACGAAAGAGTCCAAGTACTCACGAAATACTTGATTCATCAGATCCATGAATACTGATGGGGTGTTTGTCAGCCCGAACGGCATCACCGAGAACTCAAAATGACCATACCTCACTCCAAAAGCTGCCTTGTGTATGTCCTCATCTTAAATCTGCAACTGATAGTATCCTGACTTCAAGTCCAACTTAGAATACACCATAGACCCTACCTACTGGTCGAACAGGTTGTCTATCTGAGAAATCAGATACTTATTCTTGACAGTCAGCTTATTCAACTCTCGGTAGTCTATGCACAACCGCATACTACCGTCTTTCTTCTTCACAAACAACACTGGCGCGCTCCAAGGTGAAGTACTAGGTCTAATATACCCCTGCTCTAATAGTTCCCGCAACTATACTTTGAGTTTAGCCAACTTTTGGTGTAATCCTAAAAGGAGGACGTGACACCGGCCTAGCCTCTAGCAATAACTCAATCGAGAAATTGATCTCCAGTCGAGGAGGTGCTCCAAGAAGCTCCTCTGGAAACACATCCTCGAACTTTGCCGCAACTGAAACATCTCCAAATGACAGCCTGGAAAGGCGAACCTCCAATAATGCTATAAGAGCTACTCCTCTCTGGTTAATTGCCCGCACCAACTGCATGACCAAAATCAGGGAGTAGGCTAAAATTTATATCAGATTTTGAGAAAAAGAAAACAGAAACAAGGGGTACTATTGAAATACCAAAATGTCTAAACTGTTAAAACAAAAAAAAACAAAAAACATATACTTTTTTTTAATTTTGAAATATTCCCTTTTTTTATTTTGAAAATATTTTCTTTTTTTTTGGAATTTTAAGATATTCATTTTTTTGGATTTTTTGAAAAATATTCACAAAAAGCAAAAAACTTATTCACAAATAGTAAAAAGAAGGAGGAAGTCCTCCTCCAAGCTTAAAATGGACATTGTCCTCAATGGAGAAGGAGGTTAGAGAGAGAGAAAATGAAAGTACAGAATTGAAAAAATAGAATTGAAAAACAGGTACTTCCCCGGATTTATTTGCTGCGAAAGCTAAGTGATGTCGCTCCCCCATGCTTGCGCTTTGGATCTTCATGAAATGTCTTCTTTGGACTTCATGATGGATTCTGTAACAGTGGAGCAGGCGATCGCAGAAGATTCAGCTTGTCGGAGCCGTCCGGGGCAAAAATTGTTAAATAAAGAAAACAGAAAAAGATAACTTGGGTTGCCTCCTAAGAGCGCCCTTTGTTTAAAACATCGTTTGAGCTCGACGCAACAAAAGAATATAGTCCAAAAATATTGGCTAAAACAAAGTTCAAGTAAATAGTTCAAAGTTTTAATAATAATAAAACAAAGTTCCAAACTAATCAAAAGTTAGATCATGAAGGATAGAGTTAACACAATTAGGACTGACATCATCACAGTAATACAATTTAAGACGCTGACCATTCACTTTGAAATTACCCTTATTAGGGTGGGAAATCAAAACAGTACCAAAAGGAAAAAACTTCTAAAACAGTAAGGGGCCCAGACCAACATGATTTTAACTTTCCAGGAAATAAACGTAAACGAGAATTATAAAGAAGAACTTGGTCGCTAGGCTTAAAGGTTTTTAGGTGCCTAAGGTGTTTATCGTGGAAACGCCTCGTCCGCACCTTTTAAAGTTTATTATTTTCATACGCGTAAGAGCGCCACTCGTCGAGCTCGTTGAGTTGAATTTTTCTAAAATCACCGACAGAGTGGGAATCGAAGTTTAAAAATCTTAAGGCCCAAAAAGCGCGGTGTTCTAATTCTACGGGTAAATGACACGATTTTCCATAAACCAACCGATATAGCATACATCCGAGGGCGGTTTTGTACGTTGTTCGGTCGGCCCATAGAGCATCGTCTAATTTGGCTGACCAGTCTTTTCTAGATGTGGAAACAGTCTTTTCTAAAATTCTTTTTATTTCTCTATTCACTACTTCGACTTGTCCGTTAGTTTGGGGGTGGTAGAAAGTTGAAAGCTTATGAGTAATGCCATATTTAGTAAGGATTTTAGAAAACTATGCGTTATAGAAATGGGAACTCCTGTCACTAACGATGGCGCACAACGTACCGAATCGAGAAAATAATTTTTTTAAAAAACGTAACTACGACTCGGGCGTCGCTTGTAGGAAGAGCTTGGGCTTCAGCCCATCGTGAAACATAATCGACGACAACTAAAATATAATTATTCCCGCAGCTAGAAGGAAGAGGGACAACAAATCAATTCCCCAAAGGTCGAAAACTTCACACACTAGGAAATAATTTTGCGGCATTTCATTTTTATTAGAATTATTACCCGACCGTTGGCAACTATCACACCTACTCACAAAGGCCTGCGCATCTTTAAACAGGCTAGGCCAGTAAAAACCCGTGCTTAGCACTTTGTGAGTGGTGCGAGCAGCTTGATAGTGCCCACCCGTCGTTCCTCCATGCAAATTCTTAATAATGTCTAAACCTTCTTCATAAGAAACACACCTCCTCATCACTTGGTCTGCACAGACTCTGAAAAAATGTGGGTCCACCCAAAAAATAGTTCTTCAACTCAGAAAAGAATTTCTTCTTTTGCTGAGATGAGAACTCTTTCAGGAGCACACAAGCCACTAGATAGTTGGTGATGCGTGCAAACCAAGGAGAAGTAGATATGTTAATTGAAAACAACTTCTCATCTGGAAAATAATCGTTAAAAGATTTTTCGTCTAATTTTTCAATAAAAGAATTATCTAGGCGCGAGAGGTGGTCGGCGGCCAAGTTCTCAGCTCATCGCTTACCACGGATCTCTAATTCAAACTCCTAGAGGAGTAAGACCTAGCGAATCAAGCGTGGCTTGGCATCCGTTTTAGAAAGAAGATATTTGAGTGTCGAGTGGTCCGTAAAAACGATAATTTTTGAAAGAGTAATATAAGGGCGGAATTTATCAAAAGTAAATACTACAGCGAGGTGATCCTTCTCGGTTGTGGTGTAATTTTCCTGTGCAGATATGAGTGTTTTACTAGCGTAATAGGTGGGGTGGAAGTTTTTAGATATATGTTGACCTAATACGGCTCCTACCGCATAGCTACTCGCATCGCACATTATCTCAAAAGGAAAGTCCCACACCGGAGCTATCATAATCGGGGCATTAATTAATTTTTATTTTTATTAAATAAAAAGCAGCTAGGCAAAGGTCATCAAAAATGAATGGGGCGTCTTCTTCTAAGAGATGGGTAAGGGGCTTGGTGATCTTGGAGAAGTCCTTTATGAAGCGACGGTAGAAACAAACGTGACATATGAAACATATTATAGCTTTTATGTTTGTAGGCGGCGATAGCTTCTCGATAACTTCTATCTTAGCAACGTCTACTTCAATTCCTCTTGCAGAAATTTTATGACCCAAAACTAACCCTTCCCTCACCATAAAATGGCATTTTTCCAATTTTAGGGCAAGGTTAGTTTCTTCGCACCGTTCTAAGACTTTTTCAAGGTTTTCTAAACAACTATTAAATGCGTCACCAAATACGGAGAAATCATCCATGAATACCTCCATAATTCTATCTACGTACTTATCAAAGATAGAGAGCATACATCGCTGGAATGTAGCTGGCGCATTGCACAATCCAAACGACATTCTTCAGTAGGTGAAGGTGCCGAAGGGACAAGTAAACGTAGTTTTCTCCTGGTCCTCAGGAGAGATGGGGATCTGAAAATACCCCGAGTGGCCATCGATAAAATAATAGAAGCTATGGCTGGATAGTCGTTCTAAAATCTGATCGATGAACGGTAAAGGGAAATGATTCTTGCGGGTGGCGTCATTTAACTTACGATATTCTATACACATTCGCCACCCGGTCACCGTCCGTGTCGGGATTAATTCAATATTCTCATTACTTACTACCATTATCCCTCCCTTCTTCGGCACTACCTGGACTGGGCTACCCCACTTACTGTCTGATATAGGATAGATAATTCCTGCATCTAACAATTTCATAACCTCACCCTTAACTACTTCTTTCATGTTCGGGTTTATATGGCACAGAGGTTGTATGGAGTTATGTGAATTATCTTCCATTAAGATTTTGTGAGTGCAGAAAGATGGGTTTATGCCCGTGATATCAGATATCTGCCAAGCAATAGCCCGACGATGCTTATGTAAAATTAAAAGAAGTTTATCATTTTGCGCATTTGTGAGTTAGGCTGAAAGTATTACGGGAAGCTTGGAGTCCTTTTCTAAGAAAGCATATATAAGATGGTCAGGTAGTTCTTTCAATTCCAGGGTAGGGGAGTCTTCATATGATATTTTAGAAATCCGTTCTTTTTCAAAAACAATATTTTCACAGACTTTTTCTTTGTACGGAAAATTAAAAGGGGTGGGGCTAGAGGCCATGGCGGCTTCTTGCAGCGATTCTGTTGGAAGAGTAGAAGAGGAACAAAAATCAGAAAATTCTTTTTCAAAATCAGAGAGGCAACAGGAGGATTCTTCACTTAGGTGCAGTAATTCAGTTGGAGTAGTAGAAGAGGAAAAAATCAGAAAATTCTTTTTCAAAATTAGAGAGGCGACAGGAGGATTATTCACTTAGGGCATATATGAAAAAACAGGAGTCATCATTTGCTAGGGTGTTCTTCATCGAGTGGGTGATAGAGAAAGTTACTTCGTCGTCGCCTACTCAAAGGAAGAGCTTACCATTGCTTACGTCAATGATAGCTCAGGAGGTGGCAAGGAAGGGTTGACCAAGGATCGGGGGAACCTCGACGTCTTTTTTGATGTCCAATATGACAAAGTCCACCGGGAAGATGAACTTGTCGACTTTAACTAGGACATCCTCAATGATTCCTAACAGGTATTTGACTGATCTGTCGGTGAGCTGGATAATCATGTGTGTGGGGTTGAGACTACCAATTCCTAACTTTTTAAACAATGAGAGGGGCATCAGATTAATACTTGCACCTACGTCGGCTAATGCGTGCTTGACAAAAAGATCACCAAAGACACACGGAATAATCAGAGCTCTGCATAACTCCTACAGCCCAGTGACCCACTGATCATCTACCTCAGCCTTATTTCTAAGGCCTACACTCAGGCTTTTCAGCCCTATAGCTTCAGGTACACAACCCTACTCTCAGAGTGTTGCAGGACTCCTATAACTTAGTACCCCAACCAGGTACCTACAGCTCAACCTCCTCCAAGGCCTAAAACGCAGTGACACACTTGTCACCTAGAGCTCAGTGACTCTCCAATCACCTACCTAAGGAACAGGGCCCTACACTCAGGCTGGGAGGGCATCCCTACCTCAGATCGACACTTGGATCCTACCACAGAGAGCAACACTCTTCTACCTCAGGCACTTAAGCTCTATAGCTCAGATCCTCACTTGGATCCTACCTCAGTTCCCCAACAGGGCACCTACCTCAGTGATAGATTTATCACCTAGCTCAGGCACAAAGTGCGCTACACATAGATTCAGATATACTGAATCCTACAGGAAGTTAATTCAAATTATTTAAGAAAAACAAAAACAACTGACTCAGAGAAGTAACTCTGAGTCAACTTTGCTGGACTAAGCAGAAATCTGTCCAGACCACTTGCTGTAGAAGGAATTAGTCTTCTTCTATAGCTCATAATTTGAGCAACTATAAGCTTGACTAAAAGATGAATCAGCTACTCTGTTCTGATTAGAACACCCTTGCTGAACTTTGAAGTGCTTCAGCTATCTTTTTTGCCTTCAGGCTAACTTGACTTGACTTTAGCTTTCAAGCTTGATGGGAAGAAAAATGTCCAATCGCTTCTTTCAATTTCTCTTTCTATATTTTCTGTATTTGATCCTTATATATTCGTTAACCCTAATCTCTTTACAGTTTCCTTTTTATATGTATTGATTTGAATCAATGGCACAATAGAATTTGGGCCCACTAAGGATTGGTGAGCGCCATCTCCATCAGAAAGGGACAAAACATCTTTCAGTGCTACAACAACTTTCTCGCAATGGCTTCCTAAAATTTTGACTTTGATGACATCAGCAGTGGTCATCAACATCTGGACTTAGAAAATTTTTCAGAATTCCATCAAGCGTTGAGTGATGTTAAGAAACTCAACACCATCAGCCTTGCCTCTCAGCGCTTTTGGACTTAGAAATTTCCCTGGCTTTGTCTCAGCGATTTTGTCTCAACGGTCTTAGCGGTTTTTCATTATTAGCTGTGACATGCTTTTGTCTCAGCGCTTTCTTCTTCTTAGCTGCGACAAGTTTCTGTCTCAGCGGCATCTTTACAGTTGTCTCAGAAGTTTCTTGCTTTTAACTGTCTCAGCGCTTCCTTCTTCATTAGATGTATTAAGTGAACCTGCTTCACTCAACGCTTTTGGACATAGAAAAAATCGAGCTAGTTTTGTATCAGCTATTTACCTCTTAACTGTCTCAGCGCTTCCTGCTTTATTAGAAGCGTTGAGTGAATTTTCTTCACTCAATGCTTCTAGACTTAGAGAAATCCAGCCAATTTTGTCTTTGGTGTCTCAGCAGTCTCAACACTATCTTCTTAGTTGTCTCAGCTGTCGCAGCGGTCCAACACTATCTTCTCAGCTGTCACAGCTGTCTCAACAGTCTTAACACCTTCTTCTCAGCGGTATCAGCACTTTTACCTTAGACAGATTTTCTGGTTTTAGCTGCGTTCGACGATCTATGGGTTGAGCTTGACGAACTTTAATCTTCTCAGCGGTCACAATGCTTTTTGCCTTAATTGATTTTTCTGGCTTTAGCTTAACAAGTGTTGAGCTAAGTTCGACGATTTGTAAGCCAAGATCGATGAATTGCAAGCTGAGCTCGATGAAATTCAAGCTGAGCTTGATGAAATTTGAAACCTGAACTCTTGTGCTTATCCCACGGAATGTTGAGTTGATCTCAATGACCAGCGTGCTGAGCTCGACGAACTTCGAGCTGAGCTCAATGAAATATGAGTTTACTACCAAACTCATTTTCTTCTCCTGTCCAATCATGGACTACATGCATGCATGAACTAAAGCACACATCAAATACAATATGCTTCTTATCATGATTGGTGGCCCCTTCAAATCCTGAGGAACATTGTGGGGCACAATTCCCAACAATCTCCCCCTATTTAAAGAAGGCAGAACATACATACATGCTAAGGTGCAACAACACAAGAAATATCATGTTAGGTCAAAGAAACATTATCATGACAACTAGCCATCTCAGAACATGAAAACTCCCCCTAGATGAGATGTCTTAACATTATGATTGACAGATCAATGGTACAGGTTAATTAACAATTATTACAATGTGATGGTATGATTAACAAAATAAGCTTTATTAAACATTATCAAGGTAAACATTATGATCAAGATGAACCTAATCATTAACTTAGCTAACAATAGCAGCATACTTGTGATTACAGGATTTTTATGAATGAATAGTATATTTATCAATCAGTAATATACACCAAGAGTTGCATTGTATATTTATCACCTCAATATGGTCATGGCTAAAACATATTAATTTCATTGATAAAGATTTGAAATTTTTACACTATTGATGATCATTACAAGACATAAATAAGACTGGAAAAAAGAAACTTAAGTCTTGCAGTCTTTTATCAGTTAGTCTTTGAAGAACTTTCACCAGGAACCTTGGTTGCAGCAGTCTTCTTCAAATTTTCAGTTTTCTTTTTCTGCCACTTGAAGTAAAGGAATGGCTTTGGAATATATCTGGAAAGTATTTTCTTGGGGTTGCTCTTCCTTACTAGATTCTCCTTGAATACTTTTTTCCCTTAGGGAATTTCTTTCCAAATGTTTTTTACATTCATCAGAAGGATATACACTATCAATATTTTTCAAGAATTGTCCATGGCTTAGCCAAGCATTGATAATGATGGATTCAGAGGCATCACTAAGTTGTTCATAGACTGGATCATCTTTGTTCTCAGCTTTCCTCTTTGCCATGAACTCTTCAGCCATTTGAGTTCCATCCCTCTTTCTTATGGCAGCAACCTGTACATCCTGTACAATTCTAGCTTGTGCTGGGAAGTCTAAGTCCTCTGGCCTTTTTCTATCCAAGAGGGGCAAGTGTAGTGCTACCCTGGTGCCTTGAATTACATTGAAGGCTTGATCTTCAATGAGTGTTGCTGTCTTAGCATGGCTACTCTCCCCCTTTCTGCCTTCTTCAGATATGGACTTTTGTAGTAAGGTGGTGTTGGCTTCATTCATGCTTGATATAGATTTGAGTATTCTTTTATTATCAGGAAGAAGCTCATCTTTTAGGAATACTGCATCCTTCACTGATTGGAAGGCAACATTGATGATATGCTAATTTACATGATATGATGCACCCTTGATCACCTCATCAGTTGCTCTGACATAATTCTTGACATATCATATGTCAGCTGTAGTGAGTTTTTGGATTGTGTCCAAAGATTCCATTAGGGTGGTCAGCTTGAGTCCAGTAGTTCCATCCTTGTCAAATCAGGTGGTGACCTGTTTGTTTAAGTGAGATATTTCTTCTTTTGTTTCATTTACTTTAGCAGACAATTCATCCCTCAGTTTTGCAACTAATTGATCAACATACTCCTTGAGGGTTGTGGTCTGAGCATCCATGAGTGCTTTAATTTGTTTTAGAAATTCCTCATTGGAGATGGGGGGTAGATGAAGTATGGCTCATATGACAAGGTACATCATTCTGGGCAGGGATCTTAGAAGGCTCCCCCCTCAATTATAGCACCAATAGAAGAAAACATTTCCTTAGCTAAAGCTGATTTAACATTATTAATTAAGAGGGAATGAGTTTTACCTGTCATGGGTGCAAACTCAACTATTCTATTGACAACTTGATTCAAGTCTGTCAATTCCATCTAATCATGCTCCTCCTCAGACTGAGCATCCTTCTCTGGGCTTGACCTATTAAGATAAGTATCTAAATTCTCAGGAGGCTCCCTAATATCTTCTGCAGCAGGGATATCTTCACTTGCTGCAATACCATCAGTATCACACATGTCTGCCTCATCTTCTGCACTAACCTCTTCTTTAGCAGCATTCTTTGACACTTTTACTAGCCTTGGGCTGGCATGGATTTTATCAACATGCACAGTAGCATCCTAGAGTTGAATGTTTGCAGAGGATTGACTGAGTGATAAGTCAACCTGCAGACCAGCATCTGCTGGAGAGTATGATCCAAGCTCTGGTTGAGATCTGGAAGTTCTTTCTTCCTCAGTAGGTTTCTTCCTTGTATCTTTAGAGGAGTCCTTTATACCAAAAAGTTGGCTCATTGGTAGGACTCTGGTGAATCTGTCCAAAGTCTTTATGTCCATTCTTTTTAGATAGTGAATCTTCACCCCTTGTTCTCGTGTGAAAGTGTAAGGATAGGTGTTCACTAGGAATAAGGAAATAATTCTACCCATGTTTGGAGAGGATATGCAGTCTACTATTCTCTGATAGATGAGAGAAGACCATAAGGCCTTTCTGTTCAGGATAATTCTAGTCATAACTTCAAACATGAACCTAGAGATGGTGTCATGTGATCCAGGTTTGCAGATAAGGGCTTTCCCTACAATGTCTGCTAGAAGTTTTGATCTCTGATTGAAGAATTGCCTTTTCAGAGACCCGGAATTGGCCTCATTGTATCCACACCATGTGAGAGCACTGTCTTTGTCCGTGTCGGCGAGCTCATCTTCCTCGATAGGGTTGACGGAGGGTATATGGAGGGCGTTTCCTAGTCTCTTAGGGGTTACCTTTATTTTGATATCATCAATCTTAGACCTAAGAGAGTTTTGAGTAGGGGGCATTTTAATGATTGAGAAGAATTCCACTATCTCTTTTCTAAGAATGGTGGAGTGTTCGGAAATGGTGCAACTTGCTGAAAAAAGTGACGGCGTTGAGTGAGTTAACCTCACTCAACACTGTCAACGCTTTTACACTTGGAGTCCAAGATTGCCTGATGGCGTCGAGTGTATACAACACACTGAATGCCGCGTTAAGTGCATGCAGCACACTCAACGTCTTCTGACTTAGCATCAAATTCTGATGGCGTTGAGTGAAAGCAGCACACTCAACGCCACATTGAGTGCACTCAACGCACTCAACTCTTTTACACTTAGCGTCATAGACCTCACTGCAAGGTGTTGAGTGTATTCATCACACTCGACCCCGCATTGAGTGCACTCAACGCACTCAACGCTTTCTGACTTAGTGCCAAATTCTGATGGCATTGCGCTCCGGACGGCTATTGTGGCGACGCCAATAATTGGGCTTGCGCTCCGGACGACTATTGTGGCGATGCTTCCAGGGGTCATCCGTAAGCATGCTGTCGCCGTCATCAAAGTGTTGCGGGCCGACGTCTCCATTCAAATCTACCGGGTCACCATCATCGTCAGAGGGAGGACGCTCCTTGGCCACATGTCGTGGGAAGTCGGCTCCATCAGTCTTTTCATCGTGCTGAGTTTCTGGGAAGAAATCGGAATTCGTCGATCTCTGCTAAGATTTCATAGAACTCAGTTCAAAGAAGAAGTTGAGTTTCGTCGAGCTAAGATAAGATTTCGTCGAACTCAGCTCAAAGAAATAGCTGAGTTCATTGAACTCCGATCGATGAAAGTTGAGCTTAGATCAGCAATCTCTGAACGACTATTTCTGCACTTAGAAAACTGCTTTCTCTGGGGGTCTTCTGTCTTCTAAGTCTTCTGAAGTTGAAAACCAATCATTCTAGGACCGATGTCTTGACTTAGACTCTGACAAAAATCTATGACCCATGACTATACAATGTGGGTCACTCTAAGTAATCCTAATAGTGAACCTAGCCCAAATCAACCCTAAAACAGGTGGGGTTCCAAAAATCTCCCCCTATTTGGGTGAGGTCACTATGAACAACAAAAAGGGAAAAATCACAAAGCATAAAAAGATATCTGGCAGAATTATAATTATTCAGCAGATATATAACAACAGTGCCTTGTGAAGAATTATAATAAATAACAGTTCTAATCAAATATAGAAGGAAAATTGTCAGGCTTTCTTTGAATCTTTCTTCTTTTCATCTGAAGCTGATATGGTGAAAATGATTTCTCTTTTAGGATCAGAAGCTTGCTGCTTTGTCATCTTCATATCATTTGGTCCAAGAATTGTCACAGAAGCAGCTCTTGGTACAACTGCTTCAGGATATAAGGACATATATGTATCAACATTAAAAATATTTTGTACCTGATATTTGTCTAGCTCTTTCTTTCTGTAGGAAGACATAGTAGTATACTGAGAAGTGTCTTGTCCTTCTTCCTTAGCATTTCTGATCTGAGAGAGAGCTATTAGTTCTTGGAATCTGGTCATTCTAGAGTTAGGGTCCATTTCTGGATCACAAGCTAGAGATAAAGGCCTTTCTGGACTTGCTTTATCTTACTGATTATCATCAGATGTCTTCTACTGTCTGCTACGCTTCTAATATTATTGTTGTCTGCTGCTGCTGTTGGAACTGTGTTGTTGTCTGTTATAGGAAGGTCTGGAATGATGAGAGGATGTATACTTTTGAGCTTGAGCAACACTTCCTGATGATCCTGCTGTAGGAGGAGGAGGAGCACCTGTCCTGAATTGAGTAGGTGGAGAGTATCTCATGCTCTTCTTCCTAGCTTTCAGTTCATTTTTAGAATATCTCATCCAGTTGGGGGTGTCTGGAATGAGAGTTATATTGTGCAGGATATAATATAGAGCATCAGTAGATGGATTAGGCTTTGCAGTAGCCTTTGGAGGAGCACCCTTCTTCTTTGCTTTTCTTTTCTTAGAACTTGTATCTTTATAGTCATATGATTCATCATCAGAAGAATAAGAAGAATTTTCTGGATTATCATAGAGAGAATTTATTTGTTTCAGCATTTCATCAGAAAGAAGTGGATGAGCCTTTGGCTGTAAGTCTCCAGCCTGAGGCTATTCAGTTAGAGCTTTTGATACTAGAACTTCTTAAAGTTAAGAGCTGGTGACCTCTGGTTCCATATTAGCAAACATAATATCATCAAGATCTGGTATTGGGAATTAACACCAGGCAAATGCTGGTGGAGAGAATGCATGTGGCTCTGAAATAGTTATTGGCTCTCTAAGACTATCAAAAACTGCAAAACTTGTCCTAAGTTGTTCTAAAACATCATGACTTACTGGAGCTGAGTAACATACTATGGTTTTAGACAAATATGAATCAACAACTGGTAAAGAACTTCTATGAAGTTTATCAAAAGAATGAAGTATTAAAAGAATGTCAATTGAGGGATTTATGGTGAAAACACCAACAATATTTATTTCTACAATAAAGACTGGCTCTTCTACTAAACAAAATATCTTGGTATCATCATCAATTATTTCAATAAGCCCTGCAACTGGAACATTTGCTGCTGCTGCAACTTCTTCACAGAACATCTCCCCCTACCTGATTTCAGAGAGTCTTAAAGTCAGGCCCTTGAATAAGGGACAGCAGAGATGGAGGCAAGTTGAGCAGATAGACGAGAGATGGTGGCAGTGAGAGGTGAAATAGCCTCATGTATGAGTTTTCTTAGAGTAGGAGCAATGAATTTCAACATATCATTTAAAATATCAGAAAAATTCAGATATAGCTGCTCTGGATTAGGAGAGGCATAAGGGTATGTATGTCCACATTTGGGACAGAGAGAGAATCGAGACTGGATATCTATAAAAGGAATGCCAGGTATGTGGAGGGGATCATCTGAGGATGAAGGGATATCCTGGGTGGATGAATGAATTGGAAAGTGTATTGGAGATGGTTGAGGAGATGACAAAAGATTGAAGTTTGGCTGGGTAAAGGTGGATAGAATGTCATCATGATGTTGTAGAATTTGAGATGGAGGAGGTGGAGATGGTGTAGCTGCATGAACATGAATGGGTGATTGTGCTTGAGATGGTGGTGGTGTTGGTGAGACTGGAGGAATGGAGGTAGATGGGGTTTCAGTAATGATTGTTGATGGTTGTTGATTGTCTAGAATGGTGGAAGTGGAAGGGAGTTCTTCAAGAACAATGGATTGATGTTGAAGAGAAGGAGAGGGAGGAGGAGAGGGAGGAGGAGCAGGAGCTTCTTCAAGAGATGGGGAAGTGGTTGTATTAGCCTGGTGCTCTTAGAAGCAACCCTGCAAGAGGAGGCCTTGGAGGGCTTTGGGATAGTCTTCTCCCATCTGCCAAATAAGGCAGAAGTTAGCCTCTTGGAGGAATTGACGAACATGGTCTGGGATACCAAAAGTTTAGGAGCCTTGACCTGGAGGAAAATTCTCAAAATCCTCCCAAAACAAACTTCTTTCTTTGAATTTTTCTTCTTGATTAATTCAAACATCAACAAACTCCAATTTACTAATTTCTTATTAACCAGGGTACACATCACCAAGAATTCGTGCCTGGTAATATAATCATGGGCTGTGTGCTTTCCTAGCAACACTTTCCCTACTACATCAGCCAGAAACTTGTATTCTACAAACAATTTTTTCTTTACAATTTATTAGGGTTTCCCTCTGAGTGACCCAACTTAATCAGCATAGAATTATACTCAAAACTGTCTAATTCTATATCTTCTTATCCATTAACAAAATCAAAAATCTTAGTTATAATAGAAGGTGTTAGAGTAACCTGATGGCCTGCGATGGTACCAATCATTGTTTCTACATCCGAGGAAGTTGAAGTGTAGATCCATTCTCTTATCTCAGTCACTGGCAGTTTGATTCTGGAGGTCATAAGTTTCCTCAGTTGTTGTTCTTCAAACAGTTGCAGAATATCAGTGAATATCCGATCGGTATGGTTGAATAAATCAAAATCGATGTCGAATCCAGTATCATATTTCATGCTGGAGAGAGATATCGCTAGAATCACCATTGTTTTCCTGCAAAAAATGAGAGAGAGAGAGAGATCAAGTACAAGAGAACTAGAAAGCGCGGGATAGTGCTCGAAGAAAACCTAGTTATAAGTTTTCAGAAGGCGAAACGGCGAACTCCGTCCTGCAAAAAATAAAAGCTTCGGGCTCAGGTCGATGAAAAAATTCATGAAGAAATGATATCGTCGATCTCAGTTTGAAGCGGGGGAAAATAAATCGTCGATCTCCGTTCGACGAAATATTTTCTGAAGCAAGATCGTCAATCTCCGCTCGATGAAAATAACTTCACGCAGAGAGTTTGTCGATCTCAGGTCGACTAAATTTCTTAAGAACAGTTCTCAGATCATCGATCTCCGTTCGACGAACTGTGACCAATTCTTCGACCTCAGATAGAAAATAAATTAAACTTCTTCATTGATCCTACCTAGCTAATTCAGAAAGAACATATGTTTCTTCTCATCTAAAGGTTTAGTGAAGATGTCTGCTCTTTGGAAATCAGTAGAGGTAAACACAAGATTAATTTTCTTTTTGTCCACACAATCTCTAAAGAAATGATGTCTAATTTCTATATTCTTAGTTATACTATGCAGTATTGGATTTTCTGCAATAGAAATTACACTTGTATTATCACAAAATATAGTTGAATTATTTAAGTTGAGACCAAAATCCAGGAGTTGATTTTGAATCCACAATATTTGTGAACAACAACTGCCAACTATAATGTATTCAGCTTCTGTAGTTGAAGTAGACACAGATGTTTGTTTCTTACAAAACCAGGACGCATGTCTATCACCAATGAACTGTCATGTTCCTGATGTACTTTTCCTATCCACTCTACATCCAGCAAAGTCAGCATCTAAGAATCCAATTAATTCAAATTCTGTCTCAGTTGGATAAAAGTGTCCTAGATTTGGGCAACCCATTATATATCTCAAAATCCTTTTAAGTAAAATATAGTGAGATTCTTTAGAGTTCACCTGGAACCTAGCACAAAGACATATAGCAAACATTATATCTAGCCTACTAGCTGTGAGATATAATAAGGACCCAACAATAGCCCTATATGTTTTCTGATCAACTAGCTTGCCAAGTGCATCAGAATCAATCGCAACATTAGATGTCATGGGTATTTTCTTGGCTGAGGCATCAGTCATCCCAAATCTTTTAACTAGCTACTTAGCATATTTTTATTGGGATATGAAAATGCCATCAGGGGATTGCTTCACTTGGAGACCAAGGAAGTAAGAAAGCTCACCCATGCTACTCATTTCAAACTTGAAATGCATCAGGTCAGAAACACTTTTGCATAGTTTGGAATCAGTAGACCAAGGTTTACATATATTTGTACTAATAATATATTATGTTTATGATGCCTAGTAAACAAGGTTCTATCTACAATGCCCCTAGTGAACTTATATTCTAAAAGAAAGCTAGCTAGAGTCTCATACCATGCTCTTAGAGCTTGTTTTAAACTATAAAGAGCTTTATGCAATTTAAAAACAAAGGAGGGATGAGTTGGAGAAATAAAACCTGGTGGTTGCTTCACATAGACTTCCTCTTTGAGTTCACCATTTAATAAGGTGCTCTTGACATCCATCTGGTAGACCTTGAATTTCTTATAGGCAGCATAAGCAAGAAATATCTTGATAGCTTCTAGTCTTGCAATAGGGGCAAAGGTCTGATCATAGTCAATTCCTTCTTCCTGTCTATATCCTTGTGCTACCAGCCTTACTTTGTTCCTATTGATGGCTCCTTGTACATCCAATTTATTTCTGAATACCCATTTAGTTCCAATGACTGGGTAGTCTTTGGGTCTTGGAACTAAGTCCCAAACTCTGCATCTCTCAAACTGATTGAGCTCCTCTTGCATTGCAATAATCCAGTGTGGATCTTGCTCTGCATCTTTTATGGATTGGGGCTCAAGTTAAGATATGAAGAAAGAATGCATCAAGTTTTGGTTGAGTTGATGCCTTATTTGCACACCAACTAATATCTCTCCAATCACTTGAGATATATGGTGATCTTTAAGTGTGACAAGATCAATAGGAGGAGTTGGTTCAGCAATAGCATTGGAAATTAATTCCTCTTGTGTAATTATGTGAGCTATTGTAGGTTCAGTAATTATTTCAATAAAATCTTCTTCACTATCTTCATCAACTTGATGAGAAGGATGTGATATAACCTCATAGGTGAGGTTTAAGTCATCCAATTGCTTACATGTACAGATTCTTCCATGTTTAAAGTTGATTTATTAAATATCCTATTGGCCTTACTGACTTGGGAATATCCAAGAAAAATTCCCTCTGCAGCTTTGGCTTCAAACTTTTTAGATATTTCTTGTTATTATTGTATATATAGCATTTACAACCAAATACTTTAAAATAGTCAACTTTAGGTTGCTTCCCTTTAAGAAATTCATAGGGAGTCTTACCCTTAAGTTTATGTATTAAACTTATGTTCAAAACATAGTTCGCTGTGCTAACTGCCTTTGCCCAAAAGGATAGCGGAAAGAAAGCTCCTGCAAGTAATGTCCCTGTAGATTCAATCAGGGTTCTATTTTTCCTTTTTGCTACCCCATTTTGTTGAGGAGTTCTAGGAGCAGAAAAATAGTGACTGATACCTTCCTTCTCACATAATTCTTGCATGAGAAGAGATTCAAACTCGGTGCCATGAGCACTTCTGATAAATGCAACCAGAGTAGAATACTCAATCTGTATGCTCTTAAGAAAATCTGTAAGAACTTTAAAGTTATCAGACTTATTTCTCAGAAAGAACACACAAGTGAACCTACAGAAGTCATCTATAATAACTAAGGTATAAGATTTCCCTCCCAAGCTCTGTACGACAATATGTCCAAATTGATCCATGTATAGCAGGTACAGAATCCTGTGTGAATCACTCTTATTAATAGATTTAAAACAAGTTTTAGTTTACATGCCTAATTGACAAGCCCTATAGAGGCCTTCCTTCTTGTAGGGATCGGAAGGCAATCCACTAACAAGGTTGTCGCTAGATAATTTAGCATTATTTCTAAGATTAACATGTCCTAGTCTTTTATGTCATAATTCATTATTATTACTGATTTGATTGAATAAACAGATTTCTGAACTAGCTGACTTAAAATTAACTAAGTAGATATTTCCTTGTCTAAGATTAGTTAAAATAGTTTTGTTATCTATAGAAGCAATAATACAAGAAGATTGGTTAAAAGATACCTGATAACATTCATCACATAACTGGCTTATGGATATCAGGTTATGTTTTAGACCACTCACATAGGCAACTTTCCTGAAGGTGACAGCTCTAATCTTGACATTCCCATAGCCTTCAGTTTGGCCACAGTTGGAGTCTCCAAAGATCACCTTTGGTCCAAGCTTTAACTTGTAGTTTGTTAAGTTATCCTTGCTTCCTGTCATGTGCTTTGAACAACCACTATCCAGGTACCACTGTTCCTCTGTGGTAGGATAGTCCTTCTCCTATAGAATGAAAAATTAGATGTTTTTTACCTAGGTAACCTTGGGAACCTTGATTCTTTTCAAACTTAAAATTAGAAATGTAAGAATAATCAGGTTGGTCTTTGTATCCTAAGGGGTGAAATCTTCTAGGTGGAATTATCCATTAAGTAAATATGTTAACAAATTCTTTTGGTTGATTAAATGTTCTGGGATAAGTAAAGTTTATATTAAGCTGAACTGGGATCGACGAATTTTGATACGTTCGTCGATCTGAGTTCGACGAATAGGGATGATTTCGTCGAACTCTGCTCAGAGAATGGATGTATTCATTCTCTGTGCCCCAATATCGCCGATCTTGGCTCGATGAACCATACTGGTTTCGTCGATCGCAGTTCAAAGAATAATTATAATAGAAATCTGCGTTCAGAGTTCGTCGACTTGAGTTCGATGAATTGTATACATTTCGTAGATCTGAGTTCAATGAAATCTGTTGAACATTGTTATGATTAACGTTTTTCTTGTTCTTTCTCTTTTTCTTGGGTTTCTGATTAAGTTTACTTGGTTTGTTATTCTCATCTGCCTTTTCTTTGCCCTTTTCTGATATGAATTTAATGGGGGTTGAGAGAATATTTTTCTGAATTAGATTAGGTTGCCTTGATGAAGCACCTAAGCCCAGCTTGCCATTAAGCCTGACATTTATAGTGCTTGTGATGTCCATAAATTTTATACTTCACCCATTAAGAGATTCTTCAAAATTTTTAGCCTCATTTAGTTCAGTTTTTAATGAGATGATTTGTGTAGAAGCTACATCTAGTTCATCTTTTAATTTAATATTTTCAGAAAACAAGTTATCATATTCAATCAATTTTTCTATGAGAAGTTTGATTTCCTTCTCAGATTTAATTAGGTCTTTGCACAGTATCTTAAATTCAGTTTTAAAAAGTTCAGAAGTAAAATCAAAGGAGGATATTACCTGATCCTCTTCAGACTCAGAATCTTCAGCTTCTGATTCTTCAGCTTCTGATGGATTTCTTGATGCATTGATAGCCATCAAGCAAATTTATTTTCCTTTAGCTTCTTCCTAATCTTCACTGGAGCTGGAAGATGAAGATTCTTCTTCTGTCTAACTTCAGGTTTCTGTAACAAAGCCTTTCTCCTTCCTCTTATACTTGCTTGAGGAGGGCTTAATGTACTACTTTATGGAGTTCTTGTCTCTTATTTTCTCCTTCTTCTGATTCTCTGAACACTCAGGAATAATGTGTCCAGATTTTGTGCAACCAAAGCAGACAATCTCCTTGGTAGGAGTTTTGTCGAATCTTGGTCTGTCATCTTGTTTGGATGATTTCCATCTGAAATCTTTTTTGGCCATCTTGTAAAATCTTTTGGCCGACAAGCTTAGGAGTTCTTCATTTGTTGATGGAGCTTCTGATTCCTCAGATGCCTTCAAAGAAATGTTTTGCTCTTTCCTTCCTGATGAGACTGTCTTCTGCTCAGCTGCTTCTCTTGTCTTTATAAGCTGCTCATAGGACTTGAGCTTGCCTAGTAGAGACTCATTGAATATTTCATTCAGACTTCTAGCCTCCTTGATTGGCCAGATCCTGGAGTCCCTTGTGCTGGGGAAGTACATAAGAATCTTGTCATTTATCTTAGTCAGTGAGATATTTTTATCCAGGTTCTTCAGCTCATTGACAATTATGCTGAGTCTGTTGTACATGTCAACCACTAACTCTGACTCTTCTTTCTTGAAGTTCTCATATTGGGAAATGAGATGAGATCTTCTATCTTTTCTTTCATCAACAGAGTGAGCAACCATTTCATTTAGGGAATCCCAAATCTCTTTGGCTGAAGAAGATTCAGCAACTTTCTAGAAGATATCATCAGACATAATCTAAGTTAGAATGTTCATAGCTTTTGCATCAACCATCTTTAATTTCTTCTGAGCCTCTGTCCACTCAGGTGGTGGGACTACTGAGGTACTTGTTGATGTTGTTGTAGAAGGAGTAGGGGGACCTGTCAAGATTGAATTAAAGATGTCTTCATCAATTGAATTGATATATAATCTGATCCTTGCCTTAGAGATCGTAAACTTATATATATTGCACACTGGAGTTCTGGTGCTTGAGTATTCCTTATTTTGTGCCATGATATAAAAAAGACACTAGAGATAATACGATCTATCAAAGATATTTTGGTTCAGGTATTAGCCTGTGAAACCAATAACTTATCCTCTGATAAAAATTGAAAGTGAGGGATAGATCTGTCTAAACTCTATAGGGGGGGTGAATAGAGTATTTTAAAAACTTGATTAGTTTTTATTGCGAAAGTAAAATAAGTAATAGCTATATGTATAGAGAGAAATTAAAAACAAAAATAATCACAGCACAGCAAATAAAAAATAGAGCAATCCAGACGACACAAAGATTTTATAGTGGTTCCCCAAAACTGGGTACATCCACTCTTCTACCACCCTGGTAGGAATCAACTATAGGTTTTTGATTAGGTGCCTTGCCATCACAGGTTTTTTCTCAGGTGTCCTATGACCACAAGATCTATTTCAAGGAAGATCTCATAACCCTTTAAGGTTTTTATCACGTGCCAACAACCAAACCAAACCAAGTTTTTTGATCAGAAGACTTGACAACCAAAGAGGTTAACTTTTGAAGGGATTTATAACCCTATACACAGTTGGAAAAAGAAAAGTGATGATGTTCTTCTCTATCAACAGTCTAAGAGAAGACTAGTGAATTTAATGTTGTCAAAGCTCCCCCTGAGATGTAGAATGGTTCAGGAGAAAGAGAGCTTTGCTTATGGTGTAGACCTTCAATTGGAGGAAGATCTTCAAGAAACTTTTGGACTGATGAAGATTGTTTTTCTCTTTGAAAATTCTTGAAGCAAAACTGATCAAGAACTTGATTTTTGTGTGAAGTTGTTCTTCCTTCAATTTTCTGTAGAATAATCCTTTTGCTTCTGTAATCTGTAATTGATGTATCCCTTCTGTGTGTCTCTATGTGTCTTTTTAATCTTCTGAAAACTGTCTTTTTATATTCCTTGTAGAAATTAGCATTTGAATTTTGAATTCTATCCTTAATTGACTACAAAAAATCTTGGAGTTGAACGGCTAGAAATTGTCTTTAATTTGTTTCCTCAACTGTCCCAACAATTTAGCCAAATAATTACACTATGAATACCATAATTAATGCTACCTTGAAATGGCTATATTCTTGAGAATATGAAACATTAATTATCAGTGCATTTATAGACATATAATAAAAAAGTTTTGAAATCAAACTGCCTTAGTCAATACAGGAAAACTGTAGGGAAATTAGTCAAAAAGAACCTGTGAGAATGTAGTCGAACTGAATCTATTTCGTCGACCAAAGATCCAATTTCATCAAACTAAAACCTCTCTTTCGTCGAGCTGAGCTCCAAGATCTCTGAACAGAAAATTCACTTCCAATCTGAGCTCCAAGATCGTCGAACTGAGATAGTCTTTTTGTCGTGCTGAGCTTCTGGGAAGAAATCGGAATTCATCGATCTCTGCTAAGATTTCGACAAACTTATCTCAAAGAAGAAGTTGAGTTTCATCGAGCTAAGCTAGGATTTCATCGAACTCAGCTCAGATAAATAACTAAATTCATTGAACTTCGATCGATGAAAGTCGAGCTTAGTTCAGCAATCTCCGAACGACTTTTTTTGCTCTTAGAAAACTGCTTTCTATGGGGGGCTTCTGTCTTCTAAGTCTTCTGACGGTGAAAACCAATCATTCTAGTTTTGATGTCTTAACTTAGACTCTAATAAAAACCTATGAACCATGACTATACAATGTGTGTCAATCTAAGCAATCCTAATAGTGAACCTAGCCCAAATCAGTCCTAAAATAGGTGGGGTTCCAATAGCGGCTAAACACAGAATTAAGAAACTGAAAAGTATTAATTCAAAACAATGTTTAGAAAATAAACTTTTAAAAGCAAATGTTATTGTAGAATCTACCATTGATGTGACTTGTCCTCCCAACTGCTCTTTAAATAAAATTTCTACACCTTGTATAGATTATAATGAATTAAAATAAAAATATATGGTTCTTGAACAATGGCTTTGTTTTACAAAAGAACAAAATGATAAATTATATCTAGAAAACTCATCGTTGAAAAGTGACTGTGTTGAATGCAAACATTATAAAGTTGAAATCAAAGAGGTGAACGAGACATTCGATGAATTTAGGAGTAAGTATAAAGCTCATATTGACTCTTTTGCCTCCACTCTCAAAAACAGCACAATCGCGTACAATAAAGCTAGACATAACCTCAAACTGAAAAACAAAGAGCTAACTATAAAAATCAACATGCTTAAGGAAATAATGCTTAAAAACTCGCAAAGCGCAACTCCTAAACTGCACGTAAAACCTAAATGCATGTTGAATATGAACCACCATCTATAGGTTGAGTCAATCAAAGGGAGTAGAAAATATCAAACCTGTGCAAGTGAAACTTTTAACTATAGAAATCACTCTCACTTTGAAAAAAAAAACTTACTCCCAACTCAAAAACAAATGAATGTAGATTTCCTCTCAACAACTACTATACTATGAGACCTAATGTTAAGCAAAATAATTTTGACTTAAAGAACAATTTCAAAATAGTTAAACCTCCAACACAATATTATTCAATTGAAGATCATCACATAAAGACTCATAGATTTCTAAAATGAAATTTGCAACATAAAAATAACATTAAACGAAAGTATGAATGGAAGCTCATCATTCAAAATAGCACACCCATTCCACTCAAAAGGGCCCATTCACAGTCATTCCCTAAGGCGTATCACGCTATGTTTGGGTACCCAAAGGAACCGTCACCCCTGGCTCCTTTGGGATACTTAAATCTCTTATCCACTAGTATCAACCAATTGCGTGAAGTAGAAACTAATCCAAACGAAATTACTCACAAGTCTACTTCCCGATGTGCCTAATGT
This sequence comes from Platanthera guangdongensis, assembly GCA_039583875.1. Lineage (NCBI taxonomy): Eukaryota > Viridiplantae > Streptophyta > Magnoliopsida > Asparagales > Orchidaceae > Platanthera > Platanthera guangdongensis. The sequence goes on along the minus strand of CM077147.1, from coordinate 117,334,379 downwards.
TCCTTCTATTTTTACTGTTGTTTTTACTGTATTTTTGTTTTTGTTTTCTGTTTTTGTTTTCTATTTTTTGTTTTTTAAGCCAACATGCCATGGAAACTATAGGTATATTTTTGCTATATGGCTTTTTCATATTAGGATTAAAGATAAATCAATCTAACTGAATAAATTGGAATAAAAGTCATATCATATCTAAGTGGCCATAATTTACCTTTTTATCATAATACTATCACATTGTCTTAGTATGACTGTAATCATTCACCCATTTTGTATATTTCATAATAACGGGGGAGTAGGTATGTGCACTTTAGAAACGCTAACCTGTAAACCACTTCTTGTCCTTAACCAAGGAGGGTTCTAGTAGGTCTGTGTGTGGCGCTAGGGGGAAAGAGTGTTAGGTTGAGCGAGTTCTTATGCATGCACATGAGATTAACACCATACGCTACGGCACTTGTGCAGCTCCTCATGCCCATCTGTCACTTAGTACGGGGCTAGGGTGTAGACATATAGCTTACATATTGGATTATTGTGCAAACTTAGGATTCACATATCCATTGCATGGACATTATTTCACTTATCATGTTCATTATATTAATGCATAATATTCTATCATTTTATCTTATGTTTGCATCATATTTCTCTGTGAGCCTTCATTATTTTAGAAAAACACAAGTATTTTTAAAAGAATTATAAATATATAATTATAAAATAATTTAAAAGAACAAAAATTTTATATATCTCTTTGTGTGGTTATTGTTTTGTATTTTTATTAAAAAATAAATAAATAAATTATTATAAAAACAACTTATTATTCATTATCATTGTCAAAGATGAATGCATTCTATCAATTAAAGATTAAATACAATGTTTGATTTAACTGTCATGTTTCTTAAAATATTGTTTTGGTTATGTCATGCCTTGAATATTATCTTGTTATGTGCAATGAAATTGAATATAGAAAACATGTGTAGGATTCCTTAGCATGCCTCAAAGAATGAGTAATGTTTTATGTTTGACAATGATTCTATTCACTCACCTATTTTGATAACCTACATGTGATTTTAATCTTATACCTACATGATTGTATAGTGTAACAATATAATAATTAAAATGCATAAATAGATTACCTGTACTACACTAAATTGATTATTTCAATTCTTTATTTTTTTTCATGCACTTATTCATTGGAGAAAGGTGTCTTTACAAAAATTGCTATTGTTTGCGCAAGAAGTGAAATCAGAGTCCTTTATCACTAAAATAAAAATCAAATAAAAATTAACAAGGAAAACTCCACCAAATTGTAAAGTGTCTTGTAGCAAACAAAAATTTTCACCATTTCTCTTAGTACACTGTATTATAAAAATAAAACTAACACTAAAAATGGCATAAATGTGATCCCCCAAGCACTACTATACTCCCTGATAAGTCTTAATAAGCATTGTGTGTAGAGCACCTTGGTAGTTGTACTTCTTACTCATGTGCATTGAAAAATAGTGGAAGTAATATTATTTTTGTACTTTAATGTTGTGGTTGTTCATTATATATGTCATTTGTTTTTATTAATTCACTTGTATACTTTATCAGAACACTATTTATACACATCATTATTTCTCATAAAACTTCCACTCATGAGAATTGGATCCTAATGCATACCTATACTATTCTCTAAAATCATTAGTAAATGTACTAGATAGCAAAGCGTGACCGCTACAAAGTTTATTTTTACTTGAGATACAAATCAGCTTACATTATGGTTCATATCTCTCTTTGATATTTTAAAATCATGCTTGCAAAAAATTCCAGTGAAATTGCATCTCTTGGAGTTGTATTAAATTGAAAACATCTTCGTATTTGGTTTAAAATTACATATACTTAATATGATAATATTTTTCCAAAAAAAGGATGTTCATCTTAAGACTTCTTAACATATTCGTATACATACTACTTGTGCGTAATCATGAATATTTACTCTTTAACCAAGTGGTAAACTATGAGTACTAAGTGGTATTATGTGCTTAACAAGTGTTATGTTTAGATTCTATTCAATCATGCATACATTTTTCCCAATAAGTGAAAGAGAGTATCTTTGATCTTGTTCAATGTATCTCATTTTTCTTCTCTAACATAGATAGTTTTAATTATCATTGCATACACTCACCTCTACCCTCCTTCTATTCCAACAAAAAGGGGGAGAACATTGAGTATCAATTACTTTATGCAGGGGGAGTATACTAAATTTTGTATAGAAAGAATCTATGTAGGGGGAGTAATCATAGGATGTTGATACTTTACTTATGCCCGATCATAATAATTATCTTAACAAGAGGTAACATGTTTTTTTTAAGTGGTAACTTATAGCAATCAACCAGTGGTCTCCTAGAAATGCTCTACTTGCTAATATGCTCTATCCCACCCTCTTTTGATAATACCAAAAGGGGGAGAATATTTTTGAAGAAATATCTCAACTAGGAAGAGTCTATGCAGGCGTAGTATCCATGTTGGGGGAGTACGCATTGAACTCTTATCATTTACTATAAATACAGACACTATTATGCAGTATTTCTGCATAGTAGATTTGTTATTATCAATAGGGGGAGTTTGTTGGAACATGCGTTCTGCATCTCTTAGTTTGAGAATAACAAATCACAGTGTGTATTTGATCATGTTTGTTGTGTGTTTATAGTGTACAGGTTTATAGGTGTGAGGAAAGAAAGAATCAAGTTCTTGAACCTACCGCTGCGCGGTAGCCGTAACCGCCGCGCGGTAGCCAAAAAGTGTTCGGAAAACTACCAGAAAATTCTAGACTTACCGCGGTGCGCTAACCTACTCAACACTGTATTGAGTGCATTGAGACAGGTCTACAGTCGTGCACTATCTACCTGATACGTTGTAGTAACCCACTCAACGCTCTAAGGCATTGAGTACATTGAGAGAACACTACCGCTGGGTGCTAGCTTAATACCGCGCCGCAGTAACCCACTCAATGCTCCAAGGAGTTGAGTGTGTTGAGACAAACCTACCGTCGGGCGCAACCTTCTACTGTGTCGCGCTACCTTATAAAGGAAAAAATATTTATTTTAAATATCTTTCCAAATTTGTAGGATAGCTGTCATATCGAAGCGCGTGAACCTACCGTCGGGTGCTAGTTCTACTGTCGGTGGTAGCGTATTTTCTTAAAGATGAAAGGAGATAGAGTTTTATCATTCATAGTGTTCGGCCGACTCTCTGTGGTTCATTCCGCCGTCTCCGTCAAAGGATAAGAAAACCGCCTCCTTCTCGATCGTGCACGAAGATATCTGGCAAGCCAAGGACTACAATAACTACGATGAGTTGTTCTGTTGCAAGCACACAAAGAAATGGAAGATTTTTGTTCTCTAGAAGGCTCTGGTGCGCTATAACTAGTTACCGCCCCGCAGTAGCTTCTTGCAATGCCTTCTCTATTTAAAATAGCCCGACCTTGAGTTTTGTGCAATGGTTTTTCACGAAATTTGGAAGGGGAGCTCGCCCTAGCTATCTAAAGAGAAGGAAAGGGTCATCCCAACTCATTGAGGAGGAGAATTCTTTAGAGGAGATCTAAAGTAATTCATGAGCAAGGATTGAAGGTGTTGGGTCCAATGATCTTAATGTCCTGGATTTGAAGAAGACCTACCAAACAATATATACACATATATTGATCTAACTTGTTCTCAAATTTAATGATATTAGGTTGTCCTAAAAATAATGATGGGCCAGGTAGCCTTAGTGACTAGGTCACGTAAACTCTTACCTAAGATGTGGATAGACAGAAATCTGGCTTTGTCCTCAGGCGTTGAGTGAAGGTCATTTACTCAACGCTAGATGACTTATTGCTCTGAGTGAAGAATATACTATCAAAGAAATGTAGTGGCAAGCTGAGAAAGTGGCCAACTCCACAGGCATTGAGTGAAGTAAACTCACTCAATGCCATACAACAAATGGATGTAAGGCTAATGCTGTAAGAGCCTAAGGAAAATGGGCAGAAAAGTGGCCAAGTCCACAGGCGTTGAGTGAAGATCATTCACTCAACGCCATATCTTCATAATCGTTGAGTGGAGCTTACACACTCAATGCTCTCAATGTCATGACTCAGGAAATTTGTCTAAGGCAAAAAGTGTTGTGTGAGACGTGCTCACTCAACACACTCAACGCTTAAGATGCTAAATAAATAGAAAATTTGGGTAAGGAAGAAAGCGTTGAGTGAGGCATGCTCACTCAATGCTCTCAACGCCTAAATTACAGAAAGCATGGTTAAGGCACAAGGCGTTGGGTGAGGTGTGCACACTCAATGCTCTCAACGCCATGCATGTTGAAAGGGCTGCAGAAATGTTTAAGGCATAAAACATTGAGTGAGTCTTACTCACTCAACACTGTCAATGCCTAGACCGACAAAATTTTGTCTAAGAACTTTGGCATTGAGTGAAGCTCTTTTACTCAACGCCTATTCTACTGATGCTTGATTTTTGACTAAGTCCACAGTTGCTAACGTTAGCAAGTCAACAAGTCAACTTTATTCAAATGGTTAGTGGAAAAGCTATAGTATAAAATAAAAGGCACCGCAGAGCTACTGTACGATGGTTAACTTTAAAGCAAGATAGCAGCTGGTCATCAATGGTGTGGGGCCCACTGCTAAAAGTGTCGTTGAGTTGCATTCAATAAAAGGAGAAGCCTTTTATGGAAAAGGTAGATGTTGATGTAGTTCTTCCTCATCGCCATTGTTGCAATGAAGAGAAAAACAGAGAGCAAAAAGACCGCAGGTCTAAAGGCTAAACAAGTTAGTTGCTTGTCTTCATCATCTACTACAGCAAGATTAGAGCAAATCTCTGAAGAGGAGAAAGAATGTTTGCTGATGGCATTTTCCATCTGCACCAACAGGTTCTTTATAGATCCAGCACTTTAACATTGAATACCATTTATTAGAGGCTGTGAAGAAGAAGTTAGGCTGAATCTCCTCAACCCAGGAAAGAAAGAAGAAGCAGAACTATTTTTTGCCAATTACTTTCAGCATAAGCCAAAGAAAGATCTGTATCCTTGTTTCTGTGAAGAAGTTAAGCTAAGAATTCTTCATCTCAGGTAGCAGCACGCTTTGCTGCAGTCATTTCACAGATCCAGCAGAAAAATCCTAGGTGCTGTGAACATGAAGCTAATACTGAGTGTATCTCAATTCAAGTAAAGGTAGACTCAGGAAATATATTTTTGGAGTCAATGTTGGGTCAAGTATATCTTAATCTAGGTAGATTGGCATAGAGAAATTTCTCTTGTGTCCAATCATGACTCACTAACCCACTTCCATCTTGTAGGATCCAATTGGATTTGAGTGGTAGGGAAAATTTGCCTGATCTGTAGGAATTGGTTTCATGTACGAGGTAGGTGAGTCATTCTCACTGAGCCGTAGGGCACTTGTGCCTGAGGTAGTATCTGAGTGCAGATCTGAGTGTAGGGCCATTATGCCTGAGATTGTAGGAGAGTCATTCTCTCTGAGCTATATGATCCCCTATGGATTTGAGGTAGGGCTGTCCTCCTAGCCTGAGTGTAGAGCCTTTGGCCTGAGGTAGGTGGTCTACTGACCACTGAGTTGTAGGCCCTTGAGGTTGTGCTGTAAGTCTTGGAGGTGACTGAGAGATCCTCAGGGATCTGAGGTGTAAGATCATTGGAGAAGTAGTTTTGGAGAAGTGCCTAGTCCAACAAGATAGTTGATATGAGGGAGGGAAAGTGGATGTACCCTTGTTAGGGGAACCACTATAAATCTTGTGTGCTTTGTGTGTTTTTTTGTGTTGGCTTTATTGCAGGTTGCATATCTTGAAAGAAGAATATAATCAACTAATATAGCTTCCAACTAAAATAAAATAAAAGATAGTCACTAAGGACAAAGAAACATATTCACCCCCCCCCTTCTAGGTGATTTAGCTATCCTTGAAATCAAAGACTTTCAGAAGGCTACCAACATGATGTTCAAGAAGCCTTCATCCTAAGTTTTACGTGAAAGATCCTTGCTATAAAAACTCTCATCAAGCGCACACCTTCACGGATCTGAAGAACATCAAAGAGGAAGACTCTCAAGACACAAAGATCAAACCTTTGTAAGAAAATCGTCATCAACATCAAGGGTTCTAGTTAGAGGGGAGTTTTCTCTTTCTTATTGTATTTCACTTTAAAAACTTTTTATTTATTTTATTGTGCGAGGGAAATCGACCAGAGGGTCATCAAAATCCGGGAAGGGTTTCATGAGAAATCGACTGGAAGTTCGTCAAAATCCGGGAAGGGTTTTGTGTGAAATCGACTTGGAGGGTCGTCAGAATCCTAGGAGGATTCTGTGAGAAATCATTCTGAGGAAGGGATATCTAGATCGGGTGATCTAGCTGGGCTCTAAGATCCTTCCTTGCATGGAGGTGAAGAGCCGGCGCGACGAGCTTTCTTAGAGGGAAAGGGAGAGATCCAATCGGTCTGGGTAGTGTGTCGGTATAGAAAACAAAATGAGATTTTATTTTCACCGCCTCCGATCTCCGGCGTCATGGAGATCATGTTGTTGTAATTGCAAAAATAGTTGTTGATCTAGTTTGAATGAAATAACATTTACTATTTGTTTTTCTGTGCTTATAACACTGTGATTGTTAGACTATAATTCTCTCAAGTGTGCGTAGATCTCCTAGGAGGAATCTTCCAAGGAAAATAATGTTTGTGACCTACCGTCACGGGTTAGCAACCTAACGCCCCGCGGTAGCTTCCAGAATAAGTTTTTCTGGACAAACATAATTCGAATAATCAATTAACTCGAAAACCTTATCCCCCCCCCATCTAAGGTTGGTCACTAGATCCAACAAAAAGAAGAAAGGAGTAAGAAGGCTAGAGGAAAGTCATTGGAGAGCTGCTGAAGGAGTTCCAACCATTGGAATTGCAAACTGAGGCTAGATCCACAAAGAGAAAGGCAAGGCAATCCTTTCCATCTAGACAAAATCTTTGTTTAAGGCTTCTAAGCGATCTACAGGGGTAACAACCTTCCTTCTTGGACAAGTAAAGTCCTTATTTGGCATGTACATGGAATCCTCACCAATTGGTGAAGAATGAGAGATTTCCAACAGGTTGATCGTTGTTATCCCTGGTATGAAACTTGCATAGAAAATCTAGAATCAAAGTATGGAATAGGCATGTTGTGTCAAGCCCATTTGGACAGATTGGTCTAGATTGGTGATGATTGATTTGCATGTCGAAGAAGACTACGTGGATAAACGTATAGATTACGGGATTAGGCTGTTACAAGTTATTGTAGAAAGTACTGGAGGTGTGATCCAAGAAAACACCCTTAGCTACAGCAGAATCGAAGTTCCGTTGATAATGCATCACAGTAATTTACCACCAATAACAGCTCTTAGTTGTATATAGCGAGCTCGTTGTGGTGGATGTAAAGCCTAGATCCTGGTTATGGGGTGCATAGTATCCGATAGCATGGAGGGTTGTTGTGCCCAGCTGAAAAGGGGATCTTGAGTATCTCTCAGTATTGTGTCGCGGTAGTGCTACTACTAGTGATAGCTCCCTGTGAGTAGATTTGAGATTACGGGACCAAGTCCTGGGGACAAAGTGGATTGAAAAAGAAACTATTGTGCCTGGTGTCTAGCTTGGTGGATATGAGAGCCGACCATTGATGGATAATGTTCGTTATCAGATACTGGCCTAGGAAATGTTGTACCCGCATCGTGCCTATGCAATGTCGATGATATGAGCATGGGCAAAGCCTATCCAAACACATCCCATACTGGTTGGTGAAGAGGTCGCACCTCAGTGCACCATCTGATTTTGGGATTGTTTGTAAGGTAGTGAGGCCTTGATGGTAAAAGCTCATTGATGTACCATCTGTCTGAGAGTGAAGATGGTGGTGAGACTAGGTATCCAGTACATATAGATAATGTGCCGTAAGTACAATGGATGTGTGACCTTACGAGTCAACGTCTATGGAAATGGTGATTTAATTGCACATTTTGATGCCATGCGATATACATGATGTCTACCTGTAGGGAAGGAACATTGCCGCCCCAAGTGAGGGGTGAGGTCGTTATAATTTGGTCAGCTAAAGCTGACCGTTGCCTTGTTTTGCCACCTCATGGTGGATTTTACCTATACAGGTGCTGGAGAGCCAAGCATGAGGTAAAGTGCTGAAGTCCCATTTTACTATACAGACCCTCGAAGGTCAAGCGAAGCATATTTTACTATTTTCATGTGTGGTCGGCATGTGTGCTGATGTAAGTAAGATACTCTTGTGAAGGGAACAGTTTGTATGGCCTTAAGGCCAAAACATTTTGTGTATTTTATTATCATTCTTGTGGTATTATAGGGGACATTCCTGGTGATTAGGTTCTTATTAACTTAAAATTCTTCCGCTAGAATGCACTCTGAGTAAGGATGTGTTACTATTTTGGTTTCAATATATAACTCCACTAACTATCTGTGGAATATGTCATGGGGCCCTGGCCAGACCCTTTATTATATTCTATGTGACAGATGAGGGTATTACATAGTGGCTCAAGATCCAAGCCATGCACAATCTCAGGGGAAGATATAAGTGCATATGGATGAGGACATATATAACAATGCTTCAGCCAAGGGAAAACAAGATGCTCAAGAGAAGGATGTTCCCCCAACTGAGAGGGAGAATGGGGAAATTCTAGATATCACTCTAGACAAGTTTCTTGAGATTGATGATCATATTGAGGGGGAGCCTCTACCTTAGATCCAAAGATCCCTAGAGGCTGAGATAGACACTCTCACTGAGTTGGCTAGTCAAGTGGACCTAGGCATGTGTTTAAATCCATCTACCATAGATGTGTAATCTCATATACCCCACTCTCAACCATCCATCAGTACTACTGAAAGTTCAATCCTTATATCACTGAAAGTAATGTTAGATGAGCATTCATATTCATTGAAAAGCTACATTGATTAATCAGTCATGGATATGAAAGCTAAAATATTGGATGAACTGTAGAAGGTTAAAGCTGAGATAATGAATGATTTGGATTTTTTGAAAGGTGACACAACTCACATCAACAGAGAGATCACCAAATGGTTTGACCTGGCTGCCAGCACAGTCAAATAGAAAGTAAACATTCTCAAATCAATAGATGAAAGTCTCAAGGAGTCTGTTATAAACATACCAGCATGAAAAACTAGGTAAGCTTGACTGATAAATTGATTAAGGATGGAGTAGACCATATTGAAGGATATGTATACTCCACTCAAGTCAAGGAAATGGAGTTGGCTATTGAACACATGAATGAGATTATTAATAATTAAGAGAATGTGTTTCAATCACTATCTTCCAGATTTGAAGCAAATACTCTCCAACTAGACAATAGAGTTATTGAAGAAGCCAAAAAAGGGGAGAAGTTAAATGTTGAGCAAACCCTTAAAGTTCTTCAAGGAACAACTATTTCTCTCAATTTAACCCTGATGGACAAGAACAACTCCACAGATTTTGATTTCCAAGGTCAGGCAAGACTAGCTCAGGATGAGCAGCTTACAAAAAGAAGGAAAAGAGAAGGTATGTTGCTTCATGAAGAATTCATGTCCTAGATAAGAACTAAATAAGCAAATTATCCAGACGTTGAGTATTGGAATGATGATTCAAGGAATATAATAATAAATGCCTGGATCAAACATGGAAAGATTTTAAAGAACACTGACAGTGTGTAAAAGAATGGATAAAACATCTAGAGAGAGAGCCTCTACGGGAAAGGCTTTTTAAAGAAAATTTGTTAAGGAAGAATAATCCAAAGAGGATGCCTTCCAAATACATTCCAAACCCTTCTTGTACTTCAAGATGAAGGAGAACAAGGCCAGAATTACTAAAAGAAGATCAGCTATTCATGGTAAATGATCAAGTTCAGATACAACAATCCAGTCAGTTGACAAACATCAATTGTCTTGAATTTTATTTTTAAATTTTTTGTGATTAATTGTAATGGACTTATGTTCTTCAATTAAAACTCTGGCTAATATATATTTATATATATCAGAGTTTGCAATGATTCTTTTCTTGTGCAGTATGTTTTATTGTTATTATTTATAATAATATGTTCCTAGTGTTCGATCTAAATGTTTCTGTGATGACAAGATTTATGTACCATATCATGAATTTACTTTCAAATTGTGACTTTATGATTAATGCACATTAGCATTGATGTGTGTTTTGCCTTCTTCAAATGGGGGAAATTGTTCGGAATATTGCCCTCGATATTCATAGATTTAAAGAAGCATCACCTACAATCCTAAGAGCATAATGTATTTGATGACATATCTACTTTATGTTTATGCAGGACACTTTTTTATTAACTCTAAAATAGGTTTAGAGCAAAGGAGGATAATATCGCTGATTAGGTATAACATTGTCCAATGTATTGTTGACATACCATTGAGAATGAAGTCTCTACTCAATGATATCATGGATCAGAAGGTAAATGAAGAAATTATCAATGACAAGGCCGATACCGCTAAGAAAAATACTATACTCAATGTTATCATTGAAGCGGGAAAAATATTACCATTGAGCCCATACAGCATGGCGCGATTCAAAATTGGCGTTGATGCATAAAGTAAGGATAAACTATTTTATTTATGTCAATTCCATTGACAAGATGTATTCCAAGACCGTTATAGAAGTCAAAGGTATAAAAGGAAATATGTTAGGGCAATGGAACAGTACCCAAGTATTCGACCAAGTGTCGTCGTTAATCGCAAAACCTAAAAGGGGCATATGAAAGAAAGTAAGTTCTTCCTGATTACTTTCAGAATAACAAAGGAGAATCAACAATCTGACTCATAGTTAGGTCTTCTTCAAGCAGCTAGAGAAGAAGAACAAGGGAGAAAGCCCTAACATATTCTACCTTAAGATCAATCTCTTTATGGGCTAACTCTAGTTACTTTCCATCGCAACAAGAATAATAGAAAAACTATAGCTTTAAGGTCTAAATTATCTTAAGTCTTCTATTATAAAATATTAAATCTGTATTTCTATAGGATCTATTTTTAGATCTGAGTTGTAGGGCCTTTGTTCCTAAGTTGTAGGGTTGTACTCCCATCCTGAGTTGTGCGGTTATACTCCCAGCCTAAGTTGTAGAACTAGGAGATAAGTCTGAGGCAGGACTAGGAGATAAGTCTTTAGTAGGAAACAAGGAGTGTTTCTGAGTTGTAAGAGTTGGAGTACTCTGAGTTGTAGGGCATGTGTGCATGAGGTCGTATCTTGGAGGAGATCTGAGAGATCTAGAGGGATCTAAGTTGTAAGCTCATGGACCTGAGTTTTTGGAGGAGTTTGCCTAGTCTAGCTCATTGTTAGATAGGTGTAGAGGGAAAGGGATGTACCAAAAAATTGGGAAACCACTATACATTTGTGTGTTGATCTGTGTTTGCTTGGTGTGCTTTACATTTGTTATGAACTGCTAAATCTTAATAAGTAGCAAAATAGTACATAGCCACCAATTCACCCTCCATCTATGTAAGTTAGACTGCCACTAACAACAAACTATCAGGTAGGGATTGGAGCAGCTGGTATTAGCTGAGAGGGTGAGTGCTTGCTTTGATTAAGATCAGAGCCTTGGATAGGTTAAAGTTAAGCAAGGGGTGGTTTTAATAGACTTAATATGGAGGTTTAGTTTTAGGCTTAATCATTAATTATATGATGCCTTAATTTGCTGGATTCATCATTGTAATGCCCCAATATGAGTACCCATATGATGGATAGGTTATGGGTGGATGGTGGATTGCGTGGAGGTTTAGCGGAGTGCTCAAAATTCATTAAAATTATACTTTAAAAGTGTATAACAAAAGTGAAACCCTAGGGTGGGTCCCTATGTGGGTCTAGATCAATGTAGGTCCAAGTCGTATAGGGGCAATTCAATGTTGATGTGATGAGATCGAATTTAAGCGTTCATATTTTTCGAGACGTCGTATAATTTTATGAGACCTATTTTTATTAACTTAATGACACCCAAATTGAGCGAAATGAGTTACATTGCACTTGTATTAACCATATATGTCAAATGCAACTTGTTGAGATCAATTTTGAGATCATTTAATCAAAATAACATTTCAGGGTGAATGTGGCGCACAATGGTACCTAAAATAGTCATTTTCACCAAATAACCTAAGATTCAATTGAATTAAGCTGGATTGCACTTGTTGCGTCCATTGCCCACAATGTTCCCTACATTGGATTTGAAGAGGCATCTCCATTAACACTAAGAGCATAGTTGTATTTGATGTTGTTTAAGTTCATCATGTGCAGGATGTTCCATGGAACAAGTCTAGACAGGTTGTCTAAGTGATGTGATAGGTGATCACAAAGTGAAGATGCTGGAAAGGCAGGAAGTAGTTGGACAAGTCAGCTCATCATGTATAGGATGTTCCATGGAACAAGTCTAGACAGGTGGTCTAAGTTATGTGACAGGTGGTCACAAAGTGAAGATGTTGGAAAGGCAGGAAGTAGCCTAAGTGTCCAAGTCAGGTAAACTCTTACCTATGTTGTGGGCTGACAGAAATCTGTCTAAGTCCACAGGCATTAAGTGATGAAGACACACATAATGCCATACAACAAAAAGGCTGTAAAGTTGGACTTAGTCGAGCTTAGTTCAAAATTCGTCGAACTAAGTTCAGAGATCGTCGAGCTGAGCTCACCGTTTGTCGAGCTAGGCTCACCATTCGTCGAGCTAAGATTACAGCAAAAAGGCTGTGAGTTGAACTTAGTTGAACTTCAAAATTCGTTGATCTAAGTTCAGAGTTCATTGAGATGAGCTCACCATTCATCGGGCTAAGATCAGAGTGTGAGATTCTGGGTTCGTTGAGCTCAGCTCAGAATTTGTCGAACTGAGTTCAGTGTTCGTCAAGCTCAGTTCACCATTTGTAAAACTCAGTTCAGAGTATGGCAGGCTGAGTCAGTCAATGCCTAAAGATAAAAGGAAGATTTTACCTAAGGTAAAAGCGTTGAGACAGTTGAGACAGCTGAGAAGCTCAATGCAAAAGCGCTAAGAGAAATGTTGGTCTTAGCAAAACTGCTGATATAGGAGTTAGTCTCAGCACAACCGCAGAGATAAGTGTTGGTCTCAGCACAACCGCTAAGACAAGTGTTTGCGTCAGATGAAAACAAGAAAGCAGTGAGACAGTTAAGCAGAAAAATGGTTTAAGGCAAAAAACGTTGAGTGGAGGTTGCTCACTCAACGCTGTCAACGCCTAGTGAAGATGGAATTTTGTATAAGGAGTTTGGAGTTGAGTGATGCTCACACACTCAACATCAAACAACAGATAGCTGATAAAGCAAGTTGGCGTTGAGTGAAGTTGAATCACTCAACGCCTAGAAACAGATTTCAATTCTAAGTAGTTTGGCACTGAGTAAAGGTTACTCACTCAACACCATGAGACAGTAAATCTGTCTAAGTGTTTTGGCATTGAGTGATGCTTACTCACTCAACGCATATGCTAATGTTGTTTGATTTTTGGCTAAGTCCATAGCTGATGATGTCAGTAAGTTAACAAGTCAACACATTTCAAATTAGTGGTGGGATGGCTACAATACGCGACAAATGTTGTTGCAGACCTATTGTACGACAGTTGGCGTTAAAGCAAGGTTACTGCTGGATATTAAATGTTTGGGGCCCACTGCTTGAGTTGCTACTTGCCATTAAATATGTGGGCCCACTGGTCAAGATCCTTTGGGTCAAAACCAATAAAAGGAAAAAGGCGTACTGAGGAAGACAGCCTTCAAAGAAAAGAAAAGAGATAGTTCTTCTTCTCCGCCATTATTGTGGAGCTGAAGAACAGGAAGCTCAAGTCTACAAGACAGAGAGCAAGTTAGTTGTTGGAATCAACATCTTCAACAACAAGATAGCTGGTGTGATCTTCATCTACACCAGCAAGTTAGCTTAGAAGGATTCTCTGAGAAAAGGGTAGAAGCTTGGGCCAACCCTTGCTGCAGGTGCTTCACAGACTCTGCCAACAAATCCTAAAGAGCATTCTCTTGGGTAGTTGTGAAGAAGGAGAGAGGGCTGAGCAGTTGGATCAGTTCAGAAAGGGGCAGAGAAGCTGATCAACAAGTTACTTCCAGCACAAGCCAAAGAGATCTTCATCCTTGTTGTTGTGAAGAATGGAGTTGGGTTGGGATTCTGCCAGCTCAGGTTGCAGCAAGATCTGCTGCAGTTACTTCTCTAGCTCTTGCTGGATAAAATCCTTGGTGCTGAGAAGAGGAAGTTAGGTCTAAGTATTCTCTCACACCAGATAAGTAGACTCAGGAAATGTATTTCTTAGAGTCAAGGTTGGGCTGGGTGTTGGGTACATTAGAAAATGTGTACCAGATTTGAAGAAGCCTCACCTTACTCAATGATATGCATCAAGGTGTATTTGATGTTGTTTTGAGTTTATATGTGCAGGTTAAGAAAATGCAAGAATGCGGGAAAAAGTTTCTAAGTCCATGAGTCGACACCAGAAGAAGTTTGTCGACACTTATGAAGACTTGTGTCGACACTGGAGAAAAGTTGTGTCGACACTTGGAGTTAATTGTGTCGACACTTGGAAAGGCTGTTTCGACACCTGAAGAAACTGTGTCGACATACAGAGGCAGAGTCAACACACAAAGAAGCATAGTCGACATCAACTGTGTCGACACATAGATGAAGTGTCGACACATAGAAGCTTAGTCGACATCAACTGTGTCGACACACAGAGGCAGTGTCGACACACAGAAGACTTTGTCGACATCAACTGTGTTGACACACAACAGAGTTTCAACAAAGTTAAAGAGAAGAAGTGATTGTGTCGACACACAGAATTAGTGTCGACACATTCTACAGATATTGTGTCGAGAAGTACTATCAACACCAAAGGAGCTGTGTCGACACCACCAAGGCTTGTGTTGACACTTAGTCTACTTGTATCGACACATGATGAAGTTCAGTCTCGACACTTTGCTGACAGAGACAGAGTTTCAAGAAGTTACTGGATGACTTGACAGCTGTCATTACCAACCGGTCTACTACAACTGTCAGAGCTGTCAGAAGTTTGTTAGAAACTGGATCAGCCGGTTACCATGGAGGAAGTCTATATAAAGGCATTCTCCATCAACAGAAAAAGAGATTGATGATAGAAGAAAAATACTGATACTGATATAGAATAAAAAAAAGAAGTTGGAGAGAGAGAGAGCTCCATTTATTGAAGTGAAGAAAGGGACTTACATTAACAAGTTCCTCAAGTGCAGATCCTGAACCAGTCTGCCAAGAAGGATTCGGATCGAGATCTAAATTTCAAGAAAGAAGCTGATTGAAGATCAACTTCAAATGAGTTCAACCCTACTAAGTTCAGATTCGAGAAGCTTTGAAGAAAGCTAAGAGTGGCTGTTCTCTGCCATCAGATTCTTCCAAGAATTGATCAAGAACCCATCCATCCTTTCTCTCTCTACCAGGGTGGTGGTAAAATACATTGTTAAATCTATTTTCTGTAGGATCTTTTTAAGATCTGAGCTATAAGCCTGATTTATAAAGGCTGAGTTGTAGGAGATTTAGATCTCTGAGTGGTAGGCCTTGTTGTAGACTGAGGTAGGGTTGTGAGCATGAGTTGTAGGAGGTTGTTATCTCTGAGTTGTAGGCCTTGTTGAAGGCTGAGATAGGGCAGATTGCCTGAGCTGTAGGAGTGTGGACTCACTCTAATTTGTAGGAGCCTTGTTTGGGTTCTGAGCTGCTGTAAGATCTGAGGATCTGAGGTGAAGGAAAGAAGTTATGCCGAATCTAGCACACTGCTAGATAGGCGAAGGGGGAAAGTGGATGTACCCAGACCTTGGGGAACCACTATAAAAACTGTGTGCAATCTGTGATTGTGTGATTCTGTGAATTCTATGTTGTGTTAGCTGTTAAAGTAGTTGTTTCTGATTAATTAACTAAATAGATATTCTGTCTTAGTAGAAAAAGGAATTACACTTATTCACCCCCCTCTAGGTGTTTAGGAACTAATTCTTTCAAGTGGTATCAAAGGGAGGTTCCTCAAAGATAGACTTAACAGTCTGAGTGAGCTCTGTAAGGCAGAAATAAGTTCAAGAAAATGGGTTCAGGAGAAAACCATAAAGAACATGGTGCAATGAAATTGCCTATTTGCAGGAAGGAGATATTTGGAATATGGAAGGAAAGGGTCAGATTATTTATGGAGGCATCTGATCCTAGAATTTACATAACAGTTAAGGAAGGATCATATGTTCCAATGAATATTTCTATTCTTGATGCCAATCAAAGAATTCCAAAGGATTTCTCTGAGATGACTAAAGATGAGATCATCTTGGCAACAATGGATAACAGAGCACAGAATATTATAGTAAGTGACATTGATTATTCAACTTTCCTGAATCTAATTCACTACAAAACCTCCAAAGAAATGTGGGACACATTGATTGTCTACATAGAGGGTTCTGAAGAGGTTAGGCAACATAGAAAGTCTATTCTTAATCAAGAATATGAGAGTTTCAGACAAGCCAAGTCTGAAAGTATAACTGAATGTTATAAGAAGTTCTATAGGATTGTCAATGAACTAATATCTTATGGAAGAATATTAAGTACTTATGAGCTGAATGATAAATTCCTTAGGTCTTTGACTAAGGATTGGGATACAAAGATCTGTGCCATAAGGGAAGTGGCTAGATTGGGTGAGATTTCTCCTCCAACACTATTTGGAAAATTGCTGTCTTATGAGATGCAGATGTTAGCCAGAAAGGAGGAAGAGAAAAATACTAAGGGTGACTATAGAGAAAAGTCTGTGGCCTTCAAGGTAGAAGCCACAAGGAAGAATAGGAGAATGTCCCCATCATCTCCTAAGAAGGATGTAGAAGTGTTTGCAGAAAATTCTGATAATCACAGTATAGATAGCAGTAATTTTGATGAAAACTTTACCGCATTCACAAGGCAGTTCCAGAGGTTCTTAAATAAGAAGCAGTGGAAATCTAAGCCATCCTCATCTCAGTCCAAGGTTGACTATTATTAGAAGAGGAAATCATCCAGGAAGGATAGGAATAGGACAAAGCCTAGCAAGTCAAATCCATCCAAGATTATATGTTATTGCTGCAACAAAGCTGGACATGTTGTGGCTGACTGTCTAGACAAAAGAAAGAAGTCTCAACGCAAGAGCAAGAAGGAGAAATCCTTGGTTGCTGAGAAAGAGAAAAGTTTGACTGATCAATCAACTTTAGACTCTGAATCTGAGGCTGAGGTATATATTGGTCTATTTATAGAAGAAGAGGATGAGTTCATGCAATTACTGGACTCTATCTATGAGTAGGAAGACCATCAGTGCAAAGTACTTATGGCTGTGTCTGAAGAAGAACAGTGCCAGGATCAGCCTGGCCCTAGTAAGGTAAAATGTGTATCTGTAGATTCTGATTAATTTACTGGATCAGAATTAGATGCATCTCCATCAAGATATGAAGATGGGTCTAAATCTGAAGGAGATATTCATCAGCTGATAGATGAATATGGGGATTTATTCCAGGCACTTAAGAGAAGCAAAAACCTGGCCAAAAGTCAGGCTAAGGAAATTGCAGCTCTCAAGTTGGATGCATCTGATTCAGAGAAGCTGCCGGATCAAAAGATGAATGAGATTGCCAAATTAAAAAACATAACTGTTATTCAAATGGGAACAATGACATTCAAAAATGATCAGATTAAAAGTCTGGAAAATAGACTTCAGAAAGAGAAGGAGATAGTGACTAGTTTTTCTAAGCCAAAATCTGTATTACCCTTAATAGATGACTTTGTGTCACAAAAGGGTAAGGCAGGAATAGGCTTTAAGAGAACTGCATGGGCTGCACAGTCTAATAAGAAAGGCAAAGCCCCTGCACAAAACAAAGGACCTGCTGCAAACAATACAGCTAAGATTATACCTAAAAAGAGGTATAATAAGTTTGAGTGCTGGTGCTGTGGCAAGATAGGCCATTATGCCTTAGACTGTTGGCACAATATCAGTGTCAAGGAGAATAGCAGTTTGCCTATTAGAAGAGCTACAGGCAGATTTGTTAGGTTTCAGACTAACTTGAACCAAGGACCCAAAAGTTATTTGGGTTCTAAGGTTAAGTAATCTTTGTTGCAGGTGAGTCCAAGTTGTCATGCCCCTATAAAGTACTTGGGCAGTGGATGTTCCAGGTACATGACTGGAATAAGGGGATTGCTGAAGGACTACTCACCTATGATGAATGGGCCTAAAGTAATCTTTGGTGGTTCTGAAAAGGGAATCATCAAAGGTTTTGGTAACATTTCTAACCACTCAATTTCAATCACTCAAGTGGCCTATGTAAAGGGTTTGAAACATAACCTAATAAGCATAAGCCAGCTGAGTGATCTAGGATATGACATTTCATTTGTCAAGAATGGGTGTCATATCAAGAGATCAAGTGATCAAAAAGTCATATTGACTGGATATCAGAAAAGAAATGTATACTGCCTAAATTTTGAGTGTGAGAATAAAAATTCTCATATTTATCTTGTGGCTGATCAAAAAGTCTCTCATTGTGTCAAATGGCACAAGAGGCTAGCCCATCTTAACTACAAGACAATTGGTCAACTCTTTAGTAAAGAGTTAGTGATGAATGGTCCTCAAGTTAAGTGTTATAAGGATGGAATATGTTCAGCTTGTCAAAAAGGCAAGCAAACTAGATCCTCCTTTCATAGTCTTGAAACCAAAGATTCATTGAGGTGCTTATACCTCTTGCATATGGACTTATTTGGTCCTATGTCAGTTCAGAGCCTAGGTAGGAAGGTCTACACTTTTGTGGTTGTAGATGACTATTCTAGATTCTCATGGGTATTTTTTCTGAGACAGAAATCTGAAACCCCAAGGGTCTTCTACAATTTTGTCAAACAAATTCAGAATGAATTAAATAGTTCAGTGGTCAAAATCAGAAGTGATCATGGAACTGAATTCCAATCTGAAAGTATGACAAGGCTATGTGAAGAATTTGGGATTCTTCAGGAATTTTCGTCACCTAGAACACCTCAGCAAAATGGCATTGCTGAGAGAAAGAATAGGACATTGATTGAGGTTGGAAGAACACTATTGAGTGATACTTCTCTCCCAGAATATTTCTGGTCTGAGGCAGTAAACACTGCATACCATGTGCTCAAAAGGGATTCCATCACCAAAAGCCACAAAAAGACACCCTATGAGGTTGTGAAAGGCAGAAAACCAAACTTATCCTATTTTAGGATCTTTGGTTGCAAGTGCTATGTACTTAACAATGGCAAATCTCACCTATCTAAGTTTGCTGCCAAATCCCAAGATGGGATATTTGTTGGGTACAGCAACAATAGTAAGGCTTATAGAGTCTACAATTTGGCCACTCAAGTTGTAGAAGAGTCAGTTCATGTCATCTTTGATGAAACTAGACTTATTAACAGTGAGTTGCCAAGTAGTTCTTGTAGCTCCACAGGTTTACAGTAGAAGATGGACCAGCTTACTATCAGAGAAGATCCAACTACAAAGCTGGATGAGGAAAATGGTAGTTGCTGTCCATGGGGAGTACAAGACACTCAAGTTGCTGATGAAGACCATGAGGTGCAGCATAATGAACAGATTGGAGAAGGTCAAACTGTTGATAGATTACCTCCAGCAGTTAGACAGTTGAAGGATCATCATGCACACCAGATCATTGGTGATCCAAGACAAGGAGTACAAACAAGGAGCAGGAACTTGAACACAGTTCTTCACTCTAGCTTCTTATCTCAAGTGGAACCCAAGAGATTTGAAGAAGCTGTTAAGGACCCACACTAAATTGATGTCATGCAGGAGGAGTTAAATCAATTCAGAAGGTGCAAGGTCTGGGATTTGGTTCTAAAGCCAAAGGGCCACAATGTCATTGGGACAAAGTGGATTTATAGAAACAAGCTTGATGAGAGTGGGATCATAGTGAAGAACAAGGCAAGACTAGTTGCCAAAGGATACAGATAGGAGGAGGGTATAGACTTTGATCAGACTTTTGCCCCTATGGCATGACTGGAAGCTATGAGGCTATTTCTAGCCTATGCAGCATATCAAGGCTTCAAAGTGTTCCAGATGGATATTAAGTCTGCCTTCTTAAATGGAGACTTAAAAGAGGAGGTCTATGTAGAGCAGCCCTCAGGTTTTGTTGATCCACTCAATCCTACTTATGTCTATAGACTTAGGAAAGCTTTGTATGGTTTGAAACAAGCCCCAAGGGCTTGGTATGAAACCCTGTCTACTTTCCTCATTAAGAACAAATTCTCAAGGGGGAAAATAGATAAGACTCTATTCCTTAAAGAATCCAAAGGAAAGATCATCCTAGTCCAAATATATGTTGATGACATAATATTTGGGTCTACTGAAAGTAACCTTTGTAGAAAGTTTGCAAAACTTATGCAAGGGAAATTTGAAATGAGCAGTATGAGAGAACTTAAGTTCTTCTTGGGTCTCCAAGTAAGATAGAATGATGATGGCTTGTCCATATACCAGTCTAAGTTCACCCAGGAGTTAATTAAGAAGTATAGTATGGAGTCATCCACTACCATGAGAACTCCAATGGGGACAAGTGTATCTCTTAGCAAAGATGATGCAGGGAAACCTGTAGATGAAAATTTGTATAGAGGAATGGTTGGCTCCCTCCTATATCTGACTGCTAGTAGACCAGATATCATGTATATTACATGTGTCTGTGCTAGGTACCAATCTTGCCCTAAAGAATCTCATCTTACTGCTGTCAAAAGGATTTTGAGATATCTTAAGGGCACACTTAATCTAGGCCTTTGGTATCCTAGGAATAGATATTTTCTACTAATGGGCTATTCAGATGCAGACTTTGTAGGTTGCAAAGTAGATAGGAAAAGCACAATAAGAACCTATCAATTTCTAGGAGGAAGATTGGTGTCTTGGAGCTGTAAGAAACAGACCAGTGTGCCAATTTCCACAGCTGAGTCTGAGTATGTTGCTGCTGGAAGTTGCTGTGCACAACTATTATGGATACAGCATCAGTTAGAAGATTATGGTATTCAGGTAAGTAGAAATCCATTATTATGTGATTCTACTAGTGCTATTTCTATTGCTCATAATCCTGTTTCTCATAGTAGAACAAAGCATATAGAAATAAGATACCATTTTCTTAGAGATCATGTCGAGAAAGAAGATATCTCTTTAGAATTTGTTAGTACTGATTTACAACTAGCTTACATGTTTACTAAGCCTCTAGATGAAACTAAATTCAACAATTTCAAAATTGAAATAGGTATGTTGAACATAAATTAGTTTAACAAATTTGGCTAAGTAAAATTGTGTCGACATCAGAAGTTGTCTGTGTCGACACATAGTAGTTGGTGTCGACATTACAGGAAAGTGATGTCGACACATCTAGAAAATAAGTGTCGACATCCCAGAAAAGTGGTGTCGAAACATCTAGAGAATAGGTGTCGACACTTCAGAGAAGTAGTGTCGACACATCCAGAAGTGGTGTCGACACTTAGAGTAAACACACAGATTTTGTCGAGCGCAGAATATACACATATCATCGAGCACAGATTCGTCGACCTCAGATCGTCGAACTCGACTAAGACAAATAGAATTGATGTCGAGACTTTATAAGTCTGTGTCGACACTTTTCAACAGTGTCGACACATTAAGAGAATTATGACATGCCTTTTCACCTTCATTACTTAGAAAGGTATAAATAGGTCAACAACATAGTCTATCGACACGCTCTCGAGAACAAAACCTTGTGTTGACAAATTCTCTCTTCTAAATTCAAGATTTCTCTCAACCCTAATGGCGCCAAAGCTAGAAGATAGTGTCAACGAAGGCTATGAGCTGGTACGCAACGCCTTTGATAATGCGGAACCCGAAATTAAAGCAGTAGAAACCCGAATTGCTGAAAATGGGTTTGAATTTCTGGTATCTGAACCAACAAAGATATGGAAGAAAGAAATTCTGAAATTCTATGGCGCAACTACTATAGATTCAACTTGACTTAAGATTAAATCTGTAGTTCAAGGAGCTAAAGTTAAACTAACCTTGAAGAGTTTGAGGAAAAGTCTTCAACTTCCAAGAACTCAAGAAGAGGAAGAAGTACCCTCATCAAAGACTAGGGAAGCACATCAATGGTTTGTATTGGATCCAACCTTGAAGATTGGATCAGCAATGAATAGAAAAGGGATGAGTCTACAAGGCAAATTCCTTTCAGAAGTGGTTGGAAAAGTCATTCTCTGCAAGCAAGGGGGCATGATAGGATTTTTGCCTATATGTTCAGCCTGATGACCAGGATTATCTACAGACTAAACACTGATTGGTCAGCAGTAGTTTTTGAAAAGATTAAGGAAAGTATTAAGAAGCCAAATCTGGGAACGATTTTGAGTCTGTACTTGGCTAGAACAATTCCTGAAGTAATGGAACAAACTGCTGGTTCAAAAATCAACCATATGAGAAGAATGGACATAAGGATCATCTTAAGATGGGATAGAGTCCTCACAAAGGGCATTCCTGATGAAGAGAGGCCAGAGATTCCTGAAAAATCTCCTGCACAAAATATTGCTGATAGTGCTCAGGTGCAGGGGGGAGCCTCATCTTGAGGAAGAGCCAACCCACTTGGAAAGTGAAATGGCTACACAAACTATTCTTGAGGTAATTCAAGAGGTTAATCAATCAATTCTTAATGATAAGGATGAAACACTAACTGAATCTTTGATTGATGTTGACCAGCTAACTCAACTAAATAGTCAAGCACAAGATGTTATCATGGAGGATACATCTGCTGTTGTTAATGCTCCTGAGTTGGTGGTGCCTCATGTCCCTACTCAACAAGAGTTCACCCTTGAAGAGTTGTTTCCAGATATAGTACAAGCAAGAACTGAGCAGGAGCACACTGAATTTGAGGGGGAGAAAGCAGATTTTGAGGGGGAGCAAGTTAACATTGAGGAGGAGCAAGTAAGTACTATGGGGAAGGAGAAAGAGACTCAGGGGGAGAAACCTAGGACTGAAAACTAATTGCCTCCAAGTCCTAAGGAAAGAGTTGATATAGCTAGTACCTCAGCTTCTGAAGAGGAAGCAGAAATTCAAGCTAAGAAAAGAAAGCTGATGGTTTTCAAAAGGAGAAGCCAAAATTATAAAAGGTCTTTACAAACTGCTCCTCAACCTGCCCCAGTAACTAATTATAGTTCTTTGTTGATATCCTTGCAAGTAAAATTGGATGAACAAAGGATTGCCATGGAGAAATATATGGATGAGACCCATAAAGATCTGCAATTCTCCTTGGCTCAAGATATTAAATCTATAAGATTTGAAGTAAATCAGAATATGAAGGAAATGACTGATTGTTTTCACAAAGGAGGCAATGCCGTGGTTTTCTTAGCAACACATCAAGAAAAAATCAAGACTCAAGTTGATGGTATAGCTATTAAGCAAGGCTATTTCCAAGAGAATCAACTTAGAATGAATGATAATCTGACAGAATCACATAATGTTATTATTACAGAAATGAAGAATATTGTTACTGCCCAGACTGAAGCAAGCGCTAAAGCCAAGACAGATTTTAATAAGCAATTATAGGAAGGCCTAGCTGCTGTACAAACAGCTATTGAGCAATCTCAAAAGACCATTTCTGCACAGCTACTGAAGTCAAAGTCATTCTATAAAGATGGTGTTAATTATCTTAATGACCAAATCAGATTTCAGAAAGATAACCTCAGGGATTATATTGCAAGAGAAGTCATAAAGGGGGAGAGAGTGTTAGTCAAAGATGGCTCAGATCATGCTAAATGGATATCTAACAGCATCAGAGCCACACTTGGATATCCACCCCTCTGTGATGATGATAATGTAGCTGAGTCAGGTATACACCCTGCTTATTTTGGAGGTGACCAACCTGAAGTTGCTCAGGTCATTTACCCTCCAGCAGATTTTGAAATGATTCACCAAAAAGTACAGTCCATGTACAGCCCTCCAGATGGTGCTAAAAATATTATTATTGAGAAAGTGGAAATGTTAGGGGCTGAAAAGGATGCTCAGAAGGAAGCTCTATTGTCTAAGAAAAAGTTCAGAGAACAGGCTGAGTTGAAGCCTGATTTTGAGCAATGGAGCCCTACTTCCAGAAATATTATATTGACTGCTTGGAAGGCTGTGAAGGACAAGACCCATGATAGGGGCAAATGGTACACTAAGCAAGAATGGCAAAAGCATGAATCTAGACTGGAAGCCATCCTACAGTATAGAAGAAAGGCAAAAGCTGGGAAGCTACATCCTAATGTTCAGGAGCCTAGCAAATGTTTCCCTAAGCCTTTTCATTATTTTGAAAGACAGATAATAAGGGCTGAAGAACAAAAGAAGAAAGATCTGAAGGGTAAAAAGCCAGCTGAAGATACAGGTGCTCCAGTACAAGCCAAGATCCAATCAGGCAAAGGCATGGTCATCAAGGAGCCAGACCAACCTTAGGATAGATTTACTAGATTTTACAACTTTGTAAATTTTGGTGTTAAAAATCTATGTAAATTTTTGCTAAAGAAACTTTTGAAAGTTGAAACAAAACATTGATTGATGCTCATTGTGTTAGCATTATTATTCTGTGATGATATATTATATATGTTTTGTTTAAAAGTTACCCTGTCATGAAATATTCTTATACATCATATTGTGTGTTTATTATGAATGGTGTATATCATTGACTAAGGGTTATGAATTCTCCAAATAGGGGGAGATTGTCGGGTACATTGGAAAATGTGTACAAGATTTGAAGAAGCCTCACCTTACTCAATGATATGCATCAAGGTGTATTTGATGTTGTTTTGAGTTTATATGTGCAGGTTAAGAAAATGCAAGAATACAGGAAAACGTTTCTAAGTCCATGAGTCGACACCAGAAGAAGTTGTGTTGACACTTATGAAGGCTTGTGTCGACAGAGGAGAAAAGCTGTGTCAACACTTGGAGTTAATTGTGTCGACAATTGGAAAGGCTGAGTCGACACCTAAGGAAACTGTGTCGACATACAGAGGCAGTGTCGACACACAGAGAAGCATAGTCGACATCAACTGTGTCGACACACAGAGGCAGTGTCGACACACAGAAGCTTAGTCGACATCAACTGTGTCGACACACAGAGGCAGTGTCGACACACAGAAGACTTTGTCTACATCAACTGTATCGACACACAGGACTTGTGTCGACATACAGCAGAGTTTCACCAAAGTTAAAGAGAAGAAGTGATTGTGTCGACACACAGAATTAGTGTCGACACATTCTACAGATGCTGTGTCGAGAAGTAGTGTCAACACTAAAGGAGCTGTGTCGACACCACCAAGGCTTGTGTCGACACATAGTCTACTTGTGTCGACACTTAGTCTACTTGTGTCGACACATGATGAAGTTCAGTATCGACACTTTGCTGACAGAGACAGAGTTTCAAGAAGTAAATGGATGACTTGACAGCTGCCATTACCAACCGGTCTACTGCAACTGTCAGAGCTGTCAGAAGTTTGTTATAAACTGGATCAGTCAGTTACCATGGAGGAAGTCTATATAAAGGCATTCTCCATCAACAGAAAAAGAGATTGATGATAGAAGAAAAATACTGATACTGATATAGAATAAAAAAAGAAGTTGGAGAGAGAGAGCTCCATCTATTAAAGTGAAGAAATGGACTTACATCAACAAGTTCCTCAAGTGCAGATCCTGAACAAGTCTACCAAGAAGAATTCAGATTAAGATCTAAATTTCAAGAAAGAAGCTGATTGAAGATCAACTTCAAAGGAGTTCAACACTACTGAGTTCAGATTCAAGAAGCTTTGAAAGCTAAGAGTGGTTATTCTCTGCCATCAGATTCTTCCAAGAACTGATCAAGAAGCCATCCATCCTTTCTCTCTCTACCAGGGTGGTGGTAAAATACATTGTTAAATCTATTTTCTGTAGGATCTTTTTAAGATCTGAGTTGTAAGCCTGATTTATAAAGGATGAGTTATATGAGATTTAGATCTCTGAGTGGTAGGCCTTGTTGTAGGCTGAGGTAGGGCTATGAGCCTAAGCTGTAGGAGGTTGTTATCTCTGAGTTGTAGGCCTTGTTGAAGGCTGAGGTAGGGCAGATTACCTGAGCTGTAGGAGTGTGGACTCAATCTGAGTTGTAGGAGCCTTGTTTGGGTTCTGAGCTGCTGTAAGATCTGAGGATCTAAGGTGAAGGAAAGAAGTTAGGCCGAATCTAGCACACTGCTAGATAGGCGAAGGGGGAAAGTGGATGTACCCAGATCTTGGGGAACCATTATAAAAACTGTGTGCAATCTGTGATTCTGTGATTCTGTGATTCTATGAATTCTGTGCTGTGTTAGCTGTTAAAGTAGCTGTTTCTGATTAATTAACTGAAAAGATATTTTGCCTTAGTAGAAAAAGGAATTACACCTATTCAGCCCCCTTCTAGGTGTTTAGGAACTAATTCTTTCACTGGGTTTATCTCAGTCCAGGTAGATTGGTATAGTGAAATTTCACTTGTGGCCAATCATCACACCAACCCATATTCATCCTGTAGGATCCAAGTGTGGATCTGAGTTGTATTTCTTAATTGCCTGAGGTAGGAGAGTGCTACTCTCTGAGGTAGGATCCAAGTGAGGATCTGAGTTGTATGGCTTAATTGCCTGAGGTAGGAGACTGTTGCTCTTTGATGTAGGATCCAAGTGTGGATCTAAGCTGTAGGGCTTAATTGCCCGAGGTAGGAGAGTGTTGCTCTCTGAGGTAGGATCCTAGTGTGGATCTGAGTGTAGGGCCTTTTGGCCTGAGGTAGGTGACAAGCTTATCACTGAGCTGTAGGTGCTTGGAGGGGCACTGAGGTAGGTACTTGGAAGGGTACTGAACTGTAGGAGGGTTGCAACACTCTGAGAGTGGTTCCTTGTACCTGAGGTTGTAGGGCTAAAAATCCTAAGTTGTAGGTCTTAGAGATAAGGCTGAGGTAGGTGGCTTGAGGATCACTGAGTGTAGGAGCACTACAGAGCTCTGAGGTAGGATCCTTTGTGGATTTGAAGTAGGGGTGTCCTACCATCCTGAGTGTAGGGCTTAATAACCTGAGGTAGGTGGTCTGCTGACCACTGAGTTGTAGGCCTTTGTGGCTGAGAAGTAAGTCTTAGAGAAGACTTAGAGATCCTGCGGTATCTGAGGTGTAATCTCTTTGTAGCAAATTTTGGAGAAGCGCATAGTCCAACAAGATAGTTGAATAGGCGGGAGGGAAAGTGGATGTACCCAATTGGTGACACCACTATAAATCACTATGTACTTTTTTATGATGTTTTCATTATGTAGGTTGTGTATATCTTGAAAGCATAAAACAACTAAAAGCTAAAGCTCTTAAAGAAGAAACTTAAAAGAACTTAAAACAGACTAATAACCTATTCACCCCCCCCCCCCAAGTTGATTTAGCTATCCTTAATTTAAAGACTTTCAAGTGGTATCAGAGGGAGGTTGCTCAAAAAGAACTTAACAGTCTTAGTATACCTCAAAGGATAGCTAAAATGTTAGTAGTGGGTTCAAAAGAGAACCATAATGAGTGGAGCTCAATGGAGCTCCACGACTGTAGAAAGGAGAACTTTGAGACCTTGAAAGAAAGGGTCAAGCAAATCATGGAAGCCTCCGATCCTAGGGTCCTTGTAATAGTTCAAGAAGGACCTTTAATCCCCATGAAGGTCTCTGTCTTAGATGCAGAAGTCCAGACTCCAAAGAGTTACGTAGAAATGACTGAAGATGAAATCATCTTAGTAACCATGGACAAGAGGGCACTACACATCATGATGAGTATCATGGATGACTTAACCCTCATGAGAGTAGTTCACTGTCAGATAACCAAAGAAATGTGGGACTCTCTGACTGCATACATGGAAGAGGTAGAGGAGAAAAGAGATGACAACAACATCAGTCTTTCAGATAGTGAATCAGAGCCTGAAGAAGAAGCCTTCATTAGGCTACTTGCTGGTATTGTAGACGAAGATGTAGACCAGCCAGATACTAGGATAGAAATCAGGGCACCTCTATTACACTCAGAATGTGATACTGAGGTAGATGAATATATAAGTGGCTATTGTGAGGGGATGGCTTTGATAGAAGAATAATCCTACCAGGATCAGCCTGGTCAAGATCAGGTACAACCTCTGTTCAGCTGCTCAGGTCATGAGACTAGTACAGATTCTGATGCATCCTCATCTAGTGATGAATATGGCTCTAAATCTGTGGTAGATGTCGATCAATTGATTGACAAGTATGGTCAAATTTTGTATGCCTTGAGAAAAAGCAAGATGCAGGCTGAGGAGATTATCTCTCTTCAGCTAGTTACCGTCAAGCAGTTTGAGACAATAACCTTACTGGATCAGAAAATGAGGGAAGTCAACCAACTGAAGTCCATCTCAATCATCCAAATTTAGAACATAAGCCAGAAGAATAAGATCATTTTGGATCTTGAAGAGAAACTCCTAAAGGAGAGAATGGTTGTGGCTGAATTTAGCAAGCCTAAAGCTGTGTTACCTTTGATAAATTCCTTCTCCTCCCAAAAGGGTAAGAAGGAGTTAGCAGTCAAGAAAAGAACAGGAGTTGTTCTTTCCAAAGGGAAAGGCAAATCTCCTATAGTGCCACAGTCAACCTTTCACAAGGTAATCCTCCCATCTCATAGGTATGACCAAGGTTGCATGCATGGTCACTAGGAGAATGGGAATTCTTCTTGTAAGTATACAAGAGTATATTCCAATAGAAGAAGAAAGGGTAGGGGAATGAGTGCATTTATGGCTCCCCATAAAAAAGTAGAAATGGCCCATGCTGGACCATTTATATTTTGTGCCTCAGCCCCAACTCACAAGGGAAAGGCAGTGGCTTTCACTCAAGCTCATCCAGTAAGGACTCAAACCAAGGGTTAGTCTACCAGTAAGCCTGACTTGGCTTGTTCTGAAGATATAAACAACTTATCTTTTGTAAAGAAGACAACTGTGAATACCATTCAGGTTAATCAAAGAAAGCCTGCTGGAAGAATGACCTTTAGTTAGATCCTTGCTGAAAGGAACTTGAAGAAAGTTGTCCCTCCTCTTCCTTTTGTTCAGTCAGCAGTTAACCACACTGCAAGACCTGCTCAGAAAAGAAGATATAATATTCATGAGTGTTGGTGTTGTGGTAAGGTGGAGCATTTTCACCTATATTGCTAGCACAATCCTTCTGTGTCTAGAGCAAGAGTTAGCCTACCTATCAGAAATGTTGTAGGTTGGCAAGTCAGAATTGAGACTAGTTAGAACCTAGGACCCAATATCTATTGGGGTCCTATGGTAAGGTAATTCTATTTTGCAGGTTAGTCTAAGTGTCCATCCCCCATGTGGCATGAAAGTGCAGGTTAGATCTGATATACTCTAGAGCGGGGGGTGAATAGAGTATGGTGCTTACTAAAAACTTTTTACAACTGTTGTTGTATACCTAAGTGAACAGGGAAGCAAATAAAATAAAGCAAACACAGCAACTAACTAAACACAGAGCAATCACAGACCATAGCCAGAAAACAATCCACTCTTCTACCACCCTAGGTAGGAATCCACTGCAGGATGAGTTGATCAGGTGTCCTGGGCACCAATGGGTTTTGATCAGGACCCCAAAAACCAAACCTCAAGTCTTTTGGAAGGAGACTTGTGAACCATTAATCACTTTTGAAGGGAGATGACAACCCTTTATACAGGTGGTGGTGAGAGAGTGAAGGTATCTTCTCTGTGAACAATCAGAGAGAAGATTCAAGTGGAATGATGTTAGCAGCTTGCTCACCCTGACATCTTGAATGTATCAGGAAGACTGGAGCACTGCTTTAGGGTGATAGGTCTTCAAAGACCTAGAATGCCTGGACCAGAATATGTTTCAGGAACTCCGTTGACAGATTGATTGATTGTTGTCCTTTGAAGTTATCCTGTGAATAGAGAGAAGAAGACTCTTGATTGAATTTGGTTGTTCTTCTTCTTCTTGAATATATTCTCTGGTCAGGCTGATTGCAGTCAAGAACTTGTGATTTTTGAATAATTGTTCTTCTCTGCAACTACAGAGTATCTAACAGATTGATTGTTGTGTTGTAATTCTTGAACTCTATCACTGCTTGATTATGTTCTCTTACAGTGTCTCTATTTTTTGTTGTGTGTCTCTTGTGTCTCTGATTGACTGAGGAATATTCAAACTTTTGAATGTCGAGCAGTAATTACAGTCGGCCTTGAAAAGAAACAGCAATCAATGACTTTCCTAACTGTCCCATGGAAAAATGGCATGTAATCGTCCATAGTCAATGCACGTTCTAACGGTAACATTCCAAGAAGATCTGACATTAAATGTTCAGGAATCAGCGCCATGAAATGGAACGGGAACCTTGAAGAAAACCTAATCTGGATTCGTCGAACGAAGAACACATTTCGTCGAGCTGAACTTGTGTTCGTCGAGCTGAGCTTGAGTTCGTCGAGCTGAGCTTGAGAGAGTTCATCGACCAGACAATCTTCATTCACCTGATAGACAATCTTCATTAGTCGAGCTGAGAATCAACTTCGTCAAGCTGAGAAAATTTCTGGACTTAGACAAAATATCCTGCATCTGCTGAAATGCTGTGTCGACAAAAGTTGGTGTCGACAGATTGATCTAGGTGTCGACATAAGTCCTCTGGTGTCGACATAAGCTGGTGTCGACTGAAATCCTGGTGTCGACACAAATCGTCTGTTATCGATACAAACCATAAGTGTCGACACAGATTCTCTGAGTCCAGAAATCATCGAGTAGAGAATAGCATTCGTCGACCTGAGAAGCTGTGAACTTGAGGTCCAAGTTCATCGAGCTCAGAATATAATTCGTCGACCGAAGCATGAAGCTGGACTTAGAAAAATTTGAAGTTCTCCTGACTTTGGCTTGATGTAGAAACTGAGTTTTTGTCGAATAGAGAACATAGATCGTCGAGCTCAGCACTAAGAATTGTCTCACGATCGTCGAGCGCAGAACTCCTTTCGTCGAGCTGAGTTCGGCGAACGTCGAACTCCCTTTACTTGGTCTTGAAAACTTATGAACCTTGAGTATCTGATGGTCTTGTTGAAAGCTGGTCCATCTGGAGTTGAGCCTAAGGACTTAACCTAGACTCTAGGACACAAATTGACCCTGGCTATGCATGATGGGTCACATCCTAAGTCAGTGAACCTTGCCCAAATCACCTAGAGATCCAACAATCTCCCCCCTATTTGGGTGAGGTCACTAACAGAGACTCAAAACAGAAAAACAAAGCAATAAAAGGGATATATCTGGCAGAGAATTATAACCCATGCAACAGATATATATATACAAACAGCTTTGTTTAACAGAAAGCACAGTTAAAAAACAAATAACAGACAGAAATTAAAACAACAACAAAATTACTTCTTTGGCTTCTTCTGCTGAGTTTTGTCTTCTGTTTTCTTTTCTCCTGGCTTCTTGAAAATGATTTCTCTGTTAGGATCTTGAGCTTGAGCCACTGTCATGGTCATATCGGCTGCCCCAATAATTTTCAATGATGTAGCCCTGGAGACAACTGCTTCTGGATGTAGTTTCATGTAATCATCAACATTAAAAAGTTTGTTGCCTTTGTCAAACCTTTTCAGCTCTTCCTTTCTATACTTTAACATTGTTGAAAGACCAAAGATATATTTTCCTTATGCTTTGGCTTTATTTATCAATGATAGACCAATCAGCTCTTGGTACCTAGCCATTCTTGCAGTATTAGCAGTCTCTGGATCTTCAAAAGGAAATGGGGGAGAGAGGGGTCTTTTTTGGCTTTCAGCTTTATGTACTTCAGAACTTTGTTGTTGCTGCTGCTTATGCTGTTGACTTCCTGAGGAGGATGGCCTCTGCTAACTGCTTCCAGAAGATCTCCCTGACTATCTCTGATAAGTTTGCATTGGGGCAGATCTCTGGGAGCTAGAGCCACTAGCACCAGCTGCTAGAGGAGGAGGAGGAGGAGGATCCTTCCTGTATCTGTGCTCTGGAGGAGGGGAGTATCTCCTGCTTCTCTTTCTATCTTTCTGCTGGTTTTTGGAGAGCCACATCCATGATGGCATTCCCTTGTATGGAGCATCATTGTGCAGAATATAATAGGGAGTGTCTGCATTGGGATTTGGCTTGGGAGCTGGAGGAGGAGCAGCCTTTCTCTTCTTTGCCAACATTCTCTTTTTCTTACTAGCTGCATCTTCATCAGAATCATCATCATCTTCTTATTCTGACTCAGAACCTTGAGGGATGTCATAAATAGCATCCAAAGCTTTTAAAGCTTTATCAGAAACAATAGCCTTTGCTGGAGGAGAGGCAGAAGGTTCAAGAATAAGGGTTTCAGCAACAAGAGAAGAATTATCTATACAAGGTTCAGAAACAAAAGAGACCGAGCTATCAGCTACTGCCTTATTCTCTTCTTCAATGTCAGCCTGAATAAGCTCATCTAGAGTAGGCATTGGAGATTCATCCATAATAAAATCTGGTGCTAAAACTGGCACTTATGTACCTTCTGGAATGACTTTTGAGCTCGAGGCAAAGAGAGCAAAATTATCACAGAGTTGCTTGGCAACTGCTGGACTAGCTGGAGAGGTATAAGGTACCATAGCCAAATACGGCTTAGTAATATCAGCTGGAAGAGATTGTTTATATACAGTATCAAAATTACTCAGCAAAACTGATAAATTCATTGTGGGATTTAAATAGAAATCACCAACAGGAGTTATTTGAGCAACTTACTCATCCAAAGCAATGTCAGTATCCATGAATTCAATTAACTCAAACATCTCAGCATCAAAGTCTGTCAAAACTGTTGTATCCTCATTTGAATCTGTATTAGCTGGAGAGGGAACTGCTGTGACTGCTGCTGCTGTTGTTGTATCTGCATCTGCTGCAACTTCATCACAGAGCATCTCCCCCTGTCTGGGTTCAGGAATACCTGGATCCAGGCCCCTAGATGAAGAGGGGACAGCAGAGAGAAGAGAGATCTGGGCAGATAAGGAGTTAATGGAGGTCACAAGAGGTGTAATGGCCTCTTGGATCAAAGATTGGATGAGAGGTGTGAGCAAAGAAATGAGGGTAGATGGATCAAATATAGAAGGGGAAGGGGATGGAATGGGAGGAGGAATAACAGATGGAGTGGGGCATCTTGCATGATTGTATCTGATGGTATATGATAAGATGGGATGGTGGATAAGTGTCGGGGAAGAGGAGACTGTGGAGGTGTAGGAAGTATTGTTTCATGAGGGGAATCTGGAGGAGTGAGTTGTTGATGAACTTGCAGAGGGGAAGATGGAGGTGGAGATTGAGTGATTGTCAGGTCAAGGGGTGGAGATGAAGGAGGGGTAGGTACCTGAGGAGGCTTCTTTGGAGGAAGAGGTGCTGGAAGAAATGGTTGAGATGGAGGAACCTCTTCAGCAGGGTGGGGAGCGGCCTTTACAGTCCTTGTGCTCTCTGAAGTTTGGAGGGAGGAGGAAGAAGCCTTTGAGGGCTTGGAGATGGTCCTCTCCCACCTTCCAAACAGAGCGCAAGTGAGGCACTTGCTGGCGTTGATGGAGATGGTCGGGGAGACCATACATTCAGCAGCCTTCTCCTTGAGAAATATTCCCAATATTCTGCCAAAGCAAACTTCCTTCTTGCTATTCTTCTTCTTGATCAATTCAAAGAAAACCTTACTCCAATCAACTTGTCGCTTATTCACTACTGCACACATTATCAGAAATTGGTGACGGGTAATATAGTCATGAGCAGAGTGTTTGTCCATCAGTATCTTTCTCGTAATATCTGCCAGAAATTGGTAGGCAGCGGATAGTTGCTTTTTCAACAACTTATTAGGGTTGTTACGAGAGAAACCCATCAGTTTCAGCATATCACTAAATTCCTAAGAATCCATTTCCAGATTATCTTCTCCGTTTACTAATCCAAATATCTCAGAGAGAACTGCGGGAGAGAGGGAAACAACAGTGTTCCCTATATTGCCGGTCAAAATATCTTCTTTAGAAACTGTAGATGTATATCCCACTCTCATATTTCCATTCCATGAAGTTTAATGCGCCTGGACATGAAATCCTTTAAACTGAGTTCTTCCAGTAGTTCCAGGATGTATAGAAAGATGGGGTCAAAATGTTGAAACGACTCAAAATCTATGTCGAAACCAGTGTCAAACTTCATTGCAACCAAAGCACCTGAGGGAATTGCCATTGATGTCTTGCAAGAAAAACACAGAGAGAAACGGCGATCAAGAGCAAAGGAACTGAAAGCGCAGGACGGAGGTCGAAGAAAACCTAGATATAAGATTTTCAGAATATGAATCGACAAACTCCGTTCCACGAAATAGAAAAATTCTTCGAACTGAGCTCAACGAAATAAATTATAGACAGATAATTCATCGATCTCATCCAGAAGAATCGAAAACAGTTCGTCGAACTCCGTTCGACGAAAAGTCTTCTGAAGCAAAGTTCATCGATCTCCGGTCGACGAAGATTGTTTCCTCACACAGAGAATTCATCGATCTCCGTTCAACGAGAATCTCTCAAACTTTCCCTAATTCGTCGTACTCCGGTCGACGAATTAGGGAAAATTCGTCGAATGCAGACAGAAACTAGGTTAACTCTTCTCCATTAATCATTCCCAGTTGATTTATAAATAACAGATGGGTTTTCTCATCCAATGGCTTGGTGAAAATGTCTACTCTCTGTAGATCAGTAGGAATATGGATCAAGTTAATTTTCTTTTTGTCCATATTATCTCTAATGAAATGATGTCTTATTTCATTATGTTTAGTCCTGGAATGGTGAACTGGATTCTGTGCTATAGCAATAGCAATAGTATTATCACAAAACAATGTTGAATTATTTAAGTTGACACCATAATCTAAGAGTTGGTTTGGTATCCATAGCATTTGTGAAAAGCAACTACCAGCAGTCATGTATTCTGCTTCTGCAATTGATGTAGACACAGATGTCTGCTTTTTACAAAACCAGGAGACAAGTCTCATACCAAGGAACTGACATGTTCCAGAGGTACTTTTCCTATCCACTCTACATCCAGCATAGTCAACATCTGAGTATCCAGTTAACTCAAACTCTGACTCTACAGGATACCAGAGTCCTAGACTAGGGCAACTCTTTATATATCTCAAAATCCTTTTTAGGAAAATAAGGTGAGATTCTTTAGGGTTCACTTGAAACCTTGCACAAAGGCATGTAGTAAACATTATATCAGGTCTGCTAGCTGTTAGGTATAATAGGGATCGAACAATTGCCCTATACCTTTTCTGATCCACAGGTTTCCCTGCTACATCAGAATCCACAACAGCATTTGTAGCCATAGGGGTTTTCATCCCTGAAGCATCCCCCATCCCAAACTTTTTGATAAGCTCTTTAGCATACTTAGCTTGGGAGAGGAAGATACGATCTGGGAGTTGCTTCACTTGGAGACCAAGGAAGTAGGAAAGTTCACCCATGCTACTCATCTCAAATTTAGAATGCATGAGGTCAGCAAATCTCTTGCACAATTTGGGATCAGTAGACCCAAAAATAATGTCATCCACATAAATTTGTACCAACAATATTTGGTCCTTATGATGTCTAGTGAAAAGTGTTTTATCTATGGTTCCTCTTGTAAATTCATGCTCTAAAAGAAATCTTGCTATGGTCTCATACCAAGCTCTTGGAGCTTGCTTTAAACCATAGAGATCTTTATGCAATTTAAAAACAAAAGAGGGTTGAGTTGGAGAGATAAAACCTGGAGGTTGTTCTACATAAACCTCTTCTTGAAGTACTCCATTCAGAAATGCACTTTTGACATCCATCTGGTAGACCTTGAATCTCTTGTAAGCTGCATAGGCAAGGAATATCCTAATGGCCTCTAACCTTGCAACAGGGGCAAAGGTTTGGTCATAGTCTATTCCTTCCTCTTGTCTGTAGCCTTGAGCAACAAGCCTAGCCTTGTTCCTCACTATGTTGCCTTGAGCATCCAACTTGTTCCTGTAGACCCATTTGGTTCCAATAAATGGGTAGTTATGGGGTCTTGGAACCAAATCTCAAACTCTACATCTCTCAAACTGATTGAGTTCCTCTTGCATTGCAATGATCCAGTGGGGATCTTGCTCTGCCTCATGAATGGTGAGAGGTTCAATTTGAGAGAGAAAACTGGCATGCATCAAGTCTTGATTGAGTTAATACCTTGTCTGTACACCTACTGAGATGTCTCCAATCACTTGAGATCTGGGGTGATCTCTAAGTGTGACAAGATCAGTTGGTGGAGTTGGTTGAGCAACAACTTCATTAGTTAATTCCTCTTGGGGAATGATACTAGTTGTTGGGGGAAGTTCAGCCACTTCCTCTTGACTTTCCTCTTCACTATCTTCAGCAACCTGTGGAGTAGGATGGTTTGGTACCTCTTGGGTAAGGTTCAGTCCATCTATAGACTCACACAGTGGTGGAACCTGCAAAGAGCTTATGGTAGAAATGTCTTTCTCCTTTTATGACATGTTAGTCTCATCAAAAGATACATGAACAGATTCTTCAATTTTAAGAGTTGATTTATTATACACCCTATAAGCTTTACTGATCATGGAGTATCCCAGAAACACTCCTTCATCTGCTTTACCTTGAAATTTTGCTATGTATTTCTTGTCATTATTGTGAATGTAGCAAATACAACCAAAGATTTTGAAATTATCTACTTTAGGTTTCTTCCCTTTAAGTAATTCATAGGGAGTCTTGCCCTTCAGTTTATGTATTAAACTTCTATTCAACACATAATTGGAGGTGTTCACTGCCTCTGCCCAAAAGGATAGAGGAAGGTGAACATCTGACAACAATGTAGCAGCAGATTCAATAAGGGTTCTATTTTTCCTTTCAGCTACCCCATTTTGTTGAGAAGTTCTAGGAGCTGAGAAAGTGTGCCTGATCCCTTCACTCTGACAGAACTCTTGCATAAGAAGAGAATTAAACTATGTCCCATGATCACTTCTGATCAGGGCAATGTGAGTGTTGAACTCACTCTGTATGCATTTGAGAAACTCTGTCAAACACTTAAAGTTATCAGACTTTTTCCTCAGAAAGAACATCCATATGAATCTAGAGAAATCATCTACAACCACTAAAGTATAGGATTTCCCTCCTAAGCTTTGTACTGTAATGGGTCCAAAGAGATCCATGTGTAACAGATACAAAATCCTAGGTGAATCACTCTTATTAAGTGACTTGAAGCTATTTTTGGTTTGCTTGCCTAATTGACAAGCCCTGCAAAGTCCTTCCTTCTTGTAGGGGCTAGAAGGTAGTCCTCTAACAAGGTTGTCCTTGGATAGCCTAGCAATGATTCTAAGGTTTATATGTCCTAATCTTTTATGTCATAGTTCATTAGGTCTACAAATAGAGTTAAATAAGCATATATCTACCTTAGTTGAAAGAAAATCCACAAGATAGATATTACCTTTCCTTTTACCTGTCAACACAGTGGTGTTGTCCTCTAATTTGATCTTGCATGAGGATTTGCTGAAAGTCACTTGATAGCCTTCATCACACAGTTGACTGATACTGATTAAGTTATGCTTCAGTCTTTCCATATAGGCTACTTTCTTGAATGTGACTGAGCCAATCTGGACTGCACCATATCCTTTTATTAGTCCAAAGTTTGAATCACCAAATATTACTTTGGGTCCAAGCTTGACTTTAAAGTATGTGAGATTGTCCTTGTTTCCTGTCATGTGCTTTGAGCACCCACTATCCAAATACCATTGCTGGTTTGATATTGGATAGGTCTTCACCTGCACAAAAAGTAATTTATTTGTTTTTGACCCAGTTTACCTTGGGCATAGGTTGATAACCTTTGAATTCAGAAATAAAAGACATCTCTGGTTGACTCTTATAGCCTTCAGGATGATATCTCCTAGGAGGTATTATCCATTCAGTATAAGGGTTAAACCATTGAGATGTAGAACCTCTAGGATTGAACTTTGGTTTGCCTTTGAAAGAGTTTTCAAAACTCTGAACTCTGTTTGACGATCTCTGAGCTGAGTTCGACGATCTTGGGTCAGATCGTCGAGCTCCGTTCGAAGATTGACTGTGCCAGAGTTCAGGGTTCAGAGATCGTCGAACTGAGTTCGACGATTTAGCCTGAGATTGTTGAGCTCCATTCGGCGATCGTCGAGCTCCGTTCGATGATTTCTGTTGAACTATGGTTTTCTTAGGTAAATCAGAATTCTTCCTAGCTACCTCTACAACTCCCTTACCTTAATCAGAGATAAATTTGATTGGGGTTGTTAATACTATAGGTTGGCTAGATGAGGCACCCAAGCCCAGTGTACTATTGAATCTTGAGTTCACTGTGCTTGTGATGTCCATTAGTTTGATACTTCTCCCATTAAGGGATTCTTCAAACATTTTGGCCTCTGATAGTTCACTTTTCAGTGAGGCTATCTGCTCCCTACAGCATTCCAACTCCTCAGAGAGTTTGAGGTTTTCTGATTTTAAAGTACTGTGTTCAGATAGCTGATTTCTGAGAGAAATGATTTCCTTCTCAGATTTTAATAAATCTAGACACAGTACTTTAAACTCACAGTTGAAGTCCTTAGAATTAAAATCAAAAGAACCTATTACCTGGTCCTCTTCAGATTGAGTCTCTGATTCTGACTCTAACTCTTCTACATCAGAATTTTATTGTGAGGCATTGATAGTCATCATGCAGAATTCCTTTTCATCAGCATCATCTTCATCATCACTAGAGCTGGATGAAGCTTCAGATTCTTCTTCTGTCTCACTCCAAGTTTCAGCTACAAACCCCTTCTTGGTATGTTTGTTCTTGCTGGAGGAGGGTTTGTCATTGATGTTCTTCCTGAAGTCTTTGTCTTTTCTTCTTTCTTTCCTGTCCTTTTTGTCCTTATACTGATTTTCTGGACAGTCAGACACCATGTGGCCTGGTTTCCTGCATCCAAAACAAATAATCTCTTTGTTATTTAATTTGTCATACCTTGGCTTGTCATGCCCTCTGGATGATCTTTTCCTGAAATCTTTCCTGGCCATTTTATAAAATCTTTTGGCCAGTAGGCTTAACAGCTCTTCATTGCCTGTGACTTTGTCTTCAGGCTGATCTTCAATGGCTTTGAAAGCTATTGATTTTTCCTTTCTTATAGCTGGTGAGGCAGCCTTCTGCTCTTCTTCTCTATTCTTGATGAGCAGCTCATAAGACTTGAGCTTGCCCAAGAGAGCTTCAGTCGTGATCTCATTTAGTCTTCTGGCATCCTTAATTGGCTAGATCCTTGAGTCTCAAGTGCTTGGAAAGCACATTAGAATTTTATCATTGAGCTCAGTCAATGAGATCTCTTTGTCCAATGTTTTCATCTCATTGACTATGAGACTGAGTCTATAATACATGTCTGCTACTGACTCAACTTCTCCTTTCTTGAAGTTCTCATATTGGGTTATGAGGTGAGATCTTCTATCTTTTCTCTCATCAGCAGATCCTGAGACTATCTCAGATAACTTGTCCCAGATGTCCTTTGATGAGTTGCATTCAGCTACCTTTTGGAATATTTCATCAGACATAGTCTGGGCTAAAATATTCATTGCCTTAGCATCTGCCACTTTCCATTTCTTGATTTCTGCATTTGTTCCTGATGGAGGTGGAACAACACTTGTACTTGTATTTTCTGGGGGTCTTGGACACACTGTCAAAATAGAATTAAAAATGTCTTCATCAATAGAGTTCATGTACAATCTAATCCTTGCCTTCCAAAGTGCAAACTTAGGTAGATTGCACATTGGAGGTCTGGTGCTAGCATAATCTTTGTTTTGGGCCATGTTCTGTGAAGAAATAAATCTAGTAATAAACTTAAAACAAGCAGATCTTAACTAGAGGGATCTTTGGGTTCAGGTGTTAGCCTGTGCAACCACTAAGGTGTGGTATTATAACCAACCTCGCTTTGATACCAATTGAAAGTGCAGGTTAGATCTAATATACTCTAGAGGGGGGTGAATAAAGTATGGTGCTTACTAAAAACTTTTTACAACTGTTGTTGTATACCTAAGTGAATAGGGAAGCAAATAAAATAAAGCAAACAAATCAACTAACTAAACACAGAGCAATCACAGACCACAGCAAGAAAACAAAAGAAAATAACAACCAGAAGATACAAGGAGCTATAGTGCATCCCCAACCAATCTGGGTACATCGACTCTTCTACCACCTAGGTAGGAATCCACTGCAGGATGAGTTGATCAGGTGTCCTGGGTACCAATGGGTTTTGATCAGGACCCCAAAAACCAAACCTCAAGTCTTTTGGAAGGAGACTTGTGAATCAGGAATCAGAGAGAAGATTCAAGTGGAATGATGTTAGCAACTTGCTCCCCCTGAGATCTTGAATGTATCAGGAAGACTGGAGCACTACTTTAGGGTGATAGGTCTTCAAAGACCTAGAATGCCTGGACCAGAATATGTTTCAGGAACTCCTTTGACAGATTGATTGATTGTTGTCCTTTGAAGTTATCCTGTGAATAGAGAGAAGAAGACTCTTGATTGAATTTTGTTGTTCTTCTTCTTCTTGAAAATATTCTCTGGTCAGGCTGATTGCAGTCAAGAACTCATGATTTTTGAATAATTATTCTTCTCTGCAACTTCAGAGTATCTATCAGATTGATTGTTGTGTTGTAATTCTTGAACTCTATCACTGCTTGATTCTGTTCTCTTACAGTGTCTCTATTTTTGTTGTGTGTCTCTTATGTCTCTGACTGACTGAGGAATATTCAAACTTTTGAATGTCGAGCAGTAATTACAGTCGGCCTTGGAAAGAAACAGCAATCAATGACTTTCCTAACTGTCCCATGGAAAAATGGCATGTAATCGTCCATAGTCAATGCACGTTCTAACGGTAACATTCCGAGAAGATCTGGCATTAAATGTTCAGGAATCAGCACCACGAAATGGGACGGGAACCTTGAAGAAAACTTAATCTGGATTCATCGAACGAAGAACACATTTCGTCAAGCTGAACTTGTGTTTGTCGAGCTGAGCTTGAGTTCGTCGAGTTGAGCTTGAGAGAGTTCGTCGACCAGACAATCTTCATTCACCTGATAGACAATCTTCATTCGTCGAGCTGAGAATCAAATTCGTCGAGCTGAGAAAAGTTCTGGACTTAGACAAAATATCCTGCATCTGCTGAAATGCTGTGTCGACAAAAGTTGGTGTCGACAGATTGATCTAGGTGTCGACACAAATCCTCTGGTGTAGACATAAGCTGGTGTCGACTAAAATCCTGGTGTCGACACAAATCATCTGGTGTCGACACAAACCCCAAGTGTCGACACAGATTCTCTGAGTCCAGAAATCATCGAGTAGAGAATAGCATTCGTCGACCTGGGAAGCTGGGAACTTGAGGTCCAAGTTCGTCGAGCTCAGAATATAATTCGTCGACCGAAGCATGAAGCTGGACTTAGAAAAATTTGAAGTTCTCCTGACTTTGGCTTGATGTAGAAACTGAGTTTTCGTCGAACAAAGAACATAGATTGTCGAGCTCAGCACTACGAATTGTCTCACGATCGTCGAGCGCAGAACTCCTTTCGTCGAGCTGAGTTCGACGAACGTCGAACTCACTTTACTTAGTCTTGAAAACTTGTGAGCCTTGAGTATCTGATGGTCTTGTTGAAAGTTGTTCCATCTGGAGTTGAGCCTAAGGACTTAACCTAGACTCTAGGACACAAATTGACCCTGGCTATACATGATGGGTCACATCCTAAGTCAGTGAACCTAGCCCAAATCACCTAAAGATCCAACATGGCACTTGGATATAAGATGTTCCAGAACTTGGACTGGAACAAGGAAGTTATCCTATGGATCATTCTCCAAGGATAAGGATGTTGTGTACATTCCTGAAGAAGGGTACAAGTGGTATCAAGTGGCATGGGAGTGCTAGGTCAGTTGTATCTACTCTAGAGATATGCTCTCTAGTCAAATGGTACAATCACTATGGGAGTGGTAACTGGCCATGATCATGCATGAAGGCCAGCTGGATCCCTCCAATAGGAATGTCTGGTTGAACAAAGTCTTGATGCGACACCAGTACATCTGGAAAGGACATGTAGGTTGTACTCATCTCTGAGGAAAGCACAGGTAGCTCTTCTGAGAACAGCAAGGAAGGAGCACATAATGCTCAGCTAAAAAGTTTCTCAAGTGGTATCATCAGCTTTTAGACTCTTTAGAGGAAACTTGAGAAATGTATGCTCAGGATTCAATATCATCTGAACCTGCAGTAAGGCATGTCTAAGTTAGTGGGGTTTATGGATTGGTTTATGGATGATTCATGGAAAGATCATTCAGGGCTCAAAGGGTATCAAAGCCCAATAGCTGCAAGACAACATTCAGCCTCATGAGAAGTGAGAGCTGGCAGCTATACCATTAGTATCAGTTGCAATCAGCTAGGGGGAGAAAAAAAATCAAAACAGACTAGCTCCTCCCTGACTATTCAGAAACCAAGAAGGGATTGATCAAGTGGTGATCAAGTGTGGTACTCAGTGGGTTGAACACTCTTTTGCTGCTAATCTGAAAGTTGAAGCCTAAGGCAAATCTATTACTAAAGAAGGGGAGAAGATCTGGCTCAGCAAAAAGAGACTATGCAAGGTGCAAGGGAGGTGTTATGCACAGTGGCTATAAATCTAGTATCACCTCCATGGAAGATCAATTTTGATGTAATATATAGACTATAAAGATCATTAAGTGGTATCCAAGACTGGCATAGACTAAAATGTCTACCAGGAATCTGATAAAGTATGCCTCAGTTGAGGGAGAGCAGACAGCTGTTGTAGTAGAACAGCTGTCACAACTGCTGATCAGTTTGTCTTAAGGACAATGCATAGACTAAGGGGAGATCATGAGAAGAGAGACAGCTACCAGCCAGCTCAACTGGATCCATGGTTCACTCAAGTGTCAAGGGGCTGCAGTGTTGTTATGTATCAATAATATCACCACAGGTGGATGCTGATTCTGTAGATACAACATCAGCAAGCGGAACTATGTGTGCAGCAAGTTCAAGTGATGTAGTGTTGTGTTTTCTAGTGATGCAGTGTTTTGTTGTTTTAGTGTATCAACACAAAAGGTATGCCTCATAATATAGAAGTTTGATCACTAGGATATGATCCTTAGTGTTATAAACATAGGACTCTGACTAGGATTAAGAGATAATCTCTCCAATGATCCTTTCTCCTCCCTCAATAGATATACCTATTGAAGAAGACAGAAAGGGGGAGATGTGTGGCAATACATAAGGAGCAAATATAGAAGCTATACTTGACATGATCATGTCATGTTGAGTCAATGCTTCTAGTGGTGCTCCATTTAAACCTTAAGCGGTAGAAAGGAGAGTTCATATTACTTGAGTAATTGCTCAAGTAGTATGAGGATGCATTGACTTAACTTTTTAAGTCAATACAATTAATTAGAGCACATTGTATTAATATAACATAAGCTAGCAGGTGTGTAGAAATGTCTACAGCAACATGAATTTATTCTGCCTATTATGTTAATGTATCTTAGTATTACTGGGTGTTCTGCCTTCTTCAAATAAAGGGAGATTGTTGGGTCCATTGCCCATAATGTTCTAAGATTAGATTTGAAGAGGCATCTTCATCAACACTAAGAGCATTGTTGTATTTGATGTTGTTTAAGCTCATCATGTGTAGGATGTTCCATGGAACAAGTCTAGCCAGGTTGTCTAAGTGATGTGACAGGTGGTCACAAAGTGAAGATGTTGGAAAGGCAGGAAGTAGCCTAAGTGGCCAAGTCAGCTCATCATGCGCAGGATGTTCCATGGAACAAGTCTAGACATGTGGTCTAAGTGATGCGACAGATGGTGACTAAGTGAAGATGTTGGAAAGATAGGAAGTAGCCTAAGTGGCCAAGTCAGGTAAACTCTTACCTAT
Organism: Platanthera guangdongensis; assembly: GCA_039583875.1. Lineage (NCBI taxonomy): Eukaryota > Viridiplantae > Streptophyta > Magnoliopsida > Asparagales > Orchidaceae > Platanthera > Platanthera guangdongensis. The sequence goes on along the minus strand of CM077147.1, from coordinate 117,290,484 downwards.
GTTGTTGGCTGACCGAAATCTGTCTAAGTCTACAAGCATTAAGTGATGAAGACACACTCAACGCCATACATCAAAAAGGCTGTAAAGTTTAACTTAGTCGAGATTAGTTCAGAATTCGTCAAACTAAGTTCAGAGATCGTCGAGCTGAGCTCACCGTTCATCGAGCTAGGCTCACCATTCATCGAGCTAAGATCACAGCAAAAAGGCTGCGAGTTGAACTTCAAAATCCATCGATCTAAGTTCAGAGTTCGTCGAGCTGAGCTCACCATTCGTCGAGCTAAGATCAGAGTGTGAGATTCTAGGTTCGTTGAGCTCAGCTCACAATTCATAAAACTGAGTTCAGAGTTCATCGAGCTCAGTTCACCTGTTGAAGTTGGTGACCGGGCGGTCTGGCGGTTTATCTTGGCGGGTTGAAGACCGCGCGGTCTGGCGGTTTGTCTCAGTCGGCTTGGAGACCGGGCGGTCTGGCGGTCTTCCCTGGCAGTCTCTCTTCCTCTCTGGTGGTAGTCGTGCGGTTAGCCCTGCTGTCTAACCGCGCGGCTTGTGCGGTTTGTTTTGTATAGTCCGCTTGTCCTGTAAATTATAGTCCCACATCTCTTATTTGTATTCTCTCATCTCTCCTCCATTCTATATAAAGGAGGGCATACCTTTGTAATAGATATCTTTTTTGGATAATAAAATTTCAATTATTCAAAAGTTTATTCGCTTGTTCTCTACTTTTCGCTTCTTTTCTCTACTTTCTAACATGGTATCAGAGGACACGGTCCTTTCCTCCTGATTCTGTGCGCCCTCTGTTGTTCGCGGCTTGTTTTCAGCATTCTGCGACTTGCTTCGCGACTTGGCTTCTCTCTGCCCGCGCGGCTTGTTTCAATCCGCGCGGCTTGTTTCTGTCCGCTGCCCTGTTCGCGCGGCTTGCTTCTTCTTCTCTTCTCCTACTGATCTTTGTCGCGGCGACCTGTTTCCTTGTCGCCGCGATCCTTGCTCTTTCCTCCCGCTCCGACTTCCTAGTCGTTGCGGTCTGTCCCTATCCGCGTGTGTTGTCTCTCTACTCGCGGCTTGCTGTTGTGATCTGCCTGACCGTGCGGGTTGTTCCTTTTTCACCCGCATCTTGGTCGCGGTCACCAGCTCTTCTCCTCTCTTCTGTTCGCTCGGCCTTTTTAGTCCGCGCGACCTCTTCCCCGCTGTGTCTTTGACCGCCTTCTCGCAGCTGCTGTGTTCTGCCTGACCGTGCGGGTTATTCCTTTCTTACCCGCATCTTGGTCGCGGTCACCTGCTCTTCTCTTCTCTTCTGTTCGCTCGGTCTTCTCAGTCCGCGCGACCTCTTCCCCGCTGGACCTTTGCCTGCTTTTTTGCCGCTTTCTTCTTGTTGCCTTCTACCCGCTCCTGCTTGCTAGTCGCCTCGGCCTCATCTTTGGCCGCGCGACTTGTTCTCCTCTGTTCGCCCGAATTTTTCAGGTCGTGTGACTTCTTTCCCTCTGCTTTGCTCGGCTTCTTGGAAGCGGCCTTTCTAGCCGCCCGACCTATTTTCTGGTTGCCCGGCTTGGTGCTCTATTCTCTTCTCGCGGCTTGTTCTTCTCGTAGCGGTTTGCTACTCTCTTGCTTCCATGGCTTTCCTCTCCTCCAGCCCGTCAGCCTCCGTGGTCACCTCTTCTGGTAGTGCTCATGTTGTGACTCGCGGACGATGGCTCATCGACTCTGGTGCAACAAGTCATATGACAGGCAACCCTCAATTTTTCTCTCTTCTTGACACACAGGCTCAGTTGCCCCCAGTCATTGTCGCTGATGGATCTCCCTCCCCGGTCCATGGGACGGGCATGGTTCAAGTCACTCCGTCTCTCTGCTTGGCTGATACCCTCTATGTGCCCAAGTTTCCGTGCAATTTATTATCGGTTACTTCTTTATGCAAGCAACTACAGTGTTCTGTCACATTCACCCCTACCTCTTGTGCTTTTCAGGATCCGGACTCCCAACGGACGATTGCTACCGGGACTGAGAGTGGTGGCCTCTACTTCCTTGACAACGTTTCTGCTCTATCCGTCTTCTCCTCCTCCTCTACAGATCTTCTCCAATGGCATCTTCGCCTTGGTCATGCTCCTCCCCGCATTCTACGACAACTCCTGCCGCACCTCCCTCCTCATCATCCTCCTCTAAACTGTGATGCATGTCAACTTGGCAAACATCACCGCTCCTCCTTCCCACCAACGCAGGGTCGGGGCTCCTCCCATCCGTTCGACCTCGTTCACTCTGACATATGGGGTCCCGCTCCTACCCTCACCATCGGTCGGGGCAGTTCCTATTTTGTCACCTTCATTGATGATTTCTCTCGATCTACGTGGGTATATCTTCTTAAAGATCACTCCGAGTTATTCTCTGTTTGGACCTCCTTTTATTCGATGGTTAAAACTCAGTTCTCTACGTCTATTAAAATCCTTCGTTCTGACAATGCTCAGGAGTATCTTAGCCACGACTTCTCCTCCTTTTGCACTCACCATGGTGTTATTCGTCAAACCAGCTATGTCTACACTTCCCAACAAAATGGGGTGGCGGAACGCAAAAACCGTCACCTCCTTGATGTCGCTCGCACTATGATGAATCAAATGCATGTTCCTCGCTCCTATTGGGGCTATGCTGTCCTTCTCTCCTGCTATCTCATCAATCGCCTTCCCTCCACCGTTCTCCACGGTGCTACTCCCTTCTCCATTCTTTATCCGGACAAGGATCCCTTTCCTCTTCCTCTACACATCTTTGGGTGCACCGCTTTTGTGCACTCTCTCGCTGCCACCCGTGATAAACTCTCACCCCGTGCCACCAAATGTGTCTTTCTGGGCTATTCTCCCACTCAGAAAGGCTATTGTTGCTTTGACCCTGTTACCCGCAAGCAATTTGTCTCTGCGGATGTCACCTTCTTTGCCAATGCCTCTTACTTCTCTCCCGCTTCCTCTTCTCCTCCTCCTGCTCCTCCTTCTCATACCAACCCATCCCTTCCCTCTGCTCCCACTGAGGTTCCGCCCTCTCCACCCACTCCACCGCCTTCCCCATCCTCCTCATCTCCACCCTCTACTCCGCTTTCTCCCTCCACTCTGCTGCCATCTCTCTCTACTCCCGGGCCAGCTCTCTCCACCACGGATACTCCGGATACTGAGGCACCTGCTGACCTGGATCTCCCGATTGCTCTTCGCAAAGGGGTTCGGGCTTGTACCCACCATCCTCTTGCTGCGGTTGTTTCCTACGATTGCCTTACCCCTGCTCGCCGAGCCTTTGCCTTGGCTATCTCGGCCACTACCACCCCCGTTCCTACCAGGAGGCCCTTACTATTCCTCACTGGAAAGTTGCCATGGATGAGGAGATTGCTACTCTCACTGAACGGGGTACCTGGACCCTTGTTCCGCCTCCTTTCGGCACCGATGTTGTTGGTTGTCGCTGGGTCTTCGTGGTGAAGTTTCTCCCGGATGGCAGTGTGGATCGTTATAAGGCTCGCCTGGTTGCCAAGGGTTTTACCCAAACTTATGGGGTTGATTACTTTGACACTTTCTCGCCCGTGGCTCGCCTCAGCACTATTCGGGTTCTTCTCTCTGTAGCTGTCAACAGGGATTGGCCTATCTCGCAGCTAGATGTTAAGAATGCCTTCCTCTATGGAGATCTGCAGGAAGCTGTTTACATGGAGCAACCTCCTGGGTATGTTGCTCAGGGGGAGACACGGGTATGTCGGCTAAAGAAGGCTATCTATGGCCTCAAGCAGAGTCCTTGTGCCTGGTTTGACAAGTTCAGTGGCATTGTTGCGGCCATTGGTTTTACACGAAGCTCAGCAGATCACTCCTTGTTTGTTCGGAAAACCGCCTCTGGTCTTGTTGTTCTTGCGGTTTATGTTGATGACATTCTTCTTACTGGCGATGACCAGGATGGGATACTGATGACCAAGAAACACCTTCGTCAACATCTGGTTACAAAGGATATGGGCTCCCCGAAATACTTTCTGGGGATTGAAATCTCTAGAAAGCCCAACTCCATGGTCCTTTCACAACGGAAGTATGCTCTTGATCTTTTAAAGGATGCAGGACTCACTGGTGCTAAACCTGCACGTTGTCCTATGGCTGCTGGCGAAGACAAAACTTGGACAGATGACTCACCTCTTCTCTCTGATCTTACGAGATACCGGCGTCTGGTGGGCAAGCTCATATATCTCACGGTAACCAGACCCGACATCTCCTATGCTGTTGGCAAGGTGAGCCAGTTCATGCAAGCTCCGAGGGAGTGTCATCTACAATCTGCTCTGAGGATATTAGAGTATATTAAAGCTGCTCCAGGGAAAGGACTCCTATTTCAGAAGAATGGTCACCTAAGGGTTGAAGCTTACTCTGATTCAAGCTATGCAGATGACAAAGGGGACCGCAAATCGACTTCAGGTTTCTGCACATTTGTTGGAGGCAATCTTGTGAGTTGGAAGAGCAAGAAACAGTCTGTCGTTTCAAGGTCTAGTGCAGAGGCTGAATATCGTAGCATGGCATCGACTACATGTGAGTTGAAGTGGTTGCGGGCTCTCATGTTTGACTTAGGAGAGGTTTACAACTATCATCTTCCTATGTTCTGTGACAATAAGGCCGCGATACACATTTCCAAAAATCCGGTCTTTCATGAGAGAACAAAACACATAGAAGTCGACTGTCATTTTATTCGAGAAGAAATATTGAAGAAACAGATTTGCACTCCATTTGTCACGTCCGACAACGAGTTGGCAGACGTCTTCACCAAGCCAGTGTCCGCTTCCTTTTTCCACATCTGTGACAAGCTGGGCATGATCGATATATATGCTCCAGCTTGAGGGGGAGTGTTGAAGTTGGTGACCGGGCGGTCTGGCGGTTTATCTTGGCGGGTTGAAGACCGCGCGGTCTGGCGGTTTGTCTCAGTCGGCTTGGAGACCGGGCGGTCTGGCGGTCTTCCCTGGCAGTCTCTCTTCCTCTCTGGTGGTAGCCGTGCGGTTAGCCCTGCTGTCTAACCGCGCGGCTTGTGCGGTTTGTTTTGTATAGTCCGCTTGTCCTGTAAATTATAGTCCCACATCTCTTATTTGTATTCTCTCATCTCTCCTCCATTCTATATAAAGGAGGGCATACCTTTGTAATAGATATCTTTTTTGGATAATAAAATTTCAATTATTCAAAAGTTTATTCGCTTGTTCTCTACTTTTCGCTTCTTTTCTCTACTTTCTAACATCACCATTCGTCGAACTCAGTTCAGAGTATGACAGACTGAGTCAGTCAATGCCTAAAGTTAAAAGGAAGATTTTCCTAAGGAAAAAGCGTCAAGATAGCTGAGACAGCTGATAAGCTCAATGCAAAAGTGCTAAGAGAAATGTTGGTCTCAGTAAAACCGCTGAGACAGGAGTTTGTCTCAGCATAACCGCTGAGACAAGTGTTGCTCTAAGCATAACTGCTGAGACAAGTGTATGTCTCAGCTGAGAACAAGAAAGTGCTGAGACAGTTAAACAGAAAAATGGTTAAGGCAAAAAGTGTTGAGTGGAGGTTGCTCACTCAACGATGTCAACGCCTAGTGAAGATAGAATTATGTCTAAGGAGTTTGGCGTTGAGTGATGCTCATACACTCAACGTCAAGCAGTTGATAGCTGATAAAGCAAGTTGGCATTGAGTGAAGCTGAATCACTCAATGCCTAGAAACAGATTTCAAGTCTAAGTAATTTGGCGTTCAGTGAAGGTTACTCACTCAACGTCATGAGACAGTAAATCTGCCTAAGTGTTTTGGCGTTGAGTGATGCTTACTCACTTAACGCCTATGCTAATGTTATTTGATTTTTGGGTAAGTCCACAACTGATGACGTCAGCAAGTCAATAAGTTAACATATTTCAAATTAGTGGCTGGATGGCTACTGTACGCGACAAATGTAGTCGCAGACCTACTATACGACAGTTGGCATTAAAGCAAGGTTGTTGCTAGACATTAAATGTGCGGGGCCCACTACTTGAGATTGCTGCTGACAATTAAATGTTTGGGGGGCCCACTGCTCAAGAGCCATTTGTTCAAAACCAATAAAAAAAAGGTTTACTGAGGAATTCAACCTTCAGAGAAAATAAAAGAGATAGTTCTTCTTCTCTGTCATTATTATGGAGCTGAAGAACAGGAAGCTCAAGTCTACAAGACAGAGAGCGAGTTAGCTGTTGGAATCAACATCTTCAACAACAAAATAGCTGGTGTGATCTTCATCTATACGCGCAAGTTAGCTCAGAAGTATTCTCTGAGAAAAGGTTAGCAGCTTGGGCCGACCCTTGCTGCAGGTGTTTCACATACTCCGCCAACAAATCCTAAAGAACATTCTCTTGGGGAGCTGTGAAGAAGGAGATAGGGCTAAGCAGTTGGCTTGGTTCAAAAAGGTACAGAGAAGATGATCTACAAGTTACTTCCAGCATAGGCTAAGGAGATCTTCATCCTTATTGTTGTGAAGAAAGGAGTCGGGTTGGGATTCTCCCAGCTCAGGTTGTAGCAAGATCTGCTACAATTACTTCTCTAGCTCCAGCTAGATAAAATCCCTAGTACTAAGAAGAGGAAGGTAGGTCTAAGTATTCTCTCAGACCAGATTAGTAGACTCAGGAAATATATTTCCTGGAGTCAAGGCTGGGATGGGTTTATCTTAGTCTAGGTAGATTGGCACAGTGAAATTTCACCGGTAGACAATCATCACACCAACCCATATTCATTCTGTATGATCCAAGTGTGGATCTGTGCTATAGGGCTTAATTGCCTGAGGTAGGAGAGTGCTGCTCTCTGAGGTAGGATCCAAGTGTAGATCTGAGCTGTAGGGGTTAACTGTCTGAGGTAGGAGAGTGCTACTCTCTGAGGTTGGATCCAAGTACGGATCTGAGTTGTAGGGCTTAATTGCCTGAGGTAGGAGAGTACTGCTCTCTGAGGTAGGATACAAGTGGGGATCTGAGTGTATGGTGTTTTGGCCTGAGATAGGTGACAAGCTTGTCACGGAGCTGTAGGTGCCTGTAGGGACACTCAGGTAGATACCTGGAAGGTATTGAGCTGTAGGAGTGCTGCACCACTCTAAGAGTAGGGTTTTGTGCCTGAAGTTGTAGGGCTGAAAAGCCTGAGCTGTAGTCCTTAGAGATAATGCTGAGGTAGTTAGCTTGAGGGTCACTGAGTGTACGAGTATTGCAGAGCTCTGAGATAGGATCTTTGTGGATCTGAGGTAGGGCTGTCTTCCCAGCCTGAGTGTAGGGCTTAACAGCCTGAGGTAGGTGGTCTACTGACCACTGAGTTGTAAGCCTTTGTGGCTGAGAAGTAAGTCTTAGAGGAGACTTAGAGATCCCGCGGGATCTGAGGTGTAAGCTATTTGGTGCAAGTTTTGAAGAAGTGTCTAGTCTAACAAGATAGTTGGATAGGCGGGAGGGAAAGTGGATGTACCCAATTGGGGAACCACTATAAATAACTGTGTGTGTCTCTGTGTTGTTTTCATTATGTAGGTTGTGTATATCTTGAAAGCATAAAATAACTAAAAGCTAAATCTCTTAAAGAAGTAACTTAAAAGAACTTAAAACATACCAATAACCTATTCACGCCCCCCTCCCCTCTAGGTGATTTAACTATACGTGATTTAAAGACTTTCAACACTCGTATGGGTCAAACAAATATAATGCAATAGATGGAAGTCAATTCTGATCTTATTTGCTCAAAATGACATTTCAGGGTTAATATGTCAAACAATGTTACCTTAAATAGTTACTTTCACTAAATGAACTTGGATTCAAACAAAATAAGTTTTTGTACTAGTTTGGATCATGCGAGTCTAATGTAACTGACAGGAGTTAATTTTGGGATCATTTGCTCAAAATGACATTTCAAGGTCGTCTTCAAACTTCTAGGGTGCCTACTAGGTGGTTGAGTTGCCTTAATTAGGCCAGCTAGGAACTTAGTGACCCAATTATAAGTCGGGATGTCATAATTTGGATGAAGATTCATGATGTAAGACCCCTTTAATAACATACCCCAAGCCACTAACATTGACCAAAGTAGAGTCTTACTGCCCAAAACCACTATTTTACAGTGACACCAGCACAAAAGTTTGTTGCCACTATAATACGTTAATCCTATCAGCTAATTCATAATATAGACCAATCACTTAAGTGAAAAATGCTGAGTATAAAACCAATCCACATCATACTATGTAATAAAATATGTCTATACAAGAGATAAACATATCTAAGATGGAAGGGCTTATGCCTGAGTACATCATAAGAGTCAAAAAGGCTTATGCCCAACACAAAATAGAACTCTCTCTCACTCAAAATTGCAAAAGTACTAGTCATCATCGTCACTCGCATCGACCTGCCATAAAGTGGCAGTATGTCGCATAGACTCCTTAAATCCTACCATCCTGAGCAGTCGGTCCTCTAGGTTGTCATGCTGCTACCCCAGCTCCTGGTGTTCCTAAAATGATATAGTCACCAACCATTAATCAAAAAGAGTAAGGGGCGTCAGTATCCACTCACCCCTATGACTCCTAGGCACCAAGCAGAAGGATGGAAAGAAAAGGTATAATAGTAGCACCCCTATGACTCCTAGGCACCAAGCAGAAGGATGGAAAGAAAAGGTATAATAGTAGCAGTAAAAGTACAAGCAGGTGATGGTGGAACTAACTTGCAATTATATATGTAAAGGTACCCAATATATTATATTGTTGATGCCAAAAATATCATCACGCCACAATGTACTAACAAGAGGGGATGATTGATGAGCTTCCAGTTACTTTCAATCGTAAGCGAAGAGAAGAGAAGAAGAGAAGACCACTAGCCTACAACGAGACCAGTATTCGTCAGCTGCGGCAAATGCCTCTCTTGCAGCGGGCTTTCATTTGATTAATAAACATATATTACAGCTGTTTTGATACATGAAAATAGAAATGATACAACTATAACATAAGTAAGCAGATAGGAAAAGTAAGCTGCCCAGGCCACTCAGGCTGCAATCCAAGTCACCAGGTCACTGCCAAATCGCCCAAGCCGCCACCATACCGCGCAGGTCTCTTCCAGGTCATGCAAGACACGCAGCTCACTGCCCAGTCTGTGTATGTTGTGCGGATTGTTGTTCAGTTCACTGGTCTGCTGAGGTCGCCCAAACCACCCAATGAACAGTGGAGCTCAGAGCGCATTTCATGGGAGGTTAAGGAGTTTGAAGCCGTGGGTTTTAGAACCCCTCCCATTACATGTCGGGTGCCCCCTGAAGAGATATGGTGGCCAGTTTATAGGTCCATGGAGGAAACTTCTAGAACTGGCTCGATGACATCACCTCCGCCAGCTTGAGTAGACTAAAGAAGAGGTCGCCCCTGCTTGGGCAGATTGAAGAGGAGACCGCCCCTCTACTGAGCGGACTGAAGAGGGAGGCTGCAACTATTGGCAGTATGAAGAGGGAGGCAACCACTATGGGAATTCTGAAGAGGAGACCGCACCTATGTTAGTCGAACTGAAGAGGAGACCGACCCTCTACTGGGCGGACTGAAGAGGATAGGTCACCCCTGCTGTTGGCCAGACTAAAGAGGAGACTGCCCCTCTGCTGAACAAACTAAAGAAGATAGGCTGCACTAGCTGCTGGGCAGACTAAAAAGGAGACTACCCTTCTGATGGGGGAACTGAAGAGGCAAGCTGCCACTATGGGTGGCATGAAGAGGGAGGTCGACGCTATTGGCAGTCTGAAGAGGAGACCGCCCCTCTACTGGGCGGACTGAAGAGGAGACTTCCCCTCTGCTGTATAGATTGAAGAAGAGATCGCCCCTACTGCTGGCAGACTATAGAGGAGACTGGCCCTCTACTGGGCGGACTAAAGAGGAAGGTCGCCACTATGTGTAGTGTGAAGAGGGAGGCCGTCATCCTTGGCAGACTGAAAAAGGCAGACCGCACTTCCATAGAAAAAGAGTTATCGTCTGGTGATAGCATGCTTAGCCTATCAAACAGCACGACCTGCATAACAAGCACCTACTGCGTGGTCTTAGCAGACAGACTGATCAGACTGCAATAAAGAGGGCTATCGCCCGCAATTATCCGCAGACGCCGAGCGATAGTGTAGTTAGAGGAGTTTATCCGCATAATCACTAAAAGGGCTGAAAGACAGGTTGCGGACTCTAGGAGCGAGCTGGAGCAGGCCGTAACTTGCGAGCTAGCCACATTGGAGAGGATCGCCGATTTTTGGGTAAACACATATCATCTAAGCTAGAAGATCTAAAGAGGTATACCAGTGATAAATGATAGGTAAATAAAGTGCAGCATGTTTGTAAAGAAATAAAGAGCATCTACTTTAACATCACATAAGCATACCTTAACTTAAAAGAATTCTCATACAAACTTATCGGTTAAGGTTTCTAGTAAGTTACTCATCATATAAAAGTGCTCATACAAATTTATATGATGAGAATCTGCAAGAAATGAATGTTATGATATGCAATACAATGTTGATGCTATGTGTTAACCCCTCAGTCCGCAACATACTCCAAGTTCCCAAAGCCCCCATTCAGCAGGCGCGGACAGGATTTGTCCGTCCGCCCAGTCCGGCACTGTCACCAGTCGCGCCAAGGGTGATACTCCAGCGGCGGACGCAAAGCCCAGTCCGCTCAGTCCGCCGGCGCGTTGGGCAAGTCTCCAGCGGCGGACGCAGTATCTCGTCCGCCCAGGCCGCCAGCCTCCAGTGGCCGCGCCCAGCAGCAGTGGAAGCTCCAGTTCGCGAGCCCAGTCCGCCCCTTCTGTGCGGACTAGCGTGTTCTTTCTTTTTGCTTCCCGTCACCGCTGCCCGGTTCTCCTGTACCCCGGGCAGCCGGTTATTTTAGCCCTGCCCGCTTGGGCAGGCCCCCTATCCTATAAATAGGGGGGAGGTGGTGCACTCAAGGCACGCTGACTCGGACCTAGGAGCCTACTTGTTACAGGCTGCGGACTCGAATCCTGTGCCTTGCGGACTCCCCCTTGCTCTACTTCCCTCAGTCTTTTCTTTTCACTTGTAACCCACTTCTTCTTCAATCAAGGGAAAGCCCGTCGCAAGAGAGGCATTCAGGCCGCGACGGGCGAAGTCTGTTGTTGTCGTGGTTCACGGCCCTGCTCCTCTTCCAGCTCTCATCCGCTTAGTAGATCGCTGCTCGTAGTCTCCCCTTTTTCCCGTGTTCGAACAGTTAGCTCGGTGTGCTCGACCCCCTTGTGTTTTCGTGCATCAACAGTTAACACGCGGCCTTCAGATTCGAGTAGTGTTTTGAAATCAGCGGACACAAGATGTCAGACCGCAGAGCCCGCTCTTCAGACCGCTCCAGCTCTTCAGAAGACTCCCTTTGGGACGCGATTGAACAAGCTCGCCTTGAGGCCGAGCAGTCTCGCCGGCAGACCGACCAGCGTCTTGACACAATCAGCCAAGCTCTGCTTGCATTGGCTCAACGGCTTGCTCCTCAGGCCGCAGCGGACCCAGCGGACTCGCCAGTCCGCCAGACCCCAGCTCGCCGAACTCCGCTTCGGCAGTCGTCAGCAACTCCCCGGAACGCTGCTCAGTCCGCTGCCCCTCTGCGCCCTCAAGAGGAAGAGTTTGCTTTCAGAGAATTCTTCAGAGAAGCTGCTAGGGGCACTCCTGCCCGCCAACTTCACTTTGCTGATCGCCAGTCCGCCGAGCCCGCGGACTCCTCGGCTCCAGTCCGCCCTTTCTACCCTGCAGAATTTGACACCCCGTCTCCCTTTGTTGACCGAATTCGATGGGAATCAGCTCCAAGCAACTTCAGGGAGCCTCGCATCCCTTCCTATTCGGGGACGACAGATCCAGTTTCCCATCTCCAGGCATTTGAGGGGGCAGTAGCTTTGAGATGCCTCACAGATGCCATCAAGTGTAAATTGTTGGTTACCACTCTTGAAGGGCAAGCGAGAGAATGGTTCTATGAGCTGCCTTCGGGCACTATTTCTTCCTTTGCAGAGCTCCGTAGCCAGTTACTGCTGAGGTTTGCTACCTCAAGGAAGAGGAAGAATGGGCCAGCTGCCCTATTCGAGATCAAGCAGAGGGATAATGAATCGGTAGCACGATTCGTTGATCGCTTTCAAAGAGAAATCCAGGGGGTGAGGAATGTGAACCCCGACTATTACAAAGTTGCCTTGATCCACGGCCTCCGGGAAGGCCCTCTGAAGTTCAAAGCAACCACCAAGGCTCCAGAAACCTATCAAGAGTTGATCGCCATGGTCAACCGCTTCATAGAAGGGGAAAATGCCAATCCGACCTATGTTTCATCCCTGACAGCTAAGGCTGAAGGAGGGGATGCCTCCGCTTCTTCTTCTCGTGGCAGCCCCCCTCGTCCAGACTTCCAGCCTCCGTCTCAAAGAGGCAGAAACTTCCGCAACAAAAAACCTTTCCAAGGCCATCAACAGTTTCACGAGCAGAGACTGCCGTTGGCCGCCGCTCCCGCAGTTCCTTTGCAAGCTCTTCCCATCCTCCAGCAGGCAGCCTTGCCTGCCCCGTGCCAATATGATGAAAGTCCCATGGAGGACCCTGCAGATCTGGACCTTGACGAAGTCATTCAGATCCTGCAAAGGTCAGGAGAGAGGAGGCAAGGGCCTCAAAAGATGTGGAAGCCGAGGGATAATTCACAATTCTGCCAATTCCACAAGGAAAAGGGCCATCTGACAGAGGACTGCAAGGTCCTTCGTGCGCTGATTGATAAGTTGCTTGCCGAGGGCAAGATTGACCTGACCAAGAAGGATTCTCCTTCCTCGTCGAAGCCATCCACCTCGAAAGGCAAAGAGGTAGCTGAGGTTTACCAGGAGTGTGTAGATGTGGAGGATGAAGGCCGTCTGGGGCCGATCAACGTCCCAGTGGAATGCTTTGATGCAAATGATGAAGGGATTCTAGGGCGCCTCTTCTTCATCCATGGTGGAGCTGGGACCGAGTCCACCCGGAAATCTTCAATTTCAAGGGTCACCCAGACAGAGGTGGCCTCTTCTTCCGTCACTCCTCCAAGGGAAGTCGTCACCTTTGGTCCAGAAGATCTTCCTCGTACAGCCAATCCATTCGATGATGCAGTCGTAATCCAGGCTGGTATTGGGGACTTCACAGTGGACAGAATTCTTGTTGACACGGGCAGTTCAGTCAACCTCCTCTTCAAGTCTACCTTCGAGGCCCTGAGGACCGGAAAGCCTCTGCTTTCCATTGAGGGGCCGCTCTATGGATTCTCAGGAGAGAGGAAAGAGGTGGAGGGCAGCGTCACCTTGCCAGTAAAGCTTGGAGGGGCAACAAAGCAGATACAGTTCATAGTGGTCGACGCCCCCAGCAGCTATCATGCCATCTTCGGCAGGCCCCTGCTGAACAAGTACCAAGCAGTAATTTCCACTTATCACCTCGCCATCAAGTTCTTTGCCGATGGGAGGATGTGCCGGGTCAGGAGCGACCCAAGGAGAGCAAGGGAGTGCTACGTTCGCACTGTCAACATGGTTGAAGCTTCCCTTGCTCCAGCAGAGGCTGCAGAGGCCCCTTCCAGTTTGAAAGTTGCTGCTGATGAAGGTGCTCACCTGGAACCTGCCCAGGTGACGCAAGGAGTCCCCATTGCTGAAGGGGAGGAGAGGAAACTCTCCATCAACTCGGAGCTTCCTGAAGATCAAAAGGCTGAGTTGATTTCCTGCCTGCTGAAGAACCTGGATGTCTTTGCCTGGTCAGCAGAAGACATGCCGGGGGTGGATCCTGATGTAGCTTGCCACCATCTGAATGTCGATCCCAGCTGCAAGCCCATCCAACAGAAGAAGAGGGACGTAGCAACAAAGCTTGCAGAGCCAATAAGGGAGGAGGTTGCAAAACTCCTCAAGGCGAATTTTATTAAAGAAGTGCAATATCCCACCTGGATTTCAAATGTTGTAATGGTTAAAAAACCAGGGGGAAAGTGGCGAATGTGTGTAGACTTTACAAAACTTAATAAAGCATGTCCTAAAGATTGCTACCCCCTGCCTCGGATAGATTCTTTAGTTGATTCCGCGGTAGGATACTCTTACATGAGTTTTTTGGATGCGTTTTCTGGTTATCACCAGATAAGAATGCATAAGGCCGACGATCCTCACACGTCGTTCATAACTAACGATGGATGTTATTGCTATCTTGTCATGCCCTTTGGGATTAAGAATGCTGGCGCGACCTATCAACGGATGATGGACCGTGTGTTTAACCATCAAAAAGGAAGAAACCTAGAAGTGTATGTAGACGATCTTTTGATTAAAAGTAAATCGTTTTCGCTGCACTTGCTAGATCTAGCAGAGACGTTCGCTACTCTGCGTAGATACAAGATGAAACTCAATCCTTTGAAGTGTACTTTTGGAGCAAGTAAGGGGAAGTTTCTTGGTCATCTCCTTACTCCGGAGGGACTTGCCCCCAATCCCGACAAGGTAAAAGCTATTCTTGAAATGCCTACCCCTCGTTCACCGAAGGAAGTTCAGCAGTTAGGGGGAAGGCTGGCAGGTCTTGCAAGATTCCTCTCTCGGGTTGGAGATAGGAGTGCCCCCTTTTTCAAAACTCTCCGCGGTGCATCCAAGTTTGAGTGGACAGAAGAGTGCTCTCATGCTTTTGAGCAGTTAAAGATGCAGCTCACCTCATCGCCTCTGCTTCAGAGTCCCCGGCCAGGAGAGGTTCTTTTCTTGTATCTAGGGGTTGGCCCTGAGGCCGTCAGCTCCGTTCTCCTTCGGGAAGAAGGCAGAAAGCAGTTTCCAATCTACTATGTCAGCCATATCTTGAAGAGTGCTGAAACGCGGTATCCGATCTTGGAAAAGTTAGCCTTGGCACTGGTCATGTCAGCTCGCAGGCTCCGTCCATACTTCCAAGCACATTCAGTCCAGGTCATCACCGATCAACCTTTGAAGGGTGTGTTGGAAAGGCCCGAGCATTCCGGCAGGCTAGCTAAGTGGGCAATAGAGCTAAGTGAATTTGAAATTTCTTATGTGCCCAAGACAGCCATCAAAGCTCAAGTCCTAGCAGATTTTCTGATTGACATGCCAGAGTCCAGTTCTGATCAGGCAGAAAGGTCACCTTTGGCTTGGACCATCTATGTTGATGGTGCCTCAGGCAGAAGTTCTTCTGGAGCAGGAGTGGTCCTCATCAATCCAAATGGAATCAAGCTAGAGCAGGCCATCAAGTTCTACTTTCCAGTAACAAATAACCAGGCCGAATATGAATCCCTGCTAGCAGGCTTGAGGCTCGCGAGGGAATTAGGGGTCGATCATGTCCACATCAAAACTGATTCTCTTGTAATGGCGTCGCAAGTCCTTGGCAACTTTGAAGCAAGGGAGCCAGTCTTGAAAAAGTATCTAGCTCTTGTGAAAATAGAAATCGGCAGGTTTAAAAGCTTCACCATCGAACATATTCCTAGAACAGAGAATGAGGAGGCCGATTTTCTCTCTAAGCATGGGATACCTTCAGGAGGCACAACTTCCGAGCTCTTCCGCCCGGCAGTGGTGGAAGGAGATCTGATGCAAGTCGACCAGCGAGTCTCTTGGATGGACCCGTTCATCCTTTATCTATCAACAGGAAATTATCATCATACAGTTAGAGACAAGAAGAAGTTCAGAATAAAAGCAGCTCACTACTTTCTAGTGGCGGGAATCCTTTATAGAAAGACCTTCCTCTCAACCATGGCCCGATGTGTTTCAGAAGAAGAAGCTCACACCATTTTGCAAGAAGTTCATTCAGGAGAGTGTGGAAGTCACTCTGGAGCAAGAACTCTTGAAAGACGAGTCCTACGGCAAGGGTATTTCTGGCCCACAATGAAGAAAGACTCAGAGATCTGTGCCAGAAGGTGTGTTCAATGCCAGAAGTTTGCTCCGCTTCAGCACCAAGCAGCTCAGTCCCTCAGGTCGATTGCAACTCCTTGGCCCTTTGCGGTTTGGGGAATGGATCTCATTGGTCCTTTTCCCTTGGCAAGCGGGCAACGGCGTTTTATCATCGTAATGATCGACTATTTCAGCAAGTGGATCGAAGCCAAGGCATTGGCCAAGACAACGACTCAGATCGTCAAGAACTTCATTTGGGGAGAAATTGTATGTCGGCACGGGATACCAATGGCAATAATCACTGACAATGGGCCACAGTTCAACAATTCAGAGATGATAGATTTTTGCAGACAGATCGGAACAGAGCTGCGTTTTGCATCAGTTCATCATCCCAGAAGCAATGGCCAGGTGGAAGCTGCCAACAAGCAGATCCTCAACTTGCTCAAGAAGAAAGTGCAGAATCTCAAGGGCAGTTGGGCCGATCAGCTTCCATCAGTCCTCTGGTCCCTTAGAACAACGCCATCATCCGCAACCGGGGAGACTCCTTTCAAACTCTCTCATGGCTCAGAGGCACTCATCCCGATTGAATTTGAAGTCCCATCACCCAGAGTGCTGCTTGCAAGAGAAGGTGTTGATGATTGGGCTGAGTTGAATAATGAGGAGATGAGGTTCAGCTTGGAACACATCGAGGAGGTCAGAGATCAAGCGGCTGTAAGGCAGGAAGAGGTTAAAAGAAGGATGGCCCGTTACTTCGATCAGAATGTAAGGATCAAACACTTCCAAGTGGGAGATCTAGTTCTAAAGAAGGTCGATGCTGCTGCAAGAGCTGGTTCAGTTGGAAAGCTTAATCCAAATTGGGCCGGCCCTTTTGTCGTCAAAGAAACATTAAAGAGCGGCGCTTATCGCTTGCAGACGTACGAAGGAGAGGATATACCACACACGTGGAGTGGGGATGACCTCAAGCGGTTCTATTCTTAAAACCTCCTCCTACTTTTTGTATTCTCTTCAAAAATTGTTATGAATAGAAACTGCTTGCTAACACTTCTTCGAGTGTTTTGTTGTAATCATAACAGATAAGGCGCTAAGAGAGATTTCAAAAACGGTTCTACACCCGAACCCCTTCTTTCTTTCTTATGCTTTCTTTGCAAATACATTTTCTTAATCAAAGAATCCGTACTAACACCTTTTTCTAGTGTTTTCTCTCACTCCCAAAGACCTATAACGGTTCCCTGATACCAGGAGACATCGCCGAGTTCAGCTAGACCTCCCCTAGAGCCGTTGTCATTAGCGTAACACCACGAAGACCACGTGTTGCGGGGAGATTTCGCACCGTGTAGTGGGAGCTTGCAGGCTCTAGCGCGGTTGGATTCTGGACTTCGGATCCCGGTAGGTACCTGACCCCACCTTTGCATTATGGAGGGCAAGGTGGGTGTAAAGCTCTACCACGCCGCTTTTGGGATATTGTTACAACTTCGATGATCGCGTGAGGAAAGTATGCCGTTCCGGCTCACCTGCCCGCGGGTCATCTTAGCTTGTAACTCTCGAACACTCCATGGTACCCTCAAGCAGTGCCTGCGGGAGACCCATAGCTTAGACTGTACTCGAGGCAAGAGGGCAGGGAACCGTTCCGCCAAGTGAGCATCTTGCTCTTCGCAGGGAATTTTTTGGGTTGATTCTATAGCTTGTAGCCCGGTGAGGAAAGTATGCCGCTCAGGCTCACCTGCCCACCTGGTCGCGAGTTATAGGTCATTTCTGTTTTTAGCGGACTGCTTTTCTCTGTCCGCAGAGTCCGCTTTTTTGGGTTGATTCTATAGCTTGTAGCCCGGTGAGGAAAGTATGCCGCTCAGGCTCACCTGCCCACCTGGTCGCGAGTTATAGGTCATTTCTGTTTTTAGCGGACTGCTTTTCTCTGTCCGCAGAGTCCGCTTTTTTGGGTTGATTCTATAGCTTGTAGCCCGGTGAGGAAAGTATGCCGCTCAGGCTCACCTGCCCACCTGGTCGCGAGTTATAGGTCATTTCTGTTTTTAGCGGACTGCTTTTCTCTGTCCGCAGAGTCCGCTTTTTTGGGTTGATTCTATAGCTTGTAGCCCGGTGAGGAAAGTATGCCGCTCAGGCTCACCTGCCCACCTGGTCGCGAGTTATAGGTCATTTCTGTTTTTAGCGGACTGCTTTTCTCTGTCCGCAGAGTCCGCTTTTTTGGGTTGATTCTATAGCTTATAGCCCGGTGAGGAAAGTATGCCGCTCAGGCTCACCTGCCCACCTGGTCGCAAGCTATAGATCATTTCTATTATGAGCGGATTGGTTTTCTGTATCCGCTCAGTCCGCAGGGTACATATTCAAGTTTATTTTCCTGTTATAAGCGGATTGGTTTCTTATATCCGCTCAGTTCGCAGAATGATTTTCATGTTATAAGTTTCGATCACTTCTATTGTGAGCGGATTGGTTTTCTGTATCCGCTCAGTCCGTAGAATGATTCTCGCATTATTTGATAAGTTCATCAATGAGCTTTTATATTATGTGCGGTCTGGCTTGCGGACTACAGCTATAACTAAGTACCCCAGGCATTATTATCAGCTGGCTGTTCTCTGAAGCGGATGATGAATGAGTTGATGTCTAAATACTTTAATCAACAAGGTTCACTGTAAATAATATATCATGCGGACTGCAAGAGAAACTCGACAGAGTCCGCCTGAGTTTCTTGGTCCAAAGTGGAACAATATTCTCTAATCAGCAAGATTCGTTATAAATGACATATATCGTGCGGACTTCAATTGGAGCTAAACAGCGTCCGCCTGCTATTGTTTTTCTTCTAAAGGCAAACAGCAATTATTTCTAATCAGCAAGTTAAAAAGCCCAAGTTTATTAGCATGACACGCGGACTGCTAAATATCGGTGCGGTGAGCGTGGAAAAAAGAACATTGCAGAAAGCACACATGCCAAAAAATATCCTTTCTATTTCTTCAAAAAATTTTTACATCATTCAAAATGTTCGGCGGACTGCAATCTTGCGTCCGCCACTTTTTACAAGTAAAATTACAAAATGTATACATATGCATTGATCATCAGTCAGTCCGCTGTCTCTTCTCAGCAGGTGCAGGGCTGTCACCAATGATGTCGACATCTGGAGAGTAGCCCCCCGAGCTGCTCCCACTGCTACCTGACCCTGAACTAGTGGCGGACCCGCTATGCGAGCTGCCAGTAGCAGAGGAAGAAGCAGAAGAGCCGGACTCGGCGGACAGATCCTCTCCTCGCCGGCTTGATTCGGCATTGTCCGCAGGGACTTGCTCTTCACCTTGAGAGCCTCCGTCTTCTTCTTCGTCTTCATCATCTTCCTCGACAACCTCTTTTCCTTTTTTGGCTCTTTCCATCGCCGCGACCTGAGGGGCCAGCTCAGGAAAGATCTCCAGGAAGGGGACGCCGCTCACTCCTTCCTTCATGAGGCCGTCGCAGGCAAGCCGCTCAACAGCAACCTCAACTGTCTCCATCACAAAAGGGAGCGTGGCGGCCCGGAATTTAGTGTTCTCCAAATCATAGGCGACCTGCAAAAGCAAGATTGCAAACTCAGACAGATCGCGGCGAATAGCAAATCCAGATCGCGGCGAATTCAACTCACCGCCAGCTCCTCTCTTTGCCGGGCATTCCTTTCTCCCAGCCGCGCGTTCCTTTCCCTCAGCGCTTCATTATCTTTCTGAAGCTGTTCATTTTTCCTCAACATGTCTCTGGCCAGAGTGGCAACATAATGATTTGTCACCGCGCTGTTCGCAGAGGCCTGAGAGGCCAGCAGAGGGAGGTCGGCGGCGGGCACCTTCTTCAGTTCGCTCAAGTTGCGCTTTCCGTAGAGAGTGGAGAGCGCAACATGGGCGTGGCGCGTTATCCGCGGACTCCTCCACGAGGGAAGTGCGGTGGATAAGCGGACATGCTTCTCCTTGCTGTGCCAATGGACCATAGGGTTCCCCCTAAGGTCCCTCTGGCTGATGCCAAAGCCGGACATGGAGAAGCTTTCGGAGGAGGAGTAGTCCGCAGCGACATCCCCTTCCTCCTTCCTCTTCTTTGCAACCGCTTCTTTCTTCTCCTTTTGTGTAGGAACAAAACGGCTTGGCGTCTGCGGCAGGTTGGCGGGCACCGCCAAGGTCGCTGCAAAAAGAGAACCGGTTAAAAAGCATGGTGGCGGCGGATACAAAAGCTGAGTCCGCTAATACTTACTGTCCTCAGGCGTGACGTCCGCTAAGCTCGCCAGCAGCGGAAGGTAGTGCTCAATATCAAGCCTGGCGTTGGCCAGGAACTCGACAATTGCGGACTCCATTTCGTTCAGCTGCACGTTTTTGAAAGCAGAGTCCGCGCGCACTTGCGGATAAGTGTGCGCGAACCCCAGGTCGCCCTCAAAGATTAAGAACCTTGAGGTCCAGTTGTGGATCTTGTTTGGAAGACCCACTACTTTCATCCCCCTGCAATAGAAGTAAATTACACCCTTGTAGGGGCGGCCTCCAGAGGCAGTTATGGAGCGGACAGAGAATATTTTTCGGAAGATGTTCATTGAGAAGGCAATCCTTTCAGATCGCAGGTAAGAGAGGAAGCTGCAGATCGCAGCGACGGTATTCGGCGCGAGCTGGCCTGGGACCATCCCGTAGTGCTCGAAAATTGCGGCAAGCTCCCATAAGAGCGGGAACTTGAATCCGTTGTCGAAGTGATCAACTGGAATGGCGATCTGGGTCGCCGTCGAGAAGTTCAATCTTTCCTGGTGTGCGGGTAGGCGGACAAGAATGTTGGAGTCCGCCATCTTCCTCTCAACAAAAGCCGCCAGATCAGCCTCTTTCAAAGTGCATTTTTCTGTGGTCGGCAGAGTGGAAGGCGACTGCAGCATCAGTACGCGCGGACACCATGTTGCAGGCCGCAGGGTTTCGTTTACTTCAGGAATTTCCTACATAGAGAAAGCAGAAGGCAGTATTTATAGATAAAGTTCCTGACAGCTTTTTGGCCAGTCCGCGCAGGTCGCATATTCAATCCGCACAGTCCGCGAAAAATTAAAAAGCAGCCAAACAAATAACGCGGATACAAAGACAAATTAACATTCCAAGGGAAATTCAGGGCCAAGTCGCGGGCGTCGCAGCTTCCTATCCGCTCAGGTCGCGTATTTTCCCACCTGCAGGTTAGCAAGAAGCGGACACAGCGCTAGTCCGCACAGTCCGCCACAGATCATGCCAAAGATAAAGCTACATAAGAATAGCGGACATATAATCTGGATCCGCACAGATCAAACAGAATTCAGTTCACAGCACAGCATCGTTTGAGTAATCATACAAACAATATACATTTAACCAGATAAGTTCAAGGAATTGCGGACTCAGCGATCCCTGTTTTCCGTCCGCGCCGGCTTTTCTGCTCTGTCCCTGCATAGATGAGCCGCCTGATCGCTTATCTGAAGAATTTCACTGTATACCCGGCAGAGATGGTGATGGATGACGTTTATAGTCCGGTGCATATGGGCGGCTTCCCGGTCAACTCGACTGAGAGGCACCATTGGCTCCGCTGCCGGCCTCGGCTCCTCATCCGCGGGCTGCTGGCCACCTGCCGGTGCCGCGATCTCAGGAGGAACGCGATCTGACGCCCGCGGCCTCTGCTCAGCGACCTCAGCAGTCCGCTTCTCCTTTCCTTCACGAGCCGACGCCAAGTGCTTGCCTCTGTAGTATCGGACGTCATCCGCGAGCCTTTTCTTTTCCCTTTCAGACCTCTCCAGCGCCCGCGAGATGCTGGCGACCTGGTCTTTGAGGGCCTTCTCGCGTTCTGCGAACGCTTTCTCGCGCGCCGCGGACGCCCTCTCGCGCTCCGCCGCTTTCTCTAACTCTGCTTTGACACATTGCATTTCAGCTTCAAATTTCTTCTCTAACTCTTTTATCATACTCAGGCTGGGTGGCTCATCTTCCGCGGACTCCACATGTGAGACCGCGTCGGCACCAGTGTTGGGTGTGACCACGATCTCGCCACTCTCTATGGAGCCCGGCAGCGACTTTCTACCTGCAACAAATAAAGTCAAACTTCGCATTCAAAGGCAGTTCGCGGCGGACTAAAAGAAAGGATAAAAGATCACTTTTAGATATAGCGGCAGCGAGTTTCCGACTATCAAAGATGATTGGCCGCCTTGCCCGCTCTGGGTCAAAGGCGCTTAACCGCTTCTTCCATTCACGGTGAACCCTTGCTCTTCTCTCGGCAGCCGCACTTGTTGAGACCACGATATCGTCCGTCTTGGTGATAATTTTGATCGGTCTTGACGTCCGCGGCGGCGACCTGTAAAGCCACTTGCGCTGAAAGTATTTGGGCGCCGGCTGAAGTTTACCTGACCGCATCAGCTCCGCCGCAATCCTCAGATCCTCAGCAGCTTTGTCCGCCGCGGCCTGCTTCGAGGCTGCCTCGACCGCGGCAACATGAGCAACGATTTGCTTCTTTTGCTCCTCTATCTTCTCCTTCAGCCTCTCCCTCTCCTCTTCCTCCGCAGCGGACAAGGAAGGGAGTTCGTCACCCTTATCTCCAGCAGTCCCTGCCTCATTCTGCTGCAGCATAACCAGCAAGGAGTCCTGGATTAAGTCAAGTTGATCGACGTCTATAGAATCAAATATCTCATCCATGGAAAGACTCACCGTTGAGAGGGAATTCTCTCCCTGGATTTGGGCCTCCGGAGTAACCAAATCGCCGTCTGGAACTTCTTTGTCGCGCGGCCTGTGTTGTAAGTCCGCTTCCCCAGTCCGCTTGGAGATGTTCTTCTCCTTCATAGCGCGCAGCCTCCTCTCAACCCGCTCAGCGACGGTCTCTCCGTCTCTCTTCCTCTTCTTCCTCTTGGCGGTCTTCTCAGCAGCATCCGCAGCGGACCCCCCTAAATCAGGCTGGTCAGCGCGGACAGGTTCAGGATTCACAGCAGACAATGCCTTTGAGGGCGCGTTGTCCTCTACCTCAGTCCGCCGGTCTTCTTCGTCCAAGTCAACGATTTGCACCGAGGCATTGGGGGAAGATATGTCAGTCTCCATGTGTTCGCCAGTAGTGTCCGCCGAGGTCGCAGTCTTCTGAGAAGGGGCGGAGTCCGACAAGGTTGCCATCTTCTCACTCCTCAATGGTTCGGCGTCGACTACGGCATCCTTGCGAGCAGAAACATCGACGTGGCGGACTGCTTTCTCCGCAGGCTTCTCGTTCTGGGAGTTTTCTCCTGCGAGGCGGACAGGATCTTGTCTTGCCGGCCTCTTTGCAATTTTCTTGGTCTTCACTGGCGTTGACGGCTCCGAGTCGCCTTTGGCAGTGAAGCTAGAGAGGAATGTACCAAGTCTTGCCATGCCGGACTGGAAAGTGGAGACCGCAAGTGGTGAGTATCGCCCCGTGTCGATCAAGATTCTCAGCAGATCCAGGCCCTCCAGCGATATTTATAGCTTTGGCGGCATTTTCGAGGTTTGCGGACTCGGCGGTTAAAGAAACATTTTCGAAGTTTTTCTGGAAACTTAAAAATGTGCGGGGATTATGTTAACCCCTCAGTCCGCAACATACTCCAAGTTCCCAAAGCCCCCATTCAGCAGGCGCGGACAGGATTTGTCCGTCCGCCCAGTCCGGCACTGTCACCAGTCGCGCCAAGGGTGATACTCCAGCGGCGGACGCAAAGCCCAGTCCGCTCAGTCCGCCGGCGCGTTGGGCAAGTCTCCAGCGGCGGACGCAGTATCTCGTCCGCCCAGGCCGCCAGCCTCCAGTGGCCGCGCCCAGCAGCAGTGGAAGCTCCAGTTCGCGAGCCCAGTCCGCCCCTTCTGTGCGGACTAGCGTGTTCTTTCTTTTTGCTTCCCGTCACCGCTGCCCGGTTCTCCTGTACCCCGGGCAGCCGGTTATTTTAGCCCTGCCCGCTTGGGCAGGCCCCCTATCCTATAAATAGGGGGGAGGTGGTGCACTCAAGGCACGCTGACTCGGACCCAGGAGCCTACTTGTTACAGGCTGCGGACTCGAATCCTGTGCCTTGCGGACTCCCCCTTGCTCTACTTCCCTCAGTCTTTTCTTTTCACTTGTAACCCACTTCTTCTTCAATCAAGGGAAAGCCCGTCGCAAGAGAGGCATTCAGGCCGCGACGGGCGAAGTCTGTTGTTGCCGTGGTTCACGGCCCTGCTCCTCTTCCAGCTCTCATCCGCTTAGTAGATCGCTGCTCGCAGTCTCCCCTTTTTCCCGTGTTCGAACAGTTAGCTCGGTGTGCTCGACCCCCTTGTGTTTTCGTGCATCAACACTATGCTTAATATAAGTGCAAATCATACACACAACTTTATACACACATGATGGGCGAGATTCATTCTTGCGCATGATTCTAAACTGATAAGACAAGTGTACATATCGTTCTAGAGTATAGGATCAAGTGTCATATTAGACTTGGGGCCTGTTGAGTACTTCTACTCATGCAAATTAATATTATTTTATCGGATAATAAAAAGAGTGAAATTAAACTTTAGCTAGAAAATAAACTAAAAGATGGCACTAGATCTAGACTCACTTGAATTAAAATAGACTTTCATGAAATGATACAAGTACACACTCCCAATGTAAGACCCCCTTTTTTTTTCTTTTCAACACCGGGGTCTTAGGCCCAGAACCGCCGTTTTGCGGTGACTCCTTCACGACCTGAAGGGTCATCACCACAAAGCGCTGATTCTGCCGGCCATTTCGATCACAGAAAAGTAGCATAAAGAAGTAAATGGAAACTTGCAGTCCACAGAAAATCACATATCAGTAAATAAGTCTCCACGAAGGGAGTGTCCACAGAATAAAACATTCGAGCAGCAAATACGGGCTTATGCCCGGTACATCATATCTTCACTACAAAATCACTCATGCAGAAGCAAAAGCAGAAAAACTACTCAAGGTCGAGACTCACGGTCCCGGCTGTATGAACTCCGGAGCTAGACTGCCCCACCTCCAAGCGCACCGGTCTCTGGGGCTGCTCCTCCATGCTGGTCTCCACGATCCCCTAAATGATGCGGTTCGAAAACCGTTAGTCTAAAATACTAAGTCCTATCATCCCCCGCCACTTCCCCCACGGCCCCTAGGCACCGAGCGGAGAGGAAGAAAGGGGAGGACTTGAAGGTGGAGAATATCAAAAATAGATGACAGCGGACCTATACTAGCAATTCTATAACATGTATAGACAATAAGCTGAAATATGAAAAGTAACCTTCACTTATGCGAGAACACATAAGCCAAGGGGTCTTCTGCAAGGCTCCCATCGTATAAAAAGGTCCCATACCAATTTATACGTTGGGGTGTCGGTTATCAAACAGCAGTAAATATATATATCAAAATTAACCTTAATTTATAAACTTGCCCACACAAGCTTATAGACCAAGGGGTCGTTCAGCAGGTCCTAAAGTATAAGCGTCCCATTCCACTTATACATTAGGTGTCAGGGTTAAATGAATCGATTATGCTATGACATACAAGTGGGTATGATAGATCATGCAAGTGCAACACACACACCCGACTCTGTGCACACAGACCTTTAGTTCCCCCTTTCTGGAGCCGTAACCTCCCAGGATACCTCCGTAGTGGCAGACGGAAGTGGTGGGTTGCGCCTCGCCCACCGCTAAACCATAAAGCACTACCGGTCAGACCTATCGTACGCCTCAACGCTTGGTGCACGAAGCGGACTCCTGCGTACTCTTGCCGGCTGGCGCACCGGACTTCTGTTGGCGAAGTGTGAACCACACTTGACGAGTCAACGAATTGGCGTCGGTGCATCGACCCTCCAATACCGAAGACCCACCACCTTAATTTCCTTTCCTTTATGCACATGCAAGTTTAGCGTAATCAAAAACCCGAGCCGAAGCTCCCCGGACCAACACGTCTGTCACAAACAATCGAGTCGAAGCTCCCCGGACCCAAAGTCGGTCTTTTAATCATCCGAGCCGAAGCTCCCAGCTAACTTCTGGTGCCAACAGTGTTTGTGAAATGTGCAACCCTAATTACTAAGTTACTCTTTTCAGCTTGTTAAAACAGTTTACGTTAACCCAGGACTGCCCCCGGTATTCCCTGTGAAGGGCTCTCAAGGGGCACTAGGAACTATGTTGGGATTACGCCAAGCGTTCCCTTTCGCAAGGTACTTATTTTGTTATTGGTTGATTCCCTTACCCATTCCTTCCTCATGTTACGATAGGCTAATCCTAGGGTGATTTGACTCCACTCACCTCGGGGAGGATGATCTTTCGTCGGACCCGAGCGCCTCTAAACCCTAGACAAAATAACATCCTACTCACTTATCTTCCAAGATGCACCGAATTCTATTTATCCTTCCAGCAACCAATCAAGACCCATCACATGTGCTCTAATTCATGTCCCAAATGATTCCCTGCAGTTTTACTAAATGCAGACCACTTAAGCTATATAACCCGTAAAAAGGGAAGTATGTCATATGATCACCCAATGCTCATGTAATAATTATTAGAGGTCTATATGGGCATATGTAAACTGAATCCACAATCTTCTAATTTTTAAAATTTAAATGCTAATTTATTTATTTATTTTAAAAGCCAAAAGCTCCAAGGTTGAACAGTAAGTGCAAGATTTAAGCAAGATAAAACTCCACTAAAATTATGATAAATGCAAGATGGGTAATAATCTTAAAATCCAGAATCTCCAAATTTTCCAGTAAGATTTTAGCCCTTAAATTTTATTTCCAATTTGTGCCAAAATAATTCATTAAAAGGGGTTGTACAATAAAAAATACTTCCAAAAATTCAGAGCAAATTTCAGGATGATGGTAAGGGCACATAAAACCTCTATGTAAACTTTCATAATTTGTTTGAAAGAATTATCCCCCAAATTAATTAATTATCCTATTCTCAAAAATATGGTCTTGTAAAGAAAGTTCTGCAAACAGATCTCTAAAAATTATAAATAAATTTCTACAAGTACTTTTTGGCCTAAGTACCTCAAAACCTAAGCCTCATGATTTTTAAACAGATATATCATCAACAAAGAATTTTCTTTACCAAGGCCCGTTTCTGAAATTATTGAAGGAAGTACCAAGTAAAATTAATTGAAAATTGTGATAAAATTCAGAGATGACCAACTAGCCTTATAATAACCTCTGACCAAGTTTCATCATGTTTTAAAGCACATAACCTCCATAATAAAATCAAACACCATTTTGGGCCTTTTGGTTATTAACAAATAAAGTACCAAGAATAAAATCCCTAAAATTCTACAAATATTACCAGAGGTTCTAGGTGGCCTAAAACCTATTCTACCCAAGTTTCAAAACATTTGGGAAAGGTTTAGTGGCTGGATCCTCAAATTTGTGCTCCTACCCTAAAACTAGGGTTAGGGTTATGAGGTGTCTACCTTGCACCAATTCTTCTAAAGTTCCTACCAGAGATCTCAGGTTACATTACCATAAAATCCACTGGGTTTCCAAGGCCATGCAAGGGCATTTGCCCCCATGTCCTTCACAACCCTCAAAAGTCCTTCCTTAGGGTTTGAGGTTGAACCCTAGGGCAAATCAAGCCTAAATCATCCCATTTTCCTTAAGGGGGTGACATTGGCCATGCCAAGTCAGTGTCCAAAACCTCAGCCTCTGTTGAGGGGAGGGGACCACCCTAAGTCCATAGTGCACTTTTAATCAAAAATGCCCTCTTAAGGCCAAACTAGGGTTTGGTGATTCCCTAACCAAAACCTATCCAAATGTGCTCATAATTTGTACAGAACTAGGTCTGGAAGCCAGGGACGACTCCCCAAAATTTGGGAGGGTTTGGAGGTAATTTGACCACTTAATTAACTTACCCTAGCTTTATTAAATAAAAGCAAAAACCTTAGGAAAAGTGTCTCCACAAATTCTGAGTTTTGGGCAGGCCCTAGGTATAGCTAGGTTAGGCTCCCTGCCAAAATTGCAATTGATTTGGATCAGGGATGTGGTGTGGGCACTCAATTTAATGACTGCCTAGCCCTAAGGGTATGTCCCACCAAAATGGGTGTCCTGGTCAAACCAGGCACCCAAATTGGTCCAAACCAAATTTAAAATAAACTAGACCCAAGGGGCTACAAATCCTCTGTTGACCAATTTCTCATACAGTGCCTCTATCTATTTTTAAAAAAATAACACATTAAATGGTAATAATGTGACAGAAATCACAAAAATGAATATTTAAAACCATAGTTTCATAAATCAGATTTGCACGAATCTTGGCGCGGTTATTGACGGGATCCATTCATCTTCCCCGTTCAGCCAACGGTTCCGATTGATCCCGCCTGGAGCATTTTCCAAACGCCACCGCCGGCGATCTGGCCGCCTCCCTGGCCGGCCACCGCCACCACCATCTCCGTTGAGGTGGTGACCGTCGCCAGGCGGCGGCTTGGCCGCCGGAAGCCCTTTTTCCGGCAGTTATAGCAGGAGATTTTCTTGCCGAAAAACCATGAAAGCTTGGATTTGATCGGGCTCAATTGAGCCCGAACCTTGAACCTAAGGAGTCTTATGATCTACCCGAGAGTTAAGGAGAGGGGGAGGACCTTCCTGGCGGCCTGGATGCGGGAAGAGCGGCGGGATGCCATTGTTGACGGCGGCGGCGCTCGGCTTCTACAACAGTACAGTGGGACAGCCCGTCTCCTCCAGGTAAAGGCTCGAAAATGTTCCCCTCTGCCCACTGATGGTGTTTAAATGGCAATTGGGGAGGGGGTGGCTGGTTCTTCAATGGCCATCAACACCATTTATGGTGTGGCTCGGGTAGAGTGGAGGGGGGCTGAATCCACCCCTTGGTGGCCGGGAAACGGCTGGAATCAACTCCTCTTCCCTAGAGGAGTTGATTTAAGCCATTAAAGGTGGCTGTTAGCCTCCCTTGGCCGGCTCCACTCTCTCCCTTCCTCTCCCCCATCTTCTCTCTCCTCCATTAACATGGAGGGGAGCTCCCTTCTCTCTCCTAGTCACCCCTGGTTGACTGGTCAACTCCATTGGCTAAGAGCAGCCCACCTAGTCATGATGAACATGAAAATGAGGCTAGCCCAAGGAAAAAGTGGCTTGGGCTTGGGTTAGCCCTTTTGGGCTAGGTTTGACTTGGCTTAAATTAGGGTTGACCTGGGCCAATTTGACCCTCTGGGTTGACCCCATTGGGTTTTTAGTGACCCATTGGACTCCCTTAAGATCTAGGAATACTTGAATAGGGTTGGTTGGGCATCTTGGTGGTCACATGTCCCTTGGTAAGGTCACTTTGACCATTTTAGGGCTAGAGTTGACTTGGGTCAACATGATCATTTGGGTTGACCCCTATGGGTCCTTGGTGACCCATTGGCTTCCCCTAAGGTCTAGGTAGGGTTATGTAGGGTTACCCTGCACTTTGGAGGTCACATACCCTTAGTAAGGGTATTTTGACCAGATTAGGGGCTTGAGTTGACTTGGGTCAGCCTGGACTCTAGGGCTGACCCCAATGCGTCCTTAGTGACCCATTGACCTCACTTTAGGGTTAGGAGGGCATAGGTGGGGTCCTCTAGGCTAGGAGTAGGTCAATTGACCCTAAGTAGGCTAGTTTGACCCATTTAGGGCTAGGGTTGACCTTGGTCAACTGAGCCTCTTTGGTTGACCCCAATGGGTCCTTATGGCTCTAAAGGGCCTCCCAAGGTATTAGGGGGTGTTGTGGTAGGGTCTTGGGGTCAAGGTGTAGCACATGGTCATCTTAAACCATTGTTTAGAGTTCTACTATTGGCAGACCATGATGAGTTTCCCCACTTTGTCTCCTATCCCTTGGCCCATTCCTGGCTTCCTAGTGTTTGTCATGACCTAACCATGGACAAAACCACACCTAGGGGTCTAGTTGGAAATGGGATGTTACAAATCCCAATAAACAAAATAAAGATTTCGTCCCCGAAATCAAGGTTACGCCTACGGGAATTTTCTACCGAAGAAGGAAACTTGTAACATCCCATCACGACGCCATGTTTGCTAAACTAGGTTTCAAGGGAAACCTAAATCTATGTCCAATTCACCCAATTGATGAAGCCAAGATCCCAATAAACAAAAGATAAGCCTCTACCTGCCTAGAGCAGCCCTTACTAGTTTAAAGCAGGAAAATAAATTAAACATCTTGAGGGGTTTGTGAGGTATACCTGACTGAATAGCTCTGGGTATCTTTGTCGCATAAGGTCCTGCGGCTCCCAGGTATGCTCCTCCTGGTCGTGGTTCCTCCACAGGACCTTGACTAGTGGGACCTTCTTGCGTCGCAAGACCCGTACTCCTCGGTCGTCGATCCTAACCGGCTCCAAACGAACTGACCGGTCTGAAGCTACCGGCCCTTCGGTGGTTAAAATCTGCTGCTCCGGGCGTAGCAGAGCCCTCCTCAGCGAAGAAATATGGAAGACGTCGTGCAGAGCTTCCAGCTCTGGTGGTAACTCTAGCCTGTAGGCTAGGGGCCCGATCCGCTCCAGGATCCTGTAAGGGCCCATGTACCTAGGGCTGAGCTTCTTCCTCCGACCACGCACCCGTGAGACTCCATGCATGGGCCGGATCTTCAAAAACACTCGGTCCCCCACCTGGAACTCCACCTGCCGATGACGGGCGTCATAGTACTTAGCATGTCTGCTCTTCGCCTCTAGCATCCTGTCTCTGATCAGCCTCACCTGAGCCTCGGTGTCTTCGACAAACTCTGATCCCAACACCTTCGGATCTTCGTCCTGAACCCAAGAAAGTGGGGTCCGGCATTTCCTTCCATGCAAGGCTTCGTAAGGCACCATCCTGATGCTGGACTGGTAGCTGTTGTTATAGGAGAACTCGACCAGGGGTAAGAGTTTCTCCCACGGTTCCCCGCGGTCCAAAATACATAGCCTCAAAAGATCTTCCAGCGACCGGTTGGTGCGTTCTGTCTGCCCGTCCGTCTGGGGATGAAATGCAGTGCTGAAGGTAAATCGCGTGCCTAAGTAAGCTTGCACGGATCTCCACTCCCTGGAAGTGAACCAGCCATCCCGATCCGACACGATCGTCTTGGGCACCCCGTGATATCGAACGAACTGCTCCACAAATTTCCGTACTAATACTCCCACAGCGTCGTCCTTCCTGATCGGAATGAATCTGGCTACTTTAGGCAACCGATCGACGATGACCCAAATCGAGTCATTCCCTGTTCGTGATCGGGGAAGTCCGTGAATAAAATCCATCGCGATGTCTTCGAACTTCCACTCTGGTATTGGGAGTGGTTGCAACAAACCCGCGGGGTTTTTGCACTCTGCCTTCACTAGTTGGCAAGCTTCGCAGTGGGTCACAAACCGAGTGATATCCTTTTTCATGTCAGGCCAGTACATAGTCTTCTTCAAGTCCGCAGTCATCTTCGTGATGCCCGGGTGCACCGAGTATCTGCTGTGGTGGGCTTCCGCCATGATATCCTCCCGGACCTGGCCTCCTTCCGGTATATAAGTCTGACCTCTGAATCATACCACGTCGTCCCTCATCATGTAATCTCCTGCTGTACCGTTCTCCAAGCCCCAGAATATCGGCTCCAAATTGACATCTCGCCTCTGTCCCTCTCTGACTCTGTCCCGGATATTGTCTGTAGCACTCACCGCTGCTAAATACTCAGTGTAAAGCTCGGGATCCTCGGATGACACCAGCGTGATGTGCATATCCTCCAATCTCCTCACCAGCTCCATAGACATAAACTGAGGCCCGACTTCGGAAGTGGCAGCTCTCCGACTCAATGCGTCCGCCACCACGTTTGCCTTCCCTGGATGGTAGTGCATCTCATACTGATAATCTGCAAGGAACTCCACCCAGCGCCTCTGCCTGATGTTCAGTTCCTTCTGCGTGTCCACATATTTCAGGTTCTTGTGGTCGGAATAGATGTCGCAGTGGACTCCATAAAGATAATGTCTCCAGACCTTCAAAGCAAAAATGACCGCCCCCATCTCAAGGTCGTGCAGCGGATAGTTCTGTTCATGCTTCTTCAACTGGCGAGATGCATATGCAATTACATGGCCCTTCTGCATCAGTACAGCTCCCATACCCTGGTAGGAAGCATCAGTGTAGACCTGAAATCTTTCCCTCCCCGAGGGTAGAGTAAGAATGGGAGCCGAGGTTAGCCGATCCTTTAGCTCCTGGAAGGCTGCTTGGCACTGCAGGGTCCACACGAACGGTACCTCCTTCTTCGTCAAGGATGTGAGCGGGAGGACGATTCGAGAGAATCCCTCCACGAACTTCCGGTAGTAACCGGCAAGTCCTAGAAAACTCCGCACGTCGGTGGCTGTCTTCAGCTGCGGCCAATCCTGAATTGCCTGAATCTTTGCTGGATCCCCTACCAATCCGGCTCAACTGATAATATGGCCTAAGAAGCCCACCTCCTTCAGCCAGAACTGACATTTACTAAACTTCGCATATAGATGACTCTCCCGCAGTCGCTGTAGGGTCAGTGTCAGATGGCGAGTGTGCTCCTCCTCCGTCCTCGAGTAAATGAGGATGTCATCGATAAACACAATGACAAACACATCAAGATATTCCTTGAAGACTTGGTTCATGAGGGTCATGAACGCTGATGGTGCATTGGTGAGCCCGAAGGGCATCACCGTAAACTCGAATAAACCATATCTGCTACTAAAAGCAGTCTTCTGAATGTCCTCCTCTCGAATCCGAAGCTGGTAGTATCCCGACCTCAAATCTAACTTCGAAAAGAACTGCGCTTCCTGCAGCTGGTCGAACAGCTCGTCTATCCTTGGCAGTGGATAGGTGTTCCAGACCGTCAGCCGATTTAGTGCTCGGTAGTCGATGCACAATCTGAGGGTCCCGTCTTTCTTCTTGACGAACAATACCGGGGCTCCCCAAGGTGAAGAGCTTGGCCGGACAAATCCGGCTTCCACTAACTCCTGAAGCTGGCTCCGGAACTCTGTCAACTCCTTTGGGGCCATCCGGTAAGGTTCCTTGGACGCTGGCTTGGCCCCCGGCACAAGCTGTATCTGGAAGTCCTGCTCCCTGCACGGGGGTAATCCGGGTAATATCTCTGGAAAGACGTCCTCAAACTCCCGCACCACCGGGATATTCGATATAGAACTCGTGGCCTCCGCCATCTCGAACAGCACTTCGTAGACCTCCTCCCCCTGTAAATAGGCCTTAACGGCCTGCACCGAAGATAAGGGTATGCGTGAGGTAGGTCTTATACCTTCGATGATAATGGTAGAGTCCCCGTGCCTCACGGTGATCCTCTTCGCTTGACAATCAATCTGGGCATGATTCCACTGCAACCAAGTCATGCCCAAGATCAGCTCGAAGACTGGCATCCTCAGGACCGTTGTCGGGACTTCGAACGACTTCCCTCCAATCTCCGCCTCCATACTGCAGTGGGCTGAGGTGAGTATCTCCGATCCGTCGGGTAGATGCACCCTACTCATCCGGCCTGTGAACCGTTTCACTCCTTCCAGCCCTTCCAGAAAGGCCTCCGACACGAACGAGTGCGAAGCACCCGTGTCGAACAGAGTATAGGCGGGCTTGCCGCTGATGAAAACTATACCTGAGACGATTAAATGTCTTAGTATTTTATAACGCGTTTTCTTTGCTATTTATTCTACTTTGGTCAGTTCTACTTGTTGGGTAACAGAGAACGAGAATTTAATTTAAACAAGTTAACCATCTTGATTTACCTGTGATGACCCGCTCTGGATTTCGAGGCTGGGCCAGGTCCAAGGCATATGCCTGCTCCCTTTCCTGTCTTCGATCTCCTCCCTGGTAACCACATCCTCGGCCGCGTCCTCGGCCTCCGAAATGCTAGGCAGGTGGGCCACCCTGTGGTACTGGAGGTGGTGCCCCCCTCATGGGGCAGTTCCTCCGGAGGTGTCCCACCTGATGACAATGGAAGCACTCCGGCGGGGGATACGCCATACCCCCGGGTCTCGGCATCTCCTGTATCCGAAGAGGTTGTGGGGCCAAAACCATCTGCTCTCTCGGCTCCTACCTCACCTCCTGACGAGGCTGCTCCTCTGTCCTTCTCACATCTGGTATGGTGCCTCGCCGCTGATCATTTTGGGCCCTCCGGCCCTGATCCTCCGCTTGCCGCTTCCGGCCCCGAGTGGTGTGCCAATTGGCCTCAATCCTCCTCGCCATCTCCAAAATCCGGGAGATAGGCCCGTCAGATACAAACTGCAAGGCCTCCCTCAACTCCTCTTTTAGGCCCTTATAAAATCTCTTGACGTATCCTGCTTCGTCCAGCTGGTAAGAACCCGCATATCAGGCCAAATGTTCGAACTCTCGGTGGTACTCCACCACCGTCCTGGTGCCCTGCCTCAGCTGCAAGAACCGCTCCTCCAACTCGTCCCTGGCCGACTGTGGAACAAAGTGCTCCAGCAGCATGGCCCTGAATTCCTCCCAAGTGATTTCTGTAATCTCCCTATCAGCAAACGTCGTGTCCAACAGCGTCTTCCACCACCTCTTGGCATGGGACTCCAAGCAAGATACCACCAAGGCCACACTCTCCTCCCAAGGGCATCGTATCCCAGTCAACATCTCGTACATAACATCCAGCCACTCCTCTGTCCGCACTACCGACTCTGTCCCCAAGTATGACGGGGGAGAGAGTCCTTGGAAGGTGCTCATCCAGTTGGCCCCTGGGTTTGGCTGCTGGGCCGGAGCCTACTGAGCCCGGAAGGCCTCAAGGATAGCTGTAAGGGTTTGCCCCATGTCTGACTGAAGGAAAGGTATGGGGACCATGGGAGATGGTGCAATGTCTGGAGTCTGCTGAGCTCCACCCTGTGGGGGGGCTGAGCTGGGGGCTGCAAAACGAACTACATTAGTAGGTAATCGACTCAATACCTGATAAAAGTGGACAATTTACATGTGATCCCCCATATGGGCACATCACTGCTTCCGCTGCTTAGTTTGTCCCCAAACTAAACTCGTGCGGGGGTGACCCAGGGTTGTGGACTGCTACTTTTCGATCGAGGTCTGCTTTGATACCACTTGTAAGACCCCCCTTTTTTTCTTTTCAACACCGGGGTCTTAGGCCCAGAACCGTCGTTTTGCGGTGACTCCTTCACGACCTGAAGGGTCATCACCACAAAGAGCCGATTCTGCCGGCCATTTCGATCACAGAAAAGTAGCATAAAGAAGTAAATGGAAACTTGCAGTCCACAGAAAATCACATATCAGTAAATAAGTCTCCACGAAGGGAGTGTCCACAGAATAAAACATCCGAGTAGCAAATACGGGCTTATGCCTGGTACATCATATCCTCACTACAAAATCACTCATGCGGAAGTAAAAGCAGAAAAACTACTCAAGGTCGAGACTCACGGTCCCGGCTGTATGAACTACGGAGCTAGACTGCCCCACCTCCAAGCGCACCGGTCTCTGGGGCTGCTCCTCCATGCTAGTCTCCACGATCCCCTAAATGATGCGGTTCGAAAACCATTAGTCTAAAAGACTAAGTCCTATCATCCCCCGCCCCTTCCCCCACGGCCCCTAGGCACCGAGCGGAGAGGAAGAAAGGGGAAGACTTGAAGGTGGAGAATATCAAAAACATATGACAGCGGACCTATACTAGCAATTCTATAACATGTATAGACAATAAGCTTAAATATGAAAAGTAACCTTCACTTATGCGAGAACACATAAGCCAAGGGGTCTTCTACAAGGCTCCCATCGTATAAAAAGGTCTCATACCAATTTATACATTGGGGTGTCGGTTATCAAACAGCAGTAAATATATATATCAAAATTAACCTTAATTTATAAACTTGCCCACACAAGCTTATAGACCAAGGGGTCGTTCAGCAGGTCCTAAAGTATAAGCGTTCCATTCCACTTATACTTTAGGTGTCAGGGTTAAATGAATCGATTATGCTATGACATGCAAGTGAGTATGATGGATCATTCAAGTGCAACACACACACCCGACTCTGTGCACACAGACCTTTAGTTCCCCCTTTTTGGAGCCATAACCTCCCAGGATAGCTCCGTAGTGGCAGACGGAAGCGGTGGGTTGGGCCTCGCCCACCTCTAAACCAGTAAAGCACTACCGGTCAGACATATCGTACGCCTCAACGCTTGGTGCACGAAGCGGACTCCTGCGTACTCTTGCCGGCTGGCGCACCGGACTTCTGTTGGCGAAGTGCGAACCACACTTGCCGAGTCAACGTATTGGCGTCGGTGCATCGACCCTCCAATACCGAAGACCCACCACCTTAATTTCCTTTCCTTTATGCACATGCAAGTTTAGCGTAATCAAAAACCCGAGCCGAAGCTCCCTGGACCAACACGTCCGTCACAAACAATCGAGCCGAAGCTCCCCGGACCTAAAGTCCGTCTTTTAACCATCCGAGCCGAAGCTCCCAGCTAACTTCCGGTTCCAACAGTGTTTGTGAAATGTGCAACCCTAATTACTAAGTTACTCTTTTCAGCTTGTTAAAACAGTTTACGTTAACCCAGCACTGCCCCCGGTATTCCCTGTGAAGGGCTCTCGAGGGGCACTAGGAACTGTGTTGGGATTACGCCCAGCGTTCCCTTTCGCAAGATACTTATTTTGTTATTGGTTGATTCCCTTACCCATTCCTTCCTCATGTTACGATAGGCTAATCCTAGGGTGATTTGACTCCACTCACCTCGGGGAGGACGATCTTTCGTCGGACCCGAGCGCCTCTACACCCTAGACAAAATAACACCATACTCACTTATCTTCCAAGATGCACCTAATTCTATTTATCCTTCCAGCAACCAATCAAGACCCATCACATGTGCTCTAATTCATGTTACAAATGATGATGCCACTGCCCCTCCGCCACTACTTGATGACGATCCAGTTGCCGAGGCTCTACAACATAAAGACCTTCGGAGCCGTGATGACGCTAACGGACGACGCCGCTACAACCTCCGCCCGCGGCGTGCTACCCTCACTTGAAGACTATTTTAATTAATTTGTCACGCTTTATTATTTTATGTGCGAATATAAAATTATTCCAATCTTGGTTAATAATTTTATATTCATTTGTGACTTGTAATCTTTAATTATTTTCTGCAAACATTTTGGTGTGTATTTAGCCTTCCGGATGGATGAGATTTCATCTCCATGTTGGATGGCTAGATGTGTGTTGTAACTCCTATATAAGGAGAACCTTTTGAGAATGAAGTTAGAGAGAAATAAAAAAAGAACCCTAACCCTCTTTGAGAGAGTTCGGCCAAGGAGATTCCTCCATAGCCGCCGGCCAAGGTGTGAAGCCGCCGCCCCCCTTGCTTCCTCCCTTACTTCGGTGCGACGCCGGCGTGGCTTCCTTTCGGTGCGACTCCAAGGAAGAAGGTTGCAGCCCATTCGGTGTGAAGCCGGTGGATCCGTGGAGAGAGTGATTCTCCCACCTTATCTTGTGTGATCTTTGTTCTTGGTTGGGTAACTTCTTCCCCTTAGAGATTCTTGCTTTAGATTTTGTGGAGGTTTTTGCAAACCGTTTCTTCCATGATTTTTAAATACGTCGCTTGCAAATTCCGATTTCGATTTCGTTGTTATTGAACCTCTTGTGATCCGGATTGGGTAGATCCGTTGCGAGAGCGAGACTTGGCCTAGCCTTGACTTGCCCTCCAAGATTGGCACATTTTGGTGTTAACAAGGGAGTTAATCACAACTCGAACTCGACCGCCTATTGAAGTTTTCCGCCGCTCCGAAAATAAATTATTGCTGCGTTGAAACGGCTCAAGTTGGTACAATAGATGCTTGTGTATGTGCGGTGAGTTGTGTGCTTGTTGGAGAGGTAGGTCTTAAGGACGTTGTATCGAGTCCGGCTTGCGGTGAGTTGTGTGCTTGTTGGAGAGGTAGGTCCTAAGGAAGTTGTATCGAGTCCGGCAATTTTCTCTTTCGGATTTTGGGAGCAAACCCGACCCCTTTTCGCTCGCTTTTTGGTCGGAGCCCTCCCCTTTGGTTTATGTCTTGTGATAATATTTTCCGTTAGCGTATTCGGGCACGAATCACGGTCACCCCTACATCAATTTTGTATCAGAGGCGGTCGTTTCAACTCCCACGTTGCAAACATCCTCTCTACGTTTCTTGTTGCCCGATCGGATCTTAAAAAAAATCAAAAAAATTATTTTCTGTGGTCTGCCAATAGCGGGCTGAAATCTTTATTTTTCAGCAAAATTTCAAAAAAAAAAAAATTTAACGATCCACGTGTTCCTCACATCGGGAAAATATAAAAATATCTTATTTTCAGTATAGCTACAGCCCTAGGAAAAATCACCTTTCCAAAATTTCCTAGACCTGGATGCGCACTAGGCACGGATCCGAGTACGCGACACCGTCTACGTCTAGGATGGCTGCGAACGAGCATGGGGATCCCAACACCGAGGCCATAGCAGGGCTACGTAACGAAATGACGGAGCTTAGAAACATGTTGGCACAGATCCTGCAAAATCAAGCAAGGCCACCCCCGCCACCCATTAATGTTGAGCAGCCCAACCGGCGCCAACAAACTCCTGAGTCGGATTCCGATGAGGACTCTCCCCAAGTGCCCCCTCGAGAACACCGCCACGATCGTGCTTACGATATCACTAGGGCCATTAAGATCGACGCCCCCACTTATGATGGCATGGGAGATCCCCAGATCTTCCTTACTTGGGTGGTGGATATGGAGTGCTACTTCGATTGGCACACCCTTACGGACCATCAAAAGGTCCAAGTTGCCAGGATGAAGCTAACGGGACGTGCCAAAACTTATTGGCTGAATGAAGAGCGTAGGCTAGGAACCGGGAACGGGGTCCAACTTATTGGATGGGCCGTGATGAAGAACTTGTTGACCGATCAGTACGTTCCTGTGTACCATCGGACACAGATGTTCGACGAGCTTGCCACTCTACGGCAGGGCTCCAATTCGGTAGCTGAGTATATGGGAGAACTGAAAGACCGTATGGTGCGTTGTGATTTGAGGGAGATCCCCGAGGTCACCCTATCCAGATTTCGTAAGGGGCTTCATCCCGATATTCAGCGGAAGCTCTTACGATATGGTCATATGGATCTGAACACGACATTTAATGCCGCCCTCGACATCGAAAAGCACTTAGCCTCTAAGGCTCACTCCCGGTATTCCCATGCGAAGGGAAAGTCCACAGCTGGAGCCTCTTCCTCCACATATCAGGATAAAGGGAAGTTTCGGTCTGCCGAGTCAAAGTCTGTCGTGATTACTGCTAGGAACGGCAAGAATCCTGCGAGTGAGCGTGTCCCTATAGGGAAGGTTAGCAAGGCTAACACTACTTGTTACTCTTGCGGCATTCAAGGCCACTATGCCTTTGAATGCCCAACGAAGACTAAAGCCATAGCCCTTCTAGAGTCGACTACCGACCTTGCTGATTTCGTTTATGAGGCTGCTGAGGAGAGTGACCCAGAAGGGGTCCCAAGCGATTTAGAGGACGAACACCCCGTTATGGTGATGCGTTGTATCTTGACCACCCCTCGTGCGTTAGATGACTGGAAAAGGACTAGTATATTTTCCCTGATCTTTAAGAGTGGCGAGAAGTTGTGCAAGTTGATCATTGATAGTGGCAGTTGTGTAAACGTCATCTCTGAGAATGTCGTTACACGTATGTTCTTGACTACGCAGCCCCACCCGGCTCCCTATCAGGTAGCCTGGATTAATAAGGTTACCGTCCCGGTCACCAAGCGTTGCCTTGTACCTCTCTCGATCAAATCCTATACTGACGAGGTGTCGTGCGATGTCCTTCCAATGGACGCTTGTCACGTGTTATTGGGCTGCCCTTGGCTTTACGACCGTGACGTGACACACTTTGGAAGGGCCAACACATATGAGTTTAAATTCAATGGCAAGGTCATTACGTTGAGACCAACCGTCCCGAAAGAGCCAGTAGCTTTGGCTAAGGACACCACTGTTCCAGTCGAGAGGAAAACGTTGAGTCTCGTGGGAAGAAAAGAATTTGTGAAGGATCCCTTTCTTGACGGGATGATGTACGCTCTAGTTCTTATGAGTGCGAAAGGGGATACGAGAGCATTGGATGAGTTGCCTAGAGAGTTACGAGGATTGTTGGATGAGTATAAGGACGTGTACCCGGATGAGCTGCCTTCGGTATTACCACCGCTTAGGAATATACAGCATGTTATAGACCTTATCCCCGGCTCCTCCTTACCGAACCAGCCCCACTATAGGCTTCACCCCGCCGCCCATAAGGAGATACAGACCCAGATCGAGGATTTGATGAAAAAGGGGTTCATTAGGACTAGTATGAGTCCATGTGCGGTACCTGCCCTTCTTGCCCCCAAGAAGGATGGTACGTGGAGAATGTGTGTTGATAGCCGTGCCATCAACAAGATTACCATCAAATATAGATTTCCTATTCCGCGATTAGATGACTTCCTAGATGTCTTATCTGGCGCCACCATTTTTTCAAAGTTAGATCTGCGGAGTGGCTATCACCAGATTAGGATCCGTGAGGGGGACGAGTGGAAGACAGCATTTAAGTCCAAGGATGGGTTATACGAGTGGCTTGTGATGCCCTTTGGGCTATCCAACGCCCCCAGTACCTTCTCCCGGATGATGACCCATGTCTTTCAGCCTTACATGGGGAAGTTTGTGGTCGTATATTTTGATGACATCTTAGTCTTTAGTACCACCACTGCTGAGCACGTCTCCCACATGAGATCGGTTCTATCCACCCTGCGGAAGGAAACCTTATTCCTTAATCTCAAGAAATGCACATTCTATGTCACTGAAGTGGAATTCTTAGGCTATATAGTCGGTTCAGAAGGCATTAGAGTTGACCCTAATAAGGTTAAGGTCATGAGGGATTGGCCCGAACCGACCACATTACGAGAGGTGCGAAGTTTCCATGGGTTAGCTACATTTTACCGCCGTTTTATTAGAGACTTTAGTAGCATTATGGCCCCCATTAGTGATTGCATGAAGAAAGGTGAGTTCACCTGGACAAGGTCGGCCGCTATTGCTTTCCAACGCATTAAGGAACTTATGACTGAGGCACCTGTCCTACATCTACCTGACTTCAATAAGGTCTTTGAGCTTACGTGTGACGCTTCTGGCGTAGGAATAGGAGGTGTCTTGAGTCAGGAAGGGCACCCTGTGAGTTATTTTAGTGAGAAGTTAGCGGGTGCCAAATTGAATTACTCGAATTACGATAGGGAGTTTTATGCCGTCATTAGATGTCTGCACCATTGGAGGCACTATCTCCTCTCTAAGGAGTTTGTGATCCTCTCCGATCACGAGGCACTGCGGTTCATCAATGGCCAACATAAAATCAGCCCGCGACACGCTAAGTGGGTATCTTTCCTACAGGGTTACACTTTTAACCTCAAACACCTTAAAGGAGCTGACAATCGAGTACGGATGCTCTTAGTCGCCTGACCCTGTTACTCACCACTATGGAGGTTAACGTGGTAGGATTCGAGCGAATCAAGGACGAGTACGCCACATGTCCAGACTTTCAGGATGCATATTTGTCCGCCCAAGATAGCTCCCCCACGATTATATCTGCGTTCGTCATTAAGGATGGCTACCTATTTAGACATGGGAAGTTATGTATCCCGCAGTCATCGTTACGCCTTCATATCATCTGGGAATTGCATAGTGGAGGGTTGAGTGGTCATTTCGGTAGGGATAAGACCATTACGTTAGTTGAGGAGAAATTCTATTGGCCAAAACTTAAGGCGATGGTGGGAAGGGTAGTTAGTAGTTGTCGTACCTGTCAGGTATCCAAGGGCACCAAGACCAACGTAGGATTATATACGCCCCTGCCTATCCCTTCCACGCCATGGGAAGACGTGAGTATGGATTTTGTTCTAGGCCTACCCACCACCTTACGCCGTCACGATTCTATTTTTGTAGTGGTGGATAGATTCTCTAAAATGGCATATTTTATTCCCTGCGCTAGAACCAACGACGCATCTCACATTGCCAAATTATATTTTAAGGAAGTAGTTAGTCACCGGGGAGTGCCGAAGACAATAGTCTCGGATAGAGATGTTAAGTATACGAGCTATTTTTGGAAAACACTTTGGGTCTTGATGGGTACCAAGTTATTTTTTTCCTCAGCCTATCACCCTCAGACCGATGGGCAAACAGAGGTAGTCAATCGGAGCCTAGGAAGCCTCCTTAGATGCCTAGTGAGCGATCACAAAGGTACGTGGGATCTTCTTCTTCCCCACGCCCAGTTGGCCTATAATAATTCCAAAAACCGGTCCACTGGTCTGTCTCCAAATGAGATAGTTCACGGGTACAAGGCCCCTGTGCCTCTTGACTTGGTTCCTTTGCCCCCAACATACAAGACAAGTCAATTTGCACAATCCTTCGCCCAACATATTCATGACCTACATGCACGTATACGAGCTACCTTGACTGCTCAATACGAGTCTTATCAGTCGCACGCTAATCTACATAGGAGGGTGTCGCACTTCAACGTCGGCGATTTGGTTCTAGTCCGGTTAGTTCCCGAACGCTTGCCATCTGGCACCGTTAAAAAGTTGGCACCAAAGCGCGCCGGCCCTTTTCGCATTATAAAGAAACTAGGTGACAACGCTTTCGTGTTGGATTTGCCAGCTGATTGGGGTATCTCCCCTATTTTTAATGTCTCGGATTTGACGATGTTTGTTTCTCCTCCACCTGAGTTGAATTCTTTGTCGTCTTCTCCCTCCACTAAAATTTCTACTGGGTTGGGGAGTGGTAGTTCGGATGATCTCTCTCTTTCGGTCCCCGCAGGTATAACATCGGATGGTACGTTGCCTTCTTTTTTCCCTACTGCTGACATGTTTCCCAGGTTTCCGAAGACATTTCTCACTCCAGATATGATACTTGCTGCTGAGCAACTTACCACTCCTGATGGTGCTACCTACCGCTTCCTCATCCATTGGCGTGACCGCCCCCCTTCAGATGATTCATGGGTACTTGCGACAGAGCTTCAACGTTTGGATGCCGAGCTTCTCCGCCGCTATCTCTCGGACCACGCATCGGAGATACGTGATTTTGAGTGGGGGAGGATTGATGTCGCTGCCCCTCCGCCACTACTTGATGACGATCCAATTGCCGAGGCTCTACAACATAAAGGCCTTCGGAGCCGTGATGATGCTAACGGACGACGCCTCTACAACCTCCGCCCACGGCATGCTACCCTCACTTGAAGACTATTTTAATTAATTTGCCATGCTTTATTATTTTATGTGCGAATATAAAATTATTCCAATCTTGGTTAATAATTTTATATTCATTTGTGACTTGTAATCTTTAATTATTTTCTGCAAACATTTTGGTGTGTATTTTGCCTTCCGGATGGATGAGATTTCATCTCCATGTTGGATGGCTAGATGTGTGTTGTAACTCCTATATAAGGAGAACCTTTTGAGAATGAAGTTAGAGAGAAATAAAAAAAGAACCCTAACCCTCTTTGAGAGAGTTCGGCCAAGGAGATTCCTCCATAGCCGCCGGCCAAGGTGTGAAGCCGCCGCCCCCCCCCCCCCCCCTTGCTTCCTCCCCTACTTCGGTGCGACGCCGGCGTGGCTTCCTTTCGGTGCGACTCCAAGGAAGAAGGTTGCAGCCCATTCGGTGTGAAGCCGGTGGATCCGTGGAGAGAGTGATTCTCCCACCTTATCTTGTGTGATCTTTGTTCTTGGTTGGGTAACTTCTTCCCCTTAGAGATTCTTGCTTTAGATTTTGTGGAGGTTTTTGCAAACCATTTCTTCCGTGATTTTTAAATACGTCGCTTGCAAATTCCGATTTCGATTTCGTTGTTATTGAACCTCTTGTGATCCGGATTGGGTAGATCCGTTGCGAGAGCGAGACTTGGCCTAGCCTTGACTTGCCCTCCAAGATTGGCACATTTTGGTGTTAACAAGGGAGTTAATCACAACTCGAACTCGACCGCCTATTGAAGTTTTCCGCCGCTCCGAAAATAAATTATTGTTGCGTTGAAACGGCTCAAGTTGGTACAATAGATGCTTGTGTAGGTGCGGTGAGTTGTGTGCTTGTTGGAGAGGTAGGTCTTAAGGACGTTGTATCGAGTCCGGCTTGCGGTGAGTTGTGTGCTTGTTGGAGAGGTAGGTCCTAAGGACATTGTATCGAGTCCGGCAATTTTCTCTTTCGGATTTTGGGAGCAAACCCGACCCCTTTTCGCTCGCTTTTTGGTCGGAGCCCTCCCCTTTGGTTTATGTCTTGTGATAATATTTTCCGTTAGCGTATTCGGGCACGAATCACGGTCACCCCTACATCAAATGATTCCCTGCAGTTTTACTAAATGCAGACCACTTAAGCTATATAACCCGTAAAAAGGGAAGTATGCCATATGATCACCCAATGCTCATGTAATAATTATTAGAGGTCTATATGGGCATATGTAAACTGAATCCACAATCTTCTAATTTTTATAATTTAAATGCTAATTTATTTATTTATTTTAAAAGCAAAAAGCTCCAAGGTCGAACAGGAAGTGCAAGATTTAGGCAAGATAAAACTCCACTAAAATTATTATAAATGCAAGATGGGTAATAATCTAAAAATCCAGAATCTCCAAATTTTCCAGCAAGATTTTAGCCCTTAAATTTTATTTCTAATTTGTGCCAAAATAATTCATTAAAAGGGGTTGTACAATAAAAATACTTCCAAAAATTCAGAGCAAATTTCAGGATGATGGTAAGGGCACATAAAACCTCTATGCAAACTTTCATAATTTGTTTGAAAGAATTATCCCACAAATTAATTAATTATCTTATTCTCAAAAATATGGTCTTGTAAAGAAAGTTCTGCAAACAGATCTCTAAAAATTATAAATAAATTTCTACAAGTACTTTTCG
Source organism: Platanthera guangdongensis (assembly GCA_039583875.1). Lineage (NCBI taxonomy): Eukaryota > Viridiplantae > Streptophyta > Magnoliopsida > Asparagales > Orchidaceae > Platanthera > Platanthera guangdongensis. The sequence goes on along the minus strand of CM077147.1, from coordinate 117,245,993 downwards.
GCCTAAATACCTCAAAACCTAAGCCTCATGATTTTTAAACAGATATATCATCAACAAAGAATTTTCTTTACCAAGGCCCCTTTCTGAAATTATTTAAGGAAGTACCAAGTAAAATTAATTGAAAATTGTGATAAAATTTAGAGATGACCAACTAGCCTTATAATAACCTCTGACCAAGTTTCATCATGTTTTAAAGCACATAACCTCCATAATAAAATCAAAAACCATTTTGGGCCTTTTGGTAATTAACAAATGAAGTACCAAGAATAAAATCCCTAAACTTCTACAAAAATTACCAGAGGTTCTAGGTGGCCTAAAACTTATTCTACCCAAGTTTCAAAACATTTGGGAAAGGTTTAGTGGCTGGATCCTCAAATTTGTGCTCCTACCCTAAAATTAGGGTTAGGGTTTTGAGGTGTCTACCTTGCACCAATTCTTCTAAAGTTCCTACCAGAGATCTCAGGTTACATTACCATAAATTCCACTGGGTTTCCAAGGCCATGCAAGGGCATTTGCCCCCATGTCCTTCACAACCCTCAAAAGTCCTTCCTTAGGGTTTGAGGTTGAACCCTAGGGCAAATCAAGCCTAAATCATCCCATTTTCCTTACGGGGGTGACATTGGCCATGCCAAGTCAGTGTCCAAAACCTCAGCCTCTGTTGAGGGGAGGGGACCACCCTAAGTCCATAGTGCACTTTTAATCAAAAATGCCCCCTTAAGGCCAAACTAGGGTTTGGTGATTCCCTAACCAAAACCTATCCAAATGTGCTCAAATTTTGTACAGACATAGGTCTAGAAGCCAGTGAGCACTCCTCAAAATTTGGGAGAGTTTGGAGGTAATTTGACCACTTAATTAACTTACCCTAGCTTTATTAAATAAAAGCAAAAACCTTAGGAAAGGTGTCTCCAAAAATTCTGCGTTTTGGGCAGGCCCTAGGTATAGCTAGGTTAGGCTCCCTGCCAAAATTTCAATTGCTTTGGACCAGGGATGTGGTGTGGGCACTCAATTTAATGACTGTCTAGCCCTAAGGGTATGTCCCACCAAAATGGGTGCCCTGGTCAAACCAGCCACCCAAATTGGTCCAAACCAATTTTAAACTAAACTAGACTCAAGGGGTTACAAATCATCTGTTGACCAATTTCTCATACAGTGCCTCTAACTATTTTTTAAAAAATAACACATTAAATTATAATAATGTGACAGAAATCATAAAAATGAATATTTAAAACCATATTTTCATAAATCAGATTTGCACGAATCTTGGCGCGGTTATTGACGGGATCCATTCATCTTCCCCGTTCAGCCAACGGTTCCGATTTATCTCGCCTGGAGCATTTTCCAAACACCACCGCCAGCGATCCGACCGCCTCCCTGGCCGGCCACCGCCACCACCACCTCCGTTGAGGTGGTGGCCGTCGCCAGGCGGCGGCTTGGCCGCCGGAAGCCCTTTTTCCGGCGGTTATAGCAGGAGAATTTCTTGCCGAAAAACCATGAAAGCTTGGATTTGATCGGGCTCAATTGAGCCCGAACCTTGAACCTAAGGAGTCCTATGATCTACCCGAGAGTTAAGGAGAGGGGGAGGACCTTCCTGGCGGCCTGGATGCGGGAAGAGCGGTGGGATGCCATTGTTGACGGCAGCGGCGCTTGGCTTCTACAATAGTACAGTGGGACAGCCCGTCTCCTCCAGGTAAAGGCTCGAAAATGTTCCCCTCTGCCCACTGATGGTGTTTAAATGGCAATTGGGGAGGGGGTGGCTGGTTCTTCAATGGCCATCAACACCATTTATGGTGTGGCTCGGGTAGAGTGGAGGGGGGCTGAATCCACCCCTTGGTTGCCAGGAAACAGCTGGAATCAACTCCTCTTCCCTAGAGGAGTTGATTGAAGCCATTAAAGGTGGCTGTTAGCCTCCCTTGGCCGGCTCCACTCTCTCCCTTCCTCTCCCCCATCTTCTCTCTCCTCCATTAACATGGAGGGGAGCTCCCTTCTCTCTCCTAGTCACCCCTGGTTGACTGGTCAACTCCATTGGCTAAGAGCAGCCCACCTTGTCATGATGAACATGAAAATGAGGCTAGCCCAAGGAAGAAGTGGCTTGGGCTTGGGTTAGCTCTTTTGGGCTAGGTTTGACTTGGCTTAAATTAGGGTTGACCTGGGCCAATTTGACCCTCTGGGTTGACCCCATTGGGTTTTTAGTGACCCATTGGACTCCCTTAAGATCTAGGAATACTTGAATAGGGTTGGTTGGGCATCTTGGTGGTCACATGTCCCTTGGTAAGGTCACTTTGACCATTTTAGGGCTAGAGTTGACTTGGGTCAACATGATCATTTGGGTTGACCCCTATGGGTCCTTGGTGACCCATTGGCTTCCCCTAAGGTCTAGGTAGGGTTATGTAGGGTTACCCTGCACTTTGGAGGTCACATACCCTTAGTAAGGGTATTTTGACCAGATTAGGGGCTTGAGTTGACTTGGGTCAGCCTGGCCTCTAGTGCTGACCCCAATGTGTCCTTAGTGACCCATTGACCTCACTTTAGGGTTAGGAGGGCATAGGTGGGGTCCTCTAGGCTAGGAGTAGGTCAATTGACCCTAAGTAGGCTAGTTTGACCCATTTAGGGCTAGGGTTGACCTTGGTCAACTGAGCCTCTTTGGTTGACCCCAATGGGTCCTTATGTCTCTAAAGGGCCTCCCAAGGTATTAGGGGGTGCTGTGGTAGGGTCTTAGGGTCAAGGTGTAGCCCATGGTCATCCTAAACCATTGTTTAGAGTTCTACTATTGGCAGACCATGATGAGTTTCCCCACTTTGGCTCCTATCCCTTGGCCCATTCCTGGCTTCCTAGGGTTTGTCATGACCTATCCATGGACAAAACCACACCTAGGGGTCTAGTTGGAAATGGGATGTTACACCCAATCACTTACTTCGACCGTGGAGGTTCCCAAAATACAAAAGCGTCTCTCTCGAGCTCATACTTTTGACTAACCTTAGGTTAATCAATTAAGACCCCTCAGCCAGTCGAAACTAATAAGCTTTCTTTAAGCGGTGAACACCACTATTGGATTTGACTCCAATCCGGAAGATTTATGTCATCCTCTCTCGAGGAGTGCATGCAATTCCTTTTGTCTTTGAACGATCTACTCGTACACACAACCTCTCAGTCATTTAAGATACAGATCTAGGATCCATGAACATATCCGCGAAAATTGAATTCACGCAAAATAAATCAAAGTAGAAATAAAGAGAGTTTGATAAAGAAAAGAAGTTTATTTAATTTCAAAGATCGTCATGATCAAGTGCTAATGGAATTAGCTACTTGATATGATAGAGAAGCTACATAAAAGAGAGAAAAACAACATAATTGCTAGAACAAGAAGTGCTTGAATTAAACCAGATGCAAACCTTAATTATGAAATTGAAATTACATAAAAAAAAGTGCAAGAAAACTACTGAAATTGGCTAACAATCTACTCCTAGATGACTCCTAGCTACCCCTAGATGATCTGGAATTTATAGGAAAATTTCTGGAAGGTCACGCCCCTAGGTCACGCCCGTGACTTGGGGGCGTGTCAGGTGCGGAACCTTCCTCTTAAATGCCAGGGAACGTTGGGAGAAAACTGCAAAAATTCATTGTTCTGCAGGTCACGCCCATAGGTCATGCCCGTAACCTAGGGCGTGTCTGTACTGTTACTAGAAACAGCGGGAGTTAATCTGGCATTGTTGAAGAGGTCACGTGTAACACCCCATATCCTTCGCATAGCATATAGCAGTAGGTCCGGCCGGGGCCCGACGTCATATACCACTGACAGACCGGGTGGTTACTCAATGGAAACCATCCAACTAATCCAACATCCTACATAGAGCATTCTAGCGGAAGCAGTTTAAACAGTTGCAATTAAAAGAACCCAACAATAAGCATGAATGTCCACTAACAAGCCAAAATAGGAATGAAGTACATACACAAGTACTGGCCTTAAGGCCTTACAAATGGTTTACTCTTATTACATGTTTTCCATACCATGGCACGCAGGTCGGTCATACATGAACAAAAGCAAGTAAACACTCCAATTAGGCCTTCGAGGGCCGGCTTCGCAGTTTGGGCTTTAGCCCGCTATTAACCGCTTGGTCCAGCAGCACCTGCAAGCAACAAACCACCGCACGGTGGAAAACAAAAGCAATGGTCAGCAATGCTGACCAAATTATAACGATCCCGCCCACAACTCGGGGCGGCGATGCTCCTTCCCTGCATTTATTAGCATAACCAAGCAGTATATAAATATACATTGCAACACAGGTGTTAGCACGCACGGTCATAGGCCTCGTGCACTCAGGGCACATTCTCGGTGAACCGGCCAATATCACGTCAATTTAAGCCATAGACATTCCGGACTCACCACCGCCACTTTGACGGCCAAACATATGAGCATTTTGTCTTCCCGGCATGGATCACGTCAACTTAAGCCATAGACCGCCGAAGTCCCTCATCTATGCCAATGGCTCTAACCGAACGACATAGAACGGGTACGGTTCCGCCTAACCCGTGCTCACATCGCAACGATAATTTAAGCCATATGTGCCGGTCAAACATCTCCCGAGTCCCGTTTCTGTCACACACTTCACATAACCCGGTTATGTTCAAGTTGGCTCCCAGGCCACCATGTTGGCAAGATCACGCATCCGCCCAGTTTTCCGGATGCACCTTAGGGTTAATCCCCAAGGCTCCCTATTGCAATCTACCACGTAGAAAACCCGAAAAACAATCATTCGCATGGAGTCTTCTCCGGCATTTATGCAATGAAACATCACCGATACAGACCAACATGTCCGGATAGGCTTCACACATCATGCCTATGTCCGTTCTCGATTACGGACTCTACATAATGGGGACTTCACATATCTACCCGAAGGAACGCCTACAACTCACCGCAAACTCGCGAGAGCGGGCTTCCTATGCAAAAGAAGGAGAGCTTCTCATGCTCAAGTAGAGAATCGTTACCCTAGCATTCTTCCATGGCGCCATGGAAATGTACGCGGATGAAAAGCACCGCAATCTCCTTGCCTTCGTAGATCCGAAGTTGGCTCGCGATTTGGAGCTCTAAAACTCCTCCAAAGACTGGATCTAAGCTTCTTCTTCCTCCTTTGCTCTCCCCTCTCTCTAGGATTTAGACAGAGAACACGGCAGGAAAAATAAGGGTTCTGAAACCCTTCTCTTGGGTATAACTCTTTCGGGAATAAGCATAGCTGTCGGATCCCACTAAAAGGGATGCACGAACACGATCCAGGTCTGACCTGGACAAATGGGGTTAAACACCGCTTGGCACGCCAACAGGAGTAAGACACGTCCGCGACAAAACAGTGTCTGAATATTTAGTCAACTCCCGCCAAAACCTCTGCGTCAACACTCCGCGTCGACCGAGTCAGACATGCCAGAATCAGCCCCGCGCTCGACGATCGTCGAACCAAGATCATCGACCGTTGCCAGATCGTTGAATGGAGATCTATAGCCCGATTGTCGAACGCAAAACTCTGGCCAAATCGTCGAACGCGCGGCCCGATCGTCGAACCCACGGCCCGATCGTCGAACCCAGAAAACTGCCTGATCGACGAACACGCGGCCCGATCGTCGAACCCAGATAGCTGTCCCGATCGTCGAACACAGATAGTTGGCCCGATCATCGAAGCAGAAAGCTGCCCGATCGTCGAACACAGATAGTTGGCCCGATCATCGAACGCAGAAAGCTGGCCCGATCGTCGAACATAGATAGTTGGCCCAATCACCGAACGCAGAAAGCTGGCCCGATCATCGACTGCTGCTCGACGATCGTCGAACCCAGACTTCTGCCTGATTATTTTTGCCAGAACTTTGAACTACCCCGACACGCCCTGGGAAACGCCCGTGTCCAAGGCCGTGTACCCCTGCCAAATTCCAAATTTGGTATAGATTCGTCACTCGTCGCTCTTTTGAGTTTCGCAGCATTACAGCTCTCCCCCTCTTAAAAGAATTTCTTCCACGAAATTACATAAAAGAAAGATAAGTACAAAATCAAAATTGGTACCTAAGCGGAACAACTCCGGATACTCGTCAAGCATAGTCTGCTCTCGCTCCCAAGAGAGCTCCTCTCGACCGCAATTATCCCATCGGACCTTGACCAGCCTGATCTCTTTATTGCGTAGCCGCTTGACTTCCGAGTCCCCAATCCGTACGGGCTTGACCTTTGTCGTCAACCCACTATCCACCGGCACTTGATCAACCGCGATCACTTGTGAGGGCTCTTGCACCGCCTTCCGTAGCACCGATATATGGAATACATCATGTAGACCACTGAGCTCCACCGATAGCTTCAACCGATAAGCCGCTTCGCCAATCCGCTCCAGAACCTCAAACGGCCCAAGGTACCTCGGGCTTAGCTTTTTCAAGCGCCGCACCTGCGAGACACCCTTGAACGGCTTGATCTTTAAGTACACCCAGTCGCCCACAGCGAACTCTACGTTCCTGTGCTTGGCATTATAGTACTTCGCTTGCCAGTCCTGAGCGATAAGAAATCTCTCCCGAATGGTTCGCACCAATGAAGTAGCATCCTCCACCTCTTGACGCTTGTATAACTTTGACTCACCTGTTTCCAACCAGGACAACAGCGTGCGACATCTTCTACCATAAAGGGCCTCGAAGGGCGTCATTCGAATACTCGCCTGGTAGCTATTGTTGTACGCAAATTCCACCAAATAAAGATGGTCTTCCCATTGCTTTCCAAAGTCCAAGACACACATGCGGAGCATGTCTTCCATAGTTCTATTGAACCTCTCAGTCTGCCCATCCGTCTGCGGATGAAAGGCTGTGCTGAATTTTAACTTTGTTCCCAACATTTGCTGCACTAGCCTCCAATCATTGGACGTGAACCGCCCATCTCGATCACTCACGATGATGCGGGGCACACCGTGAAGCCGTACTATATTATCCACATAAAACTTTGCCAACTTCTCCACCGGATCATCCTTCCTATGCGGAATGAAATGTGACACCTTCGTTAGCCGATCTACGACCACCCAGATGGCGTCATTCCCCTTTTGCGACCTTGGCAAACCGTGCACAAAGTCCATAGTGATGTCGTCGAATTTTCACTCCGGAATAGGTAAGGACTTCAGAAATCCTCCTGATTTTTGGCATTCCGCCTTCACCAAGGCGCAAGTTTGGCACTTTGCCACGCAGAGCGCCACATCCTTCTTCAAACTCGGCCACCAAAATAGTTTATTCACATCGCGGTACATCTTTGTGCTCCCCGGATGAATCGAGTACTAGGTATGGTGCGCCTCGTACAACAAATCCACCCGCAAACTGCCCACGCTTGGGACGCAAAGATGACCGTCTTTCCAAAGCAATCCGTCCTCCACAACGAATTGGGAATTTGACCCATTCAGAGCCTCTACCATGAACTGCTTCATGTAGTCATCCAAATCCAAAGCCTGCCAAATCCGATCAGCCAAGTCATATTGAACTTCAGTCCAATTCAAGAGTGCTTCAGAACTTGACTGATTATCTACACAAACAATCTCCAACGCCTCCAACTCCCAAACCAACCGCTAGTCATGGATCGACAGCCAATTGGATTGAGCTGGGGCTCGGTGACTCAACGTGTCCGCAATCGCATTGCCCTTACCAGGCACGTAGTGGATCTTGAATGTATAGTCCCCCAGGAACTCCATCCATCTACGCTGCCGCATATTCAGATCTTTCTGATCAATCAAATACTTCAGGCTCTTGTGATCGGTGTAGATATCAATCTTCGCACCGTACAAATAATGTCATCATAGCTTCAAGGCAAAAATCACGTCCGCTAACTCCAAGTCATGGACCGGATAATTCCTCTCGTGCACTTTCAGCTGTCTCGAGCCATAAGCTATCACACTTCCGTGTTGTAGTAGCACGCAACCCAAACCGCTGCCCGAAGCATCGCTATAAATCTCATAACCTTCGGTCCCACTCGGCGAACTCAGCACAGGCGTCGTGGTCAACCGACATTTCAACTCCTCAAAAGCTCGCGCGCACTCCGGCGTCCAAACGAACCTCTGCTCCTTCCTCGTCAAAGTAGTGAGAGGTAATGCTATCCGCGAGAAGTTCTCTACGAAGCTCCTATAATAGCCGGCAAGCCCCAGAAAGCTCCGGACTTCCGCTACCGTAGAAAGCTCAGGACAATCCTGTATCGCAACAATCTTTGCTGGATCCATTGCAATACCTTCCCCACTCACTATATGACCGAGGAACGCCACTGAGTACAACCAAAACTCGCACTTCGAGAACTTGGCGTACAATTGATTCCTCCTTAGAATCTCCAAAACTAAATGAAGATGCATGAAGTGAGCTTCCTCACTTTGCGAGTACACCAAAATATTGTCGATGAAGACGATCACAAAATGGTCCAAGTACTCCCTGAAAGTCCTGTTCATCAAATCCATGAACACTGACGGCGCATTAGTCAGCCCAAACGGCATGACCGTAAACTCATAATGCACGTATCACGTACTAAACGCTGTCTTCGGGATATCACTCTCCCTTATTTGCAGCTGATAGTACCCGGACTTGAGATCCAACTTTGAGTACACCATCGACCCGACTAGCTGATCGAATTGATCATCAATTCAGGGGGATCGGGTACTTTTTCTTTTCCGTCAACTTGTTGAGCTCCTGATAATCAATACATTGCCTCAAGCTTTCGTCCTTCTTCTTAAAAAAGAGGACTGGCGCGCTCCAAGGCGAGGAACTTGGACGCACATACCCTTACTCCAACAACTCTTGCAGTTGAACCTTCAGCTCTGCCATTTCCTTAGGCGCTAGCCGATATGGAGAGCGTGACACAGGCTTTGCACCTGGTACGAGCTCTATCATAAAATCTATCTCCCGCTACGGCGGGGCGGTAGGAAGATCGCTAGGGAACACATCAGGGTACTCCAATACCACTGAAATATTGTCCAACACGGGCTTAGGCTTTGCAACCTCCACTAGTGTAAAGAACAGTTCTGCACCGGCACGAACCGCCTTCACCACCTGAAGAGCAGACATCAACGTCTTGCTCGACCCCTTCAAGCCCGTGAAAGTCATCTCACGACCTGCTCCCAGCTTGACTTCCTTGGTATCAAAATCAATATAGGCTCGCTGCTCCGAGAGCCAGTCCATGCCAAATATAACGTCGAATTCCAGTAGCGGCAATAACGACACTTGCAGATCGAACTCTTGATTCCCAATTTGAATCTTCATGCCACAGATTCTATCCGCGTGCATCAAACACCCATTGGGCAACAACACATCCAACTTGTCCTTCTTCATCGAAGAAGGTACTCCGATGCGTGATATAAATCCTTCGGACAAGAAGGAGTGTGAAGCTCCTGTATCGAAGAGTGCTCTTGTCGGATTTTCACAAATCAAAACAAAGCCTAAATAAGCAGTGGTAAGGTAACAAGCACATAACAAGTATTTAAAAGATTAACTTTCTATAAATTTAAAGTTTACCTGTCACCACATCCGCCTGTTTGATGACCTCATGTTGGCCAAGATTATGCACCCTTGGTTAGGCCGGAGCATAATGGGATGCGGTTGACTCCAACGCCTTGCCCTTCTCTTCGTATATTGCTCCCGGCTTCCTTTCGGACTTGGGACGTCCTCTCCAGCAATCGCGGGCAAAGTGCCCCGACTTCCCACAGTTGTAACATGTGCCTGGGGTCTGACCCGTAGTCGCCCCAGAAGCACCAGAAGAAGGAGCTGGACCCGAAGTCCTAGCCTTCTTAAAGAATTTACGGTACACCGACTTTGAAGTAGTCGGCACCTTGAATTCAAACTTCTTATCACCCAAACTTTTCTTTGCCTGAACATTCTTCATATCCTTCTCCAAGGACCGGGCCGTATTGACCAAGGTCAAGAAACCCTGTGTCATCGGCCCCGAGAGTAGTAGCCTCAAATCATCTCTCAACCCTTCGTAGAATCGATTCGTCTTGCACTCCTCATCCACGATGGTGGAGCTAGCATACCGACTCAGTTGAGTAAACTCGTGGAGATATTCATCCACGCTACTGTCTCCTTGAACCACCTTCAGGAACTCGTTCTTCAATGCTATCCTCTGCGCCGAAGGGAGGTACCTAGCCAAGAACAGTCTCGAGAACTCTTCCATCGAGACGTCTGTAAGTTGCCTACCTCTCAAAATATGTAGCTCCAAACCTTCCCACCACAAGCTCGCTTCACCATCCAGAAGGAACGTAGCAATAGTGGTCATTTGCCACTCCTCTGTCTCTATCGCCACATCTGCCTGTTTGATGGTCTCCTGTTGTCCAAGATTATAAACCCTCGGTTGGGTCGGAGCATAGTGGGATGCGGTTGACTCCACCGCCTTGCCCTTCTCTTCATAAGTTGCTCCCGGCTTCCTTTCGGACTTGGGACGTCCACCCCGGCACTCACGGGCGTAATGCTCCGGCTTCCCACAGTTGTAACATGCGCCCGGGGTCCGACCCGTAGTCTCCCCAGAAGCACCAGCAGAGGGGGCTGGACCCGAAGTCCTGGCTTTCTTGTTCCACTTCCGGAACATAGACTTTGAGGAGTTCGGCACTTTGAACTCCGACCTCTTATCACCAACGCTCTTCTTCGCTTGAACATTCTTCATGTCCTTCTCCAAGGACCGGGCCGTGTTTACTAAGGTCAAGAAACCCTGCGTCATCGGCCCCGAGAGTAGTAGCCTCAAATCATCTCTCAACCCTTCGTAGAATCGATTCGTCTTGCGCTCCTCATCCGCAATGGTGGAGCTAGCATAACGACTCAGTCGAGTAAACTCGTGAAGATATTCATCCACGCTACTGTCTCCTTGAACCAACTTCAGGAACTCGTTCTCCAACGCTATCCTCTGCATCGAAGGGAGGTACCTAGCCAAGAACAGTCTCGATAACTCCTCCATCGAGACATCTATAAGTTTTCTACCTCTCAATAGATGTAGCTCCAATCCTTCCCACCACAATCTCGCTTCACCGTCCAGAAGGAACGTAGCAATGGTGTTCATTTGTCATTCTACTGTCTCCGTTGTTGTCAAGACTCTCTTCACCCTGGAGAGCCAGTATTCAGCTTGAGATGGGGTTCCCAGCCCCGAGAATATTAGAGGATTAAAGCTCATGACATGTTTGAGCTGTCTCTCGGTTGCCCTCCTTGTCACCAACGGCTCCACTACTACCTGCTCCACTCTCCTTGGCTCAACCTCTGGAAGAGGTACCTGCTCCATCGCAGGAGCGGGATGTTGCATTTGCCTTGCAGGCTGCACATTAATCATGGCCAACACTGCTTCGGCCACCAATCGTATGGTCTCAGCTGATGGAGGTGTTGCAGGAGCATCATTTGGTGCACTGCTAGCCTCAGAAACTCGATGTTCTGACGGCTCAGCACCGCTTCTGGTCATCTATAGTGGTACAAAACACCGTTAAGCGACCAAACAAAATTGCAAATAGCAATTATAGGACCACGAAGGTTCCCCAAACACGTGTATTTTCATTCCTAAGTGGACATTCATGGGTTCTTTTGTTGTTATAACGATGACTCACACACATGTGCTCACCACCCCTTAAAAAGCAATCGCCCACGAATTCATTTTAAGCCTGATCGAAACCAGTAGTCTGATACCAAATTGTAATACCCCATATCCGTCGCATAGCATATAGCAGTAGGTCCGGCCAGGGCCCGACACCATATACCACAGACAGACCGGGTGGTTACTCAATGGTAACCATCCAACTAATCCAACGTCCTACACAGAACATTCTAGCGGAAACAGTTTAAACAGTTTCAATTAAAAGAACCCAGCAACAAGCATGAATGTCCACTAACAAGCCAAAATAGGAATGAAGTACATGCACAAGTACTGGCCTTAAGGCCTTACAAATGGTTTACTCTTATTACATGTTTTCCATACCACGACACGCAGGCCAGTCATACATGAACAAAAGCAAGTAAACACTCCAATTGGGCCTTCGAGGGCCGGCTTCGCAATTTGAGCTTTAGCCCGCTATTGACCGCTTGGTCCAGCAGCACCTGCAAGCAACAAACCACCACACGGTGGCAAACAAAAGCAACGGTCAGCAATGCTGACCAAATTATAACGATCCCGCCCCCAACTCGGGGCGGCGATGCTCCTTCCCTGCATTTATTAGCATAACCAAGCAGTATATAAATATACATTGCATCACAGGTGTTGGCACGCACGGCCACACGCCCCGTGCACTCAGGGCACATTCTCGGTGAACCAGCCAATGTCACGTCAATTTAAGCCATAGATATTCCGGACTCACCACCGCCACTTTGACGGCCAAACATATGAGCATTTTGTCTTCCTGGAATGGGTCACGTCAATTTAAGTCATAGACCGCTGAAGACCTTCATCTATGCCAATGGCTCTAACCGAACGACATAGAATGGGCACGGTTCCGCCTAACCCGTGCTCACATCGCAACGACAATTTAAGCCATATGCGCGGGTCAAACATCTCCCGAGTCCCGTTTCCGTCACACACTTCACATAACCCGGTTATGTTCAAGTTGGCTCCCAGGCCACCATGTTGGCAAGATCACGCATCCGCCCAATTTTCCGGGTGCACCTTAGGGTTAATCCCCAAGGCTCCCTGTTGCAATCTACCACGTAGAAAACCCGAAAAACAAACATTCGCACAGAGTCTTCTCCAGCATTTATGCAATGCAACATCACCGATCCAGACCAACATGTCCGAATAGGGTTCACACATCATGCTTATGTCTGTTCTCGATTACGGACTCTACACAACAGGGACTTCACATATCTACCCGAAGGAACGCCTCCAACTCACCGCAAACACGCGAGAGCGGTCTTCATATGCAAAAGAAGGAGAGCTTCACATGCTCAAGTAGAGAATCGTTACCCTAGCATTCTTCCTTGGCGCCATGGAAATATACGCGGAATAAAAGCACGACAATCTCCTTGCCTTCGTAGATCCGAAGTCGGCTCGCGATTTGGAGCTCTAAAACTCCTCCAAAGACTGGATCTAAGCTTCTTCTTCCTCCTTTGCTCTCCCCTCTCTTTAGGATTTAGACAGAGAACACGGCAGGAAAAATACGGGTTCTGAAACCCTTCTCTCGGGTATAACTCTTTCGGGAATAAGCACAGCCGTCGGATCCCACTAAAAGGGATGCACGGACATGATCCAGGTCTGACCTGGACAAATGGGGTTAAACACCGCTTGGCACGCAAACCGGAGTAGGACACGTCCGTGATAAAATAGTGTCGGAATATTTAGTCAACTCCCGCCAAAACCCCTGCGTCAACACTCTGTGTCGACCGAGTCAGACACGCTAGAATCAGCCCCGCGCTTGACGATCGTCGAACCAGGATCGTCGACCGCTACTAGATCGTCGAACGGAGATCTATAGCCTTGTTGGGTATTGTATCCACAACGTACCTGATTTGAAGAAGCCCCTGAACAAGCTAAGGTAAATAGGCAATGTTTTTGACAAATTATTTTTAGTGGTGCTTGCAGTTATTCCACGCTAAGTGCACACCAATGTCAGGGTGCAGTAGGTCAATATACACGGGTCTGCACGACGTAATCCCTCGTTGAGCAGATCAGTGTGTTGGCCTACGTGTACTCTCTCTATTGGAGTGCACTTACTTTCAAGTACAGGGCTGTGATCTTGCAAGAGCAGACACGGAGCAAGGATGGGTCAAGGAGCTCATCATGGGTGGAAAGACGAAAATTCGTCTAAGTGTAAATCGACGAGAATCGCCAAGTGATTCTCGCCGATTTGGCGAGAATCACAAGTGATTCTCGCCGAATCGTCGAGAATCAGTGGCTGATTCTCGCTGACTCGATCCAGCTACTTCAAGGCGCGCAAATTCTGATGCTAAGTAAGAATCGTCGAGAATCACCAAGTGATTCTCGCCGAATCGCCGAGAATCACTGGCTGATTCTCGCCGTCTCGACCCGGCTAAATCAGTGCGTGCAACCAAGTCAAATTCGACGAGAATCATCTTTGATTCTCGCCGAATCGTCGAGAATCACCTTTGATTCTCGACGACTCGACGAGATTCACTTTCGATTCTCACCGATTTTGACTTGGGTGATTTTCTGGAACTCCCTGAACCGGATTCTGCCGCTGACAATGTTCTGGACCGGGATTTAGGGATTCTTCTTGTGGGACCCACAACGGTCATATTGAAAGTATCTACAATATATATATACGTGTATTTTTTGAACGACATATATACAGAAAGAAGCCGAGCACGATCTAAACATAATATCGCGAAACAGTTCCGCCGCCGCCGTCGCCGCTCGCTAGTTGGTCGCCGCTTTTGATCGAGATTTCTTCCTGATCTTCCGGCGACAGAAGCTTAGCCAAGCTTAGAGTCTCACGAGTCTATCCAGAGATCACTTGTCTCTCGATTTGTTGATCGGGAAAAACTTACCCGTCCGAATCGATCGAGACGACCGATCCTCGTGTGACCGTTGGTAGACCTAGCTAGCTTCGCCACGAAGTTTGGATCTCCAAAGTACAGCAGCCGCACATCGTCGTCGCCGCCGATCCCGTGAACCTAGCCGCCGCCCATCTTGCCGCCGCCGGTTCCGGGGAGATCCTCTCCAAGAGAGTTCTAGGGTTGTGGACTCTTCGTGGACTTCAAGAACACGTCGTCAACGAAGAGGGACACCTTGGTCTCCAAACGTAGTTTGTATCTTTTATACATTCTAGTTTTTCTTTTGTTGTAAAGGAACGTAGGTTCCTAGTTGTAAGGGTTGGGTGCAACCCGTATTGTGGGAGTGTTGACTCCTACGTGTGGAAGGGTTCCTTCCGATAGTGCTAGGATTGGATTTCAATCCTGTTGGTGAAGAGACCGAGTCGTCCCTTGTTGGGAGATAGGTCGAAGGGGGAAAGTGGATGTACCCAACTCGGGGAACCACTATAAATAGCTTGTGTATTCTGTGTGCTGTGCTGTTTATTTTTATTGTGCAGGTACAAGTTCAAATTCCGCAAAAACGCTGCACGTCACATATTCCCCCCCCCCCCATAGGTGAAGATAGTTGACACTAGGTGGACTTTCAAGCCTGATCGTCGAATGCAAAACTCTGGCCAAATCGTCGAACGTGCGGCCCGATCGTCGAACCCACGACCCGATCGTCGAACCCAGAAAACTGCCTGATCGACGAACATGCGGCCCGATCGTCGAACCCAGATAGCTGGCCCGATCGTCGAACACAGATAATTGGCCCGATCGTCGAACGCAGAAAGTTGGCCTGATCGTCGAACGCAGATAGTTGGCCCGATCGTCGAACGCAGAAAGCTGGCCCGATCGTCGAACACAGATAGTTGGCCCGATCGTCGAACGCAGAAAGCTGGCCCGATCGTCGACCGCTGCTCAACGATCGTCGAACCCAGACTTATGCCTGATCATTTTTGCCAGATCTTTGAACTACCCCAACACGCCCTGGGACATGCCCGTGTCCCAGGCCATGTACCCCTGCCAAATTCCAAATTTGGTACAGATTCGTCACCCGTCATTCTTTTGAGTTTCGGGGCGTTACATCACGCCCCTAGGTCATGCCCGTAACCGAGGGTGTGTAAGCTTGAAACTACTGAATCTAAAGCTGCCTTCATAATGCGTGGCATGCCCGGATGTCACGCCTTGGAGGCACTCCCGTGACTATGAGGTCACGCCCGTGTCCTCGATGTGTATCTTGAATCCGACATGGAAATGACTTTTAGAGCTCCTTTATGGGTCACGCTCATGGGTCATGCACGTGACCTGATGGTCATGCCTGTGACCGGGACGTGTAAATTACGATTTTCCTAGAAATGTTCAGCTTCTTCTCCTAATCAGTCATGTTAGCTTCAATTTGTTATCTGCAGCCCAGATCGACCTGAAATAAGAAAATAAGGTAATTAATTACAAATATTGATAAAAACTAAATAAAACATAACTATTTATTAAATAAAAACTATATTAAAAGAACTATAATAATAGATTTTTCAAATACTCTCATACTTAAGCTTTTGCTATTTCAGAGCAAAACTACGAGAAATACATATAAGAAAATAATATAATTTTTAATTAAACTAAAAGTTTATTAAATCAAAAGAAAGTTAAAAATAATTCTTTAGAGTTTTAAATATTAAGTCATAAGATATGAAATTAAAAATGTGAAGAGAGAAATTTTTAGCAATTTTTTCTCAAAAAATTAATTAGTGTTCAAAATTTAGTAGTTAGCAAACAAAGTTAGACTAAGAATTATTAACACTTTTAACTAATAAGAGACTTAAAGGAAAAATTCAAGCTACTACTTATGCTCTCTTAGTATTTTAATTTACATCTTTTTTTAGGTTTTGGGAACACGGGAATTGAAGAGATTTTTGATTAGAGGTGATGAATTTTATCCTCTCACCTCACATAAGTTTTTTTGATATTTGCATATGTTTAGCAAGAAAATGTTGAATTTTATCATCTTATTTTCTATGACATATGAACAAATAGTTTTCTCTCTTCAAAAAAAATAAAAGATAAATTGGGAGTAATGAATTTTATTATCTTACTTCATATTTTATTTGGGTCGCATATATGTACCAAGGAATACTTGATTCCCATGACATATGATCTAACCAAAAAGGAAAAAATGCATGTGTAACAGGGGATAATGAATTTTATCCTCTTATCCCCGTGACATATGATCTAACAATCACATAAATATAATAAAGGAAAGGCTACACTAATTTTTAGATTAAACTAAAATAGTTAGAGAGCAACTATAATAAATTTAAATTTACTAAGAATTTTTAAGCATAAGTGAATATAATTGAAATCTAAAGATTGTTAAACTATGCACTATAAAATTGAAACTAATTTGAATTAAGAGAAAAAGAGCTAAAAAATTACACTAAATAAATTTAATTCATATAGTATTTCATGAAATCAAATCACCTAAAAATTAAATTTAACTAACAATGATGAAATAAAAGATTAGAAAATAAAAAATTATAAAATTTCTTATAAATAAACTCAAAATAAATTTCTAAAAATCACAAAAAAGATTACATAAGGGTTTATTACTTTTTTAAAGATATAAATACTAAAAATATAAATTATAATCCTATTTTTTGTTAATTCTTAGACTTCTCGAGGGCTACCCAGTGATGGGCTCGCAAGGTACTAGGTGGTTTTGTGGGATGAAATCCCAATGTACAACCCTTATTCGTCGAGGATGGGTCCTACCACATCCAGGTCAGCAGAAGTCATGGTTAACAAATCAAGATAGAAGTCAGAGTCAGCGCGCAAGACCGCGGAAGGCCTGGGCGAGTATGACAAGCTCCCCTCGCATACTCGCCGGGTAGGAGAGTAGGCGAGATACTCTACAGGCCCATGCGAGTTCCCCTTAGAAGTCGCCTAGTGTAACATCCCATTTCCAACTAGACCCCTAAGAGTGGTTTTGGCCATGACTAGGTCATGACAAAACCCTGGGAAGCCAGAAATGGGCCAAGAGATAGGAGGCCAAGGTAGGGATCACCATGGTCTGCAGATAGTAGAATTCTGAACAATAGTTTAGGATGACAATGGGGCTTCACCATGACCCCAAGACCCTACCACAACACTCCCAAACATTCTGGGAGACCCATTAGAGCCAAAAGGACCCATTAGGGCCAACCCAAGAGGCCCAGTTGACCAAGGTCAACCCTAGCCCTAAATAGGTCAACCTAGCCCACTTAGGGCCAATTGACCTACTCCTAGTCCAGAGGACCCCACCCATGCCCTCCTAACCCTAAAGTGGGATCAATGGGACACTAAGGACACATTGGGGTCAGCCCTAGAGGCCAGGTTGACCCAAGTCAACTCAAGCTCCTAATCTGGTCAAAGTACCCTTACTAAGGGTATGTGACCTCCAAAGTGCAGGGTAACCCTACCTAGACCCTAAGGGAGTCAATGGGTCACCAAGGATCCATTGGGGTCAACTCAAATGGTCATGTTGACCCAAGTCAACTCTAGCCCTAAAATGGTCAAAGTGACCTTACCAAGGGTCAAGTGACCTTTAAGGTGCCAAGTCAACCCTACCCAACCCTACATAGACCTTAGGGGAGGCCAATGAATCACCCAGGACCCAATGGGGTCAACCTAGATGGTCAAATTGGCCAAGTCAACCCTCATTGAGGGTCAAGTCAACTTAGCCCAAAAAGGGCTAACCCAAGCTCAAGCCACTTCTCCCTTAGGCTAAACCCATTCCCATGATCATCATAATCCAGTGGGCTGCCTTTAGCTTGTGGGGTTGACTAGTCAACCAGAGGTGACTAGGAGAGAGAAGGAGCTCCTCTCCATGATAATGGAGGAGAGAGAAATGAGGAAGGAGAAGGGGGAAGTGAGAGGCCGGCCAAGGGAGACTAACAGCCACCCATTATGGCTGCAATCAACTCCTCTAGGGGAGAGGAGTTGATTCCAGCCGTTTCCCGGCCACCAAGGGGTGGGTTCAGCCCCCCTCCACACAACCCGAGCCACTCCATTAATGGAGATAATGGCCATTGAAGAACCAGCCTCTCCCCTCCCCCAATTGCCATTTAAACACCATCAGGAAGCCGAGGGGATCATTTTGGAGCACTTACCTGGAGGAGACGAGCCCTTCCACTGTGCAGTTGCAGAAGCCGAGCGCCGCCGCCGTCGCCAATGGCATCCCGCCGCTCCTCTCGCATCCAGGCCGCCAGGAAGGTCCTCCTCCTCTCCTTAACTCGCGGGTAGATCCTAGGAATCCTTAGGCTTGAGTTTCGGGCTCAATTGAGCCCGATCGAATCCGGGATTTCTCCTGGTTTCGGCAAGAAAAATTCTTGCTTAATCCGCCGGAAAACGCCTCTCCGGCGGCGGAGCCGCCGTCTGACGATAGCCACCACCTCGACGGAGGTGTTGGTGGCGGTGGCCGGCCGGGGAAGGGGCTGGATTGCCGGCGGCAGAGCTTAGAAATCGCTCCAGGCAGAACCAATCCCAGCCGTTGGCTCAGTGGGGACGATGACCAGATGCCGTCGATCTGCGCCAAGATTCGTGCGGCATCAGATCAAATACTATAGGAATTAAATAAAAATTATTTCATTTCTGTCACACTGGATGTATTTAATGTAATTAATGTTTAAAAATACTTAGGGACCCTGAATGGAAATTTGCCCAACATGAACATTGTAGCTTAGGGTGTCTAGTTTGCAGCAAAAATTGTTTGGACCCTTTTGGGACACTGGATAGACCAGGGCACCCATTTTGGTGGGACATACCCTTAGGGCTAGGCAGTCACTAAAATGAGTGCCCACTCTTCACCCCAAGCCCAAATTGGCTGAAATTTTGGCAGAGAGTCTATCCTAGACATACCTAGGGCCTGCCAAAAAATGGGAATTTTTGGGGAAAATATTTCTATAGTTTTGGTAAAAATTTAATAATCATTAGATAAATTAAATAGGTGCCCTAAACACATCCAAACCCTCCCAAATTTTGGTGAGTGGTCCCTGGGCTCCAATTAGGTTCCTGTATAAAATTTCATTTAGATTGGATGTGTTTTGAATAGGTTTTGACCCAACCCTATTTATACCCTATGAAGGGCATTTTGGTCAAAAGTTGCACTTTTGGTTTTGAGTGACCAAATCACCTCAACAGAGGCTGAAATTTTGGCCACAGATATAATTTGACTTTTTACACTCACTTATGGAGTTTGGAGTGGATTGGACTAGGGTAGCCCTAGAATGTTAGGGTAGGCCCTTTAGGGTAAATTTCTAGGGTTTGAAGAAATTGGGGTCAAAAGACCTTGGATGGACTTGAAACTTGGGAATGATGTCCATAGGGTTACTATGGTCCTGTGGTTAAAATTTTAGGGCATTTGGAAGACTTAAGACCCCTTAAATCCATAACCCTAGTTTAGGGCACTAGCTTTGAAACCATAAGATCTAATACCAAAACTATCTGAAAAGGCCTGAGATTTTGAATGGGTAGTTGCTAGGGCATACATGTCTCTGGAAATTTTATAATAAATTTTGGATGAATATTTTTGGTACTTTATTCACAAGGTCATATTTTATAATTTCCACTTAAGAATTTTTGCAGAGAACTATACTTGTTCAAACTTGATAAAACTTAGCAAAGGGGCTTATAGTCATGATACCCATCTCTGTAAATTTTTATGAAATTTTTGAAGAATGATATTTAGTAGTTGCTTCTTTAATTATTTAATTCCATGGAACCTTGGGAAATTTAATAATGACTTTTAGATTGTCTGAAAAATTCTAATTTCTTCATCATGATGTTTCTAGTTCCCTATGAAGCCCTAGTAATTTTTACATAATTATTGGAGACATATATGTGGCACTTCCTTCATTATATTTGATTTTAGGAATTATTTTAATAAATCCTTTAGAGGTCAAGAATTATCTGGAAAATTATGAAAATTGGCAACCAATGATATTTCTCTGTTATTTAGTGAATACAAATTTTAGGAGGCCATTACCTGAGAAAATCTTATGGTTCATGTTCAAATTGACTATGGCCTAGTTTTTGAGGAAAATTCAATAAATAGTAGATTAATTGGGAAAAATATGATTTTCTGAATTTAGTCTATATTTATCATAATAGACCTCTGATAATTATCATGAGGGTACTGGATGAGTATTTCATGTACTTCCTTTTTTACGGGTCACGTAGCTTAAGTGGTCTGCATATAGCAAAACTGCAGGATTTCATTTGGATATGAATTAGGGCACGTATGATGGGTCTTGATGGTTTGCTGTAAGGACAAGTGGAATGGGCTGCATCTTTGGAAGATGAGTGAGTAGGGTGTGGTTTTGTCTAGGGTTTAAAGGCGTTCGGGTCCGACGAAAGATCGTCCTACCCAAGGAGAGTTGGAGTCAAATCACCCTAGGATTAGCGTATCGAAACATGAGAAAATAATGGGTAAGGGGATCAACCAATAATAAAATAAGTACCTTGCGAAAGGGAACGCTGGGCGTAATCCCAACACAGTTCCTAGTGCCCCTTGAGAGCCCTTCACAGGGAATACCGGGGGCAGTCCTGGGTTAACGTAAACTGTTTAACAAGCTGAAAAGAGTAACTTAGTAATTAGGGTTGCACATTTCACAGACACTGATGGCACGGGATGTTAGCTGGGAGCTTCGGCTCGATTGTTTGTGACGGACGTGTTGGTCCGGGGAGCTTCGGCTCGGGTTTTGATCACGCTAAATTTGCATGTGCATAAAAGGAAAGTAAATTAAGGTGGTGGGTCTTCGGTATTGGAGGGTCGATGCACCGACGCCAATACGTCGACTCGGCAAGTGTGGTTAGCACTTCGCCAACAGAAGTCCGGTGCGCCAGCCGGCAAGAGTACGCAGGAGTCCGCTTCGTGCACCAAGCGTTGAGGCGTACGATAGGTCTGACCGGTAGTGCTTTACTGGTTTAGAGGTGGGCGAGGCCCAACCCACCGCTTCCGTCTGCCACTACGGAGGTATCCTGGGAGGTTACGGCTCCAGAAAGGGGGAACTAAAGGTCTGTGTGCACAGAGTCGGGTGTGTGCGTTGCACTTGCATGATCCATCATACCCACTTGCATGTCATAGCATAATCGTTACCTTAAACCTTGACACCTAAAGTATAAGTGGAATGGGACGCTTATACTTTAGGACCTGCAAAACGACCCCTTAGTCTATAAGCTTGTGTGGGCAAGTTTATAAATTAAGGTTAATTTTGATATATTTAGTTACTGCTGTTTGACCACCGACACCCCAACGTATAAATCGGTATGGGACTTTTTATACGATGGGAGCCTTGCAAGAGACCCCTTGGCTTATGTGTTTTTCCACATAAGTGAAGGTTACATTTCAGCTTACATTTTATTGTCTTTATATGCTATAGAACTTGCTAGAATAGGACCGCTGCCATCTGCTTTTGATATTCTCCACCTTCAAGTCCTCCCCTTTCTTCCTCTCCGCTCGGTGCCTAGGAGCCGTGGGGGAAGGGGTGGGGGATGATAGGACTTAGTCTTTTAGACTAACGGTTTTCGAACCGCATCATTTAGGGGATCGTGGAGACCAGCATGGAGGAGCAGCCCCAGAGACCGGTGCGCTTGGAGGTGGGGCAGTCTAGCTCCGGAGTTCATACAGCCGGGACTGTGAGTCTCGACCCTGAGTAGTTTTTCAGCTTTTGCTTCCGCATGAGTGATTTTGTAGTGAGGATATGTTGTACCGGGCATAAGCCCGTATTTTGCTACTCTGATGTTATCTTCTGTGGACACTCCCTTCGTGGAGTTATATTTATATATGTCATGTGATTCTCTGTGGACAGATAGTTTTTCATTTTACTTCATTATGCTACTTTTATGTGATCGAATTGGCCGGCAGAATCGGCGCCTTGTGGTGATGACCCTTCAGGGCGTGAAGGAGTCACCGCAAAACGGCGGTTCTGGGCCTAAGACCCCGGTGTGGAGAAAAGAAAAAAAAAGGGGGTCTTACAAGTGGTATCAGAGCGAACCTCGATCAAAAAGTAGCCGTCCACAACCCTGGGTCACCCCCGCGCGGGTTTAGTTTGGGGACAAACTAAGCAGCGGAAGCAGTGGTGTGCCCATACAGGGGAAATCACATGTAAATTGTCCACTTTCATTAGGCATTGAGTCGATTGTCTACTAATGTACTTCATTTTGCAGCCCCCAGCTCAGCCCACCCCACAAGGTGGAGCTCAGCAGACTCCAGACATTGCACCACCTCCCATGGTCCCCACACCTTTCCTCCAGTCAGACATGGGGCAGACCCTTACAGCTATCCTTGAGGCCTTCCGAGCTCAGCAAGCCCCAGTCCAGCAGCCAAACCCAGGGGCCAACTGGATGAGCACCTTCCGAGGACTCTCTCCCCCATCTTACTTGGGGACGGAGTCGGCAGTACGGACAGAGGAGTGGCTGGATGTGATGTACGAGATGTTGACTGGGATACGATGCCCTTGGGAGGAGAGGGTGGCCCTAGTGGTATCTTGCTTGGAGTCACATGCCAAGCGGTGGTGGAAGACGCTGTTGGACACGACCTTTGCGGATAGAGAGATTGCAGAAATCACCTGGGAAGAATTCAGGGCCACGCTGCTGGAGCACTTTGTTCCTCAGTCGGCCAGGGACGAGTTGGAGGAGCGTTTCTTGCAGCTGAGGCAGGGCACCAGGACAGTGGTGGAGTACCACCGAGAGTTCGATCATTTGGCCCGATATGCGGGCTCTTATCAGCTGGATGAAGCAGGGTACGTCAAGAGGTTTTATAAGGGCCTAAAAGAGGAGTTGAGAGAGGCTTTGCTTTTTGTCTCTGACGGGCCCATCTCCCGGATTTTAGAGATGGCGAAGAGGATTGAGGCCGACTGGCACACCACTCGGGGCCGGAAACGGCAAACGGAGGACCAGGGCCGGAGGGCCCGAAATGATCAGCGGCGAGGCATCGTACCAGATGGAAGAAGGGCAGAGGAGCAGCCTCGTCAGGAGTTAAGGCAGGAGCCGAGAGAGCAGGTGGTCTTGGCCCCTCAACCTCTCCAGGTCCAGGAGATGCAGAGACCCCGGGGTATGGCGTATCCCCCGCCGGAGTGCTTCCACTGTCACCAGGTGGGACACCTCCGGAGAGATTGCCCTATGAGGGGGGCACCACCTCCAGCACCACGGGGTGGCCCACCGGCCCAGCATTTCGGAGGCCGAGGACGCGGCCGAGGACGTGGTTACCAGGGAGGCGACCGCAGGCAGAATGGGGAGCAGATTTACGCTCTGGACTTAGCACAGCCCCGGAACCCGGACAGGGTTATTGCAGGTATGAGAGTAATCTTAATTTTTGGAATTATTCCTTGCTCGCATTAAGCGTTGATAGAACTACTACACAACCTAGGTTAGAAAACCTTACACTAGAATTTCTTTCAAACTGATTTAGGAATGGTGATGGTGTGCGGCAAGCCTGCCCACACCCTGTTCGACACGGGGGCATCGCACAACTTTGTGTCGGAGGATTTCGTCAAGGACCTGGATCAGATTCGTTGTTATACGGGACTACCCAGGAGGGTGCGCCTCCCCAATGGGATGGAGATCCAGTCCACAGAAAAGTGCCTCCTGGAGGTTACCATAGACGGGTTGACACTCGAGGCCCCGGCGACGATCCTGAGGATGCCGGACTTCGACCTCGTCTTGGGCATGACATGGCTTGTCTGGAACCATGCCCAGATTGATTGCCCGGCAGGGAGGGTCGTGCTCAGCCACGGCGATACTTATGCAACGTTCGAAGGTACTACACCGGTCTCCCGTCGCTTGCTTTCATCTATTCAGGCCATTAAGGCTCATATGCAAGGGGACGAGGTATATCAAGTATTGTTCGAGATGACTGAGGAGAAGGACCTGATTGCTAACATTCCGGTGGTTCGTGACTACGCCGACATTTTTCCGGATAAGCTGCCAGGACTACCTCCGCATAGGGAAAAGGACTTCCAGATTCAGTTGGTACCAGGGGCTAAGCCGGTATCCAAGGCCCCTTATCGGATGGCCCCGAAGGAATTGGCGGAGTTTCGGACACAGTTGCAGGAGCTGGTGGAAGCAGGATTTGTTAGGCCGAGTTCCTCATCATGGGGAGCTCCTGTCCTATTCGTGAAGAAGAAGGACGGTACTTTACGCCTGTGCATCGACTATCGAGCACTAAACAGGCTGACCGTCCGAAATACCTATCCGCTCCCCAGGATAGACGAGTTGTTCGATCAGCTGGAGGGAGCCCATTATTTTTCGAAGCTGGACTTGAGGTCAGGCTATTACCAGCTGCGGATCCAGGAGGAGGATATTCCGAAGACGGCCTTTAGTAGCCGATATGGATTGTATGAGTTCATCGTGATGCCCTTCGGGCTCACGAATGCTCCGTCAGCGTTTATGAGCCTCATGAACCGGGTCTTCGAGGCTTATTTGGATGTGTTCGTCATAGTGTTCATAGACGACATCCTTATCTATTCTAAGACGGAGGAGGAGCACACACGACATCTAGCATTGACCCTGGAGAGACTGCGGGAGCATCATCTTTATGCGAAGTTCAGTAAGTGTCAGTTCTGGCTGAAGGAGGTGGCTTTCTTAGGTCACATTATCAGCGGAGCCGGGCTGGCAGTGGACCCGGCAAAGATTCGAGCTATTTCGGAGTGGCCGCAGCTGAAAACAGCCACTGACGTACGGAGTTTTCTAGGACTTGCCGGTTACTACCGGAAGTTCGTAGAGGGATTCTCTCGAATCGCCCTCCCGCTCACATCCTTGACGAAGAAGGAGGCACCGTTCGTGTGGACCCCGCAGTGCCAGACAGCTTTCCAGGAGCTGAAGGATCGGCTGACCTCGGCTCCCATTCTCACTCTCCCCTCGGGGAGGGAGGGATTTCAGGTCTACACCGACGCATCATATCAGGGGATGGGAGCGGTGCTGATGCAGAACGGACACGTCATAGCTTATGCCTCCCGCCAGCTGAAGACCCATGAGAAGAACTACCCAGTACATGACCTTGAGATGGGGGCAGTTGTATTCGCACTGAAGATATGGCGGCACTACCTTTATGGAGTCCACTGTGATATATATTCCGATCATAAGAACCTTAAGTACGTGGACACGCAGAAGGAACTGAACATCAGGCAAAGGCGGTGGGTGGAGTTTCTATCTGACTATCAGTATGAGATGCACTATCACCCGGGGAAGGCAAACGTGGTAGCAGATGCACTGAGTCGGAGAGCCGCCACAACAGGAGCAGAGCCTCAGTTGATGTCTATGGAGCTGCTGCAGAGACTAGAGGACATGCACATTACTCTGGTATCGTCTGATGATCCTGAGCTCTATGAGGAGTACTTGGCCGCGATAGGCGTTACCGATGACATCAGAGACCGGGTCAGAGAGGGACAGAGGCAGGATGCCAAGTTGGAACCCATCTTCCAAGCTCTGAAGGCAGGCACTGCAGGAGATTACACACTGAGGGACGATCTGGTGTGCTTCAGAGGACGGGTGTATATACCGGAGGGAGGCCAGATCCGGGAGGATATTATGATGGAGGCGCACTGCAGCCGGTATTCTGTACACCCGGGGATCACAAAGATGACGGCTGATTTGAAGAAGACGATGTACTGGCCGGGCATGAAGAAGGATGTCTCACACTTCGTGACCCATTGTGAGGCATGTCAGCTAGTGAAGGCAGAGTGCAGGAACCCCGCAGGATTATTGCAGCCACTCCCGGTGCCGGAGTGGAAGTTTGATGACATAGCCATGGACTTCATACATGGGCTTCCCCGGTCTCGGACAGGGAATGACTCGATCTGGGTAATCGTCGATCGGTTGACCAAGGTGGCTCGATTCATACCGATCAGGAAGGATGATTCAGTAGGAATACTGGTGCGGAAGTTTGTGGAGCAGTTCATTCGTTATCATGGTGTGCCCAGGACGATAGTGTCGGATCGGGATGGCAGGTTCACCTCCAGGGAGTGGAGGTCCGTGCAAGCTTACTTAGGCACGCGATTGACTTTCAGCACTGCATTCCACCCCCAGACAGACGGGCAGACAGAACGCACCAACCGGACGCTGGAGGACCTTTTGAGGCTATGCATCTTAGATCGCGGGGAACCGTGGGAGAAACTCTTACCCCTTGTCGAGTTCTCCTATAACAACAGCCACCAGTCCAGCATCAGGATGGCGCCTTACGAAGCCTTGTACGGGAGGAGATGCCGGACCCCACTCTCATGGGTGCAGAACGAAGATCCGAAGGTATTGGGGTCAGAGTTTGTTGAAGACACCGAGGCACAAGTGAGGCTGATCAGAGACAGGATGCTCGAGGCGCAGAGTAGACAGGCCAAGTACTATGACGCCCGACATCGGCAGGTGGAGTTCCAGGTGGGGGACCGGGTGTTTCTGAAGATCCGGCCCATGCATGGAGTTTCACGGGTGCGTGGTCGGAGGAAGAAGCTCAGCCCTAGGTACATGGGCCCTTACAGGATCCTGGAGCGGATCGGACCCCTAGCCTACCGGCTGGAGTTACCACCAGAGCTAGAAGCGCTGCACGACGTCTTCCACATTTCTTCTTTGAGGAGGGCTCTACTACGCCCGGAGCAGCAGATTCTGACCACCGAAGGGCCGGTAGCTTCAGACCGGTCGGTTCATTTGGAGCCTGTGAGGATCGACGACCGAGGAGTGCGGGTCTTGCGGCGCAAGAAGGTCCCACTAGTCAAGGTCCTGTGGAGGAACCACGGCCAGGAGGAGCATACCTGGGAGCCACAGGACCTGATGCGACAAAGATACCCCGAGCTATTCAGTCAGGTATACCTCTCAGACCCCTCAAGATGTTAATTATTTTTCCTGCTTTAAGTATACTAAGGGCTGCTCTAGGTAGATAGGGGCTTATCTTTTGTTTATTGGGGGCTTAACCTTGTTTATTGGGATTTTGGTTCGCCGTTTGGGCGAAAGGGGTCTTAGATCTAAGTTTTCCCTTAAATCAAATTTAACAAACAAGGCGTCATAATGGGATGTTACAAGACTCTTTCCTTCGGTAATAAGACCCGTAGGTCCAACCTTGATTTCGGGGACGAAATCTTTGTTTTGTTTATTGGGATTTGTAACATCCCATTTCCAACTAGACCCCTAAGAGTGGTTTTGGCCATGACTAGGTCATGACAAAACCCTGGGAAGCCAGAAATGGGCCAAGAGATAGGAGGCCAAGGTAGGGATCACCATGGTCTGCAGATAGTAGAATTCTGAACAATAGTTTAGGATGACAATGGGGCTTCACCATGACCCCAAGACCCTACCACAACACTCCCAAACATTCTGGGAGACCCATTAGAGCCAAAAGGACCCATTAGGGCCAACCCAAGAGGCCCAGTTGACCAAGGTCAACCCTAGCCCTAAATAGGTCAACCTAGCCCACTTAGGGCCAATTGACCTACTCCTAGTCCAGAGGACCCCACCCATGCCCTCCTAACCCTAAAGTGGGATCAATGGGTCACTAAGGACACATTGGGGTCAGCCCTAGAGGCCAGGTTGACCCAAGTCAACTCAAGCTCCTAATCTGGTCAAAGTACCCTTACTAAGGGTATGTGACCTCCAAAGTGCAGGGTAACCCTACCTAGACCCTAAGGGGAGTCAATGGGTCACCAAGGATCCATTGGGGTCAACTCAAATGGTCATGTTGACCCAAGTCAACTCTAGCCCTAAAATGGTCAAAGTGACCTTACCAAGGGTCAAGTGACCTTTAAGGTGCCAAGTCAACCCTACCCAACCCTACATAGACCTTAGGGGAGGCCAATGAATCACCCAGGACCCAATGGGGTCAACCTAGATGGTCAAATTGGCCAAGTCAACCCTCATTGAGGGTCAAGTCAACTTAGCCCAAAAAGGGCTAACCCAAGCTCAAGCCACTTCTCCCTTAGGCTAAACCCATTCCCATGATCATCATAATCCAGTGGGCTGCCTTTAGCTTGTGGGGTTGACTAGTCAACCAGAGGTGACTAGGAGAGAGAAGGAGCTCCTCTCCATGATAATGGAGGAGAGAGAAATGAGGAAGGAGAAGGGGGAAGTGAGAGGCCGGCCAAGGGAGACTAACAGCCACCCATTATGGCTGCAATCAACTCCTCTAGGGGAGAGGAGTTGATTCCAGCCGTTTCCCGGCCACCAAGGGGTGGGTTCAGCCCCCCTCCACACAACCCGAGCCACTCCATTAATGGAGATAATGGCCATTGAAGAACCAGCCTCTCCCCTCCCCCAATTGCCATTTAAACACCATCAGGAAGCCGAGGGGATCATTTTGGAGCACTTACCTGGAGGAGACGAGCCCTTCCACTGTGCAGTTGCAGAAGCCGAGCGCCGCCGCCGTCGCCAATGGCATCCCGCCGCTCCTCTCGCATCCAGGCCGCCAGGAAGGTCCTCCTCCTCTCCTTAACTCGCGGGTAGATCCTAGGAATCCTTAGGCTTGAGTTTCGGGCTCAATTGAGCCCGATCGAATCCGGGATTTCTCCTGGTTTCGGCAAGAAAAATTCTTGCTTAATCCGCCGGAAAACGCCTCTCCGGCGGCGGAGCCGCCGTCTGACGATAGCCACCACCTCGACGGAGGTGTTGGTGGCGGTGGCCGGCCGGGGAAGGGGCTGGATTGCCGGCGGCAGAGCTTGGAAATCGCTCCAGGCAGAACCAATCCCAGCCGTTGGCTCAGTGGGGACGATGACCAGATGCCGTCGATCTGCGCCAAGATTCGTGCGGCATCAGATCAAATACTATAGGAATTAAATAAAAATTATTTCATTTCTGTCACACTGGATGTATTTAATGTAATTAATGTTTAAAATTACTTAGGGACCCTGAATGGAAATTTGCCCAACATGAACATTGTAGCTTAGGGTGTCTAGTTTGCAGCAAAAATTGTTTGGACCCTTTTGGGACACTGGATAGACCAGGGCACCCATTTTGGTGGGACATACCCTTAGGGCTAGGCAGTCACTAAAATGAGTGCCCACTCTTCACCCCAAGCCCAAATTGGCTGAAATTTTGGCAGAGAGTCTATCCTAGACATACCTAGGGCCTGCCAAAAAATGGGAATTTTTGGGGAAAATATTTCTATAGTTTTGGTAAAAATTTAATAATCATTAGATAAATTAAATAGGTGCCCTAAACACATCCAAACCCTCCCAAATTTTGGTGAGTGGTCCCTGGGCTCCAATTAGGTTCCTGTATAAAATTTCATTTAGATTGGATGTGTTTTGAATAGGTTTTGACCCAACCCTATTTATACCCTATGAAGGGCATTTTGGTCAAAAGTTGCACTTTTGGTTTTGAGTGACCAAATCACCTCAACAGAGGCTGAAATTTTGGCCACAGATATAATTTGACTTTTTACACTCACTTATGGAGTTTGGAGTGGATTGGACTAGGGTAGCCCTAGAATGTTAGGGTAGGCCCTTTAGGGTAAATTTCTAGGGTTTGAAGAAATTGGGGTCAAAAGACCTTGGATGGACTTGAAACTTGGGAATGATGTCCATAGGGTTACTATGGTCCTGTGGTTAAAATTTTAGGGCATTTGGAAGACTTAAGACCCCTTAAATCCATAACCCTAGTTTAGGGCACTAGCTTTGAAACCATAAGATCTAATACCAAAACTATCTAAAAAGGCCTGAGATTTTGAATGGGTAGTTGCTTAGGGCATACATGTCTCTGGAAATTTTATAATAAATTTTGGATGAATATTTTTGGTACTTTATTCACAAGGTCATATTTTATAGTTTCCACTTAAGAATTTTTGCAGAGAACTATACTTGTTCAAACTTGATAAAACTTAGCAACGGGGCTTATAGTCATGATACCCATCTCTGTAAATTTTTATGAAATTTTTTGAAGAATGATATTTAGTAGTTGCTTCTTTGATTATTTAATTCCATGGAACCTTGGGAAATTTAATAATGACTTTTAGATTGTCTGAAAAATTCTAATTTCTTCATCATGATGTTTCTAGTTCCCTATGAAGCCCTAGTAATTTTTACATAATTATTGGAGACATATATGTGGCACTTCCTTCATTATATTTGATTTTAGGAATTATTTTAATAAATCCTTTAGAGGTCAAGAATTATCTAGAAAATTATGAAAATTGGCAACCAATGATATTTCTCTGTTATTTAGTGAATACAAATTTTAGGAGGCCATTACCTGAGAAAATCTTATGGTTCATGTTCAAATTGACTATGGCCTAGTTTTTGAGGAAATTCAATAAATAGTAGATTAATTGGGAAAAATATGATTTTCTGAATTTAGTCTATATTTATCATAATAGACCTCTGATAATTATCATGAGGGTACTGGATGAGTATTTCATGTACTTCCTTTTTTACGGGTCACGTAGCTTAAGTGGTCTGCATATAGCAAAACTGCAGGATTTCATTTGGATATGAATTAGGGCACGTATGATGGGTCTTGATGGTTTGCTGTAAGGACAAGTGGAATGGGCTGCATCTTTGGAAGATGAGTGAGTAGGGTGTGGTTTTGTCTAGGGTTTAAAGGCGTTCGGGTCCGACGAAAGATCGTCCTACCCAAGGAGAGTTGGAGTCAAATCACCCTAGGATTAGCGTATCGAAACATGAGAAAATAATGGGTAAGGGGATCAACCAATAATAAAATAAGTACCTTGCGAAAGGGAACGCTGGGCGTAATCCCAACACAGTTCCTAGTGCCCCTTGAGAGCCCTTCACAGGGAATACCGGGGGCAGTCCTGGGTTAACGTAAACTGTTTAACAAGCTGAAAAGAGTAACTTAGTAATTAGGGTTGCACATTTCACAGACACTGATGGCACGGGATGTTAGCTGGGAGCTTCGGCTCGATTGTTTGTGACGGACGTGTTGGTCCGGGGAGCTTCGGCTCGGGTTTTGATCACGCTAAATTTGCATGTGCATAAAAGGAAAGTAAATTAAGGTGGTGGGTCTTCGGTATTGGAGGGTCGATGCACCGACGCCAATACGTCGACTCGGCAAGTGTGGTTAGCACTTCGCCAACAGAAGTCCGGTGCGCCAGCCGGCAAGAGTACGCAGGAGTCCGCTTCGTGCACCAAGCGTTGAGGCGTACGATAGGTCTGACCGGTAGTGCTTTACTGGTTTAGAGGTGGGCGAGGCCCAACCCACCGCTTCCGTCTGCCACTACGGAGGTATCCTGGGAGGTTACGGCTCCAGAAAGGGGGAACTAAAGGTCTGTGTGCACAGAGTCGGGTGTGTGCGTTGCACTTGCATGATCCATCATACCCACTTGCATGTCATAGCATAATCGTTACCTTAAACCTTGACACCTAAAGTATAAGTGGAATGGGACGCTTATACTTTAGGACCTGCAAAACGACCCCTTAGTCTATAAGCTTGTGTGGGCAAGTTTATAAATTAAGGTTAATTTTGATATATTTAGTTACTGCTGTTTGACCACCGACACCCCAACGTATAAATCGGTATGGGACTTTTTATATGATGGGAGCCTTGCAAGAGACCCCTTGGCTTATGTGTTTTTCCACATAAGTGAAGGTTACATTTCAGCTTACATTTTATTGTCTTTATATGCTATAGAACTTGCTAGAATAGGACCGCTGCCATCTGCTTTTGATATTCTCCACCTTCAAGTCCTCCCCTTTCTTCCTCTCCGCTCGGTGCCTAGGAGCCGTGGGGGAAGGGGTGGGGGATGATAGGACTTAGTCTTTTAGACTAACGGTTTTCGAACCGCATCATTTAGGGGATCGTGGAGACCAGCATGGAGGAGCAGCCCCAGAGACCGGTGCGCTTGGAGGTGGGGCAGTCTAGCTCCGGAGTTCATACAGCCGGGACTGTGAGTCTCGACCCTGAGTAGTTTTTCAGCTTTTGCTTCCGCATGAGTGATTTTGTAGTGAGGATATGTTGTACCGGGCATAAGCCCGTATTTTGCTACTCTGATGTTATCTTCTGTGGACACTCCCTTCGTGGAGTTATATTTATATATGTCATGTGAATCTCTGTGGACAGATAGTTTTTCATTTTACTTCATTATGCTACTTTTATGTGATCGAATTGGCCGGCAGAATCGGCGCCTTGTGGTGATGACCCTTCAGGGCGTGAAGGAGTCACCGCAAAACGGCGGTTCTGGGCCTAAGACCCCGGTGTGGAGAAAAGAAAAAAAAAAGGGGGTCTTACACCTAGTCACTATGGGGTGGGGTATAAATATGACCCCCACCCCCCACCCCCCCTTGGATTTCCCTATAAATAGGACTGTAGGGGTACGAGGTGAGACACAAAAAATCCTCTACAGGATACTCGCGAGCTCTCCTTTCCGGATAATAGCCGAGCCTTTGGATTCCTTTTCCTAAGAGACCAGTTCGCGGCCTTGCGACTTAGTCATCAGCTACTCTCCCTCGTACCTAGTTCGGCCACTTTTGGTTGAGAAGGGGCTGCTCCTTTTTAGCATCCGGGTACATGGTGGGACATTCCTGCCACAACATCTGCGATCTTATTTGCCCTCATTCTTCATCATAATCATCCTAGCTATCTAGTCTTACCCCTAAACCGGTAACCTTAGGCGGCTTTGATCCGAATTCTGAGGTTGGGATTTTTCCTGGCTTCAACACTTGGTGCGGTGAGCATGGATCGCAGCCTAGGAGGAAATTTTTGTGGTTTAGCAAGATGGCCAATGATGGAAAGCATGGAGAGTTGGTCGGTAACTCGGCGGGAGCTGGTGATCTCGCGCGAGGTGGCGAGTTTGTAACCATTGCTGTATTCGAGGAGTTCGCGAAGAGAATTGAGAAGACCATCCACGTCTGGTTTTCTCATCGCCCCGATGATACGGCGACCTCCCCCCATCATGTGACATCGCTGGATGAGGAAGCGTTGCCGAGGCGAGCTGGAAGGAGCTCGCTTGGGCAAGAGAAGAGCGACCGATGCGGTCGAGGCATCATCCGGCGAGCAGCCAAGGGGTCCGTTTCCGAGATCCAATGTCACCAGCGAGATACCGAGATACTTGCCAGTGGAGTGAGTATGATATCTCCAGCGAGGATGAAACGCATCACCGCTAGGGAGGGAGGAGACCCTTCTGTGACGAGATCCTTATCACCGCCTTCCCCGAAGGGTTCAGAGAGCCTGTTCTCACCTAATACTCTGGCATGGATGACCCTGTCAGGCATCTTCAGTGGTTTGAAGATGTCATCTCCATCCACAACATGTCCAATGCTTTTAAATGTCGGTTCTTGTCCATTACCCTCAAAGGCAAGGTTCGCGACATCCAAGAAGAGGAAGAAGGAAGAAACCACCCTCTTTAAGATCAACCAAGGGCAGCATGAGAGTCTCGTCCATTACATAAATTGTTTCCAAGAGGAGATCTTGGAGGTGGAGGAGGTGGACAACTTCACCTTGATGGTGACCCTGAAGTTTAGGTTGAAACAGGGTCTTTTCAGCATGGAGATGGGGTCCAACCCCCCGAGGTCCTTTTAGGAGATGATATAGAGGGCGAATACTTTTGTCCGAGGAGAGGAAAAGAACAAAGATTTCTTAGCGCGGTTGGACGGGGATGCACTGTTGGAAAGGAGGAATGTAGGACCTTCAGTGACGAGGGCTGGAAGATCTTCGGGAAGGCATGTCAAAAGGAGGGAGGAGGAGCCAAGGAGAGGAGAGGAGAAGAGGAAGAGAGAAGAGCCCAGGAGGGTGGAAGAGAGGAGGCAGGAGAGGCCTCAAAGGCAAGAGGAGATAAGGCCAGCAGAGGCACATGCAAGGAGATGGGAAGATATGCGATTACAGTACCCCGAGCATCGCCCACAGTGGAGGCCACCAATGAGACTGCGTTTCCAAAAGGAGAGGAGGAATGGCAACCGGCAGGAGGAAGTCCGAGGAGGAGGAAGAAGGGAAGCAATGGCCATCGCCCATCAGGGAAACAAGCATTGATGGAGGGAGCAATAGGCGGTACGTCAGGAAGCCCTTTTACTGTGACATCCAACGAGTAGAGGGGCATGGGACATTGGCTTTCCCGGAGTTCTGGGAAGCAAGAAGGAGGTTGGAAGCAGGAGTTGCAGAGAGGTAGCAGCAGAGACACGAGGCCCGGTGGGACAAGTGGCATTCCAAGCTCCGTCGAGGAGGAGGAATGAGGATCATGTCGACTTGGGAGGTCACAGAGAGGTGATACATGGCCCAGGAGGAGGGCATTTCGGGTTAATCAACGGAGGAGCCGGGCTCAGAGCTTCCCGCAAGGGAAGTCTCCATCAAATATAAAAGAAGAACGCCGCCTCGACGTCATAGAACCCGCCGCCGTTAGAAGAAATCACTTTCTCAGAGGAGGATATGCTGGGGAATGAGAACCCCTTGCACGACGCCCTGTTTATTCAAGCTGTCATCGAATACTTCATCATCGACCGAATCCTCGTGGATAACGGGAGCTCGGTGAACGTCATCTTCAAGGTCGACGCATCTCGGGTCCAGGCTATAGATGGACCCCTCTTTGGCTTCTCAGGAGAGAAGAAAGAAGTGGAAGGGGCAGTGGAGCTTCTGGTTACTCTCGGCGGGACTTCGATCCAATGCCGCTTCATCATCATCGATGCATCGAGTGGATACAAAGCCATCTTCGGGAGGCCCCTCATCAATTATTTCAAGGCCGTCCCGTCGTCTTATCATCAATGCTTGAAGTACTGCCAAGGGGATGTCCAAGTCAGGATCAGGGGGGATCCGAAAGCATCTAGGGAGTACTACCTGAATGTCGTGAGTACCATCAGCTGGATGGGGGAAGCGGAGAAGTTGGAGGAGTTGTTCAAAAGGGAGGAAGGATTGCATGTTGCTGAGGAGATAGAATAGGTGGAAGTGATCTCCCGAGGAGGAGAGCCTGGTATGCTGAAGATCGGAGGATTCTTGCCGCTGAAGGGGAAGATAGAGTTGGTCCCTTGCCTACAATAGAACATCGATGTTTTTGCTTGTAGCGCCGCCGCGATGCTAGGGGTTGATGTCGATGTTGCCTGCCATTTCCTCAACCTAGATCCCGCAGTGGCTCTCGTTCGTTAAAAGCAAAGGAAAAGCGTTGTCGTGTTGGCTGGTCCGATCAGGGAGGAAGTGGAGAAGCTGTTAAAGGCAGGTTTTGTTTCGGAGATCCAATATCCAGGCTGGGTCTCCAACGTTATAATGGTGAAGAAGCCTGGTAATGGCGACGGCCACCACGACAGCCAACTGGGTGATGAAGATGACGTCCATGGCGGTGTTGCCGTGGAAGAAGATGACGACGTCCATGGCGGTGTTGCCGTGGCAGAAGATGACGGCGATGCTCCTCCAACAAAAGACTTGCGGCGCCGTAGCGGGCATGGCTACAATCTTCGCCCACACAACAAGATTAAGAGTTAACGTTATTTTACTAGTGGTCTGCATTTATCTTTTATATGTGGTATTTGAAACTATGTTGTTTTCTATCATTTCATTTCGGAACAATATTTTATTTTGGGCTGCTAATAGCCACATGGTTGTAAGCCTTATATAAGGCCAAATTTTCATTTGTTATGGGACTATTATTGAAATCAAGACAAATTGTTTGCCCTAATCTCATTCTCCCCTTCCTTCTCCTCTTAGCCGCCGCCCCCCTCAAGGCTTTCCCTCTCAAGGAGTTCGGCCACCCTTCTCCTCCCTTGCTTGGCCGCCCCTTCTACTTCTCATTCCCTCTAATCACCTCTCGTTCTCCCACCTCTCTAACCTTTCTCCACCAACACCGTATTCAACCCTTGGAATTTATCAACCACCTTGGAGGACGGGGATCGTGTGCAAGGAAGAACCATAGTTTTGGGGAAAACTCGTCCACGGCGAGAAAGCGAAGGAGACGAGCAAGATCTTCATCCGTGGTGCGTTTCCCGTGGGTCCAAAGGAAGAGCGGTCATCTTGGTGGATCCAAACACCTCGGATCTACATTTCCGAGCGGGGTAACGAAAATTCCTACACAAGAGATTTTCCCTCTTGACTTGTTCTTTTGGTGGACGACTTTTGCGTGATTTCTCGAATCGTTAATTTTCGCGGTGTTTCTAATAGTAGATCTGGGTTTTCATTTGGTTTTTTCGAAAGATCTAACAAGAGGATTGGCGCTCCTCGCTTTTGTATTGTTGGGATAGATCCTACCACTTTTCGAATCGTGATTTATTTTTCGGTGGATCTATTTTGGTACAACTCCAAGCTCGACCGGAATCAATATTATTTCATTTAGCCGGAAAGGATTTTGGCATATAGCCATTCTCCGTTCCACTTGCGCATCGGCTACCCGTATGTTAGCGCGAACGATAAATAAAATTCATTGTGCAGGCTGCGTTTCGTTTGTGTGCGGGTTAGGGAGCGGTAACGTTGTAAAGGTCGTAGTCACGCCCTCCGTGTAGGATCCCTAAGGCATAGCCTACATCAAATTTGTAATCAAAGCGAGGTTAGTGTTGATTTCTCAATCGACACCGTCCTTACGCTTTCCGATCTTAGGATGTCGACCCACACTTGGTCGCGCACGTTTCGTAGACACAAAATCTGAAAAACATTTCACCATCTGGTCTGCATATAACAAAAGTCAAAAACTTTTCTGCAAAAAAAAATTGCCAAAAAAATTCTAAATTTTCTATTTTTTTTCCTAAGCATAAAAGTCAAAAAAAAATATTTTCATTCTTCAAGTCATTAAGCGTATAAAAATCCTGATTTATAAAAAAAATCTTTTCCAAACAGTCTCTTGTCTAGGTGAGGCACCCTGTATCAGTGTTGTTCATGCGCACGAGGCTTGACACGGATTATCCTCCATCCACATCACACATGGCCGACCATCATGATGATGGTGAGCCCGCTCCTGCAACAATTGCGGCACTTAGGGAAGAGTTTAACACCAGGTTCGATGCACTCACTCAGTTAATACAAGGGTTGGTTGTAAATCAGGCGGCGCCTCGAAATCCCGGCTTTGGGATAAATCGACCGGGGCAGCCACCCCATTCCGCCAACCAACGAGAAGAGCGACAAAATCTCCCTCATGATCCGGATTATGAGTACGCACCCCGAGCCCCTTATGAGTTCGACTTAACGAGGGCCGTTAAAATGGAATCACCATCCTACGATGGCATGGGTGAACCCCTACTCTTTCTAAACTGGATCATGGATATTGAGTGCTATTTTGAGTGGCACAACCTGACGGATGTTGAGAAGGTACGAGTAGCACGAATGAAACTTCTGGGTAGAGCCAAAACGTTCTGGTTGAACGAAGAGAGGCGTCTAGGCACCGTGAATAGGGCACCCCCAATTGGGTGGGCCGCCATGAAGGCACTCCTGCATGACCAATATGTCTCGGTGTATCACCGAACCCAAATGTTCGATGAGCTAGCCACCCTTCGTCAAGGGGGACAATCGGTAGCGAAGTACATGGGACGACTCAAGGATATGATGGTGCGTTGTGATATTCGAGAAATGCCCGAGGTCACACTATCTCGTTTCCGTAAGGGACTTAATGCGGACATCCAAGGCAAGCTTTTGCGTTATGGTCACACGGACCTTAACACAACATTCAATGTGGCATTGGATATAGAAAAGCACAATGCCTACAAGTCCAAGGGTCGAGCATTCCAAAAAGGAAAATCCATCTTAGGACCCCCACCTTCGTCATCCATGCGAGACAAAGGAAAGTTCCGAACGACTGACTCAAGTTCCATAGTAATTACCGCTAGGAACAATAAAAATCCCAATGGAGAGAGAGTTCCAATAGGACGAATTAATAAGACTAATGCTACCTGTTTTTCGTGCGGAATTCAAGGACACTACTCTAGTGAGTGTCCCACTAAGAGTAAGCCACTTGCACTGTTAGAGTCCACGTCTGAGCCTGCCGAGCTCGTCTATGAAGCTGGCGGGGAATCAGATGCCGAGCCGAGTGATATCGAAGATGAGTCGTATATGATGGTTATGAGATGTATCTTGGCCACACCGCGTGCACCGGATGAGCACAATCGGACGAACATATTTTCTTTGAATTTTAAATGTGGTGAAAAGTTGTGCAAGTTAATAATAGACAGCGGAAGTTGCATGAATGTCATTTCGGAAAACGCCGTCACTCGTATGCACCTAGTCCCAGAACCACACCCCCAGCCATATAAAATAGCGTGGGTGAACAAAACATCTATCGCGGTTTCTAAGCGTTGTTTAGTGCTACTTACGTTGAAGAGCTATATCGATAAAGTGTGGTGCGACGTCATCCCCATGGATGTATGTCATGTACTTCTAGGGCGCCCGTGGCTCTATGATTATGACGTGACCCATTTCGGGCGAGCCAACACTTATGAGTTCAAGTATAATGGTAAGACCATTGTACTGAAACCCACACCTGATACGCCCAAAATAGATGTATATAATAACGCAAGTGCATGTGCCGTAACAAGTAATAAAGTGTGAGTGAGATCGTTCCCTCAGAGAAGTGATTAACCTAATGCTTGCAAGTACTAGCTACACCGTTCTTTAAATCCAAACAAGATGAGTAAAATAATTTTGGAAGTAATGAAAAATTTTAATAAAGATTTAATTTAACTTAATTACGAAGATCCTTAAAACTTCTTTTACCGATTGGAGAAATTAGCCTTGCATTTCGGATTTCCTATGTGCGTCTAAATGGTGTGGAGAAATAGTATTAGTTGAAAGTGTTGAAGGAATTATCATGCAACGATTTTTATAGAAGAAATCCTCATCTCTCGAATCTCGAAAATCCCAACGTCCTAAATTCTCCTAGTTATCTCTAACTTAGGATGAATGAAGAATATTGATTATCATAAAAATCGATTTGCTAGCAAAAGGAGGGAGTCTCCTCCACTCCTCTAAACTACAGTGAACTAATGAGCGATTGCACTTCTCCTCTCTCGAATCTCGAAGTACAACGCAAAAGTGGAGATCTTTGGTTAAACGTTTTACACCACTCGTCTCTCGATTCTTGCGGTGCAATGAATTGACCTTCAAGCATATATTATGTCACTCATCTCTCGATTCTCGGAACGCAATACAAGATGAAGATCAAAGCCAAAAAAATCTCATAAGTAGATTCAAAAGTTCACAAGATAACAAATCATCCAACAAATCTCAACAAGCAAGAAACATACACCATAAAAACACACATAGTACTCTCCTTACACAAGGCTTGGAGAATTTAGTTCATAGCAAGAGAAGCAACACACAAAATAAGACCGATCTTACAGTACATGATGGAAAGGATTCAAGATAGTGCAGGAAATTGCTCTCCAAGTCGACCCCAAACACTCCTTCTCCAAGATCCGGGTTGCCCCTAGTTCTTCTTCTCCAAGTAATCTCCAAGATGATGGCTCCAATATCTCCTCCTTAATGATGATTAATTCCCTCCATATGGTATGAGATTATACTCTTAAAAACGTACAGCCCTTTACCAAAA
The DNA here is from genome assembly GCA_039583875.1 of Platanthera guangdongensis. Classification (NCBI taxonomy): domain Eukaryota; kingdom Viridiplantae; phylum Streptophyta; class Magnoliopsida; order Asparagales; family Orchidaceae; genus Platanthera; species Platanthera guangdongensis. The sequence continues at coordinate 117,206,125 of CM077147.1, read as the reverse complement.
GTTGCCTCTTTTTAGTTTTCATTTTGGCGCAAAATTCGAATTTAAAATTCGAAATCCGTCCAGCAGTTGTTGCAACAACTTTTTCAGGTTGTTGCAACAACCTGCGCAGTCCAAAAATAATTCCAGCTTTGCTTCTCCGAATCGATTTCTTCAGCATTTCTAGCAAGAAAACAATGGAAAATTAGACATATTAATCACAAATAAAATAAGTATGAATTTATCCATATTTTTCCTTATTTAATCCATTTGTTTCCCAATACGGTGATTATTAAATCAAAATGACGTACTAGATAACTTCTTTTGGGAAGTTATCACACCTCCACACTTAAGCGTTTGCTAGTCCCTAGCAAAGTCATTTCATAACAATAGCATGAGTGAAGAAGTAATAAGATATGAACTCAACTGATCTTTAGTTCTTGAAAACAAAATAATCGCGGCATACTCAAGAAACTCGCTTAACTCAACTGATAAGCTTATCAATTTATGAGAGCTAATCCATTAACAAATCCATTAATTAGATAGATGATAAAGCTCAAACAAGTATCCTAGTGCGATGCACTTTTCTTTTCAAAATAGTTTACTTTCGTGCAAAATTTTATATTTAACCTCCGCATTTTATTGGAAAGGATAAGAATATGCTAAGTCTATGATTTAACCTCTACAAGAGTTAGTAGTTCAAATGAAAGTAGGATAGTTTTGGCTTGGTTAGAGATTTATGGATAGCTTTGGTAATAATATGACGTCCTCTAGTTAGTATTCTTAATAATCCACCATGTTATGGGGTCATACATCATTTTTTTATACTCTATTCATAGTAGGGATCATTCTAAGTATAAGTGCACATACCCGGGCCACATATCACTATGATGTTTCAACCATTTTTTCTTCTCTCTTTTTTGTTTTAAAAAAAATCATAGTTGGGATCATTCTAAGTATGCATTCACATACCTAGGCCGCATATCACTATGACGCAAATTTCTTTTCCCTTTTTTTAATCATAGTTGGGATCATTACAAGTATGTAGACATATACGTAGGCCACATATCACTATGAAATTTAACCCTTTTAAGAGAAATTTGACACTCATAAATGACTTACTTACTAAGGTACAACTAGTAGGGACAAATGACAGGTAAGCATGAAATAATGAATATGGTAAAGGTCAAGCTCAAATATTTTAGTGGATGATCAAAAGGAATACTAACTAAACTCATGTGTAGGCTTACATCATTGACTTAGTTCTTCCTTACCCCTCCACGTTATTTTTAAAGGTCAATATCAAAGTATGCAATTGAAAGTAAAGAAATATTTTGTATATAAAATAAATGCTTGAACGAGCTTTATCAGAAAAAAATCTTACTAACTTCAAATTCATGGATTAAACTCTTTGGATTGTTCATCCATACCAATTGATTATCATTGAATGTGTCTAGAATAGCCTAATGATTAATTAAAACAAGAATTAAGATTATTAAATTCATATGTAAAGGAATTATCCTTCACTCAAGTGGTAGGGGTTATAACACCCTCACCTCCACACGTAAGTCCTTTGCTAGTCCCTAGCAAAGATATTTTTGATAATGGAGAGGACACTAATTTGATGATAGGAATAAACAACATAGTTTAAGGGATAAAGAAAATTGAAATTAGAGTAACTCCCCTGCAGTAAATGTAGTGCAGTAATTGTCCATTGCTTCTTATTGACGGCGTCATGGTACTTCATCATATGATAATCAACAACTCAGACATTTAATCTAGCCTGCAGAACTATTATCCTCAAAGTGTACATAGTTATTGGTACGCGATCTATATGTGTTAGCAGAAATGAGTATAATTAAAAACCATACAACCCTGGCACATGCGCTCGATGATTCGCAAAGAAATTATTGTCATTACTCAAACCATACATCATTCCATGTATTTAATTCATAACAGACAAGGGTCAATAAAATAAACAACATCATGACAGGGCAGGTGACGTAAAAGTGCAGCTTTGAACAAAATACATGAGATGTCACAGGGCAGATATGACATATTTTAACAATCACGTGCAAGTCAATGTCAAGCCAACTATATATATATATATAAAAAGAACTATAAGCAGCAGTCTAAGGCATCATAGATCGCATAAGTGGAGCATCAAATAAATCAACCAACATATCGCATCGCAGCATACATATCACTAAAATAAAAAGTCCAGAGCATATCGTAGCAAAATAAAGTCTAGTGCAAAATGTAAGTCTAGCTAAGCAGAAATAAAGGTGAAGCAAAGATAAGATTACTCGTCCTCCTCCTCGTCATCTTCCTCCTCCTCGTCGCCGTCTTCGTCGTCTTCCTCTCTCGCAGCAACTTCTGATGGATCAACCCTGGTTCGATCTGAAGTCAGAAGGTATCCCTCATGAAAGTTCAACTAGTGTCCACTATCTTCACCTATGGGGGGGGATAGGTGACGTGCAGCGTTTTTGCGGAATTTAAAATGGTACCTGCACAATAAAAACAAACAGCACAGCACACAGAATATACAAGCTATTTATAGTGGTTCCCCGATTTGGGTACATCCACTTTCCCCCTTCGACCTATCTCCCAACAAGGGACGACTCGGTCTCTTCACCAACAGGATTGAAATCCAATCCTTGCACTATCGGAAGGAACCCTTCCACACGTGAGAGTCAACACTCCCACAAAACGGGTTGCACCCAACCCTTACAACACGGAACCACCGTTCCTTTACAACAAAAATAAAATAGAATGTACAAAAGATACAAACTACGTTTGGAGACAAGGTGTCCCTCTTCGTTGACGACGTGTTCTTGAAGTCCACGAAAAGTCCACAACCCTAGACTCTCTTGGAGAGGATCTCCCCGGAACCGGCGGCGGCAAGAAGGGCGGCGGCTAGGTTCACGGGATCGGCGGCGACGACGATGTGCGGCTGCTGAACTTTGGAGATCCAAACTTCGTAGCGAAGCTAGCTAGGTCTATCAATGGTCACACGAGGATCGGTCGTCTCGATCGATTCGGACGGGGAAGTTTTTCCCGATCAACAAATCGAGAGACAAGGGATCTCTGGATAGACGCGTGAGACCTAAGCTTGGCTAAGCTTCTGTCGCCGGAGATCGGGAAGAAACGCGATCAACAGTAGCGACCAACTTGCTCGAGCGACGACGACGGCGGCGGAGCGGAACTCGCGATTTTAGGGTTTTTGTGCTCGGCTTCTTTCTATGTATTTTTTTTTGTAGTCCTACTGTTCAAAATGATCTTGTATTTATACTGTAGACAACTCAATATGACCGTTGTGGGTCCCATAAATAGAAACCCAAAATCCGGTTCAAGATAACGCCAGCGGCAGAATCCGGTTCAGGGAGTTCCAGAAAAATGCCCAAGTAAAAATCGGCGAGAATCAAAAGTGAGTCTCGTCGAATCGTCGAGAATCAAAGGTGATTCTCGACGATTCGGCGAGAATCAAGGATGATTCTCGTCGAAGTTGACTTGGCTACACGCACTGCTTCAGCCCGGGTCGAGACGGCGAGAATCAGCCAGTGATTCTCGACGATTCGGCGAGAATCACTAGTGATTCTCGCCGAATCGGCGAGAATCACTTGGTGATTCTCGTCGATTCTTACTTAGAATCAGAGTTGCTTGCTTTGAAGTGTAGTTGGATCGAGTCGGCGAGAATCAGCCACTGATTCTCGACGAGTCGGCGAGAATCACTTGTGATTCTCGCCGAATCGGCGAGAATCACTTGGCGATTCTCGTCGATTTTCACTTAGACGAATTTTCGTCTTTCCACCCATGATGAGCTCCTTGACCCATCCTTGCTCCTTGTCTGCTCTTGCAAGATTACCTCCCTGTACTTGAAAGTAAGTGCACTCCAATAGATAGAGTACACGTAGACCAACACACTGATCTGCTCAACGAGGGATTACGTCGTGCAGACCCGTGTATATTGACCTACTGCACCCTGACATTGGTGTGCACTTAGCGTGGAGTAACTGCAAGTACAACTTGAAATAATTTGTCAAAAACATTGCCTATTTACCTTAGCATGTTCAGGGGCTTCTTCAAATCAGGTACGTTGTGGATACAATACCCAACAATCTCCCTCTATTTGAAGAAGCCTAAACCCTACAAGCTAAGGTGAATAAAGCGTATAGGAATGAAAATCATAAACTTGAAATTGAGGTGAGTGAGTTATTCATTACCAATACCAATTTCTTGGGAGCAAGCTTGGAGCCACCTTAGCCTTAGCCGAGAGGGTAACCTCCCCCTTTTCGGCTTCTGCAAATCGGGGTCTGTAGCATTTGCCCCCTTGCTCCCCCTCAGTTCTTGCACCTGTGCTCATACTTGAGTACCATGCTTCCCCTCAGTTCTTGCGCCTGGGCTCAACTTGAGTACCTTGCAGAGGCTCCCTCTAGATGCATGATCCTGGAGCTTCTGTAGTCTTCATTCCTCATAATTTAGCATTCCCAATTCAGTTTTGAAGAGACTGAACTTGGCTTCGTCTAAGGGCTTTGTGAATATATCTGCAATCTGCTTGTCCGTGGGGACATAACAGAGAGAAATGTCCTTGTTCTCCACGTGCTCCCGAATGAAGTGGTATCGCACTTCAATATGCTTCGTTCTGCTGTGCGATACCGGGTTGTTGGCAATTGCAATCGCACTGGAGGAGTCGCAGTACATAGGAACTTCCTTGAACTGAAGGTCGTAGTCGGCTAACTGGTTTCTGATCTATAGGAGTTGTGCGCAACAGCTGCCCGCCGAGATGTACTCAGACTCTGCTATGGAGGTTGCAACACAATTCTATTTCTTGCTATTCCATGAGACAAGCCTTCATCCGAGGAATTGACACGTCCCGGATGTGCTTTTCCTGTCATCCCTACTCCCTGCAAAATCAGCATCTGAAAAACCTATTAGCTCGACATCATTATTTTTCGGGTACCACAAGCCAAGATTGGGAGTTACCTTTAAGGTATCTTAGAATTCGCTTTGCAGCGACATAGTGAGATTCCTTAGTGTTGACCTGATATCTGGCAAAGACACATGTGGAGAACATGATATCCGGTCTACTGGCAGTAAGATAGAGCAGGGATCCAATGATGCTTCTGTATTTGGTTTCATCGAAAGGTTTACCTTTCTCATCCTTATCCAGAGACATAGTGGATCCCATTGGAGTCCTCATAGAGGTTGCACTCTCCATACCGAATTTCTTAAGGAGTTCATTTGTGAACTTCGTCTGAGAGATGAAGATTCCATCCTCAGACTGTTTCACTTGAAGTCCCAAGAAATACTTGAGCTCTCCCATACTGCTCATTTCAAACTTTCCTTGCATAAGTTTAGAAAACTTTTTGCAAAGATTGTTTTCTGTTGCGCCGAATATTATGTCATCGACGTAGATTTGCACTAGCAAAATCTTGCCTTTGACTTCCCTGAGAAACAATGTTTTATCTATTTTACCTCGAGAGAACTTGTTCTCAAGAAGAAAACTAGATAAAGTCTCATACCAAGCTCGTGGAGCTTGTTTTAACCCATATAAAGCTTTATTAAGAAAATAGACATGATTGGGATAAGTAGGATCGACAAAACCTGGGGGTTGAGCGACGTATACTTCCTCTTTCAGGTCTCCGTTCAGGAATGCTGATTTCACATCCATTTGATAAACTGTGAATCCTTTGTGCGAAGCATACGCCAGGAACAATCTGATTGCCTCGAGCCTTGCTACTGGTGCGAAGGTCTGGTCGAAGTCAATCCCCTCCTCTTGTTTGTACCCTTGAGCCACCAGCCTTGCCTTGTTCTTTATGATGACACCATGTTCATCCAGCTTGTTTATGAAGATCCACTTGGTGCCAATCACATTCTGCTTGTATGGTCTGGGAACAAGCGTCCAAACGTTGCAACGTTCGAATTGATGTAGTTCATATTGCATGGCCAGAATCCATGCCGCATCTTTGTTCGCCTCGTCGAACTTCTTTGGCTCAACCTGTGACAGGAAGCTAAGATGCAATACTTCGTTAATAGTACCTCTTCGAGTTCTGACACCGACACGAGGATCTCCGATGATCTAATCTCTAGGATGATCCCTCACGTGCCGGAGCTCTAGAAGTCTGGCGTTTGGAGCTTCGACTACTTCTTGGCCTTCTCCTTCTTCTAAGAGATTTGTTCCATTTTGATCTTCAACATTTTCAGATGACGTGGAGGTGGAAACTTTGACAAACTTAGGAGTGTCATCTTTAGCGGTCTCATCCAGACTCAGTTGTTCAAGTCGTGCACCTGTATCTTCAAGAATACCACTGGAAGAATTGCTGTTAAGCAAACTTCCTTCATCAAATACAACATTTATTGATTCTTCTACCACTAGAGTTTTCTTATTGAAGACCCTATATGTCTGACTGTGGGAACTATAGCCCATGAATATGCCTTCGAAGCATTTTTCACCAAATTTAGTACGTGGGTACTTCCCATTATTCAGTACATAGCATCAGCAACCAAAAATCCTCAAGTAGGACATAATTGGTTTCCTGCCTTTTAGTAGCTCGTAAGGCGTCTTACGATGATGCTTGTTGATCAATGCTCGGTTTTGTATATGACAAGCCGTATTGACAGCCTCTGCCCAGAAGTATTCCGGGAAAGAAGCGTCTTTCAACATTGTCGTGCAGGCTTCAATGAGAGTTCTATTTCTCCTCTCCGCAACTCCATTTTGATGAGGAGTGCGCGGGGAGGAAAACTAATGAAAGATACCTTGTTCTTCACAAAATTCTGTCATAGCACCAGATTCGAATTCTGTTCCATGGTCACTTCTGATTTTGACCACTGAGCAGTTAAATTCGTTCTGAACCTGCTTGACAAAACTAGTGAAGATGTCCAACGTATCTGACTTTCATTTCAAAAAGAACACCCATGTAAACAGAGAATGATCATCAATTATCACTAGCGTATAGGACTTGCCTCCCAAGCTATGAACTTGCATTGGACCAAACAAGTCCATATGTAAAAGGTAAAGACATCGGGAAGAGTCTTTGTCTGCGATGCTCTTAAAGGTAGCCCGAGTCTGTTTGCCCATCTGGCATGCAGGACAGTGGCTATCTTTGATGCACTTGATAATGGGAGCGTCCCTTACTAAGTTCTTAGAAAACAGCATACTAATTGTCTTGAAATTAATATGAGCCAATCTCTTGTGCCATTGATCACAAAGAGATGCACTGCCTCTTGCCACAAGGCATACGGGGGTAGATGAATCTAAGCTGAGAAAATCTAAGCAGAAGATATTTCTGCTCCTAATGCCTGATAATACCGTCTCAGAAGAGGTACGTGAAATTATCAGACATTTATCCTTGCAGAACTTAACGTCATAACCTTTGTCACATAACTGACTTACACTGATCAGGTTATGGTTTAACCCTTCCACATAAGCCACGTCGGTGATAGAGATTATACCGTTGGAAATCATACCGTAACCTCTGGTGACTCCTCGATCTGACCCTCCAAAATGACTTTGGGCCCATTCTCGACTGGAGTGTAATCATGCAGCAGGCTTCTTGTCCCAGTCATATGCCGGGAGCATCCACTGTCCAAATACCAGATCGGCGTTTTGGTGGCCTTTGGACATTCCTGCAAAACAAAATTAATTTGCCTTAGGAACCCAATCGAACTTGGGTCCTAGATTCCTGGTTAGCACACTCCCTCTCGGTTGGTTAACCCTACGAGTGGTCGGCCCCACATTGCTAACATAGGGAGTCTCGTAATACCTTAGATTAAACCAACAATCCACGGCAAAGTGACCGACTTTGCCACAGCACCAACAGTCGAATCTGTTGTACCTTTTCCTAGGCTCCTGCCTTACCCTGGGAACGGTGGGTACAGCTAGGGCCTTGGATCTGGAGGTGGAGGCCTCATGGTGACAGCAGTCACATGACTTCGTCACCTTCTGTATAACAGGCTTGGCTTTTGGTGCCTGCTTTCCATTATGGCCGCTAGAGAATTGACCATAATTTCCCATGTGGATTTCCTCATAAGGTGCCTTGAAGGCACTCTCACCGAAGTTCCGGGGAAAGGTCCAACCATCATATCGGCTCTTTGTCTTTGCAACCGAGGGCCAAAAATGATGACCAAAGGTCGATTCAAAGTCATGTTGGTTGCAAGGAAAGCTAGGCTTTCTGAACGCAACAGGACTAAGAGGAGCCTTACCCTTTTCATCAGCAGAGGCCTTCTTGGCGGCCTTATTCTTCCTCTGGTTCCTGTTTCTCCTGGATGAGGAGTCGGATACCCCTACATGCCCCAAGCCAGCTCCTTTGGCCTGAGCAGAGAAGGTATCAACTACTGGAAGAACTGTTTTTGGCATAGAGAAGCTCTTGACGATCTTCCTTTCTGCAGCAAGCTGTTCTTCCAACTTGTCGACTTCCTCCTGCTTAAGATCAAGGAGCTTAAGAGACTCTGAATGCTTTGAAGTCAGGTCAAGGTGCTCCTGTCGGAGAGAAATCAAGCTAGTGACCTCTTCCCTTAGGGATACACACTCACCCTTAAGGAATTTCACTTCCTTTTTCTCAGCCTTCAGTCTCTTACGGCACTCCTCAAAAGTGTTGAGCAAAAGCTCATACTTCTCGAGGAGCTCCGCTTCACGAGCCGAAGGACTATCCTCAGGTTCATCATCCTGAGACTCAGGATCAGAGTCGGAGTCGGAGAGAGGGGTGTGGGCTTTTACCTTCCCAGTAAATGGGGGACATTCTCCTTCTGAGTCGGAGCGACCCACCAGCCCGAAGTAGGCTTCCTCATCATCACTGGAGTCTGAGGAATCAGATTCGCTCAGTGTCTTTGGCCTTTTGGCGATGTAGCTCCGCTCTTTCTTCTTATCTCTCGAAGATTTGTGCTCCTCTTCTTTCCCTTTTTCTCTCTTGTCTTGATAGCAGTCGGCCACGACGTGTCCTGGCTTATTGCATCCAAAGCAAATAATGTCAGAGGAGCGATGTTTGTTCGGTTTAGAAGCATACCTGTCAGAAGAATAATTTTTCTTCTGATGCCTGGAGGAGGAGCCGTCTCTCTTTCTTTGATTCCTCATCTTGAGGAACTTCTTGAACTCTCTGGTGATGAGGGAGAAATCCTCCTCCGACAGCTCTGAGCTGGAGGAGCATGGCTCGGAGTCCTCCTCCTCATCCTTTTTCCTGGCACGGTATGAAACCACACCCTTGCCTTTTCTGGAGTGACTGGCTTTTAGAGCCACAGTCTTTTCTTTGGCTGCAGCCTTCTCTGCTTCTTCTTCTACTTTCCTGGTGTTCAGCTGAAGCTCATAGGACATCAGCTTCCCAAACAGAATTTTCGGGTCAGTTTCAGCTAGCCTGTCAAACTCTCGGATGGCGTAGATCTTTGTATCCCATTCCTTAGTAAGGGACCTAAGGAATTTATCATTGAGTTCACCATTAGTGAACACTCTTCCGTATCCTTTGAGGGCGTTGACAATCTTGAGGAAGTTCTCGTAGGTGACTCCGATCTCTTCCTTAGGCCCTTGTCTGAAGGCCTCATATTTCTGGTTCAGGAGGGATCTCCGATCATCCCTCACTTCATCCGTGCCCTCCATTAGGATGATCAGGCACTGCCAGATCTCCTGTGCTGTCCTGCAGTTGCTGAAGTTTTGCATCATTGAGTCATCAACCGCGCTAACCAGAATGTTTCGCGCCTTCTTGTCAAGTCCTACTAGTACCATCTCATCCTTGTCCATTTCAGAAAGTTTCTTTGGCACTTTCTGGGTAGGATCAATGGTGGATGCCTTAGTGGGCACATAAGGTCCCCCCTCCACGATCATGAAGAGTCGAGGATCAAATGCTTCCATGTAGAACCTGATCCTTTCCTTCCAGATAGGAAAGTTGAGCCTGGTGCACACTGGTATCTTGCATGTGTACTTGAGCCCGTCCATAGTGGATGTTTGTCTTCTTCTTGACACTAGTGGCAGGATTCAACTCAAGGTGTTAACCTTTTTGATGAGTAACCTGGCTCTGATACCACTTGAAAGTTCACCTAGTGTCCACTATCTTCACCTATGGGGGGGATAGGTGACGTGCAGCGTTTTTGCGGAATTTAAAATGGTACCTGCACAATAAAAACAAACAGCACAGCACACAGAATACACAAGCTATTTATAGTGGTTCCCCGATTTGGGTACATCCACTTTCCCCCTTCGACCTATCTCCCAACAAGGGACGACTCGGTCTCTTCACCAACAGGATTGAAATCCAATCCTTGCACTATCGGAAGGAACCCTTCCACACGTGAGAGTCAACACTCCCACAAAACGGGTTGCACCCAACCCTTACAACACGGAACCACCGTTCCTTTACAACAAAAATAAAATAGAATGTACAAAAGATACAAACTACGTTTGGAGACAAGGTGTCCCTCTTCGTTGACGACGTGTTCTTGAAGCCCACGAAAAGTCCACAACCCTAGACTCTCTTGGAGAGGATCTCCCCGGAACCGGCGGTGGCAAGAAGGGCGGCGGCTAGGTTCACGGGATCGGCGGCGACGATGATGTGCGGCTGCTGAACTTTGGAGATCCAAACTTCGTAGCGAAGCTAGCTAGGTCTACCAACGGTCACACGAGGATCGGTCGTCTCGATCGATTCGGACGGGGAAGTTTTTCCCGATCAACAAATCGAGAGACAAGGGATCTCTGGATAGATGCGTGAGACCTAAGCTTGGCTAAGGTTCTGTCGCCGGAGATCGGGAAGAAACGTGATCAACAGCAGCGACCAACTTGCTCGAGCGACGACGGCGGCGGCAGAGCGGAACTCGCGATTTTAGGGTTTTTGTGCTCGGCTTCTTTCTATGTATTTTTTTTTTGTAGTCATACTGTTCAAAATGATCTTGTATTTATACTGTAGACAACTCAATATGACCGTTGTGGGTCCCATAAATAGAAACCCAAAATCCGGTTCAAGATAACGCCAGCGGCAGAATCCGGTTCAGGGAGTTCCAGAAAAATGCCCAAGTAAAAAATCGGCGAGAATCAAAAGTGAGTCTCGTCGAATCGTCGAGAATCAAAGGTGATTCTTGACGATTCGGCGAGAATCAAGGATGATTCTCGTCGAAGTTGACTTGGCTGCACGCACTGCTTCAGCCCGGGTCGAGACGGCAAGAATCAGCCAGTGATTCTCGACGATTCGGCGAGAATCACTAGTGATTCTCGCCGAATCGGCGAGAATCACTTGGTGATTCTCGTCGATTCTTACTTAGAATCAGAGTTGCTTGCTTTGAAGTGTAGTTGGATAGAGTCGGCGAGAATCAACCACTGATTCTCGACGAGTCGGCGAGAATCACTTCTGATTCTCGCCGAATCGGCGAGAATCACTTGGCGATTCTCATCGATTTTCACTTAGACAAATTTTCGTCTTTCCACCCATGATGAGCTCCTTGACCCATCCTTGCTCCTTGTCTGCTCTTGAAAGATTACATCCCTGTACTTGAAAGTAAGTGCACTCCAATAGAGAGAGTACACGTAGGCCAACACACTGATCTGCTCAACGAGGGATTACGTCGTGCAGACCCGTGTATATTGACCTACTGCACCCTGACATTGGTGTGCACTTAGCGTGGAGTAACTGCAAGCACAACTTGAAATAATTTGTCAAAAACATTGCCTATTTACTTTAGCTTGTTTAGGGGCTTATTCAAATCAGGTACGTTGTGGATACAATACCCAACACCTCATTGTCGAACTGTCCCGCCATCTTAAATCTCGACTCCGACACTGGGATCTTTGCCCTCTCCATTACCTTGCGCAGGCTCGAACGAATATCCTCAAACTGTTCTCTTTCATAAAGGTGGTGACACCGCTAGTATGCTTTAATATATTCGATCTGCTCCATCATAGCATCAGGATCGGCGCCACAGTCTACCACTGGAATGTGAATATGAAAGGGATCAGTCGATGGTGGCTTAGTGGACCGATCAACTCCCATTAGTTTCAAAAATTCTTGCTTTCTAGGTGTTCCTGCGGCCACCTTAATATTCACTGCCACAACTGTCTCTGTGATGGGATGCCCAACTTGAGTCACCATATCATCATCACCTTGAGGCACCCTTGCCATCCGACAATGCTCCGTAATCAAAACAGGATACCACAACTGCCTCACTTTCTCCTCGTTGACCTTTTGCTTTATAAGTGTAGAAATGAGTTCTTCCATATTCAGTTTTATTCCCTTCAAGATGATATAAATAAGAGCGACCTTCTGTAATGTCAATGTGTTCAGATGTCGTGTAGGCATAACCCCTGCGTTGATGAATAGGTGCCATACCTTGGCTTCACGATTTAAGCACGTTGCACGTAGGGTTTTTCTTGACTGACTTGCCCACTCCGGCGCCGGTGTACAACAAACCATTGCCATCATTTCATCTATAGAAACACTTGTCAGAATATTTGCATAGCCATCTTGAATAGTGTTGTCCAAGTCGAAGAGATCATTGATTATTTTGGCCGAAAAATCCACACTTTTTCCTCTCACAAACACCTTCTCCCCATTTGAGTCTCTAGCATTAGCATAGAATTCATACACCCATGGTAAGATTGCCTCAGTCCTATGGTGACAAAATGATTCCCATTGGAGAGCCCTGATCTGATTGACATATTTCACACTCCAAGCCCTAGCTTCCATTTTGAAACCTCGCTCATAAATGAAGGGGATGGTCCTTAGAGTTTCAAAACGATGTTGAGCATTCTCAGTCAAAAATCGGACATTTTTCCTAGATGCCTCTTTGCCTTTTCCCTTATCTTTTCTCCTCGAGGCCATGGTCCAGACTATGCATAACAAACAAACAAAAGTTGAATCCAAAACGACTAGTAATAATCCTAGTTTCTCATATTAGGTGTAGGGTTAGAATTTATACCTTAGGAATTTCCACTGGATTTGGGATTGTCGCTGATTCGAAATCTGGAGCCGCCGATATGAAATCTAGGGATGCGGCGTCACTGTCGTCGACTGCAGCGAAATGAAGACGTCTGCTGAGATGTCGCCCGTCGCCGATCAGAAAGCCACCCTGGGTGTGGAGTGCCGCCTATCGCAAAAACACGGCGATGTTGAGCCACCGCCTACTGCCGGCTTCGATTGCGTTGCACCCACCGCAAACCTTCTCTCCCGATAGCTAGGTCACCGATGGAGTCGCCGTCGCCGATCTCGCGCGGGTCGCAAGGGTCGTCGATGGAGTCGCTAGGTCGCCATGTTCGGTGTAGAGGGGTTTTCGCCTGCTGTCGCACGGCGAGATGTTGTCGCGCGGTGATTAGAAGTCGACTGCTGTCGCACGACGAGATGTTGTCGCGTGGTGTAGAGGGGTTTTCGCCGCCGCCTGCTGCCGCGATAAGCCTCCGTGAAAGCGCTAGGGTTCGATAACAGGAATTTGGGGATGGGGCTGAGCCAGGCTTTAGATTTTATTTGTTGGACAGGTTAAAGGCTGGGGTTGAGCCGGCCAAACCCTCACAAACTGCACCGGTTCATCCGAACCGGAAATTCCGATTCTCCTTCTTTGGCGGACAGCAGCCGAAAAGTTGCAACAGCCTTTTCAGGATGTTGCAACAACTTTTTCTCTGCATATTTTTGGACAAAATCATCCCGCTTTTCCTGACTTTTATTCATCTTATTATTATTATTCTTTTAGGAAGATTTTTAGCAACTTAATTAAAGTTATGCGACATCAAATCCTTCACATTTTTTTACTATGCAAGCGAAACAAACGATTTTTTTTTATTAATTTATTTATTTAAAATATAAACCTATATATATTTAAATTAAGATTGAATAGGATGGGTTGCCTCCCACCAAGCGCCTCGTTTAAAACGTCCCGGCCGGACGTCTTCGGCTCAATATTTTTTATTTTAAATGAATGAACGACACCAGTCATTCATTATCACCGTTCCGATAAATTTTTAGACGCTCACCACTAACTTTAAATTCAGAATTGTCCTGCTCATTTTGTATGGTGATCGCGCCGTATGGATGGACTTCCTTGACTCGAAATGGTCCCGACCAACGACTCTTAAGTTTTCCGGGAAAAAGTTTTATACGGGAGTTGAACAGTAGTACCAATTGCCCGGGTTCGAATTGTTTTCCGCTCAAACGTTGGTCGTGCCATTTCTTGGTCGGTTCCTTATAAATTCTCGCACTCTCATACGCATTCATCCTTAATTCCTCTAACTCATTGATTTGTAGAAGCCTCTTCTCACCTGCATTTTGAAAATCATAATTTAACTTCTTAATAGCCCAAAACGCTTGATGTTCTAATTCAAGGGGTAGATGACAAGCTTTCTCATATACTAGCCTATAAGGGGTTAGACCAATAGGGGTCTTATATGCAGTCCGGTAAGCCCATAAGGCATCATGAAGCTTTTGGGACCAATCCTTACAATTAAAGCCAACCGTCTTTGCAAGAATTGTTTTTATCTCCCGGTTAGACACTTCCGCTAGACCATTTGTTTTAGGATGATATGCTAATGCTACTTTGTGAGTGACGCCATATTTCTTTAACAACATAGCGAATGAATTGTTACAGAAGTGACTCGCTCCATCACTAATGATAGCCCTAGGGGTGCCAAAACGATTGAATATATAATTTTTTAAAAAGTGTAAAACCACCTTGGCATCATTCTTAGCGGTGGCTATGGCTTCGACCCATTTAGAAACGTAGTCTACGGCAAGAAGGATAAACATGTTACCGTTCGAGTTCACGAAAGGTCCCATGAAGTCTAGTCCCCAAACATCAAAAAGTTCAACTTCTAAAATTGTGTTCAATGGCATAGACTCATTTTTCTTAATATTTTCGTTTCTTTGGCACCGGTCACATTGATTCACAAATCCTTTAGCATCTCGGAATAGAGTCGGCCAATAGAACCCCGCTCCTAAGACCTTCATCGCCGTTCTATCCCCCTTAAAGTGGCCTCCATAAGGTGAGTTGTGACATTTGTCCAACACGGCTCGCATTTCCTCCTCCGGGACGCAACGTCTAACAACCCCATCTGCTCCAATTCTGAACAAAAATGGCTCATCCCATAAATACGAGCGTACCTGATGCAAAAACCTCTTCTTTTGTTGATATGATAAGTCAGGTGGGAAGACTCTACTAACAATATAATTCACGTAGTCTGCATACCAAGGTATGCATTGTTCGGTCATGGCCAACACCCACTCATCAGGGAATCTTTCATTAATCTCTGATCGCAATAGTGGATTAGAACATTCAATCCTAGAAAGATGATCCGCCACCGGATTATCTACCCCCTTCCGATCCTTAATTTCTAAATCAAACTCCTGCAGCAGCAACACCCATCGAATCAATCGTGGCTTAGCATTCTTCTTCTCCATAAGATAGCGAATAGATGCGTGGTCGGTGAATGCTATCACTTTGGTGCAAAGAAGATAAGACCTAAACTTCTCAAAGGCAAACACGATAGCTAGTAGTTCCTTTTCGGTTGTGGTATAATTTATTTGTGCCTCTATTAAAGTCTTACTAGCGTATGCGATAGTTTGAAAGACCTTCTCCCGCATTTGCCCCAAAACAGCCCCAACGGCGTAGTCGCTTGCATCACACATCAATACAAAGGGTTTTTCCCAATCGGGGGCCACTATAATCGGTGCCGTAATCAGCCGTGTCTTTAATTGAGTGAATGCATCCAAACATTCATCATTAAAGTCAAATTTCACTTCATTTCCTAATAACTCACTTAAAGGCTTGGAGATTTTGGCAAAGTCTTTAACGAACCTTCGGTAGAATCCTGCATGGCCTAAGAAACTTCTTAACGCTTTTACATTTTTGGGAGGAGGTAATTTTTCAATCACCTCAACCTTTGCCCTATCCACTTCCAGCCCGTCTCTAGATACACGATGTCCAAGGACGATGCCTTCTTGTACCATAAAATGGCATTTTTCCCAATTGAGCACTAGGTTGGTCTCCACACAACGAGCAAGCACTCTCTCCAAACATACCAAGCAGGCATTGAATGTTTTTCCAAAGATGGAAAAATCATCCATGAAGACCTCTATGTCTTGTTCTATAAGATCCGCCATTATTGCAATTATGCAACGTTGGAATGTGGCCGGCGCATTGCATAGCCCAAATGGCATTCTCCTAAATGCGAATATACCGAAGGGACACGTGAACGCTGTCTTTTCCTGATCGTCTGGATCAACCGTTATCTGATTGTAGCCGGAATATCCATCTAGAAAACAGTAAAACTCATTTCCGGCCAATCTATCTAGAATCTGATCTATGAATGGTAACGGGTAGTGATCCTTCCTAGTCGCTTTGTTTAATCTACGGTAGTCGATACAGATACGACATCCTGTGATTGTTCTTGTGGGTACTAATTCGTTCTTGTCATTCATAACTACGGTCGTCCCTCCTTTCTTAGGTACACAGTGGATGGGTGACACCCATGAACTATCAGATATAGGGTAAATGATTCCTGCATCCAACCACTTAATGATCTCTTTTCTTACCACCTCCTTCATAGGAGGGCTAAGACGACGCTGAGGCTCGATAGATCCCTTACAAGATTCCTCTAGAAGGATTTTGTGCATACACAAGGAAGGGCTAATGCCTCGAATATCGGCTATTGTCCACCCTATGGCTAACTTATATCTTTTCAAAACGACCAATAGTCTGTCATGCTGCTATGGTAGTAGTCTAGTATTCACTATTACCGGAAGTGTATCATTTTCTCCTAGATATGCATAGGACAAATGCTCGAGAAGCGGTTTTAACTCTAAGATAGGCGGGCAAACTGTAGAAGGTTTGTCCGCTAAAGACCGTTCAGTCATATCTAGGGGTTCCGCCCTATGAAATGACACCAAACGTTTCTCACACACTTGAAAGCACTCTTCACCTTCTCCTTTAGTAGATTCTATTTCTTCATGACTAACCTCGTCAGATTGCACTTCCTCAACTTCTACCTCATCCATCAAAATTCCTATCTCCTCTTCTATACTCGAATCATTATACTCACTATTTTGCTCATAGTCATAGAGCGAAATATTGTTTACCACCTCCATCTCATCTTCCTTCTCACTAGGGAATTTCATGGCCTTAAGAACGTTAAAAGTTATTTGTTCATCGTTGACTCTCATAGTCAACTCCCCTTTGTGGACATCTATTAAAGTTTTCCCGGTTGCTAAAAAGGGTCTGCCTACAATTAGAGGGATCTCCTTGTCTTCTTCCATATCCAAAACTACAAATTCCGCAGGAAAGATAAACTTGTCAACTTTGACAAGAACATCCTCCACTATACCCTTAGGAAAAGTGAGCGATTTATCAGCTAGTTGTAATGTTAACGAAGTTTTAGAAATGTCCCCCATGCCCAGCTTCTGGTAGATTGAAAGTGGCATCAAATTTATACTTGCTCCAAGATCACACAAAGCTTTTCCTTCAAATTGGTATCCGATAGAGCACGGAATCGTGAAACTTCCTGGATCTTTCAGTTTGGGTGGAAGTTTCTTTTGCAGGATTGCACAACACTCATGGGTCAGCGCCACAGTTTCATTCGTGCCAAATTTTCTCTTTTTATTTAAAATATCTTTCATAAATTTGACGTAACTGGGCATTTGCTCTAAGGCTTCAGCAAATGGGATATTAATTTGAAGTTTCTTAAATATTTCTATGAATTTCTGGAATTGGTGATCTAGTTTACTCTTCCTAAGTCTTTGAGGAAATGGTGGTGGTGGATAGGTAATTGTTTTTTTATCCCTTGCGGGCACCTCTACGTTCTTCTCTTCTTTATTCTCTTCTTTATTCTCTTCCACTTCTTCTAACTCTTCCTCCACACTCTTAGTAGGTTCATGAATTTTATCACTCTTTACTTCATTTTGCACATTATCAGTTGTCACTGGATTATTATTATAACTGCTCACTAATTCTTTTCCACTCCGCAAAGTAACAGCCTTACAGTGTTGGTTGTCACCTTTTGGGTTAGGCGTTGTATCAGTTGGTAATGTTCCTAGAGGTCTAGTATTTAGTGCGGATGCAATTTGCCCCAATTATGTTTCAATTAAGCGCATGGATCCTTCTAGACTAGAAAAACGGGCTTCATTATTCTTCATGGACTCTAAGATGACTTCATCGGATAATTTCCGCGACGGTCCCGTTTGATTAGGATTGTGATATTGGTGAGGGTGACTAGAATTGTTGTTGAATAAGTGCGAAGGAGTAGACCCTGAATTATTCTTCCATGATAAATTGGGATGGTTTCTCCACTCCGGATTATAATTATTCGAGTAGGTGTTATGACCTTGTTTGTACTTCCCTCCTATATAGTTAGCGTTTTCATTATGTCCTAAAAGTTGTTCAATGGTTAGAGTTGGACGAGCGGTGGAAGGAGGAGTAACAATACTATTAACATGTGGGTGAAATTGACCTTGGTTTAACGTCAAGGCGTCTAACCTTTTATTTATTGAATTAAATTGGGAAGTCATTTCAGCCGCAAACGAGGTTAATTGGTCCACTTGGTATAATCTAGCAGTAGAAGAAGATGGCCCTTGCCGATCTACAAGTTGGTAATTATTAGAGGATAAATCCTCTAATATTGCATAGGCATCTTCTGGGTATTTATTCATAAGTGACCCTCCCGCGGCTCCATCAACTTGAATCATGGTAGCCGTTTGGAGACCATTATAGAACGTCCAAACTTGTTGGTGGATGGCTAAGCCATGGTGGGGACACTTACGCAGTAGCTCTTTAAAACGTTCTCATGCGTCATAAAGGGTCTCGCCATTTCCTTGCATAAACGTTGATATGTCTCGCTTCAACTTAGCCGTTTTAGATGGGGGGAAGTATTTGGCTAAAAATTTTTCCATCAAGAATGCCCAAGTGGTAATAGATCCATTGGGTAGAGAATTTAGCCAATCCTTAACCCTCCCCTCTAGTGAGAAAGGAAACAGACGTAATTTAATGGCTTCTTCTGAAACTCCATTAATCTTGAACGTATCACAAATTTCTATGAACGTTCTCAAATGAGAGTTAGGGTCTTCATGATTAAGGCCACCAAATTTACTATTTTGAACGAGTTGCATGATCACAGAGTCAATTTTAAAATTATTGGCCTCTATTGCAGGCCTAGCTATACTAAATTGCAAGCCTCCCTGTAGAGACATGTTGTAATCACGACATGTTCTCCTTTGCTCAACAGGGTGTCCATTATGTTCTACCTGACCTCCTAAATCCTGACCTTCCTGATGGTTATCGTATGGATTGATGGTTGAAGATTGGGTTTGTTCTAAACGAAAATTCTTACGGTTTCTCCTACACGTCCTTTCAATCTCTAAGTTTAATGGCAATAACTCAATGGATCGAAATCTGGACATGCACTAACAGAGCATAAAATAACAATAAAAGAAAAACTACAAACAACTTAAAAATTGAACAAGATTAAAGTTTGACCTCTAAATACTAGGGTTTACTAATATTGCAAGAAAATAAACAATAGATTAATTGCACCTCCCCGGCAACGGCGCCAAAAACTTGATACGCCCGAAATAGATGTATATAATAACGCAAGTGCACGTGCCATAACAAGTAATAAAGTGTGAGTGAGATCGTTCCCTCGGAGAAGTGATTAACCTAATGCTTGCAAGTACTAGCTACACCGTTCTTTAAATCCAAACAAGATGCGTAAAATAATTTTGGAAGTAATGAAAAATTTTAATAAAGATCTAATCTAACTTAACTACGAAGATCCTTAAAAATTCTTTTACCGATTGGAGAAATTAGTCTTGAATTTCGGATTTCCTATGTGCGTCTAAATGGTGTGGAGAAATAGTATTAGTTGAAAGTGTTGAAGGAATTATCATGCAACGATTTTTATAGAAGAAATCCTCATCTCTCGAATCTCGGAAATCTCAACGTCCTAAATTCTCCTAGTTATCTCTAACTTAGGATGAATGAAGAATATTGATTATCATAAAAATCGATTTGCTAGCAAAAGGAGGGAGTCTCCTCCACTCCTCTAAACTACGGTGAACTAATGAGCGATTGCACTTCTCCTCTCTCGAATCTCGAAGTACAACGCAAAAGTGGAGATCTTTGGTTAAACGTTTTACACCACTCGTCTCTCGATTCTTGCGGTGCAATGAATTGACCTTCAAGCATATATTATGTCACTCATCTCTCGATTCTCATAACGCAATACAAGATGAAAATCAAAGCCAAAAAAATCTCATAAGTAGATTCAAAAGTTCACAAGATAACAAATCATCCAACAAATCTCAACAAGCAAGAAACATACACCATAAAAACACACATAGTACTCTCCTTACACAAGGCTTGGAGAATTTAGTTCATAGCAAGAGAAGCAACACACAAAATAAGACCAATCTTACAGTACATGATGGAAAGGATTCAAGATATTGCAGGAAATTGCTCTCCAAGTCGGCCCCAAACACTCCTTCTCCAAGATCCGGGTTGCCCCTAGTTCTTCTTCTCCAAGTAATCTCCAAGATGATGGCTCCAATATCTCCTCCTTAATGATGATTAATTCCCTCCATACGGTATGAGATTATACTCTTAAAAATGTACGGCCCTTTACCAAAAGTTGCCTCTTTTCAGTTTTCATTTTGGCGCAAAATTCGAATTTAAAATTCGAAATCCGTCCAGCAGTTGTTGCAACAACTTTTTCAGGTTGTTGCAACAACCTGCGCAGTCCAAAAATAATTCCAGCTTTGCTTCTCCGAATCGATTTCTTCAGCATTTCTAGCAAGAAAACAATGGAAAATTAGACATATTAATCACAAACAAAATAAGTATGAATTTATCCATATTTTCCTTATTTAATCCATTTGTTTCCCAATACGGTGATTATTAAATCAAAATTACGTACTAGATAACTTCTTTTGGGAAGTTATCAACACCACCCAAGGATCCTTCGGTTGCCCCCAAAGACACAATTGTGCCTGCGGAAAGAAAAATTATAAGTTTGATAAGTAAGAAGGAGTTGGAACGCGAGACCTTCTTAGACGGCGTCCTGTATGCGTTAGTATGCCTACAAGCTAAGGAAGACTCGCCCATTTTAGAGAATATACCGTTATCTCTGCGCACTATATTGGAAGAGTATAAAGACGTCTGTCCGGATGACTTGCCATCTAAGTTGCCACCCATGAGAGATATTCATCATGAGATAGATTTAGTCTCGGGCTCTTCATTGCCTAACCATCCACATTATCGGCTCAACCCCTCCTCACATGAGGAGCTACAAGCTTTAATTTCGGATTTGCTAGCAAAGGGTTTTATCCACCATAGTAAGAGCTCATGTGCCGTACCAGCCCTCTTGGTTCCAAAGAAAGATAAGTCTTGGCGATTGTGTGTAGACTACCGGGCCATAAATAAAATTACGGTCAAATATAGGTTCCCCATTCCCCGTTTGGACGACTTATTAGATATGTTATTAGGCGCCGCCATGTTTTCAAAATTGGATCTCAAAAGTGGTTATCATCAAATACGGATACGGGAAGCTGATGAATGGAAGACGGCTTTTAAATCTAAGGTTGGGCTCTATGAGTGGTTGGTGCTTGGGGAAGGGCTCACTAACGGACCGAGTACTTTCTCTCGATTGATGACCCAAGTTTTTAAGCCATACATGGGTAAATTCGTAGTCGTATACTTTGATGATATCTTAGTATTCAGTCGTTCACAAAAGGATCATGACACACATCTTGTAAGACCCCCCCCCCCCTCCCGGATCCCAAAAACTCGGCACGAAGAGGGAGTCTTATGCCCGGAACAGCCGCCTTGCGGTAGCATTAGCACACGGGCTAACCTGTACCACAAGACGCCTATTCCGCCGGCTGAAACCATATCAATATATCATGCCAACCCAACCAAATAAATAAGCAAGAGAAGTCAAAATCCACACTAAGTATATAAAGTCCAAAACATCAATAATGAGAAGCTAAAACATGCTTCTACAATATATCAGAGTACAGCTAAACATTGCCCAAACGGGCTACATCAGAGTAAGCAAAACACTAACATCGGAAACAGACGGTATCGACGGCACCGTCACGTCAGGCCCTGTCGTCCTGGCCTGGCTGTCCTGCGGCGTAGTCTGCGGCTACTCTACCTGCGGCGTGACCTCCTAAAAAGGAAGACGTAGCAACCGTTAGTCGAAACGACTAAGTGGTTTCACATCCGCTCCCCCGGCGACTCCTCGGCACCGGGCGGAGAAAAGAAACAAGAGTATAGTATATAACAAGTAAGCAAGTAAAGGAAGTACAAGCAGGTGACAGTAGTGTAAGAGTAACAGTATCATAGTCAGCATATATGAAAGAGCTACACTAAACTAGCAAGTATAAGTATCAGCAGGAAAGTAACTTAACTTATAAGGATGCCCATACAAACTTATAAGTTAAGGATCGGGTTACATAAAAGTAACTCATCGTATAAGAGTACCCATACAAACTTATACGATGAGGATCTTGTGGTGCAATGATATGAAATGCTATGAATGCTATGCAATGACTCACCCATGCACACCCATGCAATTGCTATGTCGACACAGACTATAGTTCCCACTTTTCGAGCAGGTAGCTAACCTCTCAGGCATCAGCCGCCGTGGCCAGGCGGTGACAGTAGAACGGGCACTTCTACTACTAGGCGGGTATCACACTACTTCACCTAGGCCTCCGTACGCCTCAACGCTAAGAACACAACAGCGGAGCCCATGCGTACTATGGCCCAGCGGGGTCTTGGGTAGATGTGCACCAAGAACACAGCTCGAACTGGCCTTGCGTGACCCGGAAGGGGCCTCGGAAGAAAGCACGAGGACACAGCCCAACCGTTCACATGGTCAGAGGGGCCTCGGGACGTGCACACCGAGGACACAGCCCAAACCGACCAAGTCTAACTGCCAACTCCCGTCGGTGTGACGACTGGCGAGCCCGTAGACCTGCCACACTATCCTTAACCCGGGATTACGACACCACGTGTCGACTCACACCACATGCAATTTCACAACCTCATCATACCATGGAAGGGGCCTCGGAGTGAGCACGAGGACACAGCCCAACCATCCATCCATACCTTACCTCAACACAACCAAAACAAGTGGCGGTCAACCCCGCACTTACATCCCTTCATAATACTGCCCGTAGGGAGACGACGCTCTAAGTATTGGACTAACGAATTTCATTTCACCAATCAACATACACATGGCCATAGTTTAATCTGCTATATGTCATTCCATATGAACTCTACATAAGACTTATATGATGCGCATATGTTATAATCTATCAACATCTTATCAATTCGATTCGATTAAACATAAAGGGAACCATCCAAACCTCAAGACATCTTGCAATAAGAAATCAGTTGTATGCGTTCCAAATAATAAACACCATCATTCACAGTTCTTCGGTGATTAGCACAAATTATTTAATCTTGACAGAATTCCACCGACTCTAATTGCACTTTATATAAAGCCAGAATTCTAAGTGTATCACTAATCTGGACAGCAACTTCGACCGGAGATTCCCGAAGCTACAGGAATCCGGTGGAGGCGTGTAACCCCTCGTTGGAAAGATCTTTTCATGATCTGCAACTTTCATATTCAGGTCACAACCCAGATCTGCCAATAACGTACTCGAAATCGGCTTCGAAGTTCGCTGCGTACAGAACACGATTTCTGTGTACAGGAAATTGCCGGACAGCAAACTCGATTAGATTTTCCCGGGGCCACAGACATCACCTGAAGTCGTGAAACCACTCGTTGGAAAGGTATTTCCAAGGGCTACAACTTTCGTGTTTAGCGAAAAGCCCAGATCTGCCCCTATCCTACATGAAAATGGCATAGAAGATCGCTGCGCGCAGAATACAGATTCTGCGCGCATCTTAAAGGAAAATGAACGGCATCGGTTCGTCTTCCTCCTCAAGGCGATCGTCCCTAAATTTTCCAGAAATATTCTCCTCCCTTATTCAACCTCAAAGGCCATAAACTCCTCACGAGACCATCCACCCATCGTCATATTGAAGAAAAGGGGAAGGGTTGAAGAGATCTAAAGTCTAGAACACAAGTTCTAACATGGCCTAACCTAGAGATCTTCTCCTCTCCATCAAGACTCTCTTGAGTCGATGTCTCTCCTAAGGCATAACTATAGATCTAGCACCAAGGGAGAGGGTAGGAAACTCACGTTGACTCCAGCGGTACCACCATTTCCGGCCATGGATCGCGTAGTTCTCCTTGGCGGCATCTTCTCTTTCACGGCGATGGCGGATCTCCTTCGGTAGGACTTGCTCCTGCAGTTCTCCTCTCACCAGGAGCTCTCATAGGAAATAGGGGAAGGAAATGAGAGTGAAAAACGGCTAGGGTTTCTCTGCCCCTTATATGCAAAATGTGACACGGGTAGGGACACGGCGTGTCCGTACCCGTGTCTTGCCTGGCGAAACGGCAACGGCAGTTTCCATGTCGGTTCAGTGTTTGACACGGGTCGGGACACGCCCGTGTCCCAACCCGTGTTCACATGACACGGCCGTGTGCCTGGCCGTGTCATTGGCCGTGTGCATCTTCAGTTACATCTCGACACTTCTCGTCGAGCTCAACTCGACGCACACGGGTAGGGACACGCCCGTGTCACTACCCGTGTCACTTAGTGTCGACCCCGCTCGACGATCTCGACACGCCTCGTCGAGATCATCTCGACGCACACGGGTAGGGACACGGCCGTGTCACTACCCGTGTCACGATCTCGACGACTCTCGACGATCTCGACACGGCTCGTCGAGATCATCTCGACGCACACGGGTAGGGACACGGCCGTGTCACTACCCGTGTCACTTGATCTCGACGACTCTCGACGATTCTCGACGATCTCGACACGGCTTGTCGAGATCATCTCGACGCACACGGGTAGGGACACGGCCGTGTCTCTACCCGTGTCACTTCTCTCTGCACTGATTTCTCCCCTTCTCCACAAGTGCAGCCCAATTCCCTGCACTTCTCAGGACTCGAGTCAACCCTCCTGACTCAAAACACACACACTAGGGGCCTAGAGCGATTCGGGACGTTACAAATCCTATAAACAAAATAAAAGATTTCGTCCCCGAAATCAGGCTTAGGCTGTGTGGAGAAAAACCTAACAGGAAGTTTATCATATGTTTTTAAATAAGATTACCTTGGGCAAACAACTCCGGGTAGCGTTGCTGCATCAAATCCATTGGCTCCCAGGTGTACTCCTCCTTCCCATGATTCATCCATAGCACCTTCACTAAGGGGACACTTTTGCGGCGTAATGTTCTTGTCTCGCTGTCAACGATTCGTACCGGCTCTAGTCGCACAGACCTATCTGACGCCACCGCACCATCAGTAGTGGGAATAAATTGGTCGGGCCGCAATAGTGCTTTTCGAAGCGACGATACGTGGAACACGTCGTGAAGATTTTCTAGTTCCGGTGGTAACTCCAACCGATAGGCCAACAGGCCAATTCTTTCCAATATAGTATAAGGCCCAACATACCTTGGGCTGAGCTTTTTCACTCCACGCACCCGCGAAACTCCATGCATCGGCCGAATCTTAAGGAACACTTTTTCGCCCACTTGGAATTCCACCATCCGGTGCTTTTTATTGTAATATTTTGCCTGTCGACTTTGAGCCTCCAACATGCGGTCTCTTATCAATCTGACAGCCACATCAGTGTCATCTATAAATTCATTTCCCAATACCTTCGGATCTTCATCTTGCACCCAAGACAAGGGAGTCCTACACCTTCTTCCGTAAAGGGCTTCATGGGGCGCCATACCGATGCTCGCTTGATGACTATTATTGTAGGAGAATTCCACTAGTGGCAAGAGCCTTTCCCATGACTCTCCTCTGTCCAGCACACATAACCTCAATAAATCTTCCAGCGTTCTGATGGTCCGCTCTGACTGTCCGTCAGTCTGAGGATGAAATGCGGTACTAAAGGTTAGGCGTGAGCCCAAATACGCCTGTACCGCCTTCCACTCATTGGATGTAAACCGACCATCCCGATCCGAAACAATTGTCTTGGGCACGCCATGATACCGTACAAATTGTTCCACAAAAAGGCGTACCAAAACATCCACGTGTGCTTCCTTCTTCATTGGAATGAACCGGGCCACCTTTGTCAGTCGATCCACAATAACCCATACCGAATCATTCCCGGAGCGTGAGCGAGGTAGCCCATGGACAAAGTCCATGGAGATGTCCTCGAACTTCCATTCGGGGATGGGCAACGACTGCAACAAACCACCGGGACTCCTGCATTCAGCCTTCACTCTTTGGCAAGCTTCGCAATGTGTAACATAGTAGCGAACATCCTTCTTCATTCCCGGCCAACACATGGTCTTCCGCAGTCCGGCGTACATCTTAGCAATACCCGGGTGCACTGAATATTGAGAGGAATGCGCCTCTCTCAATATATCCTCCCGAATTTTGCCACCCTTGGAATATAAAGTCGGCCACGAAAATAAACGAGACCGTCCTTTAGTGTGTACTCATCGGTGGTCCCATCTTCAATTGCCTTGATTGCCGGGGCCAAGGCCGCATCCATACCTTGCTCCACCCGAATCCGATCTCGGATATCACAAACTATGCTCATGTTGGCCAAATACTCCGCATACTCTGCCGAAGGAGCCTTGAATACTAGAGTAATTTCCATCTCTTCGACCATCCGAGCCAACTCCATACTCATCAACCGAGACTCTGGGCTAGAGCCTGGCGTTTTCCTACTCAAGGCATCGGCTACAGAGTTTGCTTTCCCGGGGTGGTAGTTCATGGTGAACTCATAGTCGCATAGAAATTCCAACCACCGCCGTTGTCTCAGGTTCAACTCCTTCTGAGTGTGAACATACTTCAAGTTTTTGTGATCGGAAAAGATCTCGCAGTGGACGCCATATAAATAATGCCTCCAGACCTTCAAAGCGAACACCACTGCTCCCAACTCCAAATCATGAACCGGGTAATTGATTTCATGTTTCTTTAACTGCCTTGAAGCATAAGCGATCACATGCCCGTGCTGCATCAGCACCGCTCCCATCCCTTGATATGATGCGTCCGTGTAAACTTGGAATCCTTCCTTCCCCGACGGAAGTGCAAGGATGGGGGCGGAGGTAAGCCTATCCTTCAACTCTTGAAATGCTGCTTCACATTTAGGTGTCCACACAAATGGCACACCCTTCTTCGTCAAGGAGGTAAGAGGAAGGGCAATCTTGGAAAATCCTTTCACGAACTTGCGGTAGTAGCCAGCAAGTCCAAGAAAGCTTCGTACATCGGCCGCCGACTTCAAGGGCGACCACTCCTTCACGGCCCGCACCTTGGCTGGATCCACAGCTAATCCTGCTCCACTAATCACATGCCCCAAGAAGGCTACCTCCTTAAGCCAGAATTCACACTTGCTAAACTTGGCATACAAGGCATGCTCCTTCAATTTCTTCAAAACCAAGGTCAGGTGCTCGACATGCTCCTCCTCCGTCTTTGAGTAGACCAAGATGTCGTCGATGAAAACAATGACGAAGATGTCCAAGTATGGTTCAAACACCTTGTTCATCAGGCTCATGAAGGCCGAAGGCGCATTCGTGAGCCCAAACGGCATTACTGTGAACTCATACAAACCATATCTCGAACTGAAGGCTGTTTTCTGAATATCCCCCTCTTGTATCCTCAACTGATAGTATCCAGAGCGCAGGTCTAGTTTAGAGAACCAATGTGCTCCCACTAATTGATCGAACAACTCGTCGATCCGAGGTAGCGGATAAGTGTTCCGCACCGTTAGTCGATTGAGTTCCCGATAATCTATGCACAATCGCAGGGTTCCATCCTTCTTCTTTACGAACAGCACAGGGGCACCCCATGGTGATGAACTGGGGCGAACGAACCCTGAATCTACTAGTTCCTGCAATTGAACTCTAAATTCTGCTAGTTCTTTCGGGGCCATTCTGTACGGGGCCTTGGATACAGGCTTGGCACCTGGTACTAGATTGATCTGGAAGTCAACCTCTCTATGCGGAGGTAATCCTGGTAGCTTCTCAGGAAAGACCTCAGGAAAATCCCGCACTACCCGTACATCCTTTAACTCCAACGCTTCCTCCTTCAACTCGAACCAGATCATGAAGACCTCGTCCCCCTTCATATGAGCTTTTACAGCCTGAATAGAAGATAATATCATACGTGGCGCGAAGCCAATACCTTGGAAGATGACGTCAGAGTCTCCATGCCTCAAATAGATCCGCTTCTCCGCGCAGTCGATCCTCGCGAAGTGCCAGTCCAGCCATGCCATGCCCAAAATGATGTCAAACTCCGGCATTCTCAGAACCGTGGCCGGCGTATCAAAGGCCTTCCCATCAATAAATAACTCCAACTCGCACTTGGCAGTTGCGATCATCTCCGAGCCATCCGGAAGGCGTACACGTCGGGCTATTCCCGTGAAGTACTGAACATCCCCCACGTCTTTTATGAAATCCTCGGACACAAAAGAGTGTGAGGCACCGGTATCGGAGAGCACATAGGCCGTCTTCCCGCCAATAATCACGGTGCCTAAGTGCCAACGACCAAAACTTATTGCTAGTGTCTAATAAGTTCTAAGCAATTCATGTTAAACCATGCAAGTATGTAAACTAATTAAATCATACCTGCAATCACATCTTGTGGGTTCCATTCCTGTGCCATGTCAAGCGCGTACACCTGATCCCTAGCAGGGCCGGGGTTACCTCTTGGCGGTCCTCGTCCTTGACCACGCATGTATCCCCGCCCTCGTGGAGCTACTGGAGGGAGAGCAGGAGGGAGAGCAAGAGGGGCGTTCCCATATAGCTGCGGGCAGAAACGCCGGATGTGGCCCGGCTGGTTGCATTCGAAGCACACCAGACCACGACGCCCTTCAGGTTGTTGAAATCGCTGAGGCTGTGGGGGTGGAGGCAACGCAGGCGGCTGCGGAACTGGATGCTCCACCCTATAGTTTCGGTGGACACGCCCTCCACCTCTTTGATAACCTCTTCCTCCTCTGAAGTCACGTCTCCTTCTATTACTTGGGCCGACTTCCATTACGTCCTCCGCAGGCCTCTTACTACATCCCAGGTGGTCCGCCTCCAATCTTTTCGCCATATCAATGATCTCCGCCAAGCTACCATCTGCTATAAACAAAAGGGACTGCCTTAGGGGATCTCGCAGCCCTTTATAGAAGCGCTTGGCATAACCTCTGTCATCCAACTCATAAGAGTCCGCAAACCTTGCGAGATGCTGGAATTCCCGCTGGTATTCTGTAACCGACTTTGATCCCTGCTTTAGTAGAAGGAACCTCTGCTCAAGCTCATCTCGGGCCGATGTAGGGATAAAGTGCTCCAAGAAAACCTCCGAGAATTCACTCCAACTTATCTCAGTGTAGATCCGGCCTTGGAAGGTAGAGCCCATGAGGGACTTCCACCACCTCTTCGCATGTAAGTCCAAGACGGACACTGCCAATGTTACTGCCATGTTGGCCGGGCAACGGATACCAGCCAACAACTCTTGTATCGTGTCTAGCCATTCCTCTGTACGTACGGCTGACTCCGTCCCAAGGTAAACGGGAGGGGAGAGAGCTCGGAAGGTGCTCAGCCAGTTGGAGCTCGGGGCCTGTTGTTGCACCGGAGCCTGCTGTGCCTTAAAAGCATCAAGAATGGCGGTGAGTGTTTGCCCCAACTCAGACTGTTGGAACTGAGTGGGTATGGGAGGGGTAGGAGTACCCCTCATCGGCTCAACATGCAGTGGAACCTACACGTACACGACAAATTTGTGGTCAGGTTGGCTAAACTTAAGGTCAAAGTTGGACAAACTTAATGTGAATTACATATGGGCACACCACTGCTTCCGCTAAGTCAGTTTGTCCCCAAACTGACTTATCAAACGGGGGTGGCACCATTGTTGAATGACTTCTTAGTTGAGGATCGTGGCAAACTGATACCATTTGTAAGACCCCCCCCCCTCCCGGATCCCAAAAACTCGGCACGAAGCGGGAGTCTTATGCCCGGAACAGCCGCCTTGCGGTAGCATTAGCACACGGGCTAACTTGTACCACAAGACGCCTATTCCGCCGGCTGAAACCATATCAATATATCATGCCAACCCAACCAAATAAATAAGCAAGAGAAGTCAAAATCCACACTAAGTATATAAAGTCCAAAACATCAATAATGAGAAGCTAAAACATGCTTCTACAATATATCAGAGTACAGCTAAACATTGCCCAAACGGGCTACATCAGAGTAAGCAAAACACTAACATCGGAAACAGACGGTATCGACGGCACCGTCACGTCAGGCCCTGTCGTCCTGGCCTGGCTGTCCTGCGGCGTAGTCTGCGGCTGCTCTACCTGCGGCGTGACCTCCTAAAAAGGAAGACGTAGCAACCGTTAGTCGAAACGACTAAGTGGTTTCACATCCGCTCCCCCGGCGACTCCTCGGCACCGGGCGGAGAAAAGAAACAAGAGTATAGTATATAACAAGTAAGCAAGTAAAGGAAGTACAAGCAGGTGACAGTAGTGTAAGAGTAACAGTATCATAGTCAGCATATATGAAAGAGCTACACTAAACTAGCAAGTATAAGTATCAGCAGGAAAGTAACTTAACTTATAAGGATGCCCATACAAACTTATAAGTTAAGGATCGGGTTACATAAAAGTAACTCATCGTATAAGAGTGCCCATACAAACTTATACGATGAGGATCTTGTGGTGCAATGATATGAAATGCTATGAATGCTATGCAATGACTCACCCATGCACACCCATGCAATTGCTATGTCGACATAGACTATAGTTCCCACTTTTCGAGCAGGTAGCTAACCTCTCAGGCATCAACCGCCGTGGCCAGGCGGTGACAGTAGAACGGGCACTTCTACTACTAGGCGGGTATCACACTACTTCACCTAGGCCTCCGTACGCCTCAACGCTAAGAACACAACAGCGGAGCCCATGCGTACTATGGCCCAGCGGGGTCTTGGGTAGATGTGCACAAAGAACACAGCCCGAACTGGCCTTGCGTGACCCGGAAGGGGCCTCGGAAGAAAGCACGAGGACACAGCCCAACCGTTCACATGGTCGGAGGGGCCTCGGGACGTGCACACCGAGGACACAGCCCAAACCGACCAAGTCTAACTGCCAACTCCCGTCGGTGTGACGACTGGCGAGCCCGTAGACCTGCCACACTATCCTTAACCCGGGATTACGACACCGCGTGTCGACTCACACCACATGCAATTTCACAACCTCATCATACCATGGAAGGGGCCTCGGAGTGAGCACGAGGACACAGCCCAACCATCCATCCATACCTTACCTCAACACAACCAAAACAAGTGGCGGTCAACCCCGCACTTACATCCCTTCATAATACTACCCGTAGGGAGACGACGCTCTAAGTATTGGACTAACGAATTTCATTTCACCAATCAACATACACATGGCCATAGTTTAATCTGCTATATGTCATTCCATATGAACTCTACATAAGACTTATATGATGCGCATATGTTATAATCTATCAACATCTTATCAATTCGATTCGATTAAACATAAAGGGAACCATCCAAACCTCAAGACATCTTGCAATAAGAAATCAGTTGTATGCGTTCCAAATAATAAACACCATCATTCACAGTTCTTCGGTGATTAGCACAAATTATTTAATCTTGACAGAATTCCACCGACTCTAATTGCACTTTATATAAAGCCAGAATTCTAAGTGTATCACTAATCTGGACAGCAACTTCGACCGGAGATTCCCGAAGCTACAGGAATCCGGTGGAGGCGTGTAACCCCTCGTTGGAAAGCTCTTTTCATGATCTGCAACTTTCATATTCAGGTCACAACCCAGATCTGCCAATAACGTACTCGAAATCGGCTTCGAAGTTCGCTGCGTACAGAACACGATTTCTGTGTACAGGAAATTGCCGGACAGCAAACTCGATTAGGTTTTCCCGGGGCCACAGACATCACCTGAAGTCGTGCAACCACTCGTTGGAAAGGTATTTCCAAGGGCTACAACTTTCGTGTTTAGCGAAAAGCCCAGATCTGCCCCTATCCTACATGAAAATGGCATAGAAGATCGCTGCGCGCAGAATACAGATTCTGCGCGCATCTTAAAGGAAAATGAACGGCATCGGTTCGTCTTCCTCCTCAAGGCGATCGTCCCTAAATTTTCCAGAAATATTCTCCTCCCTTATTCAACCTCAAAGGCCATAAACTCCTCACGAGACCATCCACCCATCGTCATATTGAAGAAAAGGGGAAGGGTTGAAGAGATCTAAAGTCTAGAACACAAGTTCTAACATGGCCTAACCTAGAGATCTTCTCCTCTCCATCAAGACTCTCTTGAGTCGATGTCTCTCCTAAGGCATAACTATAGATCTAGCACCAAGGGAGAGGGTAGGAAACTCACGTTGACTCCAGCGGTACCACCATTTCCGGCCATGGATCGCGTAGTTCTCCTTGGCGGCATCTTCTCTTTCACGGCGATGGCGGATCTCCTTCGGTAGGACTTGCTCCTGCAGTTCTCCTCTCACCAGGAGCTCTCACAGGAAATAGGGGAAGGAAATGAGAGTGAAAAACGGCTAGGGTTTCTCTGCCCCTTATATGCAAAATGTGACACGGGTAGGGACACGGCCGTGTCCGTACCCGTGTCCTGCCTGGCGAAACGGCAATGGCAGTTTCCATGTCGGTTCAGTGTTTGACACGGGTCGGGACACGCCCGTGTCCCAACCCGTGTTCACATGACACGGCCGTGTGCCTGGCCGTGTCATTGGTCGTGTGCATCTTCAGTTACATCTCGACACTTCTCGTCGAGCTCAACTCGACGCACACGGGTAGGGACACGCCCGTGTCACTACCCGTGTCACTTAGTGTCGACCCCGCTCGACGATCTCGACACGCCTCGTCGAGATCATCTCGACGCACACGGGTAGGGACACGGCCGTGTCACTACCCGTGTCACGATCTCGACGACTCTCGACGATCTCGACACGGCTCGTCGAGATCATCTCGACGCACACGGGTAGGGACACGGCCGTGTCACTACCCGTGTCACTTGATCTCGACGACTCTCGACGATTCTCGACGATCTCGACACGGCTTGTCGAGATCATCTCGACGCACACGGGTAGGGACACGGCCGTGTCTCTACCCGTGTCACTTCTCTCTGCACTGATTTCTCCCCTTCTCCACAAGTGCAGCCCAATTCCCTGCACTTCTCAGGACTCGAGTCAACCCTCCTGACTCAAAACACACACACTAGGGGCCTAGAGCGATTTGGGACGTTACACATCTAAGGACAATCCTATCAACTTTGCGCCAAGAAAAGCTATATATCAATCTTAAAAAATGCGCCTTTGGTGTGACGACCGTAGAGTTTCTGGGCTACATAGTGAGTTTCGAAGGCATTAATGTTGACCCAAAAAAGGTCCAAGTGATTAAAGAGTGGCCTGAACCTACAAATATTCGGGAAGTTAGAAGTTTTCACGGCTTGGCCACATTTTATCGAAGATTCATCCAAAACTTTAGTAGTATCATGGCACCGATCACCGAATGCATGAAGAAAGGAGAAATTTCTTGGACTAAAGCGGCCACGCGCGCGTTTCAAATGATTAAGGACCGAATGTCTGAAGCCCCATTATTACGATTGCCGGATTTTAGTAAAGTGTTTGAATTATCATGCGACGCATCGGGAATAGGGATCGGAGGAGTTTTAAGCCAAGAGGGACATCCGATAGGGTATTTTAGCGAAAAACTTGCCGGTCCAAAGTTAAATTATTCCAATTATGATCGTGAGTTCTATGCTGTGATACGATGTCTCCAGCATTGGCGACACTATCTTATCTCAAAAGAATTTGTAATCTTATCCGATCATGAGGCGTTAAAATTTGTAAACTCCCAAAGTAAGATCAGCCCTCGGCACGCCAAATGGGTCTCATACCTTCAGGAGTATAAATTCATTATCAAGCACCTCAAGGGTACGTTAAATCGTGTGGCGGACGCCCTTAGTCGAGTCACTCTATTACTATCTACCATGGAGGTATCGGTCATAGGATTTGAAATAATCAAAGATGAGTATATACAGTGTCCGGATTTTAAGGAGATATATTTCGCCGCTCAGGACAATTCCCCTTCCACTATTTCGGCGTACTACATCCGTGATGGGTACCTATTTAAGCATACGCAACTATGCATTCCCCGTTCTTCGCTACGCCAGTTTATTATATGGGAGTTACATAGTGGAGGACTAGGAGGACATTTCGGTCGCGATAAAACGATCACACTTGTAGAGGATAAATTCTTTTGGCCGGGTCTCAAGACAATGGTCAATAAAATCGTCGAGAGCTGCCGCGTATGTCAATTAGCAACGGGTAATAAGACCAATGCTGGTCCTTACACACCCCTTCCGATTCCATCTGCCCCATGGGTGGATGTTAGCATGGACTTTATATTGGGCCTTCCACTGACATTTAGGCGGCACGATTCCATCTTGGTCGTAGTGGACCGATTCTCAAAAATGGCTTATTTCATCGCTTGTCATAGCACCAACGATGCTTCACACGTCGCTAAGTTGTATTTTAAGGAGGTCATGGCACATCGGGGTGTCACCAAAACCATCGTGACCGATAGAGATGTCAAGTTTACTAGCTACTTTTGGAAAACACTTTGGAAGCTGTTGGGCACTCCACTTTTGTTTTCGTCGGCCTATCATCCACAAACGGATGGGCAAACGGAAGTTGTTAACCGTAGTTTGGGTGGGTTACTTTGTTGATCAACTAGTAGGTGATCATAACGGTACATGGGACCTTATTCTTCCTCACGCTCAACTAGCCTACAATAATTCTAAGAATAGGTCCACCGGGTTATCGCCAAATGAGATAGTACATGGATATAAGGCGCCCGTGCCTCTTGACTTGATTCCGTTACCACCATAATTTAAATCAAGTCAATTTGCACAGGACTTTGCCTCGCACGTTCACACTCTCCATGAGCACATAGGCAAGACGTTAGATAAACAATATGTTATTTATCAATCGAATGCTAACATACATAAGCGAGCAGTCCCCTTAAATATTGGCGATTTGGTAATGGTACGTCTTATCCCTGAATGGATGCCTTCGGGCACCATAAACAAATTAGCGAATAGGAGAGCCGGTCCTTTTCGGGTTTTGAAGAAGCTAGGTGAAAATGCATATTTATTAAAGTTACCCGCTGATTGGGGAATCTCCCCAGTTTTTAACATTTCGGATTTAACGCTCTATGTCGCTCCACCACCTGAACTTTCAGTCTCTCCGTTTCATATTTCCACTATACCGTCTAAATTGGTGGGGGTGAGAATATTTCTGGACCGCCCTCCCTTTCGGATCCTTCGGGAGGTACGTTGCCTATTGATGATGCAACTTATTTTTCTTCTACGCCTAACGCTTTTCCAAGGTTCCCCCGGACCGATTTCTTTCCTGACAAGATTCTGCAGGATGCGGTGTTTTCTACTCCCGACGGCGACGTTCACAGGTTTTTGGTCAGATGGCGAGGTCGTCCAGCTTCGGACGACTCTTGGGTTTCTTCGGCAGAGCTGGCTCTTCTTGATGCAGATCTCCTCCACCGTTACCGTCCAGCCCACTCATCGGTGATGAGTCCTTTTGAGAGCGGGAGGATTGATGGCGACAGCCACCACGACGGCCAACTGGGTGATGAAGACGACGTCCATGGCAGTGTTGCCGTGGCAGAAGATGACGACGTCCATGGCGGTGTTGTCGTGGCAGAAGATGACGACGATGCTCCTCCAACAAAAGACTTGCGGCGCCGTAGCGGGCATGGCTACAATCTTCGCCCACGCAACAAGATTAAGAGTTATCTTTATTTTACTAGTGGTCTGCATTTATCTTTTATATGTGGTATTTGAAACTATGTTGTTTTCTATCATTTCATTTCGGAACAATATTTTTTTTGGGCTGCTAATAGTCGCATGGTTGTAAGCCTTATATAAGGCCAAATTTTCATTTGTTATGGGACTATTATTGAAATCAAGACAAATTGTTTGCCGTAATCTCATTCTCCCCTTCCTTCTCCTCTTAACCGCCGACCCCCTCAAGGCTTTCCATCTCAAGGAGTTCGGCCACCCTTCTCCTCCCTTGCTTGGCCGCCCCCTTCTACTACTTATTCCCTCTAATCACCTCTCGTTCTCCCACCTCTCTAACCTTTCTCCACCAACACCGTATTCAACCCTTGGAATTTCTCAACCACCTTGGAGGATGGGGATCGTGTGCAAGGAAGAACCAAAGTTTTGGGGAAAACTCATCCACGGCGAGAAAGCGAAGGAGACGAGCAAGATCATCATTTGTGGTGCGTTTCCCGTGGGTCCAAAGGAAGAGCGGTCATCTTGGTGGATCCAAACACCTCGGATCTACATTTCCGAGCGGGGTAACGAAAATTCCTACACAAGAGATTTTCCCTCTTGACTAGTTCTTTCGGTGGACAACTTTTGCGTGATTTCTCGAATCGTTAATTTTCGCGGTGTTTCTAATAGTAGATCTGGGTTTTCATTTGGTTTTTCCGAAAGATCTAACGAGAGGATTGGCGCTCCTCGCTTTTGTTTTGTTGGGATAGATCCTACCACTTTTCGAATCGTGATTTATTTTTGGGTGGATCTATTTTGGTACAACTCCAAGCTCGACCGGAATCAATATAATTCCATTTAGCCGGAAAGGATTTTGGCCTATAGCCATTCTCCGTTCCACTTGAGGATCGGCTACCCGTATGTTAGCGAGAACGATAAATAAAATTCATTGTGGACGCTGCGTTTCGTTTGTGTGCGGGTTAGGGAGCGGTAACGTTGTAAAGGTCGTAGTCACGCCCTCCGTGTAGGATCCCTAAGGCATAGCCTACATCACCTGGAGGGGGCTGGCATCTATGTATCGACTTTTATATGTTGAATAAATCTTGTCTGAAGGATTGTTACCCCTTGCCTTGAATCGACGCGCTGGTTGATTCCGCCATCGGGTTTCCTGTGATGAGTTTTCTTGATGCTTTTTCATGGTATCACCAGATCCGGATGCATCCGCCCGACTGCCGCGATGCCTCCTTCATAACCAGCGATGGCTGTTATAGCTATAAGATGATGCCCTTTGAACTCAAGAATGTGGGAACAACTTACCAGAGAATGATGGATCAAATCTTCAAAGAACAAAAGGGGCGGAACCTGGAAGTCTACGTGGATAATCTCCTTATCAAGAGCAAAAGCGTCACGGAGCATATAGCGGCTCTGGTGGAGACCTTCGCCACACTGCGGAAGTATAATATGCGACTCGACCCTGCTAAGTGGGTCTTCGGTGTAGGAAGAGGAAAGTTCTTAGGTCACCTCCTCAATCCTATGGGGTGGAACCTAACCCGGACAAAGTTAAGGCCATTCTGGAAATGGCATCCCCGCGAGATCCCAAAGAAGTCCAAAGGTTGATAGGAAGGCTGGCAGGCCTTAGTCATTTTTTATCCAAGGCGGGAGAGAGGTGCTCTCCATTCTTTAAAACTCTTCGGGGGAATCAAAAGTTTGAGTGGACCGCGGAGTGTGAGGAGGCCTTCGGAATGCTCAAGCAACAGCTAACCCAAACTCCTCTCCTCCAAGGCCCACAGGGAGATGAAGACCTCTTACTCTATTTGGGAGTAGGAGAAGAGGAGATTAGCTCGGTGTAGGTCAGAGAAGAAGGCAAGAAGCAACTCCCCATTTACTATATGAGTAGAGTGCTACGATAAGAGAAAATGAGATATCCTATCCTGGAGAAGTTGGTGTTCGCTCTTGTGGTCTGGTCTCGGAGGCTCCATCCTTAATTTCAGGCTCACTCCATCAGGGTCTTCTCTGATCACCTTCTGTGTAGTATCCTGGATGGGGTGGAGCATTCATGCAGGTTGGCAACGTGGGCGGTAGAGCTTAGCGAGTTAGACATTTCTTACTCTTTGAGGGTAGCGATCAAGGCGCAGGCAGTAACAGATTTCCTGGCTGACTTCTCAGCCAAGGTGGGAGGAGACGAAGGCTCTTCCAGCCCAGTATCTTGGAAGATGATCGTGGACGTTGCTTCAGTCCGGTATTCCATGGGTGCAGGAGTCGTGTTAGTAAGCCCCCAGGGAACCAGGATCGAGCAAGTCATAAAAATCCTCTTCCCTGTTACAAATAACCAGCCGTAGTATGAAGCCATGGTGGCTGGCTTGTCTCTCGCCAAGGAGTTAGCAATTCGAGATATTATGGCCTTCACCGACTCGATGGTAATCACATCCCAGATCAAAGTGGAGTTCGAAGTGAATGATCCAGTCCTGTAGAAGTACTTAGTCAAAGTGAAAGGTCTAATCCGAGGATTCTGATCCTTCTTCGTCAAGCATGTACCCACAAAGGAGAATTCAGAGGCAGATTACCTCGCCAAGTACGGTCCCCGGGCGGGGGGGGGGGGGGGGGGGGGGCGTGACCGAACTGTTCCGACCATCCATCGAAGATGGGGAGAAGATGGAGATCGAAAAGAAGGCTTCTTGGAGGGATCCATTCATTTTTTCTTCGCGACGGGTCGGCTCCCTGCCAGCGAGGGAGATCAGAGGAAGTTCCATTACAAAGCTGCATATTACCTGCTACAGGAAGGAGAGCTCTATTGTAAGACTATCTCAGCCCCACTGGTCGGGTGCTTGTCGGAGGCAGAAGTCCCTCGTGTTCTGGAAGAGATTCATTCGGGAGAGTGTGGCAGCTACTCAGGAACTCGTACTATGGAACAGAGAATTCTAAGGCAAGGATACTTCTGGCCCACTATTCGCAAGGATGTGGAAACTTTCTCTAGGAAGCGTCCTCAATGTCAGCTCTTCACGCCCCTTCAACTGCAACCATCTCAGCACCTTCGCTCGATCACACTCCATGCCTCTTCGCTATCTGGGGAATGGACTTGATCGAGCCTTCCCCTCAGGCCAGCGGACAGAGGAAGTTCGTCCTCATCATAATCGATTACTTCTCAAAATGGATCGAGGCAAAAGCTTTGGCCAAGATCACTTCTCAGATTCTAAAGAATTTCATCTGGGGGGAGATTGCATGCATGTTCGGGATTCCTCTTTCCATCGTCACCGATAATGGTCCACAATTCGCCAGCTTGGAGTTAGGAGACTTCTGCAAACATCTAGGGACGGATCTTCTATTTGCCTCTGTGCGTCATCCTCACAGTAATGGATAGGTAGAAGCGACTAACAAGTTAATCGTCAACCTACTGAAGAAGGTCACCAACTTGAAGTGCAATTGGGCAGAGCAGCTCCCCTCAGTCCTTTGGGCTCTGAGAACAACTCCAAACTCAGCCACGGGGAAAACTCCCTTCAAATTATCACACAGGTCTGAGGCACTCATCCCAGTGGAGTTTGAGGCTCGGATCCCAAGAGTCATAGCAGCGGGAGACGGTAGCGAAGAATGGCACTTGGAGAATGAAGACACTCAAAGACTCTTGCTGGATTTCGTTGAAGAACTTTGCGACTTAGCCTCCATCTGCTAGTAGGAAATCAAGCGTCGCATGGCGAAGCACTTCGACAAAAACATCCACCTAAAATAGTTCCTCGCAAGAGACTTGGTCATGAAAAAGCTGGACGCCGCAGGAAGGGGAGCAACGGTTGGCAAGCTACACTGTAATTGGAGGCTATTACCTTCAAGATCAAGTTGGAGAGCATTTGTGAGGTATTTGGAGTGGGGATGACCCGAAAAGGTTCTATCCCTAGTGGTAACACTGTACTTCGATTATAAATCTTGATTGCATATGTAAATATGAGCAGTGACGACCCAATTGTTTCTTTTTATCTAATTCATCTCAAGACATCTGAGGCTTTAGGGTTCAGCTCCATGCTTGATCCGATAAACCGACCGTCGAGCTGTTCCTCGTAAATAGCCAGTGCGGATGATGGGACGATGCCTAGGGAAGCACTCTTGTAGGACCGATCCTCTACACTGACCGTCGAGATCAGCTTCCCCCTTGCATGTCGGCCTAGGTACCCCCGATTGCATCTCTCCTTTGATTGGAGGAACTATCAGTAACAAGTTTGGACGCCAATCTCCCGAATTTGAGAAGGCGCCGACCTTACGAAACATTCATTTGGGCAACAACATTCCGATTATTTCCAAAGGCAGGATAACCTGTCAAGGAGCAAGGATAGGCCCAAGGGAGGATGTTGGCGGCGAGTGCGTCCTAAAGGACCCTCGGAAGAACATTACCCTTCGCTCATACACTTTCGCTCGTAGCCAAGTGGCATGGCAAAAAGCGAGCCCCACCATTGGATCGGGATATGTGCCTTCGACCTGTTTCTTCTGCATATCCCAGTGCGGATGATGGGACGATGCCTCAGGACTTGAGCGCTCTTGTAAGATCGAGCACCTGCAGTGACGGCAGAGATCAGCTCCCCCCTTGCATGTCGGCCTAGAAACCCCTGATTGTAACTCTCCTCCGACTGGAGGAAGAATTAGAAACAGGTCTGGATGCCAACCTCCTGATTTGACGAAGAAAGGATTGTCTCTTTATAAACCTCCATCTCCAAAACATGGGTACGATTAACTCTTTAGATCACCATTCAAGTGACAGGGAGAAATCACCTCAATGCAGATCGAAGTCCTCGGTGGCAGTGTCATCGTAAGTCCGGGTTCTTGCACGTGATCCTCACCTGCACATCGGTCGACGACCTCCTCAAATGAGACCAAATTCCTTGTTAGAGTGATATCGTAGTCCGTGAACCCTGTATGAACTCCCCTCCTAACGGCCGACTACTAGCCACCCGAGTCGACTGATTCCCACCCCCAGTTGAGCTTGGTTCCTGCTGGGTGTCGATTAATTCCCACCCCCAGTTGAGCTTGGCTCCTGCTGGGTGTTGATTGATTCCCACCCACAGTTGGGCTTGCCTCATGCTGGGTGTCGACTGATTCCCACCCCCAGTTAAGCTTGGCTCCTACTGGGTGTCGACTGATTCCCACCACTAGTTGAGCTTGGCTCCTGCTGGGTGTCGACTGATTCCCACCCCCAGTTGAGCTTGGCTCCTGCTGTGTGTCGACTGAATCCCACCCCCAGTTGATCTTGGCTCCTGCTGGGTGTCGAGTGATTCCAACCCCTAGTTGAGCTTGGCTCCTACTGGGTGTCGACTGATTCCCACCCCCAGTTGAGCTTGGCTCCTGCTGGGTGTCAACTGATTCCAACCATCAGTTGAGCTTGGCTCTTGCGGGGTGTCGATTGATTACCACACTCAATTGAGCTTGGCTCCTGCTGGGTGTCGACTGATTCCCACCCCCAGTTGAATTTGGCTCCTACTGGGTGTCGACTGATTATCACCCCTAGTTGAGCTTGGCTCCTGCTGGGTGTCAACTACTTCCCACCCACAGTTGAGCTTGGCTCCTACTGGGTGTCGACTACTTCCAACCACCAGTTACTCTTGGTGTAACACCCCAGTTTTGAGAGAGGGTCGATTTGCGTTTCTGGAAATTTTTTGTTTCTGGCGGGGGGCACACGGCCTGCGACACGGGCGTGTCACAGGGCGTGTCGAGCCCGTGTCGACACTCGACCCGAGTGTCGACACTTTTGCTCGACAATGTGTCGAGACTAGGGCACACGGCCTGCGACACGGGCGTGTCGCAGGGCGTGTCGAGCCCGTGTCGACACTCGGCCCGGGGTGTCGACACTCTCGCTCGACAGTGTTTCGAGACAAGGCACACGGCCTAGGACACGGGTGTGTCCAAGGCCGTGTAGGTCTGTCGACGAACTTCAGTCGACGAACTTCAGTCAACGATGTTCACTCGACGAGTGTCGATTGTCGAGTGTCGAGACTGGGGCACACGGCCTGTGACACGGGCGTGTCACAGGGCGTGTCCTGCTTGGTCGACGATCTTCGCTCGACATTTTTCTGCGGTGTCGACACAAAA
Organism: Platanthera guangdongensis; assembly: GCA_039583875.1. NCBI lineage: Eukaryota > Viridiplantae > Streptophyta > Magnoliopsida > Asparagales > Orchidaceae > Platanthera > Platanthera guangdongensis. Next base: position 117,164,269 of record CM077147.1, on the reverse strand, counting down.
GTTGTCGACGAGTGTCGAGACTTGGCACACGGCTTGGGACACGGGCGTGTCCCAGGCCGTGTCACTTTTCGGGTTGGTTTCAGGGCCTTATCGATGGAGGCACATGGCCGGCCACACGGCCGTGTCATTGGGGACACGGGCGTGTCGGATCGAACACGGGCGTGTCGGGTGCCCGTGTGCTGTTCCAGGCGCGTCTATTTGAGACGGAGAATGAGGCACACGGCCCTGGACACGGGCGTGTGCCAGGCCGTGTTCGGCCCAGGTCTTTTATTTTCCAGGCGGATCGTGGCCATTCTTTCCCAGATTTTGGGATTTGACGGTTCAGGACTGTTCTTGGGGAGTTAAGTCTGAGAATAGGGTTGAAAACCCTCATTATTCTCCAATCTTTCTCTTACTAAAGATCTAGAGAGAAGTGAGAGCAAGGAAGAAGGAGAAGGAGAGTTTGGGCTGTAGGAGAGGTTTCGGTGCTCCAAATCGCAAGCCGAGTCCAGATCCATGGAGGTTAGAATGTTGCGAAGGTTTTCATCCGGTTTTTTCGCCATGGCAAGGAAGAGGAGTCGGAAGGTAACGACACTTCTCCTCTCGGTCTTAGGATGCATGTCTTAGCATCATTTATTCTTCTTTCTAGCTTTTGGGCACCAAACTCTCAAATGAGAGGGGTTTTGGTTTGTCAAGGTTCAAGAGGAACCTCCGGGTTGATTGAGTCCGTCCCCGGCATATTTTGCATTAGAGATCCGCTCCGTTAGTGGATTAGGCATGGTGGGTGAAGCCGTTGTCGTGACCGTTAGTCTGACTCGGTGATGTTGCATACGAACGTTAAGGATTCGTAGAGATTTCGTTGCGGCAAGACGTCGTTTGTGATGTGGTGATGTTTTTCCCCTTTTTCTCGAGTGAGTACGTGTAGTCGGAACTGGACAAGGTTAGCTCCTCGTGGCGGTAGATGTTTTCCTTGGTGGACAAGGTTAGCTCCGCATGAGTTGGAGATGGTTTCCTTGGTGCGTGGGAACGCTGCAATACCAATGAGGGACTAGGGTGGAAGTGTCTTGGTTTGTGACGTTCTAAGGCGTGGCTATGTCTCCGTGGTCGGCTGGCTATCCCGTGACGTTCACGTCATGTGTGGAGAGTGTCCCGGCGAGACTAGTCCCCTTCTATGTGACTGACGAGGATGCCAAGCATGGGGACAAGCCCGGGCAATGACGCCATGAGCGGGTGGGGTCCGGCAAGGCTTCTTAGAATCGGTCAGTTTTGTGTTTGTTGGAATCCTGACATCAGATGTCAGAGCTTGTGGGCAAGCCCGGGGCTAAGACCTTGATCGGGTGGGGCCTTGACAAGAGTTCCATGAGGCGGCCTGTGAGCCGTTGGGGGGAATGATGACCCCTTTGTTTGCGGCTTTATGCCAATGGGGAATCGATGAGTACCCATATGATGTGCTAGATGCATACGAGTTAGGGTGCCTTGGGTGAAACCCAGGTTATTGCATTCATTATTGCATAAGTAGGCCCTTTTATTATATGCTCAACCAGTAGAGAACATTTATGATGTGTGTGACATCCAAGCCTATTTCTGTTGTTGCTTTTCTTGCTTATGATTATTGCATACGAAGTGCTAACTTGCAGGTTGGAGGGGTACCCCGGGGTCCGTTAGGGGCGGCCGTGAGGAGATGTGTTGTTACACAGTTTGAGGTCAGCCTTTGCTGACCCACGTTACTAATAAATTTTGCAGGGCAAGGATCGCATGCAGGAGCTAGCTCGCTGGCCAGAAAGGCCTAAGCTTCATGAAGTGCTTCTCTCTTTTGTAGTTTTACTTATATGATGTTGTATGTTTGAGACTCATGTTCCGGCTTGCATGCCGAGGTAGACTAGGTGTGCTATGCACTTTCTTGATTGTTGTATTATTTGGGTATGGACACTTGTTGTAAGGCCATAAGGCCATTGTTATTACACTTTTAGTGGTGGATAACTTCTAGTCCTGTTTTGTTTCCGCTATGTAGTGCAAAGTGTTTTGAGTGTGGGTAGCTATATCAACTTATAATACTAAAGCTGTGGCGTCCGTATGTTGTGGGGCCCCGGCCGGACCCATATTATACGGTCATTACAGGGGAGGTGTTAAAATTTGGTATCAGAGCGAGGTTAGATTCAAGGTCAATGCGTAGAGAAGTTATCCACATAAGAGTAACGCGGGACCATTAGTGTCCTTATGTTTAAGTCTTGAGATTTGAGGCTGATTCCTTGTTTCTTGTTTCTTGAAGAGTGCAAGCAATGAGGCGGGAATGTCGAGAGCAAGAGAAGAGCTTTCGGCGAGCAGTGTTACTGCTCCAGGTCTTTTGGGCACGGGTGTAAACCCGGCCGACTTCTGCCGCATGCTTGCAGAAGCGATGGTGGCAGCCCAAGCTGCAGCGGCAGCTCAAGTAGCAACCCCTGCTACACCGGACACGGCGACAGCCGTGCCAGTCAGAGAGGCCAGGCGAGTGGAGCCTTTGGCGGAAAGGGTAGTTGTCGGACATGGAGACAGACACTTGAAGTATTTCCTGAGCTTCCATACCCCGTCATTCAAGGGAGTTGGTATGCCAACGGATGCGGAGGACTGGTGGGTTCGCATTCAAGAGCTGTTAAGGGCGGCAGAGACGCCGGAGGAAAAGAAAGCTGAGTATGCGGCTTTCATGTTGGAAGGAGACGCCAAGTTATGGTGGGTGAACCATAGTGGCCGCCATTTCCCGGGACGCACCCCGTTGGTGGAAGAGTTTGGGGATGCTTTTCTAAAGAGGTATATTCCAGTTTCTACACGATTGGCCCTTCAGAGGCAGTTTCTGCATTTAATGCAGCGAGACAAGACAGTGGATGAGTATGTGCAGGAGTTCACCCATTTAGGTCGTTACGCTGGAACGATGATGGCAGATGATGTAGAAAGGGATAACCTCTTCTACCAGGGGCTGAGGGAGAACCTGAGACAACCCCTCATCTCCATGAAGAGAGCGGGATTCAATGAACTAGTTGAGGCTGCCAGGATTTTGGAAAGTGATTTGGAGCGAACCCAACGCCGTAAGGGTTTTACTCCCAAGCAAGGGGAAGGGAAGCCTTCCCAATCTCATGGAAAGTCTGAAGGGAGTAGGTGGAGGAAGAAGCATCACACTCCCAGATCCGGGGAGAAGAGCAATTGGACGCCTGGAGGTTCTCACTCTAGGGGACCGCCGACGTGTTACAATTGTGGTAAGGTGGGGCACATAGCTCGCGTTTGTCCCCAAGGAGGAGCGGGACAAGAGGCTAGGCAGGAGCAGACTGTGCGCTCCGGCCCCAGTGCTGTAGAGAAAGGAAAGATGGCGGAGTCGAGCGCTTCTCGGTTTCAACCGGTGCAACCAAGGGCTTACAACCTTGGACAGCAAGAAGCGATCCGCCAAACCGATGTGGTGACAGGTATGAAGAAAATTTAAGTTTAAATTTTATGGTTCATCCTTTTGGACTTTTGTGTGATGTCTATGTTGTAGGATTCGTGTTAGTTTCTGGATACCCCGCTAGGGTATTGTTCGATACGGGAGAATCGCACTCTTTTCTTGCGGAGAGCTTCATCCGGAGAATAGGAGTTGAGACTTTTTCGGCGGATGCGGAGTTGAAAGTGCGCATGCCTAATGGGTCATCCATGACCACTAGGGTCAAAGGGCGCATCTGTTGGGAGCTAGACGGAGTTGACTTCGTTTTGGTAGCAGCGATTTTACCGTTGGTTGAGTTCGATGTCATTTTGGGCATGGACTGGCTTGCAGAGCAGCGCGCCAGTATTGATTGCCTATCTAAGGTAGTTACTCTAAAGTGCAGAGGGCAGGCGGAGGTCAAATTTGAGGGCCTATGTGGAGTGGCCTGTTCCTTGATTTCGGAAACGCAGTTGGTACGGGCGGTTAACCAGGGTGGTGTAGCGCTTGTAGCGTTATTGGAGGTTCGTCTCTCCCAGCCGACTATTGAGGAAGTGCCCGTTGTGGCAGAGTTCAAGGATGTGTTTTCGGATGAACTTCCTGGAGCGCCTCCTCGGAGGGAGATCGATTTCTCGATCGAGTTAGTGCCGGAGGCTAGGCCGGTGTCACGTCCTCCATTTAGGATGGCACCAAAGGAGTTGGCGGAACTCAAAGTGCAGTTGCAGGAATTGTTGGAGCAAGGTTATATCAGACCCAGTTCTTCACTGTGGAGTGCGTCGGTGTTGTTTGTAAAGAAGAAAGACGGTAGCATGCGACTGTGCATAGACTACCGAGAGCTGAATAAACTGACCGTCAAGAATAAGTATCTGATTCCTCGGATAGATGACTTGTTCGACCAGTTGGTAGGGTCAGGGGTGTATTCAAAATTGGACTTGAAGTCAGGCTATTATCAGCTGCGAATTCGGGATGAGGACATACCCAAGACTGCCTTTGGTACAAGGTATGGACACTTTGAGTTTACGGTGATGCCGTTCGGGCTAACGAACGTACCATCTGTGTTCATGGATCTTATGAATCGGGTATTTCGGGAATACTTGGATTCTTTTATGGTTGTTTTCATTGATGACATCTTGGTGTATTCCAAATCGGAAGTGAAGCATGAGACCCACTTGAGAGTGGTTTTGCAAGTGTTGAGGGAGAATCAGCTGCATGCAAAATTCTCCAAATGCGAGTTCTGGTTAGAGAAGGTGGCATTTTTGGGCCACGTGATTAGTGGGGATGGGGTGGCAGTGGATCCAACAAAAGTTGAAGCCATTAGAGATTGGCCGGTTTTGAGGACCGTGGCGGAGGTCCGAAGTTTTCTTGGACTAGCCGGGTATTACAGGAGGTTCGTGGAGAATTTTTCGCAGATAGATCTACCCCTCACCTCACTCACTCGTAAAGATCATAAGTTTGTGTGGACTCAAGAGTGTAGTCAAGCATTCGAGGCACTGAAGGAGAGACTGATGACGGCTCCAATCCTAAGTCTACCGCAAGGGACCGAGGGATTTCAGATCTTCAGTGACGCATCGGGATGCGGTTTGGGTTGCGTTTTGGTGCAACATGGCAAGGTGATAGCGTTTGGGTCTAGACAGCTGAAGCCTCATGAGAGGAATTACCCCGTCCATGACTTGGAGTTGGCGGCGGTAATTTTTGCGTTGAAAATATGGAGGCATTATGTATACGGTGCGAAGGTGGAGATCTTCATGGATCACAAAAGCCTGAAGTATCTCTTGGATCAAAAGGACTTGAACATGCGGCAACGCAGGTGGGTTGAGTTTCTTGGAGACTACGAAGTGGCAATTCAGTATACGCTAGGTAAAGCCAATGTGGTGGCGGATGCTTTGAGTAGAAAGTACTCAGGGCAAGGGAATTGGATCGAAGCTCATGATGAGCGGTTGGTACGGGAATGGGAGTCCCTTGGTTTGGAATGTGTTGTGAGAGGCGAGTCCAGCGTGGCTCAGTTGAACTGGATCAAAGTGTAGAATGACTTGACCGATCGCATTCGGGAAGCGACTCGATTGGATGTGGAATTTCAACCATTTGTGTTGGAGGCTCAAACGGGCGAGAGCCGCTCCTGGGAGATGATTGATGGGATTCTGAGGAAGGACGGAAGGGTTTGTATACCGCAGTTCGGCAAACTCCGTGAGGAGTTGATGTTTGAGGCTCACTTCACAAAGTACACCATTCACCCGGGCAGTACAAAGATGTACTTGGATATGAAGAAATCCTTTTGGTGGCCGGGGTTGAAGCGGGACGTAGCTTTGTATGTGAATCGTTGCCAGACTTGCGCCTTGGTGAAGGCCGAGTGTCAGAAGCCGGGCGGGTTCCTGAAGCCCCTTCCAATACCTGAGTGGAAATTTGATGACATCTCCATGGACTTTGTGCATGGTTTGCCTAGATCGCAGCAGGGTAATGATACTATTTGGGTGATCGTGGATCGCCTAACCAAGGTGGCTCACTTCATCCCAAATCGGAAAGAGGACAGCATGGAGAAACTGGTGGAGTTGTATGTTAGCAACATTGTGCTACTGCATGGGATTCCTAAGAGCATAGTCAGTGATCGGGATGGACGGTTTACGTCCAAGGACTGGAGATTGGTTCAGAAGAGCTTGGGCACAGAGCTAAAGTTCAGTACGGCATTCCATCCTCAAACTGATGGGCAAACGGAGAGAACGAACCATACTATGGAGGATATGCTGAGAATATGTGTTCTTGACTTTGGCAAAAAGTGGGAGGATCACCTCTTCATGGTGGAATTCGCGTACAGCAACAGCTTTCAAGCAAGTATAAAAATGGCGCCATACGATGCTTTGTATGGGAGGCGGTGTCGAACACCAATGTCTTGGCCAGAGGCGGGAGACACCAAATTTTTGGGAAAGGAGGTGGTAGTTGACGCTTGTGAGATAGTACGGACCATACAAGAGCGTATGAAGGTGGTGCAAGACTGTCAAGCAAAATACTTTAATGCTCGTCACCGAAAGTTGGAGTTTGCGGTAGGTGATTGAGTCTATTTGAAGATCAAACCGTTCAAAGGCGTCTCACGGATTCGCCGACTCAAGTAGTTGAGTACAAGGTTTTTGGGGCCTTTTGAAGTTATTGAACGGGTGGGAGAAGCAGCCTATCGGTTGGCGTTGTCCGTGGAGTTGAGTGGATTGCATGACGTCTTCCACGTCTCCGTTTTGAGGAAAGCCTTGGTGGAGGCTAGTGTGGTGATTGAGCCGGCATCGGTGCCGATTGAGGAAGACTTGAGGACGCGAGTCCTTCCCATTGCTATAGAGGATTCGGAGACTCGGTAGTTGCGGAATAAAGAAGTTAAACTCGTGAAAGTCTGATGGGACAACTGCGGTCGAGAGGAGTTCTCTTGGGAGCGAGAACAGGCCATGCTAGAAGAGTATCCAGAACTCTTCATTTCAGGTACTAGTTAAGTTTTTGTACCCCTTTTGTTTTGTAATTTCGGGACGAAATTCTGTTAAGTGGGGGAGAGTTGTAATACCCCAGTTTTGAGAGAGGGTCGATTTGCGTTTCTGGAAATTTTTGGTTTCTGGCGGGGGGTACACGGCCTGCGACACGGGCGTGTCGCAGGGCGTGTCGAGCCCGTGTCAACACTCGGCCCGAGTGTCGACACTTTCGCTCGACAATGTGTCGAGACTAGGGCACACGGCCTGCGACACGGGCGTGTCGCAGGGCGTGTCGAGCCCGTGTCGACACTTGTCCCGGGGTGTCGACACTTTCGCTCGACAGTGTTTCGAGACAAGGCACACGGCCTAGGACACGGGCGTGTCCAAGGCCGTGTGGGTCTGTCGACGAACTTCAATCGACGATGTTCACTCGACGAATGTCGAGTGTCGAGTGTTGAGTGTCGAGACTGGGGCACACGGCCTGTGACACGGGCATGTCACAGGGCGTGTCCCGCTTGGTCGACGATCTTCGCTAGACGTTTTTTCGCGGTGTCGACACAAAGGCTGTCGACGAGTGTCGAGACTTAGCACACGGCTTGGGACACGGGGGTGTCCCAGGCCGTGTCACTTCTCAGGTTGGTTTCGGGGCCGTGTCGATGGAGACACACGGCCGGCCACACGGTCGTGTCATTGGGGACACGGGCGTGTCGGATCGAACACGGGCGTGTCGGGTGCCCGTGTGCTGTTCCAGGCGCATCGATTTGAGACGGCGAATGAGGCACACGGCCCTGGACACGGGCGTGTGCCAGGCCGTGTTCGGCCCAAGTCTTTTATTTTCCAGGCGGATCGTGGCCATTATTTCCCATATTTTAGGATCTGACGGTTCAGGACTGTTCTTGGGTAGTTAAATCCGAGAATAGGGTTGAAAACCCTCATTCTTCTCCAAGCTTTCTCTTACTAAAGATCTAGAGAGAAGTGAGAGCAAGGAAGAAGGAGAAGGAGAGTTTGGGCTGTAGGAGAGGTTTCAGTGCTCCAAATCGCGAGCCGAGTCCAGATCCATGGAGGTTAGAACGTTGCGAAGGTTTTCATCCGGCTTTTTCGCCATGGCAAGGAAGAGGAGTCGGAAGGTAACGACACTTCTCCTCTCGGTCTTAGGATGCATGTCTTAGCATCATTTATTCTTCTTTCTAGCTTTTGGGCACCAAACTCTGAAATGAGAGGGGTTTTGGTTTGCCAAGGTTCAAGAGGAACCTCCAGGTTGATTGAGTCCGTCCCCGACATATTTTGCATTAGAGATCCGCTCCGTTAGTGGATTAGGCATGGTGGGTGAAGCCGTTGTCGCGACCGTTAGTCCGACTCGGTGATGTTGCATACGAACGTTAAGGATTCGTAGAGATTTCATTGCGCCAAGACGTCGTTTGTGATGTGGTGATGTTTTTCCCCTTTTTCTCGAGTGAGTACGTGTAGTCGGAACCGGACAAGGTTAGCTCCTCGTGGCGGTAGATGTTTTCCTTGGTGGACAAGGTTAGCTCCACATGAGTTAGAGATGGTTTCCTTGGTGTGCGGGAACGTTGCAGTACAAATGAGGGACTAGGGTGGAAGTGTCTTGGTTTGTGACGTGCCAAGGCGTGGCTATGTCTCCGTGGTCGGCTGGCTATCCTGTGACGTTCACGTAATGTGTGGAGAGTGTCCCGGCGAGACTAGTCCCCTTCTGTGTGACTGACGAGGATGCCAAGCATGGGGACAAGCCCGGGCAATGAGGCCATGAGCGGGTGGGTTCCGGCAAGGCTTCTTAGAATCGGTCAGTTTTGTGTTTGTTGGAATCCTGACATGAGATGTCAGAGCTTGTGGGCAAGCCCGGGGCTAAGACCTTGAGCGGGTGGGGACTTGACAAGAGTTCCATGAGGCGACCTGTGAGCCGTTGGGGGGAATGGTGACCCCTTTGTTTGCGGCTTTATGCCAATGGGGAATCGATGAGTACCCATATGATGTGATGATGTGCTAGATGCATACGAGTTAGGGTGCCTTGAGTGAAACCCAGGTTATTGCATTCATGATTACATAAGTAGGCCCTTTTATTATATGCTCAACCAGTAGAGAACATGTATGATGTGTGTGACATCAAAGCCTATTTCTGTTGTTGCTTTTCTTGCTTATGATTATTGCATACGAAGTGCTAACTTGCAGGTTGGAGGGGTATCCCGTGTTCCGTTAGGGGCGGCCGGGAGGAGATGTGTTGTTACACAGTTTGAGATCAGCCTTTGCTGACCCACGTTACTAATAAATTTTACAGGGCAAGGATCGCATGCAGGAGCTAGCTCGCCGGCTAGAAAGTCCTAAGCTTCATGAAGTGCTTCTCTCTTTTGTAGCTTTACTTATATGATGTTGTATGTTTGAGACTCATGTTCCGGCTTGCATGCCGAGGTAGACTAGGTGTGCTATGCACCTTCTTGATTGTTGTATTATTTGGGTTTGGACACTTGTTGTAAGGCCATAAGGACATTGTTATTACTCTTTTAGTGGTGGATAACTTCTAGTCCTGTTTTGTTTCCGCTGTGTAGTGCAAAGTTTTTGAGTGTGGGTAGCTATATCAACTTATAATACTAAAGTTGTGGCGTCCGTATGTTGTGGGGCCCCGGCCGGACCCATATTATACGGTCATTACAGGGGAGGTGTTACACTTGGCTCCTGATGGGTCTCATCTCTGATCTCCAAGATAATCGGGTTTAGCCCCGGCGAGATGAATGATTATTCAGGTGCGAGTATGTCTTGGCGAATATGCGAGTATGCCTTGGCGAGCATGCGAGTATACTATGGCGAGTATGCGCACAGACATGGATGCGAGCATCGGGATTGGAATTGTTGGAGAGACTATACCCGAGCAAGTAATAACGGTGCAACTACGACCGATATCAATGAGCCAGCAAGCCTCACAAGCACTCATCCTCCCTGAGCCTATTAGCCTAGCGAGCGCCATCAACCAACAAGCATGTGAGTAAAGAAGAGAACAAAATGCGGTAACTCAAAGCTTGTATAAATATATCAAAAATTCAAAAGTTACAAAAGTGTGCTGATAATCTTTTACATGCGAGCATGAGGAAAATCGGCGAGCAACTAGGACTCATCATCGCTAGAATCTAGACGATATTCGTCATCTCTAATGTCAGCATCCTCCTCTTCCTCGCCGCCTTCGTTGCTTCCCTCCCCATCAGTGTTTTTGTCGTTGTCGCTGCTACTGCCACTGTTGCTGCTGCTGGAGCCCGATCTCGAGGAAGAGACGCGATCAGGTGAGGTAGATTCCTCGGCAAGCAATTCAGGAATGAGCTCGTCGACATTGAGTTGCTTATCCCCCTCGACAAGTTGGCCATTAATCCTCAGCCGAGAAAGCATAATATTCCCTGTTGCTCGAGCTATCTTGCGGTGGACTGACGACATCTCTTTCCAAATAAGGCGGGACCTCTTAACCGCCCAATGCGGGTCATCCTCCGGCCGCAGCGCATCGGTGCAGGGAGCTAAAGAGCTCCCACGTCCCTCGACGATGACCAGGCGAGTTTCCATCTCGGCGGCGCGAACCTGGGTTGCCTCCAGCTCCGCCAGCGAGTTGGCGAGTTTCACCTCGCATTCAGAGAGCTTCTTCGCGACCTCAATCTCGGTAGCCTGCGATAAATAACAGTTAGTCATCAAAATAAATCTAAGTCCAGATGATGAGTTGTAAATATACATATTTTATAGTTTTATTATTATGTCATTTTAGTTTAATTTTGTCTTTTTTAGTTAGTTTTATTTAATAAATTGCTTTCTTTTGTACTAACTTAACTTAATTTTCATTCCTGCAATTTTTCAGAAAATGTCAAAAAAATGACCTGACGCGCCCGTGTACTTTGGGTCACGCCCGTGACCAGGCCGTGACACTTCATTTCAAGTGGAATCAGACGATTTTGATGAGAAAGGTTTGACACGTCTGGGGTCACGCCCATGCTATTTGACACGCCCCGTGACCACGGCCCGTGACACTCAAGCTCGACGAAATTCGCTCGACGATCGTCGATGAAGTCAACACGCCCAGAGTCACGCCCGTGACCTGGGGCGTGACTCCTCCACCTGGCCGACAAATTGCCGCCGGCGACTTTTGACGCAGACGGCGCCCAGTTCAACCTCCCCATCACGTTCGTGTACCCTGGGTCACGCCCGTGACCCGGGGCGTGACTTCCACGTGGACCTCCCAAAGTCAACTACGCCATCAATCGCCGAACGACACGCCCACCGTCACGCCCGTGATCGGGGGCGTGACCGCCTTGATTTCAGCCACAATGTCAAATCGCCGTCAATCACCGAAATTTGATGTGAATAGTGCTGACACGCCCCCCCCCCCCCCCCCCCCACCGACATGCCTGTGTCGGAGGGCATGTACTTGGAAAATTTTGCCTATAAAAGGCCAACTGCTATATGAGTGCGGGATTCCAAATTTTTGAACCATTTTGATGAGTAAGGGCTGCAGTTTGGAGCTATTGTAGTGTTATGTAAGGATTCCCCCCCCCCTCCTTTTGAAGTTTGTTTGTTTAAGCTTTTGTAATCAACCTATTTTGTTAATAAAATCGTTATTTTTCTTATCCTTACAAAGCTTTGGAATATCTTTGAAGACCTCTTTTCATCAATCTTATGTACTTTTGTTTTCATTTTCATATTGCGTGTGTGCGTGTATGAGTTAAATTTGTGAAATTTATTCGTTAAAATGAAAAACTGTTTGCCTAATTTTCATTTATATCAAAATTTCTAGCCATTATTATAGTCGTTTTTCTTATCAAAATTGGTTAGACTTAGGATTTTTATTTTCATTTTCTACTACTTTTTAAACTCTTTTACAAATATATAAGAATACATAATGGGTAATTTTAGTTTTTCAACAACTTCGATTTTAGCAAATACGTAAAAAGATTTTTGCTTAAACAATTTTTATTTCCACTTTTTATGCATTTCTGTCAAAATCTAACGGTAAAAATGCAAACGTTTTAATTTTTCAGGCACTTGGTTTTCTCGCTTTAGTTTGAAAACTTTTTACTCAAACAATTTTTATTTTGCCTTTTTATGCATTTCTACGGCATTCTAGCGGTAGAAATGCAGTTGTTATAATTTTTCGATAACTTTGTTTTTCTTAATTTTTTCCCCTGCGTGCGTGCGTGTTTGAGATAAGTTTATTGTTTTCTCCAATTATGTAGAGTGTGTACGTGTGCGCATTTATTTCTGCCTACTCGTTAAGAGTTAAATGGCGTGTCTTTAATTTTTCACCTACTCATTTGAGTAAGATTTGCAAGTGTGAGTGTTTACTTTCTGCAGTGTGAGTATTTCATTTTCTGTCGTGTGTGTGTGTGTGTGTGTTTTAATTTCAGCAAGTGTGTGTGTGTGTTTTTTTATTTTCCACCTACTCATTTGAGTTAAATGGCTGGATTTTATTCAAGTAGGACTTGTGTGTTTTTATTTTCCGCCTACTCATTTGAGTTAAATGGCTGGAGTTTATTTAAGGAGGACCTGTTTTTTACTTCCGCCTACTCGCTAGGAGTTAAATGGCCGGATTTCATTTCCCTCCTACTCGTTTGAGTAAGACTTGTAATTTTCAGCTTTTATTTACTGCCTACTCATTTGAGTTAAATGGCAGGTTTTAATCTTCCGCCTACTCGCTAAGAGTTAAATGGCTGGACTTTATTTCCCTGTAAATATTTGAGATGTACTTGTAATCGCATTTATTTCCGCCTACTCGTTTGAGTAGGACTTGCTTTCATTTCAGTCCTACTCGTTTGAGTAGGACTTGCAAATTTTCAGCCTTTATTTCCTGCTCACTCGTTTGAGTGGGACTTGCAATTTCAATTATGCAATTTTCACTTACTTGTAACTTAGTTTTATTTCTGTCTCTTTATTATGTGTTTGGATGAGTGCGAGTGCGTTTATTTGTAGTAACTTTTCTAAAATTAGGTTATCTTGCTTTTCTTCTTATTTTATTTATAACCCTTCAACGAATAGTTTAGAACGCTCGCCTAACAAAACTCATAAGCTATCCACATTCCGATGAGTGGCTAATCGCTTTTAGCCCTCGGTATCGAAGAGAATTGGGATATAAAAAATGTTTTAAATAACTAAAGGTCTTATTTTTCTATTTAATTAAAAACTTAAGGTTTACCCCGGGTTAACGACGCGTAGAACCACATATCGATGTGTGGGATCTATTTCCGTTATCCATACGCTAGCTAGCCGAGAGGCCGTGCGTATGGACTGATCACCCCTGGGTAAAGAGAGTTCCGCACTAACCCTCGAGAGAGGAGGCGCGCTAACTCTACCGTATTGGGTTCCTCGCCCAATAGCGGGGTTCTTAGCATACTGCGGGCATTAAGAGGAATCCTTCGTCGGACAAGAGCCCGGTCGAATAGTCTTAATGTCCAGGTGAGCGATATTCCTAGAGATAGGTGAGCTCATTATTTTGGAACCTTTATGGACAAGTTTCCGCTTTAGTTAAATTGAAACTTTAGATCTCTAGTTATTTAAATCTATTTTTAATCCTAACGTAATTCAATACCGAGTGTTATCTCTTCATCAATCTTTAATATTAATCTATTTTCGTCCTATTTTAGTTAAAATCAACAACTTACTATTTCGGTAAAATAATAGTGCTTTCGGAGTAGTAGGGATAATCAACCCGTTCCCAGGAAATTTACGATCTGGATATTCCACCGAATATTCTGTATTACTTGCGATAGGTGCACTTGCCTACCTAAGCAAGCCCGCGGCGATCGACTCATCGAACCAACCACCTACATAAGAGTCTGTCCGCGGGCTTCATCAAGTTTTTGGCGCCGTTGCCGGGGAGATCTGTGAGTTGTTATTTCGAATCCGAAGTCTATTACTTTTACCTTTATTTATAAAAACAAAAAAAACTTAAAAACTTTTCTTCAAAATCCAAAAAAAAAGTTAATTTTCTACTTTCTATTTTAGGGTGTATGACCCGTGGACAACCTTCGGAGTCCGAAAATTTGGATTTCGATCCTAAGGTCGAACGCTCGCTTGCGCGTATTCGGTCTCAACGCAGAAATCCCTCTTTAGATCCCGAAGAATCCGTCGGAGAACCCTCTATCGTTGCTATGGCCGACCCCAATCCGAACGCGGCCGTCGAGCATACAATGTCATATTACGCCCGGCCAAATTTGGACGATACTGGGTCCAATATTGTTCGCCCGACGGTGGCGAACAATAACTTTGAGATCAAATCGAGCGTTATCCAAATGATCCAAAATGCTGTGCAGTTCGATGGACTGCCGGATGTGGACCCGAACGTTCATTAGTCTAGTTTTTTGGAAATTTGCGATACCTTTAAGATTAATGGCGTCACTGATGACGCCATTTGTTTGCGTCTTTTTCCATTCTCCCTTAGATCTAAAGCTAAGGCGTGGTTGAATTCCCTCCCACGAGGATCTATCACCACCTAGGCCGAGCTTGCAGAACATTTCTTGACAAAGTATTTTCCGCCAGCCAAAATTGCAAAGTTGCGGGCGGACATTTCTTCGTTCGTACAGAACGATTCCGAGTCTCTATTTGAGACTTGGGAGAGCTTTAAAGAATTTCTCCGCAAGTGTCCGCACCACGCGCTGCCTGCATGGTTGCAGGTCCAAATCTTCTTCAATGGGCTTAACTATCAGACGCGTCAAATGATTGATGCGGCTGCCGGGGGTGCCTTGAATAATAAGACCCCCGAGGCTGCCCAAGCTCTTATTGAAGAGATGGCTATGAATGCCTACCAATGGAACGTCCAGCGGGGACGTCCCAAGCAGGTGGCCGGCCTCTTCGAAGTGGATGACACTGCCCACTTAGCCCTTCAAATTGAAAGGCTGACGAAGCAGGTGGCGTAGATGTCTGCTGCCTCCACCACTCTGCCTTGGGCGATTCCCCCTAATGTCGGTGTAGTCAATGAATTTGTAGACTACGTGGGAAATGCTAGGTGACCTTCCTTCAACCCCAACAACAACCCTTATAGCAATAACTATAACCCGGGTTGGATGAACCACCCCAACTTCTCATGGAGCAACGAGAATAATGCGCAGCGCCCGCCCAATTCTTTTGCGCCCGGATTTCTTCCGCCTCCCCCTCTTCCAAAACCCTCCCCGATGGTGGAGAAGTTTTCTAAATATATCGCTTCCAACGAGCCAAATATCTGAAACATCACCGGATCGCTAAAAAACTTAGAACTCCAGGTTGGACAGCTTGCGCGAATGACGTCCGAGTGCGCGCTCGGGGCACTATCGGGAAACACGGAGCCCAATCTGTGGGAGAATATCAACGTTATAACCCTCCGTAGCGGAAAGGAGGTGATCGATCCAAAACGGACCGATCCGTAGGTACATATTTCACCTCCGACCCCTCTTCCCCCTTCTTCGATTACGCCGCCTTTACAAATTTCAAATGAAAAAATTATTAAAATGCCTTTGCCGTATCTGCATAAACTCAATAGTGAGAGTAAGGATGCACAATACGAAAATTTTATTTTATTATTAAAACAAATTCATATTAATGTTCCCTTCTGCGAGGCAATCTCTCAGATGCCTAAATATGTGAAATATTTAAAATAACTTCTTTCTAATAAATAAAAATTAGAAAATATTTCACATATTTCTCTAAATGTTGACTGCTCAGCGGCTCTCACTAATAAATTGCCCCTAAAATGAAATGACTCGGGAAGGTTCTCCATCCCGTGCCTTTTTGGCAATATATTAGTAAAATACGCTCTTGCAGATTTAGGCGCGAGCATTAATTTGACGTCATTCTCGCTCTTTCAAAAATTAGGTTTAGGCACTCCGGCCCCTACTAAAATGCGAATCCAACTAGCGGATCGCTCGGTTAAGTTTCCCGTCGGGGTAGTGGAGTGTTGAAACCGAAAAACGGTCTCCTGTGGACTTCACCCTTGGGGAAGGGGTGTTCTTGCGCCTACTTCACTCCTGCAAGCAAAACAACAAAGAAAACAAGGAAAGACCGACCCAAGGGCTCGGGGGGGAGGACCCACCACACACCCGAAAGATCTGAGAGCGCTTCCCCTCCTTAGCCAGAGGCCGAGCTAAGGTACCCTCAGAAAACACTTGAAAACTGGAGAGGAGAGCACAGGAAGCATGCCTTCTGAGGTACCCCTTGGGTCCTATTTATATTTTTTTGGAATCTGAACTGCCAATAACCAAATGAAATTACCTGAAATTACCAAAAAAACCCTTGGTTGGGTCTGCCAACAGCCAAACTCCGCTGTTATGAAGGGTTATGGGCAGACCAGCGGGGGCAAAACAGTAAAAAGTACCTCATGCATCCAGGCGAGCTGGGGAGCTTGATCACCTCGGCAGGTCCTGCTCGCCTGTTGTTGTCGAGCTCCGTTGCGAGGGCGCGAGCTGGGAAGGTGAACTCGCCCATCCATTGGTCGCCATCAATTGACTTGAGCTTGACGATTCTTGGACTAGCTCGGCGAATGCCGATCTCGGGGTCGACGAATGCCTGATCTTCGTTCGACGAATGCCGATCTCCGGTCGACAAATGCCGATCTCCGGTCGACGAATGTCGATCTCCGGTCGACGAATGCCGATCTCTGGTCGACGAATGCTGATCTCCGGTCGACAAATGCCGAGCTCGGGCTCGGCTTCTCTACTGTCGAGCTCGCCCACTATCTTCAGCCCAATATGTCTGGTTCTTGGCGACCTTGCTCGCCGAATACGTGGTTGTACATAATCCCCGCTCTTTTTGAGCTTGGCAAAGCTCAGAAAGAAACATCCAACCCCAAGTGTGTGGCGAGCGCAGGTTGGCGAGTTGGAGGGAATCTTTGGGTGGGGTCCACCTGCGGCTATATATGTGCACCTGCTCACCTGCCTGACTCTTGCCATTCCCTTTGCTCTAAGCCTGCCAAGATGACGCTACCCAAGGAGATTCAAGAGTGTCTATACCGAGCTCTCCAGGCTTCTGCAGCTCGCGTAGCCACCCTGACGGCGGTCCCTGCCGCTGTGCCGCAGGGTGGCTCTGCCGAGCCCAGCTCTAAGAAGATGAAACCATTCCCCCAGGCGGTCGAGCCCATCTACAACGACCTGAGGGCCACCTTGGAGCACGAGACCGGCTCCTCCACTTTGCCTGCCTCTAAAAGAGGGAGGAATGTCGTCGAGGTCTGCGACGGCCCTGACAGCCGCCCTGTTGGTGTAGAAGACACCGCGCCACGAGACACCACACCGCGAGCCAAAACCATTCTTGGGGACTCGCGGTTCATGACCCCGGAGAACCGCCCCCGGGAGTCGTCCCCTCCCTTTGGGACATTGGGGTTGAGTTCGCAGAGGGCGAGCTCGTCGGTGCGCGCCCCCTCTCCTTGGCAAACTGTCGTGGTCGCGGGGGCGGGTCTGGGGACCATCCCCACCCCGGGGTTCGAGCTTCTCTCACCGGGGACTCACAGCCCAAGTCGCGGGAAGGATCTGAGGTTCATCCCTCCCTGCATCTCCTTCGAGCTGCCGAGCTCGTCAGGTCAATTTTGCTTGGATTCTTGCCCCATGAGCTTTTCCTGCATTCCTCTTCTCGCTGACGTTTGTCTTCACAGCTCCCCCCAGCCAATCCATTGCAGAGGAATCTTCGCGGGCAGCCCACTATTCTCCCCTCCCTTCCCCAAGCTCGCTGGACTCTTACCTGGGTCCTGAAGTGGATCAAGGCGAGCTGACGAGGAGGGAGGTCAAGCTTCTCAAGACGCTGATGTGATGGCTGTGCGAGGTGCAGGGGGTCAACGAGACACTATAATGCGACTACGCGCGTCTCGCCGACGAGGTGCGAAGCGGCCGTGTTGGCGAGCTGATGTCCCCCTCCCGGCTTCTGGACGAGATAGATGATGGCCTCTCAGTGGCGCAGAGGAATTCGGGGAGGATCCGCGAGCTGCTCCGCGCGCGGCAGTCTGGGGGGCGGGAGCCACGAGGCCAGGGTAGCTAAGAGGGCGGCTCCTTTGCAGAGCCGACCGGTACTCGCATCCTAGTGCTCCACCTGCTCGCGCGCCCCACATTTTATTCCTGAACTTGGTCTATGTAATAAGTAGTTTTAGAATATTCTTGGACACGCGTTATTCAAATAATATATTGCGATGTCTGACTTAGCCTTGGTTGGGACGCGCTATAAGTTGGCGAGCTGGGGTGGCGAGTTGGGGTGGCGAGCTGCGGTGGCGAGCTGGGGCGGTGAGCTGAGCAGACTAGACGGCCTGACCCCAGATTTCTTTTCCTATAAATAGCCCCCCCCCCCCCCCCACCCTCACCAACCTCCGTACTGTGCTTTTATGGCTTTCTTTCCCACTCTTCCTGCGCTTTTCTCCTTTTCTGCTCGCGCTCTGTGAAAGTGCAGGTTAGATCTGAAATACTCTAGGGGGGGATGAATAGAGTATAGTGCTCACTAAAAACTTTTTACAACTTTTGTTGTATTCCTAAGTGAACAGATCAGTAAGTAAATAAACTAAGCACAACAAACTAAGCAATCAGAGAGCACAGCCAAAACATAAAGAAAAGGGCAATCAGACGACACAAGAATTTTATAGTGGTTCCCCAACCTGGGTACATCCACTCTTCTACCACCCTGGTAGGAATCCACTCAGGTTTTTGATCAGGTGCCTGACACCAATGAGCTTTTGATCAGGTGCTCAAAAACCAAACCTCAAGTCTTTTAGAAGGAGACTTGCCACCAGAATAATTTTGAATGGAATTAAAACCATGTACAGGAATTGGAAGTAAAGAGATGGTGTCTTCTCTGTCAACTGGCAGAGAGAAGACTTGTGGATTGATTGTAGTAGATGTAGCTCCCCCTGAGATCTTGAATTAATCAGGAATGTTGGAGCACTGCTTCATGGTGATAGGTCTTCAAAGACCTAGAATGCCTGGACCAGAATTAGCTTCAGGAACTCCTTTGACAGATTGAAACTTTGTTGTCCTTTGAAGTAGTCCTATAGAGTTAGAAGGAAGAAGACTCTTTATAGAATTGATTGTTCTTCTTCTTCTTGAAAATGTTCTCTGGTCAGGCTGATTGCAGTAGAACTTTTGATTTCAGTAGATTATTCTTCTGTGCAATCTGAGAGTGTCTGATTGTCAGTATATCTTTTACTGTGTCTGTATGACTGACTGTTGTATTCTTGCTTATTGATTCTTTTCTTTTCATGTATATGTTCTCTGACTGACTGAGAACATTCAAAATTCGAATGTTGAGCAGTAATTACAGTCAGCCTTGGAAGGAAGTGACAATCAATAATTTCCCCAACTGTCCCATGGAAAAACGACACGTAATCGTCCATAGTCAATGCGCGTTCTAACGGTAACATTCCGATAAGATCTGGCATTAATAACTTCGGAATCATCGCCAAGAAACGGGACGGAAAACTGGAAAATGACCTAGTCTGGATTCGTCGAACGAAGAACACAATTCGTCGAGCTGAGTTTGAGTTCGTCGAGCTGAGCTTGAGTTCGTCGAGCTGAGCGTAAGTTCGTCGAGCTGAGCTTGAGAGAGTTCGTCGAACAGACAATCTTCATTCGTCGAACAGACAATCTTCATTCGTCGAACAGACAATCTTCATTCATCGAGCAGATAATTCTCACTGTAAGATAGTATTCGTCGAGATGAGATCCAAATTCGTCGAGCGAAGAACGATTGTGAACTTGGCCAAATATTCTGCATCTGCTGATATATAGTGTCGACATAAGCTGGTGTCGACTGATTGATCTTGGTGTCGACTCAAATCCTCTGGTGTCGACATAAATTGGTGTTGACTGAAATCCTAGTGTCGACACAAATCCTCTAGTGTCGACATAGATTGTCTGGTGTCGACACATACCCTAAGTGTCGACACAAATACTCTGAGTTCAGAATTCGTCGAGTAGAGTACTACATTCGTCGACCTGAGAAGCTGACTTCGTCGACCTGAGAAGCTGAGAACTTGAGGTCCAAGTTCGTCGAGCTTAGAAACTAATTCGGCGACCAAAGCTTGAAGCTGGACTTAGAAAAATTCTGAGATTGTCCTGACTTTAGCTTGATGTAGAAACTGAGAGTTCGTCGAACAGAGAACCAAGATCGTCGAGATCAGCATTAAGAAAAGTCTCACGATCGTCGACCGCAGAACTCCTTTCGTCGAGCTGAGTTCGACGAACGTCGAACTCATTTAACTTAATCTTGAAAACCTCTAAGTCTGGAGTCTCTGATGGTCTTGATGATAGCTGGTCCATCTGAAGTTGAACCTAAGGACTTGGCCTAGACTCTAGGACACAAACTTTACCCTGGCTATACATGTAGGGTCACATCCTAAGTCAGTGAACCTAGCCCAAATCAACTAGAGATCCAACAATCTCCCCCTATTTGGGTGAGGTGACTAACAGAGACTCAAAATAGAAACAAACAGAAAAACAAAGCAGGAAAAGAAATATATCTGGTAGAGAACTATAACACATGCAGCAGATATATATATACACAGCTTTGTTTAAACAGATAGCATTGTTTGAAAAACAAAAACAGACAGAAAATGAAACAACAAAAAGATTACTTATTTTGCTTCTTTTGCTTGGATTTGTCTTCAGATGTCTGCTCTCCTGGCTTCTTGAAAATGATTTCTCTCTTTGGATCTCGAGCTTGAGCTATTGTCATAGTCATATCAGCTGCCCCAATAATATTCAATGATGTAGCTCTGGGGACAACTGTTTCTGGATGAAGCTCCATGTAGTCATCAACATTAAACAATTTATTTCCTTTGTCAAATCTTTTCAGCTCTTCTTTTCTATACTTTGACATTGTTGTAAGACTTGATGTATCTTTGCCTTCAGCCTTGGCTTTATTGATCAGAGATAGTCCAATTAACTCCTGATATCTGGCCATTCTTGCAGTATTAGCAGTTTCAGGATCTTCAAAAGGGATTGGAGGAGAGAGAGGTCTCTTTGGACTTTCAGCTTTTTGAACTTCAGATGATTGTTGCTACTGCTACTGATGCTGTTGTTGTTGATGTCCTGAGGAGGATGGCTGCCTCTGCTGGCTGCTTCCAGAAGATCTCCCTGATTGTCTCTGATATGTCTGCATTAGGGAAGATCTCTGGGAGCTAGAGGAGCTAGAGGCACCAGCTGCTGTAGGAGGAGGAGGAGGAGGATCCTTCCTGTATCTATACACTAGAGGAGGGGAATTTCTCCTGCTTCTCTTTCTATCCTTCTGCTGGTTCTTGGATAGCCACATCCATCAAGGCATTCCCTTGTATGGAGTTACATTATGCAGAATGTAATAGGGAGTTTCTGCAGTGGGATTAGACTTTGGAGCTGGAGGAGGAGGAGCCTTCCTTTTCTTTGCTAGCATCTTCTTTTTCTTACTTGCAGCATCTTCATCAGAATCATCATCATCATCTTCTTCAGACTCAGAACCCTGAGGGATGTCATAAAGAGCATCCAAAGCTTTCAAAGCTTTATCAGAAATAATAGCTTTTTCTGGAGGAGGGGCAGAAGGTTCAGGAACTGGAAAATCAGCAACAGAAGAAGAAGTAAATGTACAAGAATCAGAAATGATAGAGGCAGAGCTTTCAACTGCTGTCTTATTCTCTTCTTCTATATCAGCTAGAATAAGCTCATCCAAATCTGGTAGGGGAGAGTCATCCATAACAAAAGTTGGAGCTGAAATTGGCACTGAAGTATCTTCTGGAATGACCTCTGAACTAGAAGCTGAGATGGAAGCTGAAGCTGAGATAGCAAAATTGTCACAGAGTTGCTTAGCAACTGCTGGACTTACTGGAGAGGTGTATGGTACAATAGCCAAACTTGGCTTAGTAAAATCAGCTGGGAGAAATTGCAAATGTACAGTATCAAAAAATTCCAGTAATTCTGGTAGATTAACTGTGGGATTCAGAGAAAAATCACCAACAATTTTTATTTCCTCAACTGTCTCATCTAGATCATTGTCAGTATCCATAAAATGAATTAACTCAATCATTTCAGAATCTGTCAAAATTGATGTATATGAATCTGAATCTGCATCTGCTGGAGAGGGGACTACTGCTGTGACTGCTGCTGCTGTATCTACATCTGCTGCAACTTCATCACTGAGCATCTCCCCGTGCCTGGGTTCAGAAGAACCTAGAGCCAGGCCCCTAGATGAAGGGGGGACAGCAGATAGGGCAGAAATCTGGGTAGATAAATAATTGATGGAGGTCACAAGAGGTGTAACGACCTCTTGGATTAGGGATTTTATGAGGGGAGTGAGCAAGGATATGATGGTTGATACAGTGGGGGTTTCCAATGATGGAGAGATGGTGGTGGAAGGTAGAGAAGTAGATTATGGAGGAGGAACAGATGGAGGGGATAGAGGAGGAATAACAGTGGGTGTTGTAGTGTCTATGGGTATGTTGTAGGAGGGAATGGATGACAAATGGGGGGGAGGAGGAGATTGAGGAGGTGTATGGATATGTGTCTCAAGAGGTGAAGCTGGAGGTGTAGGAATGTTGGTAATGTCACGAGGTGGAGATGGAGGAGGAGTAGGCACATGAGTATGTGGTGGAGATTTAGGTGTGGTAGAAGGAATGGAAGAGGAGGGGAGTTGTTTGGCTGGAAGTGCAGGAAGAGATGATGGAGATGGAAGGACCTCTTATGCAGGGAGGGGAGCGGCCTTTATAGCCCTGGTGCTCTCAGAAGCCGGGGTGGAAGAGGCGGAAGCCTTGGAGGGCTTGGAGATAGTCCTCTCCCACCTGCCAAACAGAGCGCAGGTGAGGCGCTTGCTGGTATTTATGAAGATGGTCGGGGAGACCATGAATTCACCAGCCTTCTCTTGGAGGAAGATTCCCAAAATTCTGTCGAAGCAGACTTCCTTCTTGCTATTCTTTTTCTTTATCAATTCAAAGAAGATTGTGCCCCAGTTGACACGTCTCTTATCCACCACAACGCACATAACCAGAAATTGGTAGCGGGTTATATAATCATGCGCTGAGTGCTTTCCCATTAGCACCTTTCCTACAATGTCTGCCAGGAATTGGTAGGCGGCAGACAGTTGCTTCTTCAGCAGTTTATTAGGGTTGCTGCCTGAAAAACCCATTAGCTTCAGCATATCACTAAACTCTTCAGAATCCATTTCTATGTTGTCTTCTCCATTCACTAAGCCAAAGATCTCAGAAAGAATTGTGGGACATAACGGAACAGCCTGACTACCGATATGCCCAGTCAAAACATCATCCTCGGAAACCGTAGATGTGTATACCCATTCTCTAATTTCCGTTCCATGGAGTTTAATTCGCCTGGTCATGAAATCCTTCAGATTCAGTTCTTCCAGCAATTCCAAGATATAGAGGAAAATGGGGTACGAATGTTGAAAAGAATCGAAGTCCATATCAAATCTTGTATTAAACTTCATCGCAACCAAAGCTCCTGAGGGAATCGCCATTGATGACCAGCAAGAAAAACACAGAGAAAAACGGCGATCAAGAGCAAAGGAACTGAAAGCGCGGGACGGAGGTCGAAGAAAATCTAGATATAAGATTTTCAGAATATGAATCGACAATCTCCGTTCCACGAAAAAGAAAAATTCTTCGAATTGAGCACGACGAAATAAGTTATAGGCATATAATTCGTCGATCTCATCCAGAAGAATCGAAAACAGTTCGTCGAACTCCGTTCGACGAAATATCTTCTGAAGCAAAGTTCTTCGATCTCCGGTCGACGAAAGTTGTTTCCACACACAGAGAATTCGTCGATCTCCAGTCGACCGGAATCTCTCAAACTTTTCCTAATTCGTCGAACTCCGTTCGACGAACTCTGGAAAATTCGTCGAATGCAGACAGAAACTAATTTAAATCTTCTTCATCAATCATTCCCAGTTGATTTACAAAGAACAAATATGTTTTCTCATCCAAGGGCTTGGTTAAAATATCTGCTCTCTGTAGATCAGTAGGAATATAGATTATGTTAATTTTCTTTTTGTCTACATTATCTCTAATGAAATGATGTCTTATTTCAATATGTTTAGTCCTACAATGGTGAACTGGATTCTGTGCTATAGGAATAACACTAGTATTATCACAAAATAATGTTTAATTATTTTAGTTGACACCATAGTCTAGGAGTTGATTTTGTATCCATAACATCTGTGAACAGCAGCTGTCAGCAGCCATGTATTCTGCTTCTGCAGTTGATGTAGACACAGATGTCTGCTTTTTATAAAACCAGGAGACAAGTCTCATACCCAAGAACTGGCAAGTTCCAGAGGTACTTTTTTTGTCCACTCTACATCCTGCATAGTCAGCATCTGAGTATCCAGTTAACTCAAACTCTGACTCTACAGGATACCAGAGTCCTAGAGTAGGGTAACTCTTTATATATCTCAAAATTCTTTTTAGGAAAATAAGGTGAGATTCTTTAGCGTTCACTTGGAACCTAGCACAAAGGCATATGGCAAACATTATATCAGGTCTGCTAGCTATTAGGTATAATAGGGATCCAACAATTGCCCTATAATTTTTCGGATCTACAGGTTTCCCTGCTGCATTAGAGTCCACAACAGCATTTGTAGCCATAGGGGTTTTCATTCCTGAAGCATCACCCATCCCAAACTTCTTGATAAGCTCTTTAGCATACTTAGCTTGGGAGAGGAAGATACCATCAGGGAGCTGCTTCACTTAGAGACCAAGGAAGTAGGAAAGCTCACCCATGCTCACCCATGATACCATCCCAAACCTCTTGATAAGCTCCTTATGATGTCTAGTGAAAAGGGTTTTATCTATGGTTCCTCTTGTAAATTTATGCTCTAAAAGAAAGCCCTTTAGGATCTCATACCAAGCTCTTGGAGCTTGCTTTAAACCATAGAGAGCTTTATGCAATTTAAAGACAAAAGAGGGTTGAGTTGGAGAGATAAAACCTGGAGGTTGTTCTACATAAACCTCTTCTTGAAGTACTCTATTCAGAAATGCACTCTTGACATCCATTTGGTAGACCTTGAATCTCTTGTGAGCTGCATAGGCAAGGAAGATTCTTATGGTCTCTAACCTTGCAACAGGGGCAAAGGTTTGGTCATAATCAATTCCTTCCTCTTGCGTGTAGCCTTGAGCAACAAGCCTAGCCTTGTTTCTCACTATGTTGCCTTGAGCATCCAACTTGTTCCTGTAGACTCATTTTGTTCCAATAACTGGGTAGTTATGGGGTCTTGGAACCAAATCCCAAACTCTACATCTCTCAAACTGATTTAGTTCCTCTTGCATTGCAATGATCCAGTGGGGATCTTGCTCTGCTTCATGGATGGTGAGAGGTTCAATTTGAGAGAAAAAACAGGCATGCATCAAGTCTTGGTTGAGTTGATGCCTTGTTTGTACACCTACTGAAATGTCTCCAATCACTTGAGATCTTGGGTGATCTCTCAGTGTGACAAGATCAGTTGGTGGAGTTGGTTGACCAACAGCTTCTATAATTAATTCCTCTTGAGGAATAGTACTAGCTGTTGAGGGAAGCTCAGCCACTTCCTCTTGAATTTCTTCTTCACTTTCTTCAGCAACCTGTGGAGTAGGATGGGTTGATACCTCTTGGGTAAGGTTTAGTCCATCCATAGACTCACATAGTTGTGGAACCTGCAAGAAGCTATTGGTAGAAATCTCTTTCTCCTTATATGACATGTTAGCTTCATCAAAAGATACATGAATAGATTCTTCAATTTTAAGGGTGGATTTATTAAAAACCCTATAGGCCTTGCTTACTTGGGAGTATCCTAGAAAAATTCCTTCCACAGCCTTGGCCTCAAACTTTCTAATGTATCTTTTATTATTTGTGTGAATGTAATAAATGCAACCAAAAACTTTAAAGTATGTGATTTTAGGTTTCTTCCCTTTAAGTAATTCATAGGGGGTCTTATTTTTCAGTTTATGTATAAGACTTCTATTCAGGACATAGTTGGCAGTATTTACAGCTTCTGCCCAAAAGGATAGAGGCATGTAAGCATCTGCCAATAATGTACCTGCAGATTCAATGAGTGCCCTATTTTTACTTTCAGCAATCCCATTTTATTGGGGAGTTCTAGGAGCTGAGAAGAACTGCCTGATACCTTCCTTCTCACAGAACTCATGCATGAGAAGAGACTCAAACTCTGTGCCATGATCACTTCTGATCAATGCAACATGAGTAGAGAACTCAATCTGTATGTTCCTGAGAAAATCTGTAAGAACCTTGAATGTATCTGACTTAGCTCTCAGAAAGGATACCCAACTGAATCTAGAGAAGTCATCAACAATCACTAAAGTGTAAGACTTCCCTCCTAGGCTTTTTACTGCAATGGGTCCAAATAGATCCACATGAAGCAAATACAATATCCTAGGTGAATCACTTTTATTAATGGATTTAAAGCTAGTTTTGGTTTGCTTGCCTAATTGAGAAGCCCTGCATATGCTTTCCTTCTTGTAGGGGCCAGAAGGTAAACCTATAACAAGGTTGTCTTTAGATAACCTAAATATATTCTTAAGATTTACATGTCCTGGACTTTTATGCCATAACTCATTTTGATTACTAGTAACATTCAGTAAGCAGATATCAGTTGTGGCAGATATAAAATCTACTAAGTATATGTTGCCTTGTCTAAGTCCAATTAAAACAGTTTTGTTATTATTATCAATAATAGAACAGGAAGTAGAGTTGAAATGTAAATGATAACCTTCATCACATAATTGACTTATGGATATAAGGTTATGTTTAAGTCCTCTTACATAAGTTTCTTTCTTGAAGGTCACTTATCCAATCTTCACTGTCTCATATCCTTCTGATTGACCACTGTTGAAATCTCCAAAAATCACCTTTGGTCCTAGCTTGGGCTTGTAATTGGATAGATTGCCCTTGCTGCCTGTCATATGTTTGGAGCAACCACTGTCCAAGTACCAAGTTTGACTTACCCTTGGACAGCTCTTCACCTGTACCTGCAATGAAAAACAAAACTCAATTGTTCTTGACCCAGGTTACCTTGGGTCCTTTATTTGGTTGAAAGGTAAAGCTGGATATAACTGATAATGCAGGTTGTGATTTATACCCTAAGGGGTGGTATCTCCTAGGTGGAATTACCCAATCAGCTACTGGATTAAATGACTTATTAGCTGGTTTAAAGTTTTTGTAAGAGAAGTAGTTTAGGTTTGGTCTTTCTGGGTTCGACGAATTGTTGTAAGTTCGTCGACCAGAGTTCGACGAATAGTGTTGAGATCGTTGATCTCTGCTCAAAGAATGACAGTAGTCATTTTCTGTGCCCTAAGTTCGTCGACCTCTGCTCGACGAACCATACACAGTTCGTCGATCGCAGTTAGACGAATTATTATATCTGAAGTTTGCGTTCAGCGTTCGTCGATCTGGGTTCGACGAACTGGCTACATTTCGTCGATCTGAGTTCGATGAATGCTGCTGAACTTTGTTTTTATTAACTGTTTTCAGATTTTTGTTTCTCTTGTCTATGGGTCTTAGATTGCTTTCTGGCCTTAGTTTGTCTTTTAATTTTTCTTTTCCCTTTGCAGAAATAAACTTGATGGGGGTTGAAAGAATATTTTTCTTGATTTTGGGGGGTAAGCTTGATGAAGCACCCAAGCCCAGCTTGCCATTTAATCTGGCATTCACTGTGCTTGTAATGTCCATCAGCTTGAGGCTTCTCCCATTGAGAGATTGCTCAAGTTGCTTGGCCTCACATAATTCAGATTTTAGTTTAATTATTTGTTCATTAGCTAAAGTTAATTGGTCTGTTAGCTTTATGTTTTCTGAATTAACTGATTCCAGATTTCCTAATCTTTCTCTAAGAGTCTTTATTTCTTTTTCTGAATTGATTAAGTCTAAGCACATAGATTTGAATTCAGCTTTAAATAAATCAGAACTAAAGTCAAAGCTAGAGATAACCTGATCTACCTCTGAGTCTGAGGCAGCTTCATCTTCAGAATCTTCTTCTGAACCAGAATTGTTCCTGAAGGCATCAATTGTCATTAGGCACACCTCCTTGGATCTTGCTTCTTCCTCTTCTTCACTTGAACTGGAGGAAGATGTTTCTTCTTCTGTGTCACTCCAAGTCTCAACAACAAATCCCTTGTCCTTCTTTTTATATTTGCTGGAGGAGGGTCTGCTGCTATGCTTTCTCCTTGAATCCTTTTCTCTGCTCTTATCTTTCTTCTGATTTTCTGGACATTCTGAGATGTAATGTCCAGGCTTCTGCAACCAAAGCATACAACCTCCTTGGTTGGTGTTTTGTCATACTTGCACTTATCATCCTGTCTGGATGATTTCTTCTGAAGTCCTTCCTTGCCATCTTGTAGAACCGTTTGGCAAAGAGACTCATGAGTTCTTCATTGGAAGTTGATGTCTCACTTTCTTCAGATGCTTTGAAGGCTATGCTGTGCTCCTTTCTAACTGGAGTTGTTGCCTTCTGTTCTGCTGCTTCTCTTGATTTTATCAGCTGCTCAAAGGACTTTAATTTGCCTAACAGAGACTCAGTTGATATCTCATTGAGACTTCTGGCTTCTTTGATTGGCCAGATTCTGGAATCCCAAAAGCTAAGGAAACACATCAGAATCTTATCATTCACCTCTGTCAAGGTGATGTCCTTATCCAGGGTTTTGAGCTCATTGATGATTGTGCTCAACCTGTTGTACATCTCTGCCACTGATTTAGTCTCATCCTTTTTAAAGTTCTCATACAGGGATATTGTTGCGTACATTGGAAAATGTGTACCAGATTTGAAGAAGCCTCACCCTACTCAATGATATACATCAAGGTGTATTTGATGTGCTTTGAGTTTATATGTGCAGGTTAAGTAATTGTAGGAAATGTAGAAAAGTTTCTAAGTCCATGTGTCGACACCTAGAGAAGCTGTGTTGACACTTATGAAGGCTTGTGTCGACACCTAGAGAAGCTGTGTCGACACTTGGAGTAATTGTGTCGACACCAGGAAAGGAAGAGTCGACACCAGAAGAAAAGTGTCGACACATATAGGCAGTGTCGACACACTGTGAAGAATTGTCAACATAATCTGTGTCGACACTTAGAGGCAGTGTCGACACCCAGAGAAGCTTTGACGACATCAAATGTGTCGACACCAGGAGGCTGTGTCGACACTCAACAAGCTTCAACAAAGTTAAAGTACTTGTGTATACACAAAGGAGATATGTCGACACTCAGCAAGTTTCAACACATGAAGGCATGTATCGACACAAAGGAGATGTGTCGACACTCAGCAAGTTTCAACACATGAAGGCATTTTCCGACACAAAGGAGATGTGTCGACACTCAGCAAGTATCAACAACAAAAGAAGATGTGTCGACACAAAGGAGATGTGTCGACACACAGCAGAATTCAGCTAAGTGTTAAAGAAGAAATTTTTGTGTCGACACACTCAATCTGTGTCGATACATTCTACAGAAGGCTTGTATCAACACATAGAATCAGTGTCGACACATTCTGAAGAAGCAGTGTCGAGAAGCTGTTACAACAACACAAGGAGTTGTGTCGACACCATCAAGGCTAGTGTCGACACTTAGTTCACTTGTGTCGACACTTGGTCTATTTGTGTCAACACATAATGAAGATCAGTTTCGACACTTTCAGACAGAGACAGTATTTTTAAGAAGTGACTAGATGACTTGACAGCTGCCATTTCAACCGGTCAACTGCAGCTGTCAGAGCTGTCAGAAATTTGTTAGAAACCGGATCAGCCGGTTATCTTGGAGGAAGACTATATAAAGGCCTTTCTACTTCAACAGAAGATATAAAACACAACTAAAGAATTAATCAGAAGATTAAGAAGATCAATACAGATCCAGAGAAAACTGTAAATCAGTATTTTGAAGAAACTTCAGATTTACTTGGAGAGAGAGAACTCCAGTAATTGAAGTCAAGAAAGAGACTTGTTAATCAAATCTCTTAAGAAGCAGATTCTGAACCAGACTGCAAAGTAGGATCCAGATTTATTTCTCCATCCTAAGAAGGAAGTTGTCAGCCGGTCTACTTCAAGAAGATCATCTTTACTGAGTTCAGACTCAAGAAGCCTTGAAGAAAGCAAAGACAAAGTTGATCTCAGGAATCAGTGCTATCAAGAACTGATCAAGAAGGTTGCCCTCTTCATTCTCTCAAACTGAGTGGTGATATAAAAACATTTTATAATCTTTTTGTATGATCCAAATGGATCTGAGTTGTAAGCTTAAATCTATAAAGGCTGAGGTAGGGCTTTTGAGCCTGAGTGTAGGAGAATCAATTCTCTGAGTGTAGGCCTTGTTGAATGCTGAGGTAGGGTTGTTTAGCCTGAGTGTAGGTCTTATTGAAGACTGAGTGGTAGGGCTTTGTGCCTGAGTTGTAGGAGTTGGGTCACTCTGAGTTGTAGGAACCTGTTTGTGGTTCTGAGCTGTAAGATCTGAGGATCTGAGGAGAAGTGCTGAAGTTAGGTCGAATCTAGTACACTACTAGATAGGCGAAAAGGGGAAAGTGGATGTACCCAGACCTTGGGGAACCACTATAAAAATCTGTGTGCACTCTGTGTTTGTGTATTTTTGTGATTGCTGAGTTAGTTGTGCTGAATGGTTGTAGAAAATTGCAAATACAGGGTTAATTGTACAGTGTTTCTGCCTTAAACTTAAAAAGAAAAAGTACACCTATTCACCCCACCCCCCACCCCCTCTAGGTGGTTAGGCACTATTTCTTTCAAGTGGTATTAGAGGGAGGTTACTCAAAAAGAGACATAACAGTCTGAGTAAGATCCTGTAGGCAGATTCAGAACAAACAAGAATAAAGAAAATGGGTTCTAGTGAGAATCACAAAGAGTTGGGGTCCATGAAATTGCCAATATGTAGAAAAGAGATATTTGGCATATGGAAAGAGAGGGTTAGACTCTTTATGGAAGCTTCTGACCCAAGGATATATATTACAGTTAAAGAAGGGTCATATGTGCCAATGAAGGTATCCATTCTGGATGCAAATCAAAAAACTCCCAAGGACTTCTCTGAAATGACTAAAGATGAAATCATTCTGGCCACTATGGACAAGAGAGCCCAGAATATAATTGTTAGTGCCACTGATGATGCAACATTCAGAACTTAATTTATTGTAAAATCTCTAAAGAAATGTGAGACACATTAATAGTTTATATGGAGGGATCAGAAGAAGTAAGACAAGATAGGAAGTCCTTGTTAAATCAGGAATATGAAAGTTTCAGACAAATAAAGTCTGATAGCATTACTGAATGTTACAAGAAGTTCTATAGGATAGTCAATGAATTGATGTCCTATGAAAGAGAATTCAGCAACTATGAGCTGAATGACAAGTTCTTAAGATCCCTGACTAAGGACTGGGACACCAAGATTTGTGTCATTAGGGAAGTGGCCAAACTAGCTGACATACCTCCTCCAACTTTATTTGGAAAACTGCTATCTTATGAGATGCAGTTAATGGCTAGAAAGGAGAAAGAGAAGAATACTAGAGTGGAGCACATGGAAAAGACTGTGGCCTTCAAGATTGAAGCCACTAGGAAGTATAGAAGCAAGTCTCCATCTCCACCTCAAATAGTTGTTGAAGCTGTGACAGATAATTCAGATAGCAAGAATTCAAATAGCAGTGAAAGTGATGAAGACTTTGCTGCTTTTACTAGGCATTTTCAAAAGTTTCTGAAGAAGAAGCAGTGGAGGTCTAAGCCTTCCACTTCTCAGCCAAAAAATGACTACTATCAGAAAAGAAAGTCATCAAGGAATGACAGAAGCAGTTCCAAGACAAGCAAAGATACATCTTCAAAGATTGTGTTCTATTGCTGCAATAGACAGGGACATGTAGTGGCTGACTATCCTGAAAAGAGGAAGGAGTCAGCTGATAAAAAGAAGACTTGGTTTAAGGGCAAAAAGGAAAAGTCCTTTGTTGCTAAGAAAGACAAGAGTCTGACAGATCAGTCATCTTCAGAAACAGAATCAGAAGCTGAAGCCTACATTGGATTATTTGTTGAAGAGGAAGAAGATGAGTTCATGCAGCTAATGAACTCAATTTATGAGCATGAGGACCATCAGTGCAAGTGACTGATGGTTTTATCTGAAGGAGACAAGATCCAGGATCAGCCTGGACTAAGTAAGGTACAAAGTTATTCTTCTAGTTCAATTTATAGTACTGAGTCAGAATCAGATACATCTGCATCAAGTGATGTGGGTGGGTCTGAATCTGAAGGAGATATTCATCAGTTAATTGATGAATATAGGGACTTGTTGCAGGCCTTGAAGAAAAGCAAAACCTTGGCCAAAACTCATGCAAAGGAGATTGCTAGTCTTAAATTGGCTGCTGCTGATTCAGACAAGTTGTTAGATCAGAAACTGAATGAAATAGCCAGACTGAAGAACATTACTGTTATTTAGATGGGTACTATTACATTTAAGAATGATCAGATCAGAAATCTGGAGATTAGACTTCAAAAAGAGAGAGAGATAGTTGCAAGTTTTTCTAAACCTAAATCTGTTTTACCCTTGATAGATGAGTTTGTACCACAAAAGGGTAAGACTGGATTGGGGTTTAAAAAACCTATCTGGACTGTTAGGTCCAAATCTAAGGGCAAAGACCCAGCACAAAACATAAAGCCTGATGTAGATACTTCAGCTAGGGTAGTACCTAAATAAAGGTACAACAGGTTTGAGTGTTGGTGTTGTGGCAAGATAGGCCACTTTGCCTTAGATTGTTGGCACAATTCAAGTGTCAAGGGGAGTAGCAAACTGCCTGCTAGAAAAGCTACAGGTAGTTTTGTTAAAAGTCAGACTAACCTGCACCAAGGACCCAAGAGTTATTTGGGTTCTAAGGTTAAGTAATCTGTTTTGCAGGTGAGTCCAAGTGGTCATGCCCCTATATGGTACTTGGACAGTGGATGTTCCAGGCACATGACTGGAACTAGGGGGTTGATGAAGGACTATACACCTATCAAGGATGGCCCTAAAGTTACCTTTGGTGGTTCAGAAAAAGGAATCATCAAAGGCTTTGTTCTACAGGTATAACTGATAAGATGGACAAGCTTACCATTACAGAAGGTTCTACTGCAACTCAGCATGTGGAAGATGGTGGCTGCTGTCCAGGGGGAGTACAAGACTCTCTAGATGCAGAAGAAGACCAAGAGGTGCAATTAAATGAAGAGGCTGGAGGATTTCAACCTGAAGACAGACTACCTCCAGCAAATAGACACTTAAAGGATCATCCAGCCAATCAAATAATTGGTGATCCCAGACAAGGAGTGCAAACAAGGAGCAGGAATCTGAGTACAGTTCTTTACTCCAGTTTCCTATCACAAGTAGAGCCAAAGAAATTTGAAGAAGCAGTTCTAGACTCTCATTGGATTGTTGTCATGTAAGAGGAGCTGAATTAATTCAAAAGATGCAAGGTCTGGAAGCTAGTTCCTAAACCCAAGGACCACAACATCATTGGAACTAAGTGGATCTTTAGGAACAAGTTGGATGAGAATGGAATCATTATAAAAAAATAAAGCTAGACTGGTTGCAAAAGGATATAGGCAGGAAGAAGGTATTGATTTTGATCAAACCTTTGCTCCAGTAGCAAGACTGGAAGCAATAAGGATGTTCCTTGCTTATGCAACATATCAAGGGTTCAAGGTATATCAAATGGATGTTAAGTCAGCTTTCCTAAATGGAGATCTAAAGGAAGAAGTCTATGTAGAGCAGCCCTCAGGTTTTGTTGATTCTCTTAAACCTGATTATGTATATAGACTTAGGAAGGTTTTGTATGGGTTAAAACAAGCCTCATGGGCTTGGTATGAAACCATGTCTAGTTTCCTCATTGAGAACAAATTCTCAAGGGGGAAAATAAACAAGACTCTATTCCTTAGGGAATCTAAAGGCAAGATTATCTTAGTCCAAATATATGTAGATGACATAATATTTGGGTCTACAGAAAGTAATCTTTGCAGAAAGTTTGCAAAACTTATGCAAGGAAAATTTGAAATGAGCAGTATGGGGGAACATAAGTTCTTCTTGGGTCTCCAAGTAAGACAAACTGAAGATGGCCTGTCCATATGCCAGTCTAAGTTCACCCTAGAGTTGATAAAGAAGTATGGTATGGAATCATCCACTACCATGAAAACTCCTATAGGGTGAAGCATGTCTCTAAGCAAAGATGATGCAGGGAAACCTGTAGGCGACACATGAGAAAAAAACTATTCTTTTCGAGTTTACCTCATGTCTTTTCATTCATGGAGATGTTATAGCTTACATATCTCGTTTTAAGATCGCAGTTCGAGATGCAGGAATTTCTGCCGCATGTGATGATGAATGAGGGAGATCAAAAAAACAGAAGGGAAAGGCACAAAAGAAAGAAGTTTATCCTTTTCAAGGTCTCTTCATGGCTTCACCATTATATTCAATGGTTAAAACAGCCCTGAGAGAAAGAGGTTTGTTATATTCAAGGTCCCCTCATAGCATTGAGATTACCTTCACAAGGTGAAGATATTGATAAAAACGGCCATGAGAGAGTATTAAACTTGTTTTTTTCAAGGCCCTCCTTATGGATTCTCTATTACCTTCATAGGCTGAGATACATATATTCAGGTAAAACAGCAATGAGAAAGATTTAGGCTGTGTTTGGCGCAGCTTATTGGCTCCGGTGAGATTGGACAAAAATGTCATTCTCATACCAAAATCTTATGCCCCAAACTAGTTTCAGTTGAGCGGGGAAAATAACTCTTGTTAATACATAAAAGGAGACTCCCCATACATATATATGTAGGGGAGAAAGGTACAAAGACAATAATACCCTTATGGGTAAAATACAATAGAAATGAAGTAAAAAACGACTTGATTTCAACTCTCCCCCTCAAGTCGAACGGTAGATATCCATCATTCCGAGCTTATGAGTAACATCGGTGAAGACATCGGAACCTAAACACTTGGGGAACATGTCGGCCAGTTGGTCTCTGGAGTGAACGAAGGGTGTGACTAAGCTTCTTTTTTCAAGATGATCTTTGATGAAATGTCGATCCACCTCAACATGCTTAGTCCTGTCATGCTGAACTGGATTGTGTGTTATGTTGATGGCAGCTTTGTTGTCACAGTACAGGGATATGGGAGCTTCCTCTTGAAGTCTCAAATCTTGCAATATAGTGTTGAAATTTGTGAAGTGAAAGTGGTTGATGGGCAGGTCGGGCGGCCTGAGCGGACAGAGTCTGCGGACTGGGCAAACTGGGCGGACTGGGCGAACAGCTAATGTTATGCGGCCTGGTGATAGTCCTGGGACCTGGCTGTTCTTCTGAGCGGCCTGTGCGGACTAGGTCCGCGGCCTAGGCGGATTGTTGTCTGCGGATGCGGCGTTGGCTGCCTTGCTGGCCTGGCCTTGTTGAGCGGCCTAAGCGGTCTGCGTCCACGGCATGGGCGGACTGTTGGGTGCGTTCTGGGTGCTAGCTTGGCTGTTCTTGAGGAGCGGCTTGTACGGCCAGTGTGCTGCCTGTGTAGTCTGTTATGAGGACTGGTTGGTCTTTGGCCAAGGACGTCGGGCTTCGAGCAAAGAGGACTGTGCGGACTGCAATATGCGGATTGCAGGCAGTGCTTGGTTAATCAGTGGCTTTGCGGGTTTGCAAGCTTGAGTTAACAGGCTGTTTCTGTGCTCTATCTGCATAAGGAGTGGCGGTCTGGCTAGTCTGCGGTGTCCGTTGTTGCGGAATGGCCTTAGGAGTTTGGTTGTGGCCTTGCCGAGCTCTGGTAGTACAGCAGTGTTGTTGTTGTGGCAGACTGGTGTGTGGAGTCCGGCAGTTGGCCGTTTGGGCAGTCGTGCAAGGATTTCTATGCGGACTCTGCCTTAACTCTGAAGGAGTTTTGGCGTTTCGCTTGGGTGTTTGGCGGACTGAGCCTTGTCTGCCAAGCTCGCGTTAGGCCCTTTGTGTTTTACTGGACTTGGTCACATTCTATGACAAGTCCAGTGTGTCCGTTGTATCCGCCAAGTCCGCTGTTGACCAGGCGGACTGTTGCTAACCCTGCCTTTGGTCATGGACTTATGGCGGATGGAGGCTTTGGTCTTGTACTATGCGGACTGCCTCTTTAGTGTGCGGACTGTTGCTGAAGGGGTTGTGGCTGTCCATATGGTGATGTTGCGGACTGTGCGGACTGTGCGGACTGTATCTTGTCCGCATAGTGTGAGGCAAGTCCGCCTTCTTGTAATCAGTGCCTTGCTTCTGGCAGTTTGTTCCTTGGAATCCGGCTAAGTCCTTTCGAACTCAGCGGACGGGTGTTTGTTAGCGCGCGGGCTGCGGCGGTGTCTCTATCCACTAGGGCGGTGACCACACTCCTCACCTCGCCTATAAATAGGACCCCCCTGCACGACTAAAGTAACTGAGGGAACAGTAAGTGGGGGCTTGGTCAAGTGCTGCGGTCTCAGTTTTTTGTCCGCGCGAATTGAATCAGAGTTAACTGTTTGATGTGTGCAGGTCGCGCGGTTAGCTTCAAGGAACTAGGAGTTTGACTTTGATTTCGGTCACGTACTTGGAAGTGTGCGGTCTCAGCAGGTCGCTCTGGGCTTGTCAGTTCTCCGCTTCAGTTTTGCCAAGTTCCAATAACCTGTCTGCCGGTTTCAGGCGGGTAGGCGGTCTGTTCATCAGTTCATTAGCAGTACGCGAATAACGGAGTGTCCGCGCAGCCTCGCGGTCTCAAGCAGACTCTGTGTTCTATTCGGCGTGTAGCAACTACAGTTCGGGCAGTTTCAGCGACTAGGCGGTCTCGGCGGTCTGCAGTGCTGTTCGCTCGGCTTGTTGTTCTTTCTGTTTATAGCTGTTGTACTAGCGAAATCATGTCTCGCTACGTATACCTCGTCTTGTAAAGAAGTGTAATGAATAAAAGATCTTCTTGTGCTTCGATTGGTTGTTGGTGTTAAACTTGCTCCTTGGGCTTCCGCTTGATCAAAGTGTGAACTGGGTAGTGCCGAGAATATTAATTTGACTTTGGGCTATCTTGCTGACCACTTTGAGAAAATTCAACATGATATCAGAGCCAGGTTCAGTTGCTTGAGTGGTGTTCAAACAGTGTTGTTGCTCTGTGCTTGAGTGGTGATCAACCTGTGTTGCTGCTCTGTGCTTCTGGAAGTTTGCTTAACCAACAGTTGTTGCAATGGATGAAACTTTGTATAGAGGGATAATTGGCTCCCTACTGTATTTGACTACTAGTAGACCAGATATTATGTATGATACATGTGTCTGTGCTAGGTACCAAGCATGCCCTAAAGAATCTCATCTGACTGCAGTCAAAAGGATTTTGAGATATCTTAAGGGCACACCTTATCTAGGCCTTTGGTACCCTAGGAATGGAGATTTTGTACTGACAGATTATTCAGATGCAGATTTTGCAGGCTGTAAGGAAGATAGGAAGAGTACTACAGGAACCTGTCAATTTCTAGGTGGAAGGCTGGTGTCATGGAGCAGTAAGAAGCAGACCAGTGTGGCAATCTCCACAGTTGAGTCAGAATATGTGGCAGCAGGAAGTTGCTGTGCACAACTTTTGTGGATTCAGCACCAGCTAGAAGACTATGGTATCCAGGTAAGTAGAACACCTTTATTTTGTGATTCTACAAGTGTCATTTCTATTGCAAATAATCCTGTCTCACATAGTAGGACTAAGCACATAGAAATTAAATACCATTTTCTTAGAGAACATGTAGAAAAAGAGGACATTTCCCTAGAATATGTTAACACAGATAATCAGGTTGCTGATATGTTTACTAAGCCCCTAGATGAAACCAAATTCAATAATTTTAAAATTAAATTAGGAATGTTAAACTTAGAATAGTTTAAAAAATTGGCTAAGTAAAATGTTGTCGACACACAGAGTTGTCTGTGTCGACACATAGAAGTGGTGTCGACATTTCAGAGAAATGGTGTCGACACATCTAGAAAGTTTGTGTCGACACTTCAGAGAATTAGTGTCGACACATCCATAGTAGGTGTCGACACATCCAGGGTGGTGTCGACACTTAGATTTTACACTAATTTCGTCGAGTAGAGTTTTGACTAATCGTCGAGCTGAGATGTATAAGTGTCGACACATATATTCTGTCGACTATATTTGTGTCGACACATAGTTGTCGAGACATTAGAAGTAAGTGTCGACACTTTTCAATAATGTCGACACATTTCAAGTATTTTGACGTGCCTTTTCACCTTCAATTTTAGAAAGGTATAAGTAGGTCTTCACCATTGTTTGTCGACACGCTCACCCTAGTTTCGAGACCAAACTTGTGTGTTGACATCTCTCTTCTCTAAATTCAAAATTTCTCCAAACCCTAATGGCGCCCAAGCTAGAAGAGAACATCAATGAAGGTTATGAGCTAGTGCGACATGCCTTTGACGACGCAGAACCAGAAATTCAAGGTGTTGTAACCCTAGTTGGAGAGACTGGGTTGGAGTATCTTGTTTTAGAAATAATCAAGATTTGGAAGAAGGAGGTCCTTGAATTCTTTAGTGCAGCTACCCTTGATGAAACTGGACTCAAGATTAAGTCCACAGTCCATGGGGCAAAAGTAAAAATCACCCAGAAAAGTCTAAGAAAGATTCTACATCTACCTAGAACTAAAGAAGAGGAAGATGTACCTGCATCAAGGATAAGGGAGGCACTGCAATGGTGTGGACTTGATTCAAGCATGAAGATTGGATTAGTTTTTAACAGGAAAGAGATGAACATACAAGGAAAGTTTTTATCTGAAATAGTAGGAAAGGTAATTCTGAGCAAGCCAGGTGGGCATGATAGAATCTCAGCTCACATGTTCAGTTTAATGACAAGGATCATTTTCAAACTCAAAACTGATTGGTCAACAGTGATGTTTGAAAAGATAAAAGAAAGTCTGAAGAAGCCCAATCTGGGTAGGATTATGAGTTTGTACTTCGCTGGAAGTATTCCAGAAGTCATGAATCAAGCTGCAGGTTCTAAGATAAACCATATGAGGAGAATGGATGTTAGGATTATCTCAAGGTGGGATAGGGTGTTGACAAAGGAAATGCCTACTCCTGAAAAGGAAGTTTCTCAACAGAAGAAGAAGAAAGCCATTGTGGCTCCTGAGTCCTCAAGTAGCTCAGAGGAGCAAGTAGTTTTCTGTTCTAATGAGGATGAAGCTGACAAGGAAGCAGCTGATGTTGCTGGTCAGTCACCAGTAAGACCTGAAGATGCACAGAGGCAGGGGGAGCTACCATCTGCTAGCCCCATTCACTTGGATCCACTCCAGGGGGAGCCTCAACATGTGGATGAGCCAACTCACTTAGATAGTGAACGGGCAACCCAAATAATTCTTGAGGTAATCAATGAAGTTAATCAATCTATTTTCAATATTGAGGATGAAGTATTGACTGAATCATTACTTGATGTTGATCAGCAAACTCAGATACATAGTCAACCACAAGATGTTGTCATGGAAGACACATCAGTTGCAGATCATGCTCCTGAGATAAGAAATTCTCCAGTCCATCCTCAACAGGAGTTTACACTAGAAGAGTTGTTCCCTGATTTACTACAGACTGATTTTGAGGGAGATAAAACAGCTGTTGAGGGGGAGCCAGCTAACCTTGAGGGGGAGCATGTAGAGTTTCATGAGGAGACTGCTAGAAATGAGACTGAGGAGCAAAGGAATGCTGAGGAGCTACCAAGAGCAAAGAAGGAATTGCCCACTAATCCACAGGATAGAGTAGACATTACTAGTACTTCTGATTCTGAAGATGAAGAGGCTGCTAAAGCCAAGAAAAGAAAGCTATAGGTTTTCAAAAGGAGAAGCCAGACCTACAAGAAAGCACTGCAAACCATTGTTCCACAGCCTGCCCCAACTGCTGATTATAGTTCATTGTTGGTGGCTTTGCAGATCAAAATGGATGAGCAAAGAAAGGCTTTAGAAACATATATGGATGAAGGACATAAATCCCTTCAATTTGATCTAGCTCAAGACATAAAATCTATAAGATTTGAAGTGAATCAAAATAAGAAAGAAATGACTGATTGTTTCCACAAAGGAGGCAATGCAGTGGTATATCTGGCTACTCATTAAGAGAAGATCAAGACACAGGTTGATGATATGGCAGTAAAATAAGGATATGTCCTGGAAAATCAGATTAGGATGAATGATAATCTGACTGCCTCTCATAATGTCATTGTAAGTGAAATGAAAAATATAGCTACTGTCCAGACTGCAGTAAGTGCTACTGCCAAAGAAGCATTTGATAAGCAATTACAAGAAAGCCTAACTGCTGTTAAAACTGTCATTGAAGATTCTCAAAAGGCTATTACTGAAAAGCTTCAAAGGTTAAAACCTTTTTATAAAGATGGTGTTAACTATCTGAATGCTCAGATCAGATTTCAAAAGGATGATCTTAGGGATCATATAGAAAGAGAAGTCATAAAGGGGGAGAGGGTACTAGTCAAAGCAGGCTCTGACCATGCTAAATGGATTTCAAACAGCATCAGAGCTACTCTTGGATATCCACCCTTGTGTGATGATGATAATGTAGCAGAATCTGGGATAAATCCTGCATATTTTGGAGGAGAACAAGCTGAAGTAGCTCAGGTGATCTATCCTCCTACAGATTTTGACATGATAAATCAAGAGATACAATTTATGTATAGCCCTACAGAAGGTGCTCAAAATGTGATCATTGAGAAAGTACTACAGCTTGTGCCAGAGGCAGTATTAAAAGAGCAAGAAGCTCAATTATCCAAGAAGAGGTTCAGAGATTAGGCAGAGTTAAGGCCTGATTTTGAACAGTGGAGCCCAATTTCTAGAAATATTATTCTGACTGCTTGCAAGGCTGCAAAGGATAATTTCCTAGAGAGGGGAAAATGGTACTCTGACCAAGAATGGAGAAAACATGAAGCTAGGCAAGAGGCCATTGTACAATACAGAAGAAAGGCTAAACTAGGGAAGTTACCTCCTAATGCACAGGAGCCTAGCAAGTATTTCCCTAAGCCTTATCATTATTTTGAGAGACAGAAGATAAGGGCTTAAGAACAGAAGAAGAAAGATCTTAAGGGAAAGAAGCCTGCTGATGACAATGATGCTCCAGTTCAAGCCAAGATTCAATCTGGAAAGGGCATTGTCATCAAGGAGTCAGAGCAGCCATAGAATAGAATTTTCTTAAGTTTACTACTCTGTAATCTTTTGCATTAAAATCTATGTAAACTTTTGATTAATGAAACTATTGGAAGTTATAACAAAACAATGTTTGATGTTCAATCTGTTACATTTTTATTCTGTGATGATTGTTCATACATGTTTTGTTTAGTATTTACCCTGTCATATAATACTGTTATACATCATATTGAGTATTTGTTATGTATGGTATATATCATTGACTAAGGGTTATGACTTCTCCAAATAGGGGGAGATTGTTGGGTGCATTGGAAAATGTGTACCAGATTTGAAGAAGCCTCACCCTACTCAATGATATACATCAAGGTGTATTTGATGTGCTTTGAGTTTATATGTGCAGGTTAAGTAATTGCAGGAAATGCAGAAAAGTTTCTAAGTCCATGTGTCGACAACTAGAGATGCTGTGTCGATACTTGTGAATGCTTGTGTCGACACCTAGAGAAGCTGTGTCGACACTTGGAGTAATTGTGACGATACCAGGAAAGGCAGAGTCAACACCAGAAGAAAAGTGTCGACACATACAGGAAGTGTCGACACACTGTGAAGAATTGTCAACATAATCTATGTCGACACTTAGAGGCAGTGTCGACACCCAGAGAAGCTTTGTCGACATCAAATGTGTCGACACCATGAGACTGTGTCGACACTCAGCAAGCTTCAACAAAGTTAAAGTACTTGTGTCGACACAAAGGAGATGTGTCGACACTCAGCAAGTTTCAACACATGAAGGCATGTGTCGACACAAAGGAGATGTGTCGACACTCAGCAAGTTTCAACACATGAAGGCATGTATCGACACAAAGGAGATGTGTCGACACTCAACAAGTATCAACAACAAAAGAAGATGTGTCGACACAAAGGAGATGTGTCGACACACAGCATAATTCAGCTAAGTGTTAAAGAAGAAGTTCTTGTGTCGACACACTCAATCTGTGTCGACACATTCTACAGAAGGCTTGTGTCAACACACAGAATCAGTGTCGACACATTCTGAAGAAGTAGTGTCGAGAAGCTGTTAAAACAACACAAGGAGTTGTGTCGACACCATCAAGGCTAGTGTCGACACTTAGTTCACTTGTGTCGACACTTGGTCTATTTGTGTTGACACATAATGAAGATCAGTCTCGACACTTTCAGACAGAGATAGTATTTTCAAGAAGTGACTGATGACTTGACAGCTGCCATTTCAACCGGTCAACTACAACTGTCAGAGCTGTCAGAAGTTCGTTAGAAACCGGATCAGCCGGTTAACTTGGAGGAAGACTATATAAAGGTGTTTCTCCTTCAACAGAAGATATAGAACACAACTAAAGAATTAATCAGAATATTAAGAAGATCAATACAGATCCAGAGAAAACTGTAAATCAGTATTTTGAAGAAACTTCAGATTTACTTGGAGAGAGAGAACTCCAGTAATTAAAGTCAAGAAAGAGACTTGTTAATCAAATCTCTTAAGAAGCAGATTCTGAACCAGACTACAAAGTAGGATCCAGATTTATTTCTCCATCCTAAGAAGGAAGTTTCCAGCCGGTCTACTTCAATAAGATCATCTTTACTGAGTTCAGACTCAAGAAGCCTTGAAGAAAGCAAAGATAAAGTTGATCTCAGGAATCAGTGCTATCAAGAACTGATCAAGAAGGTTTCCCTCTTCATTCTCTCAAACTGAGTGGTGATCTAAAAACATTTTATAATCTTTTTGTAGGATCCTAAGGGATCTGAGTTGTAAGCCTAAATCTATAAAGGCTGAGGTAGGGCTTTTGAGCCTGAGTGTAGGAGAATCAATTCTTTGAGTGTGGGCCTTGTTGAAGGCTGAGGTAGGGATGTTTAGCCTGAGTGTAGGTCTTGTTGAAGACTGAGTGGTAGAGCTTTGTGCCTGAGTTGTAGGAGTGAGATCACTCTGAGTTGTAGGAACCTGTTTGGGGTTCTGAGCTGTAAGATCTGAGGATTTGAGAAGAAGTGTTGAAGTTAGGCTGAATCTAGTACACTACTAGATAGGCAAATGGGGAAAGTGGATGTACCCAGACCTTGGGGAACCACTATAAAAATCTGTGTGCACTCTGTGTTTGTGTATTTCTGTGATTGCTGAGCTAGCTGTGCTGAATTGTTGTAGAAAATTGCAAATACATGGTTAATTGTACAGTGTTTCTGCCTTAAACTTAAAAAGAAAAAGAACACCTATTCACCCCCCCCCCCTCTAGGTGGTTAGGCACTATTTCTTTCAGATATGAGATTGGATCTTCTATCCTTCCTTTCATCTGCAGAGCCAGCTACCATTTGGTTTAAGGAGTCCCAAATGGCTTTGGCTGAGGTGCACTCAACCACCTTCTGGAATATGTCATCTGACATAGTCTGGGCTAAAATATTCATTGCCTTAGCATATGTATCTTGGCTTTCTTGTATGCATCATTGTTTTCTGGAGGAGGCACTGCAGTCATGTTTGTTGAAGTGCTTGTAGAAGTTGTTGGAGCTGGAGGTACACCTATCAAGATAACAGAAAAAATATCCTCATCAATAGAATTCATGTATAACCTGATTCTTGCCTTCCAGATGGCAAACTTGTTGAGGTTGCACGCTGGAGGTCTGATGCTTGCATAGTCTTTGTTTTGGGCGATGTCTGTGAAGAAATAAATCTAATAACAAAAACAAATAAACAGATCTAACTAGAGGGATCTTTGTGGTTCAGGTGTTAGCCTGTACAACCACTAAGGTGTGGTATGTTAACCAACCTATCTCTGATACCAATTGAAAGTGCAAGTTAGATCTGAAATACTCTAGAGGGGGGGGGTGAATAGAGTATAGTGCTCACTAAAAACTTTTTACAACTTTTGTTGTATTCCTAAGTGAACAGATCAGTAAGTAAATAAAACTAAGCACAGCAAACTAAGCAATCACAGAGCACATCCAAAACATAAAGAAAAGGGCAACCAGACGACACAAGAATTTTATAGTGGTTCTCCAACCTGGGTACATCCACTCTTCTACCACCCTGGTAGGAATCCACTCAGGTTTTTGATCAGGTGCCTGACACCAATGAGCTTTTGATCAGGTGCTCAAAAACCAAACTGTTGGGTATTGTATCAGCAATTACCTGGATTTGAGGAAGCCACCTGTCAAGCTAAGATGAATTCACAATGTATTTGATGAAACCTCTCAAGTTGTGCTTGCAGTTATAACACGCTAAGTGCACACCAATGTCAGGGTGCAGTAGGTCAATATACACGGGTCTGCACGACGTAATCCCTCGTTGAGCAAATCAGTGTG
Source organism: Platanthera guangdongensis (assembly GCA_039583875.1). Taxonomy (NCBI): domain Eukaryota; kingdom Viridiplantae; phylum Streptophyta; class Magnoliopsida; order Asparagales; family Orchidaceae; genus Platanthera; species Platanthera guangdongensis. The sequence continues at coordinate 117,120,079 of CM077147.1, read as the reverse complement.
TTGGCCTACGTGTACTCTCTCTATTGGAGTGCACTTACTTTCAAGTACAGGGCCGTGTTTATGCAAGAGAAGACAGGGAGCAAGGATGGGTCAAGGAGCAGCTCTTGGGTGGAAAGACGAAAATTCGTCTAAGTATAATTCGACGAGAATCACCAAGTGATTCTCGCCGAATCGTCGAGAATAATTAGTGATTCTCGCCGACTCTTTCCGGCTACCTCAAAACGGTGCCAAGTAAGATTCGGCGAGAATCACTAATGATTCTCGCTGAACCCATCGCTGAGCAGATCATGAATACCAAGTAATATTCGTTGAGAATCACTAAGTGATTCGGCGAGAATCACTAGTGATTCTCGACGAATCGTCGAGAATCACTAACTGATTCTCGCCGATTAGTCGAGAATCACCTGCGATTCTCGCCGATTTTTACTTGGTGTTTTCTCTGGAAGCTGCTGGACCGGATTCTGCCGCTGGACTATTTTGAACCGGTTTTCGGGTTTCTACGTGTGGGACCCACAACGGTCATATTGTAAGTGTCTACAGTGTATAAATACATGGGTATTTTTGAACAGTAAAAACAGCGAAGAAGATAAGAAATACGCGAGCACGGACGAACCCTAAAATCGCCGCTTCCGCTCCGTCGCCGCCGCCGCCGCTCGCGACAAGTTGTTCGCCGGTTGATCGTGGTTTCGCCCAGATCCTCCTGCGACAGAAGCCTAGCTAAGCTCAGCGTCTCACGTGTCTAACCAGAGATCTCTTGTCTCTCGATTTGTAGATCGGGAAAGTCTTCCCCATCCGAATCGATCGAGACGATTGATCCTAGTGTGACCGTTGGTAGACCTAGCTAGCTTCGCTACGAAGTTTGGATCTCTAATGAAGTGCAGCCGAACATCGTCGTCGCCGCTGATCCCGTGAACCTTGCCGCCGCCCATCTTGCCGCCGCCGGTTCCGGGGAGATCCTCTCCAAGAGAGATCTAAGGTTGTGGACTCCTTGTGGACGTCAAGAACACGTCGTCAACAAAGAGGGACATCTTAGTCTCCAAACAAAGTTTGTATCTCGTGTACATTCTAGTTTTACTTTTGTTGTAAAGGAACGTTTGTTCCGTGTTGTAAGGGTTGGGTACAACCCGGTTTGTGGGAGTGGTGACTCCTACGTGAGGAAGGGTTCCGTCCGTTAGTGCAAGGATTGGATTTCAATCCTGTTGGTGAAGAGACCGAGTCGTCCCGTTTTGGGAGATAGGTCGAAGGGGGAAAGTGAATGTACCTAAGTCGGGGAACCACTATAAATTGCCTGTGTATTCTGTGTGCTGTGTTGTTTATTTTTATTGTGCAGGTACAATCTTAAATTCCGCAAAAACGCTGCACGTCACCTATTCCCCCCCCCCCCATAGGTGAAGATAGTTGACACTAGGTGAACTTTCAAGTGGTATCAGAGGCAGGCTACTCATCAAAAAGGTTTACACCTTGAGTAGTATCCTGCCACCTGTGTCAGAAGCATGGAGCTGGATTATGAGATATCGCCACTAAGACTCCCCGCATGTACAAAGGAGTATTATCCCGTCTGGAGGATGATGGTGTCATATCACTTGGAGGCCATCGATCCTCGAGCATCTTTCATCCTGGACGAGGGTTCTTTTATTCCTATGAAGACCTCCTGCTCTGGAAAGAATATCGAAGTGCCCAAGTGCATTGCAGAGATGTCAGAGACGGAACTGTCACTATTTAACTTGGACAAGAGGATTCGTCAAATTATCTTGGATATCTGGTCTGGAGCTTCTCGCTCTAGATTGGAAAAATGTAGGACGGCTAAATCTATGTGGGAGATGATCTCAGAGCTGATGGGGGGTCAGAGAAAGCTGGAATCTGCTGTCAACCAGAGGATGAAGCCTATGTGGGGGTCCTCACCTCTGAGGATGAAGGCATGGATCTCTCGGACAACATCAGAGCTCCAGTGTCTGTGTCAGAGACTGAAGAGGCCAGTGAGGAAAGCAGCTCTGATGAGGATGAGACAATGGTCAATGTATCTAATGACAATAACACAGAAGAGCAGGTAACCTCTTCATCCTGCCCCGTATCTCTTGAAATTTCTGAAGACAGGAACTGCTTTCCTTCAGAAGATTCTGATTCCCTGAAGAGAGCCCTTCAGAAAAGCAACCTACTTGCTGAGGAGCAAGCTCAAGAGATTGCTCGACTGAAGATCTTGTTGGTTCTCCAATTAGCGTCCAACAAGGTCAAGGACTCTAAGATCTCAGCTCTAGAGAGTAGTCTAGAGAATGAGAAAAGAATAGTATCAAACTTTTCCAAGGTTGATGCTATAAAGAGAAAGCAAGAAAACGGGTGGATCTCCCGGATTATCAATTCGTGGAGAAATGGGGAAACGGTATTCCGACCCCCCACTCCAAGCAGGAAGGCAACTCATCATGCCTTCAGGTATGACCACAGGAATAGTCGTGATCACTGCAAGGGTGATCTGTCCCCATGTGGAGACACCCGTAGTGCAAGGGCCGTCGTGGCCACCCATGAGAGAATACCGAAGGCTCATTCTGATCCCTTTGTATTCACTGCCACTGCCTCAACTCGGTGTGAATCTGCATGTCCTAGCTCACAGAACACTTCTCACCACCCGAGGACACAGGATAGGGAGGTTAGAAGTCATGGTGTAAGTTTTCATGGGGCCTCTGGAAGGGGGATGCCTGAAAGGAGGGCACCACCTCCCCGGCCTCATGACACTCGCAACATGCATTCCTTCCACCCTTCCACGTGTCACGATGGAAGAGGAAACTTTGTGAGGAGATCATGCCCTATCCCGTTTAGACCTAGGACCGTGACTACCTCAGTCACTAGATCAGGTCGGAAACGGCGATACAACATTCACCAGTGTTGGTGCTGTGGCAAAGTGGGACACTTTGCCATCGACTGTTGGCACAACCCCTCTATGCCAAAGGCAAGGGCTTATCCACATTCACGGGACAGAGGTAGTCTTCCTGATAGGTTTTCTGGGGTAAGGCAGTCGAGTGCTTATGCTAACAGGAACCTAGGACCCAATATGATTTGGGTTCCTAAGGTAAGGTAATTCTTTCTTGCAGGGTAGTCTAGGTTCCCGTAAATATGAGGGGAACTAGACAGTAGGTGTTCCAAGACTGAATTGGAACATGCATCTGAAATAACATAAGTGATATCTATATAAGCATTCTAACATCGAGCACCTGGTATGTTATAGTCAGAGAGACTAAATGTTAACTCTCATAATCCCAGGTACTTTTGATCAGTTCAAGGACTTGAGTCATATTGTATCCACATTTACATATATATCTATATATATGTATATTTATACTTATGCTTATACATATATGTGTGCACATCTAAGGATAGGTTAACTCGATACATACAAACCTTTTATACATCAATAAAGAGTTAACGAAGATATGTCATTGTGAATCTCGACAACTCACAATTAACATCAAGAAGTGTTTGCAAAAGCCCCGTTCAAACCCAAATAGATTGGCTTTAAGATATATATATATTTATAATTTTTAAATTGACTTGACATCAGAAGAATTCGAAAATGCTGCAATGCCTCTTAACTTGAAGATTCCTAGTAAAGAAACCTTTCGATTTCAACTTAGACAAAGAAACCCTTCGATTACAACTTAGACAAATTCCCACCGACTCTTAGCAAAGGGATCCCGTTATAACTTGTTAAACCCTTATTAAAACCTGTCGTTAACGCAAAGAAATCATGCCGACCTTTCATTTCCATGGGAAACTTACCGCAGCATACTCGTCGAATGAGCAGAAATCCCGCCGACCCTTTATATATTTAGAATCCCGCCGACCCTTCACCTTCCATAGGAATCCCGCCGAAGGAGCAAACTCGCTGAATCCCGCCGAACTTCGCAGGAAACACGCCTAATCCCGCAAAGGTCTTCGCCGAGTCATCTTCCCGCAAGGTTCCCGCAAAGGTCTTCGCCGAGTCGTCTTCCCACAAGTGATTCTCGCCGAAGCCCGCATGAAAACTCGCCGACTCTCTCCGCAGGGGAAACTCACCGGAAGGGAAGCTCGCCGAATCGGTCTCCATCGAAGGTCTCCCGCCGTATCCCGCTGGATGCTCGTCAAATCGCGCCGGAAACTCGTCGACTGCCGCAATATTAACCGAAGGACGCTCACTCTGTTCTTGGACGCTCTTCTGGTTTCGATTCTTGCTTCCAGGAATTTCTCCGCGTGCACTCATCGGGTGTCCCTCGTCTTCATCGAACTAACTCACCGTCTATACCTTTAGGTAACCACCCCCTCACCCTTACTTGGACTTGATCACTAGTGTCGCTTCCTTTTTGATTTTTTTGATTAAGCGTATAGTAGGGCTTCTCTCCCTAGATCTACAATGGCTCCAAGGACAACCGCTGGGTTGGTCACTGGTTGCGAGCTAGTTCGAACAGGGTTCTCTCATGCCTCTGACGAATTCAGAAACATCATTCTGATGCTGGAAGAGGCTGGGCTCTCATTCGTCCTGGAGCACCCGTGCAAAATCTTGGACAAAGAGGTGCTGGAGTTCTTCGCTACCGCAAAACTCCGGAATGGCGACTCTCTAATCAAAAGCAAGGTGGCTGGGTCGAAGGTCAGGATGTCTGCCAGCAAGTTGACCCGCTTCCTGCAGCTCTCTAGCTCGGAGCACGAGGACTATCTGGAGGATGAAGACAAGACCAGGACTCTCTTATTCTGCGGTCTCCCACGAGGAACTCGGTCGATCAAGCGCAAGGATATGAATGAAGAAGGGAAGCTTCTGTCTGACATAATTCTAAAGGTACTCATCTGCAAGCCAGGATCTCATGACCATATCTCTGCGGATATGTTCAAGATCCTGGTGGCTATTGTCTGCCGAAAAAGATTCAACTGGGGGTCATTGCTGTTTGAGAAAATAAAGGAGACCCTGAGATCTCCGAGCTTTGGCCGAATCATAAGTCTGTATCTCAATCAGCTGAATGGAGACAAGTTTGACATGAGTACAGGTGTTCCTCTACACTACCTGAAGAAAATGGACGCAAGTGTTTTTGACAGATGGGAGAGGCGAATTGGGCTGGCTGCCATGGAAGAACAACAGGAAGTATCTCCAGCAGCAACCCCTAGTGAAATTCCTGATACTTTGACTGCAGGAATTGAGGGGGAGCCTCTATCCACTCATGCTGATGTAGTATCTGACATCTCCCAGCTGGCCAGAGATGCTGTGGCAGATCTACACGAAGAAAGTGAACCTGAGCTGGAGCATGAGGAGGCCCTGAACAGGAACACTCAAGGAGCCGAAGCTGCTGTACAGGAGACTACTGACAAAGAGTTGGAAGAGGATGCTGATGAAGATGATCTTATGGATGCTGAAGGTGAGGAAGATGAAAATGTGGAACAGGACGCTGTGGAAACTCAGGATCTCATTGAACCTCCATCTGACAAGCACGCACCTGAAATCAACATTGGTGCACGAGTGGAGGGGGAGTCCGAGGAACCTACAGATGCTGCCAGCATTCCACCCTTAGAGACTGTGCTCCTGTCCAGCTCTACGGGTGCATCTGATGAAGTGCAAGGCCAAGCAGTGCCTCCGGATCTTCCATTACGAGATGCGCTAGCCACTCACACCGTGAGTGTCATTCAAGGTATAGTGGATGAGCTTAAAGGCTCTTTTGAAAAAGCTCACAATAAAATGCTGAAAAGGATTAAGAAGTCTGAAAATCTCATGCTCAAGAACGTGGTGGAGATCAACCATAAACTTGACATGATGGATAAGAAATTTGAAGAAAAGTATATGGCGGTCGGCCAAGCGGTCACTCTTCTTATGGCCGGATTGAAAAAGAACACTGATACTCTTGCGTAGTGAATCAGAATGCTCATGTTGTAGCAAACAACATTCAAAAGTTCGACGGTAATATGGTCACTCTCAACGCCAATCAGCAGGCCTTGGTCACTGAATTCTCCAGAACTACCAAGCATATTGATGACTCACTGCACTCCTATGCAAACTCCATAGCAGTCGAAGCCAAAAAGGGGGAGAAGGAATACATAGCTAAGATGGCTGAGCTCCGAGAAGTCATGATCAAAAACTTCGAACAGTCAAACAAATACGTCTATGACAGCTGCTGGTGGATGCTTCAACAGGCGTCAGGCGTCGTGTTGCCTGAAAATCCTGCGGATATTCATGCTCCTGAGACTTCTACGGCCGCTGAGGGAGTAAGTGCTGCTGAGGGAGTAAGTGCTGCAGATGTTCCCATGAGTGAAGTTGATGCTAGGGCTGTTTCCAAAGATAAACTGAGGAGCATGTTTGACCAAGAGGCCCTAGCAAAAGCCAGGGGCAAGAGAAAAGCTCAAGAAGGGACCTCCAAGGAGACACTAGCTGAGAAGAGAATCAGACTGAGTGAGGAGGAAGTACGAAACAAAAAGTGGAGTCCAGTTTCAAAGAAAATCATCTTGGATACCTTCTGGCTACAAGAAAAAGGAGAACTCAATCGAAACGAAGTATACAGCCAGTATGAGTGGGAAATGCAAAAGACGTATGAAGCGAAACGAAACATCTTCTTCAGGAACAACACGGCAGCAGATAAAGTTCCTCCTCCCAGATATTATCCGAAGCCTAAAGAGTATATGGAGAGGCAAAGGAAGAAGTATTTGGCGCAAAAACTCAAGGATGACTTAGCCAAGGAAAAATAGTCAACAATTTATAGCTTGTCATTTTCTCTTAACAACAATTAATGCTTATTGTTGATTATATGAACAATTCTGAGATTATATATATATATATATATATATATATATATATATATATATATATATATATATATATATATATATATATATATATGTATATGTAATTGAATTTGTAAATGACTCAAGTCTTGATCTGTTTGCCTATATTATCTTGTGCTGCATATTTAAATTCTGAATGCTGTTTATATTATTTGATTGGTGTTATTCATCTTAGCTAGTAGGGTTTTGGCTCCGTCAAATAGGGGGAGATTGTTGGGTATTGTATCCACAATTACCTGGATTTGAGGAAGCCACCTGTCAAGCTAAGATGAATTCACAATGTATTTGATGAAACCTCTCAAGTTGTGCTTGCAGTTATTCCACGCTAAGTGCACACCAATGTCAGGGTGCAGTAGGTCAATATACACGGGTCTGCACGACGTAATCCCTCGTTGAGCAGATCAGTGTGTTGGCCTACGTGTACTCTCTCTATTGGAGTGCACTTACTTTCAAGTACAGGGCCGTGTTTATGCAAGAGAAGACAGGGAGCAAGGATGGGTCAAGGAGCAGCTCTTGGGTGGAAAGACGAAAATTCGTCTAAGTATAATTTGACGAGAATCACCAAGTGATTCTCGCCGATTCAGCGAGATCTCGCCGAATTCGAGAATCACTAGGATTCTCGCCGACCTCCGGCTACCTCAAACGGTGCCAAGTAAGATTCGGCGAGAATCACTAATGATTCTCGCCGAACCCATCGCTGAGCAGATCATGAATACCAAGTAATATTCGTTGAGAATCACTAAGTGATTCGGCGAGAATCACTAGTGATTCTCGATGAATCGTCGAGAATCACTAACTGATTCTCGCCGATTCGTCGAGAATCACCTGCGATTCTCGCCGATTTTTACTTGGTGTTTTCTCTGGAAGCTGCTGGACCGGATTCTGCCGCTGGACTATTTTGAACCGATTTTCGGGTTTCTACGTGTGGGACCCACAACGGTCATATTGTAAGTGTCTACAGTGTATAAATACATGGGTATTTTTGAACAGTAAAAACAACGAAGAAGATAAGAAATACGCGAGCACGGACGAACCCTAAAATCGCCGCTTCCGCTCCATCGCCGCCGCCGCCGCTCGCGACAAGTTGTTCGCCGGTTGATCGTGGTTTCGCCCAGATCCTCCTGCGACAGAAGCCTAGCTAAGCTCAGCGTCTCACGTGTCTAACCGGAGATCTCTTGTCTCTCGATTTGTAGATCGGGAAAGTCTTCCCCATCCGAATCGATCGAGACGATTGATCCTAGTGTGACCGTTGGTAGACCTAGCTAGCTTCGCTACGAAGTTTGGATCTCTAATGAAGTGCAGCCGCACATCGTCGTTGCCGCCGATCTCGTGAACCTTGCCGCCGCCCATCTTGCCGTCGCCGGTTCCGAGGAGATCCTCTCCAAGAGAGATCTAAGGTTGTGGACTCCTTGTGGACGTCAAGAACACGTCGTCAACAAAGAGGGACATCTTAGTCTCCAAACAAAGTTTGTATCTCGTGTACATTCTAGTTTTACTTTTGTTGTAAAGGAACGTTTGTTCCGTGTTGTAAGGGTTGGGTACAACCCGGTTTGTGGGAGTGGTGACTCCTACGTGTGGAAGGGTTCCGTCCGTTAGTGCAAGGATTGGATTTCAATCCTGTTGGTGAAGAGACCGAGTCGTCTCGTGTTGGGAGATAGGTCGAAGGGGGAAAGTGGATGTACCCAAGTCGGGGAACCGCTATAAATTGCCTGTGTATTCTGTGTGCTGTGTTGTTTATTTTTATTGTGCAGGTACAATCTTAAATTCCGCAAAAACGCTGCACGTCACCTATTCCCCCCCCCCCCCCCATAGGTGAAGATAGTTGACACTAGGTGAACTTTCACAAACCTCAAGTCTTTTGGAAGGAGACTTGCAACCAGAATAATTTTGAAGGGAATTAAAACCCTGTACAGGAATTGGAAGTAAAGAGATGGTGTCTTCTCTGTCAACAGTCAGAGAGAAGACTTGTGGATTGATTGTAGCAGATGTAGCTCCCCCTGAGATCTTGAATTAATCAGCAATGCTGGAGCACTGCTTCAGGGTGATAGGTCTTCAAAGACCTAGAATGCCTGGACCAGAATTAGCTTCAGGAACTCCTTTGATAGATTGAAACTTTGTTGTCCTTTGAAGTAGTCCTGTAGAGTTAGAAGGAAGAAGACTCTTGATAAAATTGATTGTTCTTCTTCTTCTTGAAAATGTTCTCTGGTCAGGCTGATTGCAGTAGAACTTTTGATTTCAGTAGATTGTTCTTTTGTGCAATCTGAGAGTGTCTGATTGTCAGTATAGCTTTTAGTGTGTCTGTATGACTGACTATTGTATTCTTGCTTATTGATTATTTTCTTTTCATGTATATGTTCTCTGACTGACTGAGAACATTCAAAATTCGAATGTTGAGCAGTAATTGCAGTCGGCCTTGGAAGGAAGCGACAATCAATAATTTTCCCCACTGTCCTATGGAAAAACGACATGTAATCATCCATAGTCAATGCGCGTTCTAACGGTAACATTCCGAGAAGATCTGGCATTAATAACTCCGGAATCGTTGCCAAGAAACGGGACGGGAAACTGGAAGATGACCTAGTCTGGATTCGTCGAACGAAGAACACAATTCATCGAGCTGAGTTTGAGTTCGTCGAGCTGAGCTTTAGTTCGTCGAGCAGAGCTTAAGTTTGTCGAGCTGAGCTTGAGAGAGTTCGTCGACCAGACAATCTTCATTAGTTGAACAGACAATCTTCATTCGTCGAGCAGATAATTCTCACTGTAAGATAGTATTCGTCGAGCTGAGATCCAAATTCGTCGAGCGAAGAACGATTGTGGACTTGGCCAAATATTCTGCATCTGCTGATATACAGTGTTGACATAAGCTGGTGTCGACTGATTGATCTTGGTGTCGACTCAAATCCTCTGGTCTCGACATAAATTGGTGTTGACTGAAATTCTGGTGTCTACACAAATCCTCTGGTGTCGACATAGATTGTCTGGTGTCGACACATGCCCTAAGTGTCGACACAAATACTCTGAGTTCAGAATTCGTCGAGTAGAGTGCTACATTAGTCGACCTGAGAAGCTGACTTCGTCGACCTGAGAAGCTGAGAACTTGAGGTCCAAGTTCGTCGAGCTCAGAAACTAATTCGTCGACCAAAGCTTGAAGCTGGACTTAGAAAATTTCTGAGATTGTCCTGACTTTAGCTTGATGTAGAAACTGAGAACCAAGATCGTCGAGCTCAGCATTAAGAAAAGTCTCACGATCATCGACCGCAGAACTCCTTTCGTCGAGCTGAGTTCGACGAACGTCAAACTCATTTAACTTAGTCTTAAAAACCTCTAAGTCTGGAGTCTCTAATGGTCTTGATGATAGCTGGTCCATCTGAAGTTGAACCTAAGGACTTGTCCTAGACTCTAGACACAAACTTGACCCTGGCTATACATGTAGGGTGACATCCTAAGTCAGTGAACCTAGCCCAAATCAACTAGGGATCCAACACTCTGCTTCTTCCTCTGCGAATCATGGGCAAGGCCAACCCTAATGCTGACGGCCGCTCCAAGTGCGTGCAACACTTCACTGACTATTGCTTCTTCGATGGGCACACCAGCGAGGAGGAGCTCGCGGAGTTCAAGGCTGAGTATGTACCGCCGGGTTTCGAGGCGTGCAGGCCGAGGCAGGGGGAGGCCATCAACACTTTCTACGAGGACGAGCTCGCCTTCCCCATCTCGCATTTCGAGGTGGGGTTGCGCCTCCCCCTCTGGCCGGAGATCCGGCAAATCCTAAAGTACTATGGCGCAGTACCCGCGTAGTTAAACTCCAACGCCGTCGCCATAATGGTGGCGTTCGCGAGCTACCTTCGGCGGGAGAGGATCGAGTTCAACCTGATAGTGTTCAGGAAACTATTCTCCTACAAGGCGACGTCGGATGGGGTCACCTACTTCGGCGGCTCGCTTATCAAGGTTCGCCAGATCGCGAACAAGCACCACACTTGGATGACCAAGATCGCCTTCATCAAGGGCGATCTCGGCAACATCCCCTACTCGCCCCAGCAGAAGGGCGAGGAGGTCTACCTCCCCCCCTATCGTGTCCGGCAACGATGCCGAACTCCACAATTATTTCCTCCACAAGGACTTCGAGGTCGCCTTCCTGTGAAGGGGCCTCGACTCGCTTCTCCCCGTCCCACCCTGCGAAGGTTTTGTTCTCTCCTCATCCTGCCGAACTCACCCGATTGTCGAGCTCACCCGATTGCCGAGCTCGCCATATTACTGCTGAATTTCTTCTAACTTTTTCCAAGTATTTTCTTGCAGGGGAGCGGATAATTCCCGCGAACCTGCCATTTGCGGACTCGGGGTCGCACCCGGACCTTCTTGCTCGCGAGAAGGCGGCGGCGGAGGCCTACCAAGATACGTCGGCCCTCTCCCAACCCTCTTCCAGCAAGAGACAGCCTGAGGATGCGGGGTCGAACCTGCCACACCGCTAGCGACTGCCAAAAAAGATGCGGAGAGCCCTGTTGTCTTCGCGGGGGAAACAACAACAACAACATCAATCCAACCCCAAATATATTAGCTCGTCTGAGACCCCTACCGATGCGTCGCCGGAGAGCCCGCTGAAGGATATCACCAGCAAAAGCCGGAAGGGCGGCGAGGCTCCTTCTTCTGCAGCGGCGATCTCCCCACCTCCTTCGGCGAAGAGGGTGGCTCGCGAGCGCGGGGCGCCGAAACAACATCCCCTCTTTAACTTTGCGGGGCGGTGGAGGGACTCGGCGGGCGAGCCCATGGTGCAGTGGGATGAGCTGGCCCATCGGGTCTCCATCTACACTATGCATCCGTCCTGGCATGACCGCGAGCCCGCCACCGGCCATGCTTACACCCTCGGCTTCGGCCTCTATGGCCGCGAGGATGCTGAGGCCTACAAGAACATGACCCTCCGGCAGCTCGGCCATGAGGGTCTACAGGCCCACCTGCGGACCATGGAGCTCCACCACATGCTGAACCGCCACAGCTTTGCCCTCAGCAATCAACTCCTAAATCCAAGCAGGCTCGCAATGTCGCCAAGGACAAGGTTGCTGATCAGGTGAAGCAGCTTGACATGGCTGAGGGCCTCCTCGCCCAGGCCGCCGGCGGACTGGTAAGTGTCAAGCTCTCCTCTTCTCTTTTCCTTAGGATATTTTGTGCTGCTGCTAACCAGATTTTCTCTTTACCAGGATGCCAAGGCCGCAGGGGAGCTTCAGGATCGTAATGCCGATCAAGGTGAAGAGATTAGCCAGCCGTGCGCCCGCCTTGCCGAGCTGGAGGGGGCGAACGTGAAGCTGAAGGAGGAGAATCACCACCTCAACCGCGAGGTCCGCCGCCAGGCGGAGATCTTCTTCCCGGCCAGTGGCTCCAATCCTTCCCTCCCCTACAAGATGTCGCGGATCTTTGGCAAGGCCGATCTCGCCGAGAGGCTGCGAATTAACTCCATCCAGGCTGCCGAATGCACCCTCCAAATGATGAAGGACACGGGGGTGAGAGGAGATCTCCGTCAGGGACCTGTTGCCGAGCTTATTCCCGGCGACGCCCCCCCAGCGAGAAGGTAGATAGCCTGGATGCAATGTTCGGGAAGGGCTTCCCGGACCAGCCGGGTGAAGGGGAGGATCAGTCCGACGGGGGGGAGAGGGCGAGGCCTGAATTTTTATACTCTTCTTTTTGGTTTACTCGCCGAGGCAAGCCCCTGTAAACATCTTTTGTAAATACTTTTATTTAATGAAAGAAAGGTTTTTGATCATACCCGTGCCATTCCCCTTTTTTTGTTTTCTATTTGTTGTGCTCTGTATATCCGTGAGTACTTCTCCAGGCGACCTCGCATAGACAGGTACTGCGAGTAGGATAGTCATTAGTACGCACCCGCGAAAGGGTATGTTTTGAGTGCTTGCCGAGCTTCAGACGATTCGGGGGCGGGCTGCTCTCCGCCCTTGTCACGCCACCTCAGCTCGCCCGCGAGCCATCCAGGTTGAACTCAGAAAATCTTCTAAGTAAAACAGACAGGGTGAAGTGCCCTGGCCTGGCTCGCCTTCCTTCAGCGAGGGCCTGAGACCTGGCTTGCTACCCCATTGTCGATGTCGAGCTGGGTTTGGCGAGTCCAAACTTGCCTGTGCAGAACCTCTCCCCCCCCCCTTATTCCTTGGCATTCGAAACTTCTTGGTCTTTACCTGGCGAATTCAAGGCCGATACAATCGAGTGACTTCCCTCCCTGTCAGCTAGGTGAGAGACTGATAGCGGGATCTGCTCGAGGCCAAGGATGACACCGAGTGACTTCCAGCCCTGCCAGCTAGGTGAGAGCCTGACAGCGGCATCTCCTCGGGGTCCACTACTAACACCATCGACTGACTTCCAGCCCTGCCAGCTAGGTGAGAGCCTGACAACGCGATCTGCTCGAGGCCAAGGATGACACCGAGTGACTTCCAGCCCAGCCAGCTAGGTGAGAGCCTGACAGCGGGATCTGCTCGGGGTCCACTACTAACACCATCGAGTGACTTCCAGCCCTGCCAGCTAGGTGAGAGCCTGACAGCAGGATCTGCTTGAGGCCAAGGATGACACTGAGTGACTTCCAGCCCTACCAGCTAGGTGAGAGCCTGACAGGGGGATCTGCTCGGGGTCCACTACTAACACCATCGAGTGACTTCCAGCCCTGCCAGCTAGGTGAGAGCCTGACAGCGGGATCTGCTCGAGGCCAAGGATGACACCGAGTGACTTCCAGCCCTGCCAGCTAGGTGAGAGCCTGACAGCGGGATCTGCTCGGGGTCCACTACTAACACCATCGAGTGACTTCTAGCCCTGCCAGCTAGGTGAGAGCCTGACAGTGGGATCTGCTCGAGGCCAAGGATGACACCGAGTGACTTCCAGCCCTGCCAGCAAGGTGAGAGCCTGACAGCGGGATCTGCTCTGGGTCCACTACTAACACCATCGAGTGACTTCCAGCCCTGCTAGCTAGGTGAGAGCCTAACAGCGGGATCTGCTCGAGGCCAAGGATGACACCGAGTGACTTCCAGCCCTGCCAGCTAGGTGAGAGCCTGACAGCGGGATCTGCTCGGGGACCACTACTAACACCATTGAGTGACTTCCAGCCCTGCCAGCTAGGTGAGAGCCTGACAGCGGGATCTGGTCGAGGCCAAGGATGACACCGAGTGACTTCCAGCCCTGCCAGCTAGGTGAGAGCCTGACAGTGGGATCTGCTTGGGGTCCACTACTAACACCATTGAGTGACTTCCAGCCCTGCCAGGTAGGTGAGAGCCTGACAGCGGGATCTGCTCGAGGCCAAGGATGACACCGAGTGACTTCCAGCCCTACCAGCTATGTGAGAGCCTGACAGCGGGATCTGCTCGGGGTCCACTACAAACACCATCGAGTGACTTCCAGCCCTGCCAGCTAGGTGAGAGCCTGACAGCGGGATCTTCTCGAGCCCAAGGATGACACCGAGTGACTTCCAGCCCTGCCAGCTAGGTGAGAGCCTGACAGCGGGATCTGCTCGGGGTCCACTACTAACACCATCGAGTGACTTCCAGCCCTGCCAGCTAGGTGAGAGCCTGATAACGGGATCTGCTCGAGGCCAAGGACTACACCGAGTGACTTCCAGCCCTACCAGCTAGGTGAGAGCTTGACAGCGGGATCTGCTCGGGGTCCAAGTTCACTTCATTCCTTCATACGAACTCACAGCGACAATATTGGCATATTAAAGAGTTTTCATTAAAAATCAAGGCACAACTTACAAGCTTCAAGGAAAAAAGCGTTTTAAGTCGTCACCACTCCAGGTGAGACTTAGGGTCTCGCCCTCCACATTTTGGAGTCGATAACCTCCCGATTTTAAAGCCTCCTTTAAAATAAACAGTCTTTCCCAGCTGGGGTTGAGCTTCCCTACAGATGCCAACCTCCCTGCTGCATCCACCTTCTTTAGTACCAAGTCCACTTCCACAAACTGTTTGACTCTGACATGCTTGTCGAAATACTTGGCCATTCTCCTTTTCACCTCTTCCTGTCGGATGGCGGAAAGGTCCCTCAGCTCTTCCACCATGTCAAGGGAGAGTCGCAGTTCCTCCTCGTTCTCTGCCTGCCATTCTTCTCTGCCCTCCTTGGCCGTAACGACTCGAGGTGTTTGGACTTCAAATTCCACGGGGAGCACTGCCTCGCACCCATGAGAGAGTTTGAAGGGAGTCTCTCCGGTAACTGTGTTGGGGGTGGTTCTCAGGTCCCAGAGAACCGCGGGAAGCTGCTCCACCCAGCTTCCCTTCAAATTCTCCACTTTCTTCTTGAGGAGGTTGACGATGATCTTGTTCACGGCTTCCACCTATCCGTTGCTCCAGGGATGATGGACCGAGGCGAACCTGAGGTCGATTCCAAGCTGCTCGCAAAAACTGGTGAACTCAGCGCTGGCGAACTGGGGCCCGTTGTCCGTGACGATGGCCTGGGGCAGCCCATGGTGGCAGATGATCTCTCCCCAGATGAAGTTTTTGATAACCTGGGAGGTCACCTTGGCCAGCGCCTTCACCTCCAACCACTTGGAGAAGTAGTTGATCATTACTAGGAGGAACCTCCTCTGCCCACTGGCCTGAGGGAATGGTCCAACCAAATTCATTCCCCAAATGGCGAAGGGCTAGGGGGCCATGATACTTTTGAGTCGTTGGGCCGGCTGTAGATGGAGGGAGGCAAATAGCTGGCACTTATGGCACCTTCTTGCGAACTCCGTTGCATCATGGCACAGGGTGGGCCAGAAGTACCCTTGCCTGACAATCCTCCCTTCCAGGGTCTGACTCCCGGAGTGACTCCCACACTCTCCGGAGTGGACTTCCTCCAAGATTCTTTGTACCACCTCCTCGGCCACGCAACGAGCCAACATCCCCTAGAGTGTCTTCCTGTACAGCTGCCCGTCCTGGAGGAGGTAGTACGCCGACTTATGCCTTAGATTCTTCTTATCTGCCCCCTCTGGATACTCTCCGGTGGAAAGGAAAGCTACAACTAGGTCCATCCATGAAGTCCGTTGATCTATCTCCATGATCTCTCCTTCTTCGATGGAAGGGCGGAACAGGTCGGTGATGGTACACCCACCCGAGGACCGTGCTTTGCGAGCTGATCGACCTGCTCATTCTCCTCCCGGGGCACGTGCTGGATGGAAAAGGTTTGAAACGTGTCGATGACCCCCTTTACCTTGGCCAAGTACATCCACAGGGTAGGCTCTCTTGCTTCAAACTCTTCGTTGATCTAGGAAGCTACCACCATGGAGTCGGTAAGGACCTCCACGTCCAGCACCCCCAATTCCATGGCCAGGTGCAGCCCTGCTATCACAGCCTCATACTCGGCTTGATTGTTGGTGATGGGAAAGTGCACCACCACCGTCTGCTCTATTCTAGTCCCTTGAGGGCTCTCCAAGATCACCCCACTCCTAGGGAATGCCTCCCCGAGGAGCCGTCCACCTTTACTTTCCAAGGGGTCGGACTAGTGAGCTCTTCCTCTGCCACCTCAATCACATAATCAGCCAAGAAGTCGGTCATTGCTTGAGCTTTGATAGAGAGGCGGCGAACGAAGGAAACGTCAAACTCACTCAACTCCACCGACCACTTGGCCAGCCTACCAGAATGCTCCACCCCCTCAAAGATGTTGCGAAGAGGATGGTCAGTCACCACCCGGATTGAGTGTGCCTGGAAATGAGGTCGCAACCTTCGGGCTGAGATGATCAGGTCGAAAGCCAGCTTCTCCAAAATTGGATACCGGAGCTCGGCCTTCCTCAGGACCCGACTCACGCAGTAAATAGGGAGATGCTTCTTCCCCTCCTCCCGAACTAGGACGGATCTCAAGGCCTCTGCCCCGACCCCGAGGTACAGAAACAGGTCCTCCCCCTCCTTGGGCCATTGGAGCAGCGGAGCCTGGGTCAGCTGCATCTTGAGGGCCTGGAATGCCTCCTCGCACTCCTTTGTCCATTCGAACCTTTGACCGCCCCTTAGCATTTTGAATAAGGGTGAACATTTCTCCCCAGCCCGAGAGAGAAACCTACTTAGCCCTGCTAGCTTCCCTCTCAGCCGCTGCACCTCCTTAGTGCTCCGTGGTGATCCTAGCTCCATGATGGCCCTGACCTTGTCAGGATTTGGCTCGACCCCCGCGGGGGTGAGGAGATGCCCCAAGAACTTCCCCCCGCTAGCCCCGAAAACACACTTCAGAGGGTTTAGCCGCATCTTGTACTTGTGCAGGGTTGCAAAGGTCTCCTCCAGGTTCTGGAGGTGGGAGTCCACACCCCGACTTTTGATCATGAGGTCATCCATGTACACCTCCAGATTTCTCCCCTTTTGCTCTTTGAAGACCCTATCCATCATCTTCTGGTAGGTCGCCCCTCTGTTCTTCAGCCCGAAGGGCATCATCTTATAACAGTAGCATCCATCCCCCGTGATGAACGAGACATCCTTGATGTCCGGGGGGGTGCATCCTGATTTGATGATAACCTGAAAAAGCATCTAGAAAACTTATTACAGAAAAACCAACGGCTGAGTCAACCAGCGCGTCGATCCGAGGCAAAGGATAACAGTCCTTAGGACAAGCTTTATTAAGTAAAGAAAAATCGATACACATCCTCCACCGGCTGTCTCCCTTTTTGACCATGACCATATTGGAGACCCAGCCGGGGTATTGGATCTCGTACACGAAGCCGGCCTTGAGGAGCTTTGCCACCTCCTCTCTGATGGGCTCTGCCAGCTTGTCCGCAGTGGACCTCTTCTTTTGTTGGATGGGGAGTGTTCCTGGGTCCAGGTTGAGGCGGTGGCAGGCCACATTCGCGTCAACCCCCGGCATCTCCGCGACGTTCCATACGAAGATGTCCACGTTCTTCTGGATGCACTCCAGCATCCTGCCTTGGTCTTCCGGGATCAGCCCCCCGCTGACGCGGACCTTCTCCACCCTGCCTGATGTAGGCTACGATGTTTGGCGCTATAGCGACAAAAGGAGTAACACGTACGCCTCTCTATTTCCACTATTACGCTCACACAATAACTAAACGCAGCACACCCACAAACAACGTTATCAACTATCGCTAACGTATGGTAGCCACGCCGATTAAAGATCGAACAAACGACTAGAGGCCGATGTTCTCTCAAGCTAAAAGGACCAATCTTGGGTCCGACCGAGCGATGGTTGTACCAAAAGAGATCTACTGAAAGGTTCGGTTCGGAAATAGTAGATCTCCCCAACAAAACGAAAGCGAGGCTCGCCAAACCTCTCAGAAAATTAGACAATTAGAAAGAACAGCACATGCGATCGGAAAGATAAGCCACGAACGAAAAAACGATTCCAAAGTAACACAAAGGTATTCCACCAATTAAAAATCTAAAGAGATAAGAATCACACAAGAGGTAGAAGATCTCGTTACCCAACTGGAATAAATGATTCCGGTTCACTTTCAAGGATCGTTCTTCCACGACTCCGTCGGAGTGTCGCCGGATGGAGAGAAACTTGTCTGCTTCCTTTGCTTCACGCCGGGATGGAGGAAAAAACTACAAAGGGAGAAAAAAACACCTTTGATCTTGGTCGATTTCACTATGGAAGGGGGCTGATTTGGGGGCTCTTGATGTAGGTCGGGTTTTGGATAAGGGAGAGGATGGTGGTTCGGTTTGGGGTGTGGAAGTGAGGGTCGGCTTGAGAGTGGTGGCCGAATCTTGGGAGGTGGAGTTGAGGGGAAACCGAGGGGAGCAAAGGAGGAAAGGGGAGGAGGGAAGAGGAGGGAGGCCGAGCAAGAGGAGGGGAGAGGAAGGGCGGTCGGCGGCCAAGAGGAAGGGAGGAAGAGGGGGGCCGAATTTTGCCTAAGGAGGAAAAGAGAGGTGAGGGGGAAATTCAAATTTTGAATTCAAGTTTTAATTTTTTCATTCTCTAAGTAAAACCATGAAAGTCCATGCCTATATATAGGCTTTACAAAATGCATAGGCTATGTGCAGCCCACTAAATAAAAATAAATCAACACTTAAAATACTTAAACATTACATGATGAAAATAAAAATGCAAATAGAAATAAACTAAATAATATTTAAAAGCCTTCATCTCATGTAGCTCCACATCATGTAGTCATCATCTTCAACATGTAGGAGAACGCCGTCGTCGTCGCCATCATCATCTTCAACTTTAACACGTTGGGGGTTTCCGCCATCGCCATCGTCGTCGTCGTCATCATCTTCAACTTTAAATTGGGGGTTGCCGCCATCGTCGTCGTCGTCATCATCTTCAACTTTAACACGTTGGGGGTTGCCGCCATCAATCCTCCCCCGCTCAAAATATCACCGATGAGTTGGCATGGCGGTGCTGGCGCCGAAGAACATCATTCAAAAGAACCATCACCGAGTCCGGAATCCAAGGGTCACCGGAGACCGGGCGAGCACACCATCGTATCACATAATGCTGAATACCACCGCTTGGAGAGGAGAGCAAAACACCAAATGTGAACCTGTCTAGCAAAAAAATTGTCCTGGGGAAATTGGGAAAAGCATTAGGCAAATAAAGAGGAAAAATTTCTTCATCAACGGTCAACGTACCTCCGTTGGAGACCAATGGAGAGAATGATCCAAGAACAAGCTCACCCCCCAACCCAAATGAAAATATAGTGGCACCAAACATAGAGTTAGATATTTCGAAAGGTGAAAAAACACAATGCGTGAAAGTGGAAACATTTAAACTAGGGGAATTACCCCATTCAGTGGTTAACTTCAACAGATATGTTGTTTCCCCTAACTGACTAAAAATCCGAAAAGTTCTAACTCGCCGACTCACCAACGTTTCTATAGTGCCCTGATGCAGGCTTGCATGTTGACACTGAATCGGTCTACGGACTAGCACATATACCTCTCTACGATCCAATCCTATACCCGCGCAATCGTTCAATGCAGCGTACATGTTATACAATAATATCAATTAGATGCTAGCGTACGGGTAGCCAAACCGCTTAGGATCGAACAATGGGTATAAGCCAATATCCTTTCCGGCTAAAAGGACCAACCCAGTCCGAACGAGCGGTGTTGTACCAAAAGAGATCTACCAAATAAAATACGATTCGGAAAAGGTAGATCTCTCCCAACAAAAGAAAACGATGGTTCGCCAAACCTTTTTTTTTTGAAATTAATTCAATCAAGACAAATACAAACCAATCGAAGAAAACCGCGATTAATTAACGATTCAAAATTTAACGCCAAGGATATACCATCACAGGAATTAATCTAGGGAGTGAAACACACAAAAGGTAGAAAGGATTCATTACCCTATCGGAATGGATAATTCCGATTTCTCTACTTGGATCGTTCTTCAACGGCTCCACCGGATCATTGGACACGCCTTGGCCGAGATCAAGAGAAGAGGTCAGCTATTGGAAAAGAGGGGTGCTCGGGTTTTTGGGAGGAGAGGAAAATGAGAATAGAGAGGGGGAGAAGGTTGGTCGGCGGCCAAAGAGAGGAGGAAGGAGGAGGCCGAAATTTGCCTTAAAACATGAAATAAATACTTAAACTAAAATATTCAAAATTCAAAATTCAAAATTCAAAAATTCAAAATTAAAAATATGATGGTTATATGCACTCATCATAGCATATGAAATGAAATAATTAAAACAACAAATGATGGTTATAAGCACCCATCTAAATGATAATAAAATGAAATAAATACTTAAAATAAAATTGCTATTAAAAATATATAATTATAATTTTTTAATTTATAATTATATATTTTTATATAATGGAGGCGGACGTTGATCCCACCCTCGAGCTTGCGGTAGCGATCGTCCCAATCGACGAACTCTCTCAAACGGGGATCAATGGCGGCAGTGTCAGAAACGTCTCCATCAATCCTCCCCCGCTCAAAACTACTCATCAACGATGAGTTGGTCTGAAAGTATCGGTGCAGGAGAGCATCATCCAAAAGAACCATGTAGCAGCAAGCAAAACCACTTGGCGAGGAGAGCACTTCATCTTCGAGTATCCTATCATGCAAAAATGTGATCTTGGAGAACCTTGGAAAAGCATTAGGCAATAAAGGAAAAACAAGTTTCTGTATCAGCAACCAACGTACCTCCAGTGAAGACCGATGAAGAGAGCGATCCAGGCACAAGCTCACTACCCAAACCATAACAAAACAAAGTGGAACCAAACGGACAGACAGATAATTCAAGTGGTGGAGAAACATATAGCGTTAAATTAGAAACATTAAAAATAGGGGTAATACCCCAATCAGTGGAAAACTTCAAATGATATGCGTATTCTCCTAATTTCTTTAATATCTGAAAAAGGTCCAACTCGCCAACTCGCCAACTTTCTATAGTGCCCGAAGGCAACCGTTCAGGGACAAGATGCAACAAAACTAAATCGCTAATAATATAGTGAGACGCCCTTTTATGTAAGCTAGCATGAAGTTGATAAAATGTAAATGGTATGGTTAGCACTTCACTAATGTGCTTATATAATTTGTGAGCATGAGAGGCATAAACTAGTGCAAGTTGACTTGTCTTATAAGACAGTGATAACGAAATCAATTCAAAAGGCACTTGTGCTTTAAATCCGTGCATGATCTCATTCGGCGAGCAACAAGCATATAAATAATAATAAGTCGCAACTTGATTGAGTAAGTTCTTAAAAGTGCGCCTAAATATCTTGCTACCATGAGGTGTGAACCCATGTACTACGTGTCTCAACCCGAATACGGAGGATATATGGGTTAAGTCGGGGGCAACAGGAGCTTTAACATCAAAGATGACTTTCAATGGCTTCAAATTTACAGTCCTAATTTTATAATTAATATTTTCACGCTTGACATGAACATATGCCAGGGGAAACCGCTCATCATTAATACTAACAGAGTTGGACACTCATGAATGTGACAAGAGGTACGAGCGATACAACTCATGGGGCCTAACCTTGGTCACTAACGTGTGGGAAAAAGGGTCATCAAATGGAGGTGGGTAAATACGTGTGATCGGGTGTGGTATATAAGTATGTGAAGGAGACACCACACCCAGAGGCACAATAGCCAAAGGATCAGACACAAATGAGGGTAGACTCGTAGCCGGACACGCAGAGAAATGAATGGCCAAATGTGACGCATAGTCAGATCTACGCGGTGCGGTGAACAGACCAAAAACTAGCGGGCTCAACGTACTAATATCTAAGTGCCGAGACAATGCCAAGGTAGGAACTAAAAGAGTGGGCGTGTCACAACAACTCAGTCTAGGACTACCGATGCCACATCCTAACTTGTCAACTAATGTGGGCTCATAGATAGGAGGAAGGGTCGGTAAAATCAAACCCGGGATAAAATCCAAATCAGAATAACTTTCACTGATCGATGATAACGTCAATGAACTCTCATCCGGGGTAAAACCAAAGAATCGTTCAAAAATATCTCTTCCTCGCTTGCAAGTTCTTCCAACCAACTAGACAAGTCGTTTAATTCAGAATCAGTAAAGGTCTTTGAAATGGGCAAAATTGAACCCGACGGAAAATTTAATTCAGATGGAATTTCAAACAATGGTGATATCATCAAATAACTATCGTTTGGGTTCGCAGCTCGAAAATCATCCAAACATAACCCTCTCACATAAGGTGAGTCTTCCCAATCAGTTGGAACATCCACTAAGTCAGGGTCGTCAATGACAATGGAAAAATCCTCATTCAAAGGCTCCTCAGGAAAGTCAGATGAAGTCTCAGTGGATATATTTGTAGGCTCTAATGTGACGGGGATCATATCCGGGAGTGGGCACTTAATACTAGGGTGCACAAACACAACGCTAGTAGGGCTCGTAATAGGCAAAGAGATACTCTCATAGGTTGGACTATCATCATCATCCCAAACATCGTCTTCTAGATCACTAGGGATTCCCTCACTTTCAAAATCGTCAAACTCGTCGGGCACAATCGTACGTGAAGGGATACTCTCACCTAGCTGGTCAACTTCATCATCCAGAGATTCTATATCCACATCGGAATCCTGAGAGGTACTAATCACTATCTCTAGGGGCTTAGATGTCGAGGCTAACAAAGGCATAACCCTAGTGGTAACATCTATTGAGTCCACAACAAATGACCTATTAGGAGAGGTTTCCCTAACGGGGGTGGTGGTCCTAATACGGCATTTCCGGTCTGACACGAGTGAGCTTTATTCCTAGGAAGGTGGTGCTTCTCAATTTCTAATGTTGTGGTAAAAGTGGAATCTAGATCGGTGTACCAATAACGCCGTAATTTACCCTGGATGTAGGGGTTTAATCCCCTACGAAACCTACAGAGGGTGACCTCTGGAAACTCCTTCACACCACTGCTAACCATCATATCCTTAAAAAGACGCATATAATCTGAGACCGACTTGTTCCCTTGTTTAAGGTTAGTCAAATCTTCAGTTATCTGTCGCTCGGTCTGGATGTTTGGTTTATAGTCATTCTTGAAGGCTGGAATGGATCTAGTGTCATAACTATACTCTCTCATAGGCTTAGTATTAGCAGGGTGAAGGTAGGCGGGATCAAATTGATCCGAGAGTAGGCTACGCATGTGCGACCAAGCGTAATGATAGCTACCAACACGATGCTCTTCGTTTAACCAAAACAACTGGGCTTGACCTACTGGTCGCTCTCGGGCAAAGCTAACCTTTTTGTGGTCATCCCATAAGTGGCAGTTAAAATAATGCTCTAATCTCTTAAGCCAATCTTTAAAAATTTTAGGACATCCTAAACCGTCATAACTAGGATGAATGTGTTGTGCCCTAGAGGTGTGTTTAGTCGTATCCTTAGCATATGAATAGTCTAATCGAGCAGCATATACGTCATATGCCATTTTAGTGAGAACCGGAGAGAAAACTCAACCGAAACTGGTGCACATGCAATGAGAAATGAACCTGGCCCTATTTAATTTTCAAAGATGGAATTGTTCCGACTTAATAACTATGGCGATAAAAAAAATTTTGATTTGCTTACATGAAATAATATGAAAATTATTAAATAATGTTTTTGAATTTTTTTTAAGAAAAATAAAAATATAGGCCGCTATTGGCAGACCAAAATTAAAATATTGTAATGATTTAATAAAATTAATAGCTTTATAAAAATAAAATATTTTTTTGATTTCTTACTAATAAAATGATGGGGAAATTCCAGAATTTTATTTTTTTGAATTTTGAGAAAAAACTGAAAATTTTAAGCCGCTATTTGTAGACCAAAAATTTAAAAATTGATCTTTATGTTGTGCAATGAAACGTGCAAGTGCGTGTCGGCGTTTTAAGTAAATTTTTTTTCTAGGATGGTACTAATTAAGAAATTAGCACAACCTCGCTCTGATATCAAATTGATGCAGGCTTGCACGTTGACACTGAATCGGTCTACGGACTAGCACGTATACCTCTCTACGATCCAATCTTATACCCACACAATCGTTCAACGCAGCGCACACGTTATACAATAATATCAATTAGATGCTAGCGTACGGGTAGCCAAACCGCTTAGGATTGAACAATGGCTATAGGCCAATATACTTTCCGGCTAAAAGGACCAACCCAGTCCGAACGAGCGGTGTTGTACCAGAAGAGATCGACCAAATAAAATACGATTCGAAAAAGGTAGATCTCTCCCAATAAAATAAAACGATGGTTCGTCAAACCTTTTTTTTCGAAAATAATTCAATCAAGACAAATACAAACCAATCGAAGAAACCACGATTAATTAACGATTCAAAATTTAACGCCAAGGATCTACCACCACAGGAATTAATCTAGGGAGTGAAACACACAAAAGGTAGAAAGGATTCGTAACCCTATCGGAATGGATAATTCTGATTTCTCTACTTGGATCGTTCTTCAACGGCTCCAACGGAGTCACGCCGGTTGGAGAGAAACTTGTCCGCCTTCGTCGCTTCACTCCTTGGCCGAGATCTTTGTTGGTAAGAGAAGAGGTCAGCTATTGGAGGTGATGAAGAGGGGTGCTCGGGTTTTTGGGACGAGAGGAAAACGAGAATAGAGAGGGGGAGAAGGTTGGTCGGCGGCCAAAGAGAGGAGGAGGAAGGAGGAGGCCAAAATTTGCCTTAGAGGGAAAGTGGAAAGAGGGGGAAAATTCAAATCTTGAATTCTTAGGATTTCTTTTTTTCATTCTCTAATCAATATGACAAATATCATGGCCTATATATAGGCTTACACCACTCCATCTCCCTTCATTCAAAATTCAAAATTCAAAATTAAAAATATGATGATTATATGCACCCATCATAGCACATGAAATGAAATAATTAAAACAATAAATGATGGTTATAAGAACCCATCATTACACATGAAATGAAAATTAAAACATGAAATAAATACTTAAACTAAAATAGCTAAAATAATAAAATTATTAAAAATATATAATTATAATTTTTTAATTTATAATTATATATTTTTATATAATGGAGGCGGACGTCGATCCCATCCTCGAGCTTGCGGCAGCGATCGTCCCAATCGACGAACTCTCTCAAACAGGGATCAATGGCAGCAGTGTCAGCAACGTCTCCATCATGCCCGTAGGCATCCGTTCAGGGACGAGTCGCACCAAGAGTAAACCGAAAACCTTATAGGGAGATGCCCTCTTATGTAAGTTAGCGATATATTGATAAGAAGACATGTGTGTGACTAGCGCTTCCTTACTGTGCTTATGTAAAATGAAAGCGTGAGAGGCAAATACTATTGCAGACAGACTTGACATGTAAAATAGCGGTAACAGAACTACTTGAGATGGAACCAAGGGAACTAAATATGGGGGCGCCAACAGAAAGTAATAGGGTGGCACTAGCGGAACTATATATGGTGGCACCAACCCAACGAGATCTGGTGGTACCAACAGAATGCGATCCGGTGGCACAAAAGATGGCCACATCATTAACGTACTCTCAGAGATTTGGTTAGTTTTAGAAAGTCGAGTGGATACCAAATTAATGAGACATTCATCATGACCAAACACGAAATCTATTATCACACTACGAGACATGTCCCAAGGAGGGTCCAGCATGGATGGTAAAATAACATGACTCAAATCAGGCAAAATAAATTCATGTCCGAAAGGATCCGCTGGTCGGGTCAACATATCAGGAGGGACAGTCGGTAAAGCTAAAATGGGGAGAGAGTTAAGATCGCATTTAAATTCACGCAATGGAGTTAGCATCAGGGGACGCTCATCCGGGTCTACTTCTGTGTCGTCTTCCAAAAATATAACTCTCTCGCTAGGACATTCTTCCAACTCATAAATCACGACATCAGTAGCAGTACAGATCTCAGGAATGGGAGCATCGATAGATTCCGGAGGAGGGGCTAAGTCATGCCCAATGTCAAAATACGGATTTATCGTCCAAGTAAAATCCTCTGGATGTAAGCCATCAAAATTAAACGGAAAATCAAACAGAAGATTTTCCCTCACGGAAAACTCAACAGGCTCGTCATCACCTAACTCACGATCAGAGAAACATTCGTCATAGGGTGACTCTATCACCTCACTAGAAACTTCACTCAAATTAGACTCAGTAATTGTTTCAGAAACATCGACGAAGGGAAGTGGAGATGATTCCTCGGGGGAGAAATCCTCATCCAGGTCACTAGGGTAACCAATCTCTTCAACGTCAATACAATCGTCAGTAATATCAGCCTCGCCCTCAGTGACGGGCACAGTCCTAGGCACGACCTTAGACTCATCAGGGGAGTCTACAACTAAATCAGGCAACTCAGGGGGAGACTCAAAATGGTCTACGTGCGTAATCAGGGTAGGACGCACAATAGGGCCAAGACCAGATTCGCCACTAGACTCACCTATAGTAATCGTCTGATATGAGGGAACTTTACTCCTAGGAATCTGGTTCTTCTCAATTTCTAATGTCATGGTAAAAGTGGAATCTAGATCTGTGTGCCAATAACGCAGTAATTCACCCTGGATGTAGGGGTTTAATCCCCTACGAAACCTGGAAAGGGTGACCTCAGGCGATTCCTGCACACTGCTCCTAACCGTCAAATCCTTAAAGAGTTGCATATAATCTGAGACCGACTTATTCCCTTGTTTAAGGGTATCCAAATCATCAGTTATTTGTCTTTGTCCTGGGCGTTTGGTTTATCTTCATTCCTAATGGAACCTAATGATTTTCCTCGGGAAACATTGACGTCGTAGGCCATATTGTGACAACCGGAGAGAAAACTCGATCCGGAATTTGTGCATATACAATGAGAAACGCTTCTGGCCCAATTAAAATAGGTTTGTCGGAATTGTTTTCGCTTAACCACTAAGGTAAAATTAATATAAAATATATTTTCTTGCAGATAAAATATGAAGATTATTAATTATTTTTATTATTTTTGTGCTGAAAAATAAGAATGTTAAGCCGCTATTGGCAGACCAGAAATTTTTTTTTTGATTATTTTGACTCTGAACGTGCATATAAAGTGCGTGTTAACGTGCTAAATAAAAGGGGGAGGGTGCCAATTAAGAAATTGACTTGAACCTCCCTCTGATACCAAATTGATGTAGGCTACGGTGTTTGGCGCTATAACGGCAAAGGGAGTAACACGTACGCCTCTCTATTTCCACTATTACGCTCACACAATAACTAAACGCAGCACACCCACAAACAACGTTATCAACCATTGCTCTGTCGGACCCAAGATTGGTCCTTTTAGCTTGAGAGAACATCGGCCTCTAGTCGTTTGTTCGATCTTTAATCGGCGTGGCTACGGTACGTGTAACGCCCCGAATTTTGTGTGCGAGTCGGTCGCGGGAAAAAGAGTTTTTGGTGCCTGTAGGGGTACACGGCCTAGGACACGGGCGTGTCCAAGGCCGTGTCTGGCTGGTGATTTTTGGCCGTTTCCAACCCGAGAAGGACCGGCCAGGAAACACGGCCAGATGACACAGGGCGTGTCATCCGACACGGGCGTGTGCCAGCCCGTGTCCCTACCCGTGTCCTGAGGGGTCGTGTCCTCCCGTGGCGGTTATGCGTGACACGCCCTCGAACACGGGCGTGTCGAGGAACCCGACACGGGCGTGTCAGGTCAGACACGGGCGTGCCTTGCCCGTGTGCGTTTCTCAGTTCGACGATCGTGCCTGGATCGAGGCACACCTTGGACCGGCCGTGTGCCAAGCCCGTGTGCGGTCCCAGGTCAGGGGAATTTTGTGCAGATCCGAGCCATTCGTTTTCTTTAATAGGATCCAATGGCCCAGATGAGATCCTGCTCTGTTAAGGCCGGGAATAGGAAGTTACCCTCATTTTCGCTCCAAAGTCTTCCTTCCAAAGTGAGAGAGGAGAGGAAGAAGAAGGAGGTTTCCGGCCGCCGGTGAGCATCGGAGCACCGTTTCGAAATCGGAGAGCGGATCCGTGGAGGGAAGGTCATTGCGAAGAGTTCTAACCGCGTAGTTTTTCCATGGCGCCAAAACGGACTACAAGGGTAACGATTCTCAACTCGTCGCTTGAATCTCTTTCTTTCTGCATAGGAATCCCGCTCCGCGAGTATGCGGTGAGTGCGTGGTGTTCCTTGGGTTGACGGAATAGTCCCCCTTGTGTTGCATGTAGAGCCCGGAATCGTAAGTACGGGCATAGGCATTGTGTGTGAAGCCTACCCGGACGTGTTTTGTCTGGATCGGTGATTTTGCATTTGATATGGTTTTGCCGGAGAAGACTCCGTGCTTTGGATTTTTCGGGTTTCCACCGCGGTAGATTGCAGCAGGGATCCTTGAGGTTTGCTTCAAGGCGCACCCGGAAATGAGCGAAACGTGTTCTGCTAACTTGGCGGTCTGGGAACCGGCCTTGATCATAACTGGGTTATGAGACTGTTTTGGAAAATGGGATCCGAGAGAAGCTTGGCCCGCGCAAAGTTCCTTAAATTGGACATGCGGCTGAGCAACGGGCAAGTGGAATTGGACCTAGGCTATGTGTTTGGGGGGTGCGAGAGACCCGACGATGGGGACTGGTCCGTGGCATAGTCGGAGCCTTAGACGGTGGTCAGAAAGGCTAAATGCTCACATTTTGTTGTCCATCCTGGGGGTGGTGGTGATGCACTGAGGGTCAGGGTTCCCATGAATGTGCCCTGAGTGCACGGGTGTTTGGCCGTGCGAGCCTACACCTGTGGCGAATTATAATTGCGCTAATATATATATATTGTTGGCTAATGCTTTGCAGGGAAAGAGCACCGCCGTCCCGATAAGGGGCGGGGTCGTTATAATTTGGTCGGCTTTTAGCTGACCGTTGCTATTTGCCAACGTGCGGTGGTATGTGCTTGCAGGTGCTGCGGAGCCGAGCGCCAAATAGCGGCTGGAGCCCATGTTGCTGTGCTGGCCCTAGAAGGCCGTAGAATAGTTGTTTTTACATTCTCAATGTGTGGCCGGCCTGCGAGCCGATGTATGTAAGACACGTATATTTATGAACATTTGTAAGGCCATAAGGCCATGTACCTGTTTCATGTATTTGGGGTTCATTCTTGTAGTTGTAAATGTGGACATTCATATTTGATGGATTTAAGTTTGGGTTCTTCAACTTAAAAATCTTCCGCTAGAATGCTCTGTGATTAGGACGAGTGTCTTAATTAGATGGTTTGGTTTATTCATTTAGTAACCCTTCCGACTGTCTGTGGTATATGGCGTCGGGTTCCAGCTGGACCTTCTGTTATATGCCATGCGACGGATGGGGGTGTTACAATTTGGTATCAGACTTCAGGTTACGGTCAAGCTTAAATGATTCGTGGGCGAATTCTTTTAAGGGGTGGTGAGCACTGTGTGCGTCATCGTTATAACATTAAAAAAACCCATGAATGTCCACTTAGGAATGAAAATACACTTGTTTTGTGGAACCTGAGTGTTACAATGATTGCTTTTAGCAATTTGTTTGTTGTCTAATCGTGTGTCTTGCTATTATAGGCAGCTAGGAGCGGTGCTGGTCAGTCAGAGCGTCCGCAATCAGCGGAAAGTAGTGCACCAGGGACGTGCCTGCTACACCCCTTCAGCGGCAAACCATCAGGATGGTGGCTGAAGCCGTGTTCGCAATGATAAATGCCCAACTGCGGGGCAAATGCATCGCGCACCTCCTGCGGATGAGCAAGAACCGGTTAGGGCGCAGAGCCGAGAGTGGTGGAACGCGCAGCAGTTGATTAGTAGAGCCGAGGAGAACTACGGAGAGGCAGCTAAGCATGTGATGGGCTTTAATCCTCCGAGGTTTAATGGGGTTGGAACACCAACTCAAGCTGAGGACTGGCTCTCTTCCATAAAGAGGGTGTTGACGGCCACAATGACTGAGGAGTGGCAGAAGACCACCATAGCGACTTTTCTTTTGGAAGGTGAGCGAGGCTGTGGTGGGACGAGTTGGAGTTCATCTTCTAGTGGAAGGCAACTTGCGGATGTGCCGATAGAAGAATTTTCAAGATTGTTCCTAGCCAATTTGTACCTTCTGCCAGAGGTTGGAGATGGAGAATCAATTTCTGGGTTGACTCAGGGATCCAGAAGCGTGGACGAATATCTGCATGAGTTCACACGGTTGGGTCGTTATTCTGGTGCTATGTTTCTGAAGAAGAGAGAAGACCAACCGATTCTATGAGGGTCTTCGTGGCGATTTACAGTTACTCCTTGCTGGGCCTAAGGCGCAGGGCTTCCTAGCCTTGGTCAATTCGGCCCGATCGTTGGAAAAGGTCGCGAAGAAAGTTCAAGAGAAGAGGGACCCAGGAGAAAGGAAGACCGAGTTCAAGGTGCCAAGTCCAAGACAGGTTTCCGCAGATGAACAAGAGGCGGAGGACTTCAAACAAACTCAGCCCCTTCGGCTGATGCATCGGGGGTACAACTACAAGTCGAGTCCCCGGAGCTTGCTACAACTGCGGGAAGATGGGCTTTTGCTCGGGAGTGTTGGAGCGGACGTCCAAAGTCCGAGAGGAGACCTGGAGCGACTTATGAGGAGAAAGGGAGGCGGTGGAGTCAACCGCATCCCATCATGCTCCAGCCCAGCCTAGAGTTTACAACCTTGGTCTACAGGAGGCCATTAAGCAAGCAGACGTGGTGACAGGTATGAATTAAATTACAGTGGTTTAACTTTTATAGTTGTTACCTTCGTATTTGTTTAGCTTACGTTTGTTAATGCTAGGCTTTGTGTTAATCTTTGGTTTCCGGCGAGAGCCCTTTTTGATACGGGGGCATCACATTCCTTCTTGTCTGAAAGTTATATCGCGCATCGAGTTCCGTTCTCGATGGCAAAAACAAGTTGGATGTGTTGTTGCCTAATGGTGCTCAATGCGTGAGGATAGGATTTGTGTTGTGAAGATTCAGATTGGAGACCGGAGAGTTTGATTTGCGGGCGTTGGTTCTACCATTAGTTGGAGTTCGACGTAATTTTCGGTATGGATTGGCTCTCGAGCAGAGTGCATGTTATTGATTGCAACCGTAAAGAAGTCAAGTTGGGTCTGGAAAACACTGGTGTAGAGGCTACTTTTGCGGGCATGAAGGTCAGGGAAAGTTCTGATATCGGCCCTTCAGGCGTTTAAGGCAGTTCGGTCTGGGGCAGAACTGTATGTCACTCTAGTGCAGACTTCGACGCCTAAACCTAGTGTGGGCAACATCCCAGTTGTGTCCGAGTATCCTGATGTGTTTCCAGATGATCTCCCAGGAGCCCCTCCTCAGCGGGAGATAGACTTTACTATAGAGCTGTACCGGTGCCAACGGTGTCACGCTCCCCCTATCGGATAGCCCCGAGAGAAATGGCAGAGTTGAAGGTGCAACTGCGGAGTTGCTAGAGCAAGGTTATGTGCGTCCAAGTTCGTCGCCTTGGAGCGCACCAGTTCTCTTTGTTAAGAAGAAAGATGGGAGCTTGCGGCTTTGTATCGATTATCGGAATTGAACAAACTTACGGAGAAGAACAAATATCCAATCCCGAGGATTGACGATCTATTTGATCAGTTGGTTGGGTCAACTGTATATTCGAAGTTAGATTTGAAGTCCGGTTATTATCAGTTGAGGATAAGGGAGAGCGACATTCCAAAGACAGCATTCAGTACGCGGTTTGGGCATTTTGAGTTCACAGTCATGCCGTTTGGGTTGACGAATGCTCCATCCGTGTTTATGGATCTGATGAATAGGACGTTCAGAGAATACTTGGATCAGTTTGTGATAGTATTCATCGATGATATCCTGGTGTATTCGCGGTGCGAGGAGGATCATTACAAGCATTTACACATGGTGTTGGAGACATTGAGGAAAAGTCAGTTGTATGCAAAGTTCTCCAAGTGTGAGTTCTGGTTATCCTCGATAGCGTTCCTTGGTCATGTTGTCAGTGGAGAAGGAATAGCTGTGGATCCGGCGAAGATAGTGGCGATACGGGAGTGGCCTACTTTGACTACAGTGGCAGAGGTCCGGAGTTTTCTGGGGCTTGCTGGCTACTACAGCGCTTCGTAGAGAACTTCTCGCGGATAGCACTACCACTCACGACGTTGACAGGAAGGATCAGAAGTTTGTGTGGTCTTCGGAGTGCGAACAGGCTTTTGTAGAGTTGAAGAGGCGGTTAACCACGGCGCCTATTTTATGTTCGCCAAGTGGTACCGAAGGTTCGAGATTTATAGTGATGCTTCAGGCAGTGGTTTGGGCTGTGTTCTGCTACAGCATGGGAGAGTGATAGCTTATGGTTCACGACAATTGAAGGTTCACGAGAGGAATTATCCGGTCCACGACTTAGAGTTAGCGGCCGTGATTTTTGCTCTAAAGCTTTGGAGGCACTATCTGTACGGTGTGAAGGTAGATATTTACACCGATCATAAGAGTTTGAAGTACCTATTGGACCAAAAAGATCTGAACATGAGGCAGAGGAGGTGGATGGAGTTCTTAGGGGACTACACCTTCAAGATACACTATGTGCCTGGGAAGGGAAATGTAGTGGCGGATGCGTTGAGTCGTAAGATTCCCGCACAAGCCAACTGGTTATCAGTGCATGATAAGAGATTGGTCCAAGAGTTGGAGGCATTGGAGATATTGCGTTGACAAGCAGTCTAGTGCCGAGGCGAAACTGTTTTGGACAGAGGTGCAGTGTGACCTAGCGGATAGAGTTCGGCGGGCTTTGGTTCAGGATAGCAGCATGAAGCAAATCTAGATGGATCTTTGGATGGGTCAAATTCCCAGTTTGTGGTTGAAGATGGGTTGCTAAGGAAGGACGGTCGTCTATGCGTTCCTAGTGCGGATAATATTCGGGAGGAGTTGATGTATGAGGCTCATCATACCAAATACTCAATCCACCCGGGAAGCACGAAGATGTATAGAGACATGAAGAAATTATTCTGGTGGCCGGGTTTGAAGAAGGATGTGGCGCTTTATGTGGCCAAGTGCCGTACTTGTGCATTAGTGAAGGCGGAATGCCAGAAGCCCGGAGGTTTCTTGAAATCACTTCCTATCCCAGAATGGAAGTTTGACGACATATCTATGGATTTTGTGCACGGTTTGCCGAAGTCGCAGAAAGGAAATGACGCCATTTGGGTGGTCGTTGATAGATTGACAAAGGTGTCGCACTTTATCCCAGTGAGAAAGAGATCCAGTGGAAAAGTTAGCCAAACTCTACGTGGATAATATTGTACGACTGCATGGTGTGCCTCGCAGTATTGTTAGTGATCGTGATGGACGCTTCACGTCAAATGACTGGAGGTTGGTGCATGGTCTGTTGGGTACTAAGCTAAAGTTCAGCACAGCCTTTCACCCGCAGACAGATGGCCAAACCGAGAGAGTCAACAGAACTATGGAGGACATGCTTCGCATGTGCGTCCTAGTTTCGGGAAGCATTGGAGGATCACCTGTACATGGTTGGTGGAGTTTGCGTACACAATAGCTTTCAGGCAAGCATTGGAATGGCGCCTTTTGAAGCTTTGTATGGGAGGAAGTGCCGTACGCCGTTGTCTTGGTTGGAGGCAGGCGAATCAAAGTTGTATAAACGTCAAGCGGTGGAAGATGCCACTTCAATGATACGGACAATTCAGGAAAGGCTGAAGATTGCTCAGGATAGACAGTCAAAGTACTACAATGCCAAACATAGAAATGTAGAGTTCAACGTTGGCGACATGGTGTATTTAAAAATCAAGCCGTTCAAGGGTGTATCGCGGGTTCGACGCTTGAAGAAGCTGAGTCCGAGATACTTGGACCATTTGAGATCCTGGAGCGTGTTGGCGAGGCGGCGTATAGATTAAAGCTGTCGACGGAGTTGAGTGGGCTGCATGATGTATTCCACGTATCAGTGTTGCGTAAGGCAGTTCAGGAGGCTTCGCAGATCATTGCAGACGATCAGGTACCGGTGATTATGAGTTAACAACAAGGGTCAGACCAGTACGAATTGAAGATGTTGCAGTCAAACGACCCCGCAACAAGGAGGTCAGAATGGTTAAAGTCCGTTGGGATAATTGCGGACGTGAGGAGCTTTCTTGGGAGCGAGAGCAAGCTATGTTGGAGGAATACCCCGAGTTATTCCACTCAGGTATCATTTAACTTTTGTGTACCTTTGTTTAATTTCGGGACGAATTCCTTAAGTGGGGGAGATTTGTAACGCCCCGAATTTTGTGTGCGAGTCGGTCGCGGGAAAAAGAGTTTTTGGTGCCTGTAGGGGTACACGGCCTAGGACACGGGCGTGTCCAAGGCCGTGTCTGGCTGGTGATTTTTGGCCGTTTCCAACCCGAGAAGGACACGGCCAGGAACACGGCCAGATGACACGGGCGTGTCATCCGACACGGGCGTGTGTGCCAGCCGTGTCCCTACCCGTGTCCTGAGGGGTCGTGTCCGTTGCCGTGGCGGTTATGCGTGACACGCCCTCGAACACGGGCGTGTCGAGGAACCCGACACGGGCGTGTCAGGTCAGACACGGGCGTGCCTTGGCCCGTGTGCGTTTCTCAGTTCGACGATCGTGCCTGGATCGAGGCACACGGCCTTGGACACGGCCGTGTGCCAAGCCGTGTGCGGCCCAGGTCAGGGGAATTTTGTGCAGATCCGAGCATTCGTTTTCTTTAATTAGGATCCAATGGCCCAGATGAGATCCTGCTCTGTTAAGGCGGGAATAGGAAGTTATTCCCTCATTTTCTCTCCAAAGTTCTTCCCTTCCAAAGTGAGAGAGGAGAGGAAGAAGAAGGAGGTTTCCGGCCGCCGGCGGAGCATCGGAGCACCGTTTCGAAATCGGAGAGCGGATCCGTGGAGGGAAGGTCATTGCGAAGAGTTCTAACCGCGTAGTTTTTCCATGGCGCCAAAACGGACTACAAGGGTAACGATTCTCAACTCGAGCGCTTGAATCTCTTTCTTTCTGCATAGGGAATCCCGCTCCCGCGAGTATGCGGTGAGTGCGTGGTGTTCCTTGGGGTTGACGGGAATAGTCCCCCTTGTGTTGCATGTAGAGCCCGGAATCGTAAGTACGGGCATAGGCATTGTGTGTGAAGCCTACCCGGACGTGTTTTGTCTGGATCGGTGATGTTGCATTTGATATGGTTTGCCGGAGAAGACTCCGTGCTTTGGATTTTTCGGGTTTCCACGCGGTAGATTGCAGCAGGGATCCTTGAAGGTTAGCTTCAAGGCGCACCCGGAAAATTGAGCGGAAACGTGTTCTGCTAACTTGGCGGTCTGGGAACCGGCCTTGATCATAACTGGGTTATGAGACTGTTTTGGAAAATTTGGGATCCGAGAGAAGCTTGGCCCGCGCAAAGTTCCTTAAATTGGACATGCGGCGTGAGCAACGGGCAAGTGGAATTGGACCTAGGCTATGTGGTTCGGTGCGAGAGACCCGAAGACGGGGACTGGCCGTTGGCATAGTCGGAGCCTTAGACGGTGGTCAGAAAGGCTAAATGCTCACATGTTGTTGCCATCCTGGGGGTAGTGGTGGATGCACTGATGGGTCAGGGTCCACCATGAATGTGCCCTGAGTGCACGGTGTTGGCCGTGCGAGCCTACACCTGTGGCGAATTATAATTGCGCTATATATATATATTGTTGGCTAATGCTTTGCAGGGAAAGAGCACCGCCGTCCCGAGTAAGGGGCGGGGTCGTTATAATTTGGTCGGCTTTTAGCTGACCGTTGCTTTATTTGCCACCGTGCGGTGGTATGTGCTTGCAGGTGCTGCGGAGCCGAGCGCCAAATAGCGGGCTGGAGCCCATGTTGCTGTGCTGGCCCTAGAAGGCCGTAGAATAGTTGTTTTTACATTTCTCATGTGTGGCCGGCCTGCGAGCCGATGTATGTAAGACACGTTATATTTATGAACATTTGTAAGGCCATAAGGCCATGTACCTGTTTCAGTGTATTTGGGGTTCGTTCTTGTAGTTGTAAATGTGGACTTTCATATTTGATGGATTTAAGTTTGGGTTCTTCAACTTTAAAATCTTCCGCTAGAATGCTCTGTGATTAGGACGAGTAGTTAATTAGATGGTTTGGTTATTCATTTAGTAACCCTTCCGACTGTCTGTGGTATATGGCGTCGGGTTCCAGCTGGACCTTCTGTTATATGCCATGTGACGGATGGGGGTGTTACAGTACGTTAGCGATAGTTGATAACATTGTTCGTGGGTGTGCTGTGTTTAGTTATTGTGTGAGCGTAATAGTGGAAATAGAGAGGCGTGCGTGTTACTCCCTTTGTCGTTATAGCGCCAAACACCATAGCCTACATCACTGCTACCATGGGTGAGAACCTTCAACTCCACCACTTCCTCTGCAGCCTCCAACCTGGACTGCTCTCCCCATCCTTCAGCATCCCTCTCCTCCGGGACTGGGATCTCCACCTCCACCTCTTCTTCCATGGCCATCACCTCGGCCATCGCCTCCTGATCTCTTCCTTCCGCCTCCTTTTGAGCGCAGCTCTCCACCTTCAGCTCCTCCCTGCCAGCTTCCTGCTCAGCCTCCTCCATTCTTCGCCCCATCTCCTCGGCTCCCTCCTGCCAAGAGATGGAGTTCACGGCGGTGACATAGCATTCCCGCATCACCTTGGGGTCTCCCCTGACCCTGACCTGAATCCCCTCAGCGTTGAACTTTAAGCATTGGTGGAAAGATGAGGGGACGCAGCGGAAGGTGTTGGGTACATTGGAAAATGTGTACCATATTTGAAGAAGCCTCACCCTACTCAATGATATGCATCAAGGTATATTTGATGTATTTTGAGTTTATATGTGAAGGTTAAGTAATTGCAGGAAATGCAGAAAAATTTCTAAGTCCATATGTCGACACCTAGGGAAGCAGTGTTGACACTTATGAAGGCTTGTGTCGACACTGGAGAGAAGCTGTGTCGACACTTGGAGTAGATAGTGTCGACACTTGGAAAGGCTGTGTCGACACCAGAAGAAATTGTGTCGACATACAGAGGCAGTGTCGACACACAGAGAAGCAAAGTCGACATCAACTGTGTCGACACCAAGAGGCAGTGTCGACACACAGGAATACTTAGTCGACATCAAATGTGTCGACACCAAGAGGCAGTGTCGACACAGAGAAGTATTTGTCAACATCAACTGTGTCGACACAAATGAGATGTGTCGACACACAGCAAAGCTTCAACAAAGTTAAAGTAAAGAAGTACTTATGTCGACACAAAGGAGATGTGTCGACACACAGCAAGTTTCAACAAAGTTAAAGAAAAGAAGGCTTGTGTCGACACACATAATCAGTGTCGACACATTCTAAAGAATCTGTGTCGAGAAGCTGTTACAACAACAAAAGGAGTTGTGTCGACACCACCAAGGCATGTGTCGACACTTAGTCCACTTGTGTCGACACTTAGTCTATTTGTGTCGACACATAATGAAGATCAGTCTCGACACTTTCAGATAGAGACAGTATTTCAAGAAGTGACTGCATGATTTGACAGCTGCCATTTCAACCGGTCTATTGCAACTGTCAAAGTTGTCAGAAGGTTGTTAGAAACCGGATCAGCCGGTCACCATGGAGGAAGACTATATAAAGGCCTTCTCCTTCAACAGAAAGTGATTTGGTGATCAGAATCAATAACAATATAGATTGAAGATCTACACAGATCTCGATCAACACTAAAGAAGAAGACCTTGGACAGAAGATCTAAGAAGTTGGAGAGAGAGAGCTCCATCTAAGAAGAGCAGTTGCTGAACCAGGCTGCCAAGAAAGATTCAGATTGAAATTTGAATCTCAAGTCAGAAGCTGATTGAAGATCAACTTCTTAGGAGATTCAACCCTACTGAGTTCAGATTCAAGAAGCTTTGAAGAAAGCTAAGAGAGGTTGATCTCTGCCAAGTTCTTCCAAGAACTGTTCAAGAAGCCATCCATCCCTTCTCTCTCTATCTGGGTGGTGGTTAATTAGTTTGTAAACATTATTTTCTGTAGGATTTATTCTAGATCTGATTTTTAAGCCTATTATATAAAGGCTGAGTATAGCAGAACATTTTCTCTGAGTGGTAGGGCTGTGAGCCTGAGGTGTAGGAGATTGTGATCTCTGAGTGTAGGCCTTGTTGAAGGCTGAGGTAGGGTAGTTGGCCTGAGTTGTAGGAGTGTGGATACACTATGAGTTGTAAGAGCCTTGTTGGGGTTCTGAGCTGTAAGATCTGAGGATCTGAGGTGAAGTGCAGAAGTTAGGCCGAATCTAGTACATTACTAGATAGGAGAAGGGGGAAAGTGGATGTACCCAGACCTTGGGGAACTACTATAAAAATCTGTGTGCATTCTGTGTTGTGATATTTCTGTGAATGTTTCTGTGATAGCTGTAGAATTTACAATTGCTGCTTAAATTAAAAAACAGATTTTCTTCCTTAAAAGTAAAAGAAAAAGTACACCTATTCACCCCCCTCTAGGTGGTTAGGCACTAATTCTTTCAGAAGGCGCTAATAAGGGGCCTACAGAAGATGGCGCTGTAGCTTCTGGGGGCATCCACAATGACGAACCTGCAGTTTCTGGACTGCCCCCCCCCCCAGGGTGACATGATGAGGCCGAATCCTCCCTCCACTTCCTTCCTCTCCCCCAAAAACCCGAACAAGGGTCCGTCCGAGGCCAGCACCCTCTTCACCTCACCTTCATCACGTCAAACGCCTTTTTAAAGACGATATTGACGGAGCTTCCGTTGTCAACGAGGATCCGGGAGACGGTAAATTTTCGATGGCTGCCTTGATGACCAGCGCATCACAGAATGGATCCTCGTGATCTGGCATGTCGCTTCTGGTGAAGGTGATCCTCTCCTCTGGGTCGGGGTCTGGGATGTGGAGGCAACGCTCTGACGGTACATGGTGTTGAGGCTCGCCTTGTGGGAAGCCTCGACCACCACCCCCCCCCCCCCCCCCCCCACCCCCGTGGATCACTCTGATCCCTACTCGGGTACCAACATCCACCCGGTCTTCACAATGGTCCTCCTCTGCCCAAGGCAGGACCTCCTCGATCCTTACTTCCTGGCGCCCCTGCTGCTGTTGTCGCTGCTCCCTGTTCCCTCTCATTTCAAGGAACTTTGGGCATGTGGCCGTGGCGTGCCCCTCCTGCTGATGGAAGTCGCAATAGGGCAACTCCACCCTAATTTCTCTCCTCCTCCATCTTGCTACTCTCCTCCTCTCCCCTAAGGATATGGCCATAACCTCTTCTTGATCGGGGAGTCGGGGCCTCGGGGCCTACCTCCAGCCCGGGGGGTGGAATTGATCTTGCCCCCCTTGATAGCGATCCCTCCCTTGGTATCCTCTTTGTGTCCCCTGCCCTTGCCACTCGGGTCTCCAGCCCAGCCGACGGTCGTGCTCCTGACGCCCCCACCTCGGCTACTGTTGCCCCTGGAGCTGCCTCTGCTCCCTCTCTCGGGGCTCTCCTCTCCTCTCCTCATGTCGTCTTCCTCCTCTCGACTCCTTCTCCTCCTCCGTGGCCCACCTGGCCAGTTTCCGCACAAACTCCGGGTTTGATGCCTCCCCATCAACTTCTCTCACCGTCCTCTCCATCATCTCCTTGTAGGAGAGGGGGGAACTCTCTTCAGCTCCATCCTGAAGAACCCCTACTGCAGTCCCAGGGTAAAGGCCATCATCGAACAATGGCCCGGCATCTCCTGGACCTGAGTAACCTCCTCCTGGAACCGATCCATGTAGCTCCCTAGGGTCCTATTCACCCCCTGCTTGATGTGAAATAGGGATTCTGACTCCTTCTTCCTCCTCTTCGAGGTAGTGAACCCCAGCATGAACCCCCGACACAGGTCCTCGAAGCAGTAGATGGAGCTGGCCGGTAGCTGATGGAACCACTCCCTTGCCTTCTCCTTGAGGGTGATGGCGAAGAGTCGGCACTTGAAGCCGTCTGACATCTGCCGGATGGAGACTACATCCTCGAACCATTGAACATGTTGGACCGGGTCTCCCTTCCCAGTGTAGTAGGACATCTCGGGTTCCCTGAATCCATCTGGAACTGGAGCTGAAGAGACCAACTCGCGGAAGGGGCTGCCTCCCCCTGCTGGGCGAGCTGGCGAATCTCGCGAGCCTAGCTCGCCGAACCGGCCTCGACCTGTCGAGCCGGGGAAGAGCTCGCGCCCGGGGAGCTCGTACCCCCAGCCTTCCTCGACCACTTCCCTCCTAGCTCGCCTACCAGGGGCGTCCTCTCCCAAAGACGGGGTGGCCGCGATCTGGACTGCCTGATTCGAGCACTCGGCCCGCGTGCCGAGTGTGAACTTGACGAGGTTCAGCACATCGTTCCTGAAATCCTTGAACATCCCCACTGTGGCGAGAGGCGGGGGGGAGTCCGGCCTGTCCGATCCCTGTCCTCCCGTCATCGAACTTGCTGAAGCTTTTCTGCACTGACCACGCTCCACGCTCACCGTACCAAAAATGTTGAAACCGAAAAATGGTCTCTTGTGGAGTTCACCCTTGGGGAAGGGGTGGTCTCGTGCCTACTTCACTCCTACAAGTAAAACAACAAAGAAAATAAGGAAAGACCGACCCAAGGGCTCGGCGGGGAGGACCCACCACACACCCGGAAGATCTGAGAGCGCTTCCCCTCCTTAGCCAGAGGCCGAGCTAAGGTACCCTCAGAAAGCACTTGAAAACTAGAGCAGGAGAGTACATGAAGCATGCCTCCTAAGGTACCCCTTGGGTCCTATTTATAGTTTTTTGGAATCTGAACTGCCAATAACCAAATGAACTGACCTGAAATTACCAAAAAACCCTTGGTTGGGTCTGCCAACAATAGTAAAAAGTACCTCATGCATCTAGACGAGCTGGGGAGCTTGATCACCTTGGCACGTCCTGCTCGCCTGCTGTTACCGAGCTCCGTTATGTGGGCGCGAGCTGGGACAGTGAGCTCGCCCATCCATTGGTCGCCATCAGTTGACCTGAGCTTGACGATTCTTCGACTAGCTCGGCGAATGTCGAGCTCGGGGTCGATGAATGCCTGATCTTCGTTCTACGAATGCCGATATCCGGTCAACGAATGCTAATCTCCGGTCGACGAATGTCGATCTCCGGTCGACGAATGCCGATCTCCGGTTGACGAATGCCGATCTCCGGTCGACGAATGCCGAGCTCGGGCTCGGCTTCTCTACTGCCGAGCTCTCCCACTATCTTTAGCCCGATCTGTCTGGTTCCTGGCGACCTTGTTCACCGGACACGGGGTTGTACATGGAGGACGTACTTGTCCGAGTTGATAAGTTTATCTTTCCGGTAGACTTCGTTATCTTGGACATCGAGGAGGACACCAATGTACCAATTATACTCGGTCTCCCTTTTCTCTCCACCTCCTATGCATTAATTGATGTCAGTAACGGTCATCTCCTCCTTCGGGTAGGAGATGACGAAGTTACTTTCTCTATTAATCCCTCCATAGGAGACTTGTCATCAAGCGATGACTTTTGTTATAATTTAGACACATATCTCGGAGATTGTTCTTCCCCTATTTTTGAGTCTACTTTTTTAAACGACGATATTTATGCGCTCGAAAATTTTAAATGCGATGAGGATACCTCTATAGACTTTCCTTTCGAACCAATTGGTAAGAAAGACATAGGACTTAAAACCTCATTAGAAGAACCGCCCTGCCTTGAACTCAAACCCCTACCCGATTCACTCAAATACGCCTTTTTGGGAAAAGATGATACCCTTCCGTTATCATTTCTTCGCATTTGAGCGAATCAGAGACTTCTGATTTATTGGGAGTTTTGTTTAACCATCGCCACGCAATTGCGTAGCAAATTTCTGATTTCAAAGGGATTAACCCGTCTTTCTGCACCCATAAGATTTTCCTTCTCGATAATTGCCGCAAAACTATTCAGCCGCAGCGACGACTTAACCCAAACATGAAAGACATCGTTAAGGCCGAAATTATTAAATTATTAGATGCTGGGATTATTTATCCCATATCGGATAGTACGTGGGTTAGTCTCATTCACGTGGTGCCCAAAAAGGGCGATCTTACCGTAGTGGAGAATGAGCACAATGAACTCGTCCCAACTCATACTGTTACGGGTTGGCGGGTGTGCATAGATTATAGAAAACTAAATGACGCCACCCGTAAGGATCATTTCCCACTACCATTCTTAGACCAAATTCTAGAGTGTTTGTCTGGTCATCCGTATTTTTGTTTTCTTGATGGATTATCGGGGTTTTTCCAAATCCCCATTTCCCGTGATGACCAAGAGAAAATAACTTTTACCTGCCCGTTTGGTACCTTCACATATCGAAGAATGCCATTTGGCCTCTGCAACGCGCCCGCTATATTCCAAAGATGTATGCTGGCAATCTTTGGCGAGCTAGTAGGAGACATTATGGAAGTCTTTATGGATGACTTCTCTGTTTTCGGAAGATCTTTCCCGTCCTGTCTTCATAATTTAGATCGTGTCCTTCAGCGATTCGAGGACACGCATCTTGTTTTAAATTGGGAAAAGTGTAACTTTATGGTTCGAGAAGGTTTGGTTCTCGGCCATATGATTTCATCTAAGGGAATGGAGGTCGATAAGGTCAAAGTTGAAATTATCGAAAACTTCCCCCGCCTTCCAACGTTAAATCTATTAGAAGTTTCTTAGGCCGCGCGGGTTTTTATAGGCGTTTCATTAAAGATTTTTCAAAAATAACAAAGCCGCTTACTCTCCTCTTAGAAAAGGAATCAAATTTTGTCTTTGATAGCGAATGTGAGTCTGCATTTAATTTTATAAAACAAAAACTTATCAATTCACCCATTTTAGTGGCGCCCAATTTGACCCTTCCATTCGAAATTATGTGCGACGCTAGTGATATTGCCGTAGGAGCCGTTCTGGGCCAACGTGTAAACAAATATTTTCATCCTATTTATTACGCTTGCAAGACGCTTACTTCCGCACAAGTAAATTACACGACAACAGAAAAAGGAACTTTTAGCCGTCGTTTTTGCTTTTGATAAGTTTCGCTCGTATATAATGCTATCTAAAGTTAGCGTATTTACCGACCGCGC
The DNA here is from genome assembly GCA_039583875.1 of Platanthera guangdongensis. Lineage (NCBI taxonomy): Eukaryota > Viridiplantae > Streptophyta > Magnoliopsida > Asparagales > Orchidaceae > Platanthera > Platanthera guangdongensis. The sequence goes on along the minus strand of CM077147.1, from coordinate 117,076,985 downwards.
CGCCTTAAAATATTTGTTAGCAAAAATGGACGCCAAGCCCCGCCTTCTTCGATGGATCCTCCTCTTGCGGGAGTTTGATTTAAAGATCCGGGATAAGAGGGGCGCGGAAAATTTAGCGCCGATCACCTCTCCCGCTTAGAAAATCCGGCTGTGGAAGCGCTCGTCGAATCTGACATAAATGGCAGATTCCCTGAGGAACGCCTCCTTTCCATTACTACTTTTTCATCTTCCTCACCTTGGTTCGCAGATTTTGCGAACTATTTAGTTGCGAGGGTGCTTCCAAAAGACTTTTCGAGCCAGCAAAAGGAGAAATTATTTTCTGACTTGAAATATTTTTTGGGGAGGACCCTTTTCTTTTTCGTATCTGCGCAGACCAAGCGGTCCGAAGATGTGTCGCGGGTGTGGAGTGCACGCAAATAATTAGGCACTGCCACGAGGGTCCGACTGGTGGGCATTATCAAGCTAACCGAACCATGCGAAAGGCGCTGGAGGCGGGCTTCTTTTGGCCCACTCTATTCAAAGATGCTCACAATTTTGTGCGCTCCTGCGATAGCTGCCAGCGGTCGGGTAACATCTCTCGTCGCGACGAGATGCCCCAAAATATGTTTTTAGAATGAAAAGTTTTCGATTTATGGGGCATAGATTTTATTGGCCCCCTACCTCCGTCTTTCAAAAATATGTATATTTTAGTAGCGGTCGACTACGTATCGAGGTGGGCGGAAGCGCAAGCTCTCCCCACCAACGATGCGCGAGTAATCGTTACATTTCTTAAAAAACTATTTTCCCACTTCAGCACAACACGCACGACTGTAAGCGATAGGGGCACGCATTTCTGCAACACCAAGATGGCTAAGACGTTAGCTAAATACGGCGTCATGCACAAACTTGCCACCCCTACCACCCGCAAACTAGTGGCCAAGTAGAGGTAGTCAATCGAGAGATTAAGTGTATATTAGAGAAAACCATTTCACTTAATAGGAAAGATTGGTCCATCAAACTCGACGATGCGTTCTAGGCTTATCGTACCGTATACAAAACCGCAATTGGTTGTACGTCGTATCGATTAGTCTACAATAAAGCGTGTCATCTTCCCGTAGAATTAGAACATCGCGCACTTTGGGCTTTAAAACTTTTAAATCTTAACGCTAACTTAGCCGCCCAAAATAAAAAACTACAACTAAACGAGCTCGATGAATGGCGTGCAAACGGTTACGAGAGCAATAAGTTCTATAAGGAGCGTTCTAAGTTTTATCATGACTGAAAACTCAAGCGCCAAAAACTTATTCTCCGGTCGATCTTGTCCTTCTTTATAACTCACGACTGAGGCTTTTTACCGGTAAGCTTAGATCACGCTGGTCCGACCCCTTCAAAGTTGAAGCGGTTTGGCCATATGGGACCATACTCGTCTCCCACCCGGATAAAGGATCGTTTAAGGTGAACGGTCATCGCTTAAAATTATACATAGCAGGCGATCCTGTGGGCGGTAATTTCGAATCCATAACCCTCCTCGATAAATAAACCGCCAAAATAGTCAAGCTACACGACTATAAAGAAAGCGCTCCTGGGAGGCACCTCATGTTTATCTTTTTCGCTATTTCTTTACTTTTTCTTTGTTATTTTTTTAATAATGCAGGGTTCCTAAATTGGGCCTTCCCAACCTCCTTTCAGGGAAGCTTCTACCCCCCCCCCCCTCTCTTTATTTTCTTTGTACATATTGCCTTTCCTATTTGTTCCGCATATTTACGTTACAATATTGGGGACAATGTTGGACTTAAGTATTGGGGTGTTTTCTCGCTTTATTTTTTTCGCACTTCTATTTTCGGCACTGTACTTCTACTTTCTGCACTCCAAAAAACTTAAAAACATATATGAAAAAATATATATATAGATATAACAACAAACAAAAAAACAAAAAATTTGAAAAATGAAAATTCCCAAAAAAAAATTTCTTTTCCTTTCTTTTTATTACAAAAATTTCAAAAAAATTTATAAACCAAAAATTCCAAAAAAAATTTAAATCCAAAAATTCCAAAAAAAATATAAACCAAAAATTGCAAAAAAATTATAAACCAAAAATTCCAAAAAAAATTATAAAACAAAAATTCCTTAAAAACAATTATAAACCAAAAATTCCAAAAAATTATAAAACAAAAATTCCAAAAAAATTATAAAACAAAAATTCCAAAAAAACTTATAAAACAAAAATTCCAAAAATATTTAGTTTCATTTTGAAAAAATCTTTGTAAATACTTTTGTAAATAATCTTTTTTCTCACCCCCTTCCTTTTTGTCTGTCATTCTTGTAAATAACGTCTCCTTTTACATTTTTCGCAAAACTTAAAAATCTAAAAAAGATAGTAAGTCAGAAAATTCAAAAAAAAAAGAAAAGAGTAAAAAAACAAAAATTCAAAAAAAAAAGATAATAAATCAAAAACACAAAAAATAAATGATAAAAACTTTGAAAAACCAAAAATTATTTTGAAACAAATAAATCAAATGTATCATCCTTAATTTTCTTGCTATCCACAAATTTTGTTTTGAGTTTATTTATATGTGAATTTTATTAATTCTTTGTTTGTTATTCGTTTATTAATTATTAATTGAAAATTTTAAATAGCCGGGGTTAAGTTTTAAAGAATTCATTATGCTTTGTTAAAAATAGCGAACTCGTTTTAGGCACTACTTCTACTTTTTCATTGATAGAAGTATTTGTATTATGTTAGAAAATAACGACTATAGAATTCAATTATGTTTACTTTTAGCTTTCTGAAAAATTGGAACGTACAATTTATTAAGGTTGCTCTCAAACTTTTTTTTTAATTAAAAATCTAGTTTTCTTTTCTCCCCTCACTTATCATGACTTACTTGGCATGATAAAATTTTTACCATTAAAAGATCATATGTCAATGGGAATAAGATTTCGTTCCGTAAACATAGACACTCAATAATTTAAAAAGATTATATGTTACGGAGTAAGAGGATAAAATACATTACTCCCACACATATGCATTGGGTTAATTTTATTATGAAGAAGAAAAAATATGATATTAGGGAAATAAGATTTCATTTTCCTAATAATCCAAAAAAAAATATGGAGGTTCAAGAAAAAACTACTTCACCTCAAAATCCATACCCTCTTCATAAACCAACATCAACCCCCCTTAGCCAATTTCATGATTCTAGAATTAATTAAAAAATCTTTTTGAGAGCATAATTTGTAAATTGCATTATTTCCAGTAAAACTCCTATAAGCTAAAGTTCATATAATTCCAAACTATTTTTGTTAATCTAACCATTACAATTATTGCTTTCTATTTAATTACATCAAGAAGTCATTTGGCCAAAACTTTTGCATTATTTAAATCATCTACATAATTTTAGGACTTAACTCTTAAACCCCGTATATTTATTTAGATCTCTCTTATAATTAATTAAGCGGTAGCTAAACTTAGAGTTTTTTCTATTCCTTATAACTTCACCTCAAACTTTTGCTCTGGAATAACAAAAGCTTAAGTATGGGGGTATTTGATGAGTTTTAAATATACATATTTTATAGTATTATTATGTCATTTTAGTATAATTTTGTCTTTTTTAGTTAGTTTTATTTAATAAATTGCTTTCTTTTGTACTAACTTAACTTAATTTTGATTCCTGCAATTTTTCAGAAAAAGTCAAAAAAATGACCTGACACGCCCGTGTACTTTGGGTCACGCCCGTGACCAGGCCGTGACACTTCATTTCAAGTGGAATCATACGATTTTGATGAGAAAAGTTTGACACGCCCGTGCCATTTGACACGCCCCGTGACCATGGCCCGTGACACTCAAGCTCGACGAAATTCGCTCGACGATCGTCGACCAAGTCGACACGCCCAGAGTCATGCCCGTGACCTGGGGCGTGACTCCTCCACCTGGCCGACAAATTGCCGCCGGCGACTTTCGACGCAGAGGGCGCCCAGTTCAACCTCCATGTCACGTCCGTGTACTTTGGGTCACGCCCGTGACCATGGGCGTGACTTCCACGTGGACCTCCCGAAGTCAACAACGCCATCAATCGCTGAACGACACGCCCACCGTCACGCCCGTGACCGGGGGCGTGACCGTCGCGTTTTCAACCGCAATGTCAAATCGCCATCAATCACTGAAATCTGATGTCAATAGTGCTGACACGCCCCCCCCCCCCAATACACCCTTGTCGGAGGGCGTGTACTTGGAAATTTTTGCCTATAAAAGACCAACTGTTGTATGAGTCTGGGGTTCCAAATTTTTGAACCATTTTGATGAGTAAGGGCTACTGTTTGGAGCTATTGTAGTGCTATGTAAGAATTCCCCCCCCCCCCCCCTCTTTTGAAGTTTGTTTGTTTAAGCTTTTGTAATCAACCTGTTTGTTAATAAAATCGTTATTTTTCTTATCCTTACAAAGCTTTGGAATGTCTTTGAAGGCCTCATTTTTATCAATCTTATGTACTTTTGTTTTCATTTTCATATTGCGTGTGTGCGTGTATGAGTTAAAATTCTGAAATTTATTCTTTAAAATGAAAAACTGAGTGCCTAATTTTCATTTTTATCAAAATTTCTAGCCGTTATTATAACCGTTTTTCTTATCAAAATTTGTTAGACTTACGATTTTTATTTTCATTTTCTGCTACTTTTTAAACTCTTTTACAAATATATAAGAATGCATAATGCGTAATTTTAGTTTTTCAACAACTTTGATTTTAGCAAATACGTAAAAAGATTTTTGCTCAAACAATTTTTATTTCCACTTTTTATGCATTTCTGTCAAAACCTAACGGTAAAAATGCAAAAGTTTTAATTTTTCAGGTACTTGTTTTTCTCGCTTTAGTTTGAAAACTTTTTGCTCAAACAATTTTTATTTTGCCTTTTTATGCATTTCTACGACATTCTAGCGGTAGAAATGCAGTTATTTTAATTTTTCGATAACTTTGTTTTTCTTAATTTTTTCTCCTGCGTGCGTGCGTGTATGGGATAACTTTATTGCTTTCTCCAATTATGTAGAGTGTGTGCGTGTGCACATTTTTTTCCGCCTACTTGTTAAGAGTTAAATGGCGTGTCTTTAATTTTTCACCTACTCATTTGAGTAGGATTTGCAAGTGTGAGTATTTACTTTCTGCAGTGTGAGTATTTCATTTTCTGTCGTGTGTATGTGTGTGTGTTTTAATTTCAGCAAGTGTGTGTGTTTTTATTTTCTGTCTACTCATTTGAGTTAAATGGCTGGATTTTATTCAAGTAGGACTTGTGTGTTTTTATTTTCCGCCTACTTATTTGACTTAAATGGCTGGATTTTATTTAATTAGGACTTGTTGTTTTTACTTCCTCCTACTCGCTAGGAGTTAAATGGTCGGACTTCATTTCCCTCCTACTCGTTTGAGTAGCACTTGTAATTTTCAGCTTTTATTTATCACATACTCATTTGAGTTAAATGACAGGTTTTTATCTTCTGGCTACTCGCTAGGAGTTAAATGGCCGGACTTTATTTCCCTGTAAATATTTGAGATGGACTTGTAATCACATTTATTTCAGTCCTACTCGTTTGAGTAGGACTTGCAAATTTTCAGCCTTTATTTCCTTCCCACTCGTTTGAGTGGGACTTGCAATTTCAATTATGCAATTTTCTCTTACTTGTAACTTGGTTTTTTTTTTATCTCTTTAATATGTGTTTGGATGAGTGCGAGTGCGTTTATTTGTAGTAACTTTTCTAAAATTAGGTTATCTTGCTTTTCTTCTTATTTTCTTTATAACCCTTCAGTGAATAGTTTAGAACGCTCGCCTAACCAAACTCATAAGCTATCCTCATTCCGATGAGTTGCTAATCGCTTTTAGTCCTCGGTATCGAAGAGAATTGGGATATAAAAAATGTTTTAAATAACTAAAGGTCTTATTTTTCTATTTAATTAAAAACTTAAGGTTTACCCCGGGTTAACGACGCGTAGAACCACATATCGATGTGTGGGCTCTATTTCCGTGATCCATACGCTAGCTAGCCGAGAGGCCGTGCGTATGCACTGCTCACCCCTGGTTAAAGAGAGTTCTGCACTAACCCTCGAGAGAGGAGGCACGCTAACTATACCGGATTGGGTTCCTCACACAATAGCGGGGTTCTTAGCGTACTGCGGGCATTAAGAGAAATCCTTCGTCGGACGAGATCCCAGTCGAATAGTCTTAATGTTCAGGTGAGCGATATTCCTAGAGATAGTTGAGCTCATTATTTTGGAACCTCCACCGCCAAGTTTCCGCTTTAATTAAATTGAAACTTTAGATCTCTAATTATTTAAATCTATTTTTAATCCTAATGTAATTCGATACCGAGTGTTATATCTTCATCGATCTTTAATATTAATCTATTTTCGTCCTAGTTTAGTTAAAATCAACAACTTACTACTTCGGTAAAATAATAGTGCTTTCGGAGCAGTAGGGATAATCAACCCGTTCCCGGGAAATTTACGATCTGGATATTCCCCCGAATATTCTGTATTACTTGCGATAGGTGCACTTGCCTACCTAAGCAAGCCTACAGCGATCGAATCATCGAACCAACCACCCATATAAGAGTCTGTTCGCGGGCTTCATCACCAGATTGTCCATGTCGCACGTGGGGAGGCGACTTTCCTCATAGTCCCTCCAGCGAACCGATTGCATATCGAGATCTATGGCCTTCTTGGTGATGGTCTTTAGAGCCTCATGCATCTCCAGCAGCTTCCTGGCCGAGTAGTGTCCTAGCTCAACAGTCCGCGTGAACGAGCAGGAGGTTTCCTGGGCGAGTTCCTCTAGGCTGAGCTCCAGCAGGAACTCGGCGTCAACTCGCCCGTATAAAGCATGGAGGATGGCGAAGTCCTCCCCCTTATCCTCTCAATCTACCGACTAGGAGGGGAGGTTGGTGCTCAACGTCAGCGAGTGCTCGTCCTCAGACCAGGTCACCAGCATGAGACCATAAGCATCCACCACCTCTTGCCCAAGATTGAAATTTGGGTGGAAGTGGAGCGCCCGCGCATCAAGCGGCGACTCTTGATCGTCGGACTGAGGCGACGATATTTTTGCCCTCTTACTCGCAGGGACAGTCGACTTAACTTTTTCCTTCCCTTTGGCAAGTTTCTTCTTGCCAACATCAGGCGGAGGGTTGGACTTTGGGAAGGATGAGGCGACTTCCTTCGCCGGAGGAAGCGGCATCTCTGGAAGCTCGCAAGCCACTGCAAATGTCGAGCAATACATTAGTACTGAGCTTTGATAAATTGGAGCGAGCCTGCAAGTAGGTGTAATTATCGCTCAATCTTACCCTCACAGGGATGGATCTCGAGGAGGATGTTGATATTGAGCCGCCAATGGATGACGTCGAAGCGCCGACCTTGGAAGGACTCGAACAGTTGCTCGCAAACACCTTCCAAGATCAGCTGGAGGAAGGCAACATCAACAGGTTGGTGCGGCCTACCCAGAATGCCCTCGAAGTCGCCTTGAACGACGACTAGTTGCTCGCTCCACCTATGCACTTTGTTCGCCGTCCCCACCAAGGTGCAGACTTGGCTGCTGAAGTAGACAACCCCCTTGGCGGTCGCGGCGAAGGCGAATATCTTGCGGAAAACTGAGAGGTCTAAGGCAACCCTCTCTTCCCGCAGGTAGCAAAGGAACGCCATAATGATCACCACTCCATTGGGGTTGATTTGCGCTGGGACGATCCCAAAATACCGCAGGATCTCGCGATATTCTGGCCAGAAGGGAAATCACAGGACGTCATCGAAATGATGGATCGATAAGACCATAACACCCTCAATGTAGGTGTTATGTCGTTCGCTCAGAGTAGGCAGTCTTGCCGAGTAACCATCCGGCAGAAGTCAATCCCTGAACGCCTCCAGATCTCGTTCTATTGTGACGGATTTCTTAAAAGCCACGTCGGCAAAATTGGCGGTGTGAGCCTGTCGGCGAGCGCTAGCGTCGTCCCCACCCATTTTCAGCGAGCTCGCTTGACGAGGAGAGAAGGAAAGGCGAGAAGAGAAGGAAGACAGAGACACATGAGCAAGAAAATATACTCGCGAGTTGGAGATAGAAAATCGCAGCAGCGTATTTATGGCCTACCTACCCCTTCTATTTATAGGCGAAGGAAATGGAACGGGGGGGGTATATATCTGCTTCGGCGAGTATCATCCTAAGTCACGACGTAGACGAATAAGCAGATCACCGACATCAGCCCCATCGCAACAAGAAATGTCGCAACTTCACCAAAACCTACAAAATGAACTCGGCATATCGCAGAAAGGCAGCGAGTAGACAACAAAGAACAAGAAACAAAAATCAAGAGCGAGATACAAACTCGCTTATTACAAATATAATAATATTCATTACAATAATCGCCTACGACGAATTCAAATAAATAAAGAGAATTTTAAGTTCTAGGCGGCCGCTCTGGATGATGTGGATGTCACCCAGCCCAGCCCATCTCGCGCACCCGCCGGTAATGCTCCATAGCCACCGACATTGCGTCATTGCCAAGCCACAGCTGCTTCTCCATCCTCTTCAATCTCCCCACGGAGACCATAATCGCCCAAATGCCGGCTAGCTCATCAAGAACGAGCTGGAGGTGATGGTTGTTTATCGCCAGCTGACTATCATTCTCCTTGAACATGTGGAAGCAGGCCTCATAGCTCTCCACGGTGGTCCAAAGCTCATCTATTTTCGCCACCCGCACCTCCAGGGTTGAGATCCGGCGATGAGGCTCGTAGATCACAAGCTGGTCGAACTTGCTCTCCAGGTCCAGATAAGCGCGAGCAGCGGCGTGACGATACTCGCTTCGTGATAACTAGATGGCATCGATGAATGCCGCCCTGGGAGTCGTTGGGCGCTCTGTCAAAATAGATAGAAGGTCTCCAGATCAGAAATTAGCGACTAACTCATCAAATGAAACATCAGTAGCGAAGGTTACCGCAATGAGGAGACCGTGATCGATGAGGAGAATGGCCGCGACCTGAGATATCTCGCGGACCAGAAGATGAAACACCTGCATGCTCGGCGGGTTTAGCCTGCCCGCGACCTCCATGCTCGGGGTCCCAGACCCTCGGCAGGAAGTAACTCAGTCGCGGCCTATCTGGTTTCCGGGCCAGAGTTTTCGACGGAGGCGATGGAGGCTATGACGAACTCGCCGGCTGATGCAAGGTCTTCAGCCGAGGAGGTGTTAGAGGTCATTGTTTGTCAGCTAGTTGCTGAGCGGTCAGAGGGGGGACGACGGCAATAGATCACTCGCCGCCTGCAGAGGAGTGACATTCAGACGAAGCGGCGGCGGTAAAGGGTTAGTCGTCGCTGGCAGTGCAGAATCTTGCGTGGGAGTGGAGGCGACCTTGCTCGCCGGAAGGTCCTTGCTCGCCGGATGGACCTTCTTCGTCGGAGGATCCTCGCTTCTTGGAGGGTCCTTCTTCGCTGGAAGGTCCTTCGCCGGTGGGTCTTTACTCGCCGGGGGATTTTTCTTCATCATATGGGTCGAAGCATCCTTTGCTTTCTTAGTGCCGAAAATAATCCGGACCGTATGCACGGTCCGGAGCGGTTTCATATCTACAAGGGCGAGCAGTGGTGCGAAGTTCATGGGGACACCATTCAGAGCCGCATCAGCGACATCCGGTGGAGAGTCTGCGAGCAAAGAAAGTGGGTCAGCGAGAAATAAGCGGCGATTGAATGCTTTAAGAAAAATGGTTTGACAAAACAATCTGGCAGGGAGATGACTTCAATCCGTTGTGGCACCGGCGAGTTGGCGACTTCAGGAGTTTTCCACGGGCTAAGAAGGCTTGAGTCAGGAGCGGCTGTTTTGGGGATATCGCCTAGCCCAAGGTCGCTGAGGAGCTTTTGGGTGCTGGTGGAACGCACGGGTTTGCTCGTTAAAGCGGCGGCCTATTCAGGGAGCGGAAGTGAGTCGGCCGCCTTGGAGGCGGGTATCTTCTTCGACTTCTTGGTTTTCTAACTTTTGTGGGGAGGTAAGTCGGCGACAACATCCTCTTCCCGTGGCCTTTTGGTCTTGGCAATGCCGAGAAAGGCGGACAACACGGCGAGGCTGTCCTGAAGAAGTTTCTCATTGGTGTTTGACACATTGTGCGAGCTCAGGAGATCCGCCTCAAAAAACCAGGCCTCCCTATTTATAGAGTTCGACAGGCAATCGTCAAAAGCGAGTAACTCAGATACTCGGTATAGCAGCTAGCCGAATATGTGTTGGATGATTATTTCCGAGTTCCTACGTCGCTCGAAAAGAGTGGGGATTATGTACAACTCGTATTAATGGAGGATGGGTCCTACCATAGCCAGGTCAGCAGAAGTCAAGGTCAACAAGTCAAGATAGTAGTCAGAGCCAGCGCGCAAGACCGCGGAAGGTCTGGGCGAGTATGGCGAGCTCCCCTCGCATACTAGCCAGGTAGGCGACTAGGCAAGATACTCTCCCAGCCCATGCGAGTTCTTTTTAGAAGTCGCCTAGTCGCTAGGGGGTGGGGTATAAATATGACCCCCCCCCCCCTCCCTTAGATTTCCCTATAAAGAGGACCCCAGGGGTACGAGGTGAGACACAAAAAAAACATATGCAGGATACTTGTGAGCTCTCCTTTTCGGATACTAGCTGAGCCTTTGGATTCATTTTCCTAAGAGAATAGGTCGCGACCTTGCGACTTAGCCAACAGCTAGTCTCCCTCGTATCCAGTTCGGCCACTTTTGGTTGAGAAGGGGCTACTCCTTTTGAGCATCCAGGTACGTGGTGGGACCTTCCTGTCGAAAGATCTGGGATCCTCTTTGCCCTCGTTTTTCATCCTAGTCATCCTAGCCGTCTGGTCTTACCCCTGAACTGGTAACCATAGGCGGCTTTGATCTGAATTCTGAGGTTGAGATTTTTCCTGGCTTCAACACCCAACAAGGCCCTTTCCAAGAAATTTAATTTCGATTTTCTTTTTTTTTGTATTTTTGAACTTAATTTTAAAAGGAAACAATTTTTTTGGAATTTTTGATTTTAAAGATTTTTTGATTTTTTTGATTTTTTTTATAAAAATAGAAAAGGACATTCCACCCGCCATACTTAAAAATAAACATTGACCCCAAAGTTTATATGTCAAGGGGGAGAAAAGAAAACGTAATAATTTGTATATATTTTCTAAAAAAATAAAATGCAAGGATAAGCTAGGGGTGTCTGTCAAGAGTGCTTTTCTTTTTCGCATCTTTAAGTTAGACGGTTCGGGTTAAGAAAAAGGAAAATAGAAGTTGAAATGAACGGACAACTCCATTAATTCTCGCTTTGGCAAAGATGCCAAAGTTGCTCGCCCGACGTCTCCTCCACTTCCTTCTTGATTTTTCTTCTTTGAATGGTAGGCTTGAAAATATAAATTCAAATCACCTATCCATACCTGAGGTGATTTTAATCTTTATAGAGAAGCGTCAAATGGATCATGGAAATCGTTTAATTGCAATAGCTCCTCTTCTACATGAAATTCGTTAGTAAAAGAAAAATAAAAAAGAAGCATGTCAGAAAAATCTTCGCAAGGAGGAGGTTCTTGCGAAGTTATATGATTAGGCTCTGGTTGTTTATTTTCTAAAATAAAATCATTATCTAAAAATTCATTTAAAGAAATATTATCGGCCTCATTATTGTCATGAATTTCAATTTCTAAATTTTATTTGGGATACTAGAAAATTCATGAAAATAAGAGTCGGGTATAGTAGGAGAAAAACATGTTTTTCTTCTATTTCATCCGGTATGCCCATAATATTAATAAATTTTGGATATAATAATTCATCTTCCTCTTCCAAATAAGACATTAAGGGGGCACATGAAGATTCATGTTCCTCCATAGGTGAAATATTCGAAGTGGGAGAAGAATTATTAGAAAAAGTTTAAAGAAAGTTTTGATATAATAATTCCTCATTCTCTTTGGAATAAGCCACTAAGGGGCACATGAGAATTCATGTTCCATCCTAGGTGAAATATTCAAAGATGGAGAAGAATCATTAGAACAAGTGATAATTTCTTCTAAATTTTGGGGAGGATCAACTATGAACTGTGTAAAATCTCCAAAATTAGAAGAAAAAGGGTTCGGTGTGATCAAAGAATAACAAAAATTAGGATCTAAATATATATTCTCATAACTCGGGAATCCTTCTGGTTGATCTTGCGAACAAGACCAAAATTCGAGGTAGAAGAAAAATTATTTAAATCAAAATAATTATTCTCGTTAAAATTTGAAAAATTATGTTCATAAAAATTAGAAGAATTGGAAAAAAAATTTCAAGAAAATTAGAAAAAGAGTTATCATAAAAGTGATAATAGTTATTTTTATAGTTATTATCAAAATTATTTTCATAAGAAAGATTTTTATAATAATTATAATGATAACAATACTCACTTCGATGAGAACCATCACAATAATAACAAGAAATATGGCATCGTCTTGCGACTTGCAAAAGATTAATTTTATGTGTAAGCTCGGCAACCTTAGCAGCCAATTGAGATAATATTTTTTTGTAAAAAGAAAATAAACAACTGGTACTTAATAGAAATGAATTTGAAAAAAAAATTAAAAAGAGAAATGGAGGTGGAGAATGAGAATGATAAAAGTAATAAAATCTACGCTTTCAAAATGTCAACAGAAAGTCCCCGGCAATGACGCCAAAAACTTGATGGGTGAGATTCACGTTTGCGCGTGATTCTAAACCGATAAGGCAAGTATACCTATCATTCTAGAGTATAGGATCAAGTGTCGTATTAGACTCGGGGCCTGTTGAGTACTTTTACTTACGCAAATTAATATTATTTTATCAGATAAGAAAAAGAGTGAAATTAAAATTTATATAGAAAATAAACTAAAAGATAACACTCGATCTAGACTCACTTTTATTTAAAATAGACTTTCGTGAAATGATACAAGTACAAACTCTGAATCACTTACTTCGACCGTGGAGGTTCTCAAAATACAAAAGTGTCTCTCTCGAGCTCATATTTTTGACTAACCTTATGTTGATCGATTAAGACCCCTAGGCCAGTCGAAACCCCTAAGCTTGCTTTAAGCGATGAACCCTACTATTGGATTTGACTCCAATCCAGAATATTTATGTCATCCTCACTCGAGGAGTGCATGCAACTCCTTTTATCTTTGAGTGATCTACTCATATCCGCAACCTCTCGATCATTTAAGATACGGATCTAGGATCGAAGAACATATCCGTGAAATATGAATTCGACGCAAAATAAATCAAAGATAAATCAAAGTAGAAATAAAGAGAGTTTGATAAAGAAAAGAAGTTTATTTAATTTCAAAGATCATCATGATCAAGTGCTAATGGAATTTGCTACTTGACATGATAGAAATGCTATATAAAAGAGAGAAAAACAACATAACTGCTAGAACAAGTGCTTGAATTAAACTAGATGCAAACCTAAACTATGAAATTGAAATTACATAAAAGAAGTGCAAGAAAACTACTGAAATTGGCTAACAATCTACTTCTAGATGACTCATAGCTACCCCTAGATGATCTAGAATTTATAGGAAAACTTCTAGAAGGTCACGCCCTAGGTCACGCCCATGACTTGGGGGCGTGTCAGGTGCGGAACCGTCATCTTGAAAGCCCGAGAACGTTGGGAGAAAACCGCCAAAATTCGGCATTCTGCGAGTCATACCCCTAGGTCATGCCCGTGACCTAGGGCATGTCTGTATTGTTACTGAAAATGGCGGTAAGGAGAAATGGTGGGAGGTAATCTGGCATTGCTGAAGAGGTCACGCCCCTAGGTCATGCCCATGACCGAGTGCGTGTAAACTTGAAACTACTGAATCCGAAGCTGCCTTCATAATGTCCGGTATGCCCAGATTTCATGCCTAGGAGGCACGCCCGTGACTATGAGATCATGCCCATGTCCTCGGCGTGTAGCTTTAATCCGACGTGGAAATGACTTTTGGAGCTCCTTTAGGGTCACGCCCGTGACCGAGGCGTGTAAATTGCGATTTTCCTAGAAATGTTCAACTTATTCTCCTGATCAGACATGTTAGCTTTAACTTGTTATCTGCAGCTCAGATTGACCTAAAATAAGAAAATAAGATAATTAATAATAAATATTGATAAAAACTAAATAAAACATAACTATTTATTAAATAAAAATTATATTAAAAGCACTATAATAATATATTTATCAACATAGAACTTTAGTTCCCACTTTTCAGAGGCACTTAACCTCTTTGGTACCAACCAGCATGGCTCACAGTGGCAGTAGAGCGTGTGTATCCACTACTATGTAGGTATACACACTACTTGGACTAGACCTCTCATGCACCTCTATAAACATCACAGGTGCACTCTAGAGTCTTTACGTACTATTGCTTGGGGTTTCATAGTCTTTTGGGCTAAGTGATGGGTTTCTGGGAAACGTCACAAGACACCAGGCTTAGCTCATCTGCTAGGCCGCATTGACTTGCCATGTTAACATACTTCTGTCGGTGTGAATACCAACGAAGTATCGCAGACCCATCACACTTTATGTACCTGCATGTGTATCATCTTAACATCTGATCCAATAGCTTGCAGGACTATCAAGTCCTCCAGACAAATTAGTGTCACCACACCATTTCATAATCGAGCCTCTAACTCCCAGGACTAACCCGACCTTAACACAACTCACCATCCCATGTGATGATGTTTACAGATTTGTAGTTCTCCTATAATTAGTAATCTTTCTTAGTGATCAGTTATACTTAGTAATTTAGGGTAAATCTTTGACTTCCCAAGGTCTACCCGGTGAAGAGCTCGCAGCGGTACTAGGAAGTAGGTGGGCTGAAGCTCTAACCTCCCTTTCTCAAGATATTTATTCTTATAGGTGGCTACCCTTATTTAATCACCCACTCAATGTTACATTGTCATAAAATGGTTTATGTTTCTTATAGGGGAGAGACGATCTATCGCCGGACTCCAAGTCTAGTTACTCCCCTTAGTGTCCATATACACTGACACTCGGTACTTCATGGTGACTTACACTAAGACTTCAACAAGAAGTTTATGACACTCCAAATTCCACTATATCAGTTAGGGTTAACTCTTATGATCACATTTAATTCATTTATGTTAAGTTATGGCATGGAACAAAATTTATGATGAACTATAGTACAAATATTCTCCAAAAATTCTACAATTTTTAAGGGCTGATATAAATGATGCCCTGCTAATATATTCCAAATTTTATGCAATTCCTATGCGATCTTCATCAATATTTTGTTAAATGCAGCCCATCACACAATTTGTACTAGTTATGATCTAAAAGTTGAAACTATCATATTCCTTGGACAAATGATCTAAAATTAATACCAGAGGATAATCATGACATAAATAATGAATGATCAGAAATTCATGAATTTTCTAATTAATTTTACAATAATTAAAAATTTTCTAAATAAAATACCAGAGATACATATTGATAAAAAAAAAGATGTTGGTCAGAGTTTCATGATTTTGCGTAATATTTAAGTCACAATTTTCACAGGTGAATATTAAACCCAAAGTGTCACATGTCAAAATAAGTTCCTAAATTTCTAATCCAAAATTTCTAAAAAACTTTTTAGAGGCTTGAAACAGTATAATAAATGTATATCCAGAGATTTAGAATTTTCATAACTATATTAACCACTATTATTTCAAAAATACAAAAGTGTGATAATTGGAGTTATTGACATTTCACAAGGTAAATGACTACCAAAAATTTTAATAACATTACAAGAGGTGTAATTTGACCTAATATAACATGTGATAAAAAATTAGAATTTTCCCAAGTCATTGTGTTACTTTTATTTCATTAATTTAAATTGTGACAGAGTGGTTCGAGGGGGGAGCCTTGGTAGAGTGGTCGGCGAATATGAATGTCTCATTGGCCGGCTTGCCGGTATTCTTCAGCGATCACTTCTCGAATCTCTTTCCGGGTGAACCTCTCGAGTGGGGGAAGTTGGGACTCGTTTCCCCAGTTGTGGCGATGTTGCCCAGTTTTAGCTCCTCCACGGGCCTGGTGAGTGGAGTCGGCGGCGTCAAAGTATTCCTCGGGCACCTCTTGTCTTGGAGCTTCTTGTGTCCTGCCATGACTTGGCGGTGGCGGGTTATCTGGTGCTAGAGGAGGAGCAGGAGGCGCTCCAAGAGTCCGGAGCAGAGCAAGCATCTCAGTCTGCTGCTCCTCCATTTGTCGAACTCGCCCCTCGAGGGTGGGGGCAGGAGCGGAAGCGACCTCTGTGGTCAATGGCCCGTCCAGAAGAGAGTGGGAGCATGCTGGTTTAGTATTTCTTGCTGGGACGGATCCTTCAGTTGTGCGGGCGCTTATTTTTGCCATTGGTGCAGGACTTTGAAGCGGATGAGCTGGTGATCTAACTCCTTTGAAGGATGTTGGGAATCGGGTTCCCACAGACGGCGGCAAACTATTGCGGACTAACTCGATGGCCCGGGCTGGCTGGATTTGTTCGAACCGTCTAAGATCACGAGGCGGTCGAGCGCACACACAGTCAATGAAAGTAGAAAGTTGACACAAGATGTGATGACCTGGAAAAACCCCTCAAATGGGTAAAAAACCACGTGACCGGGTCTGTGCCGATCAAATTCCACTAGATTTCGGTGATTACAGTGTGTTGGAGAATCGGGGCGACAGGACGCTCCCGTTACAACTTGGGGAAGAGAGAGACTACGGCTCCCGACGGGCAACAGACTGCGCCGTAGGAGTCACTTGGATGTTGAAATGCGTGGGATGATCCTGGTGCTCTAGCGCTTGCGGTCGCGTACACTTGCTGGAGACGGTTGCCTTCCTCCATTGACTTTTCTCTGGAGACTAGGGCGTTTTCCCGCTGGTGGTGTGTTGGTGGAGCGCTGGTGGTCGCAGGTGGCCGGTGGTGGCGGCCGGTGGTTCACGGCGACAGGAGGCCTGCTCGAGGGAGGAGGCAGGCGAGCCTCTCCTGAGGAGGAAGAAGAAGGCAATCTGGAGAAGGGAAAAGGTGAAGAATGAAGAGCCCCTGGGGTCCTTTTATAGCCTCCAGGGGAGGATCATGGCGGGTCCCACCAATAAAGTGGTGGGTTAGTGGGTGGTTACCCCCTTGATCGGACGGTGAGGAGAGCCTCTCCCCGATCGGACAGCGGGGAGGTCGTCCACGGTGATGGGCCGTCACGGCGGCGGCGGTGGCTGGCCGGGCGGCCGGCGGCGGCCCAACGAGGCCAGCTGCGGCTAGGCCGACGTTCAGCCTTGGCGAGGCCGGCGGCCTGTCGCGGCCGCGCCGCTGGTGGCTAGGCGACCGGTCGGCCGGCCGGCAGCGGGAGCGGCCGGCCTTGTGGCCGGCTGTGGCGGCCTGCCGAGGGCCGGCCATTGGCCGGCGGTCTGCCGCGGCCGGACCGCCGGCTGCCAGGTGGCCGGCCGGGCGGCCGACAGTGGGAGCGGTCGACCTGGTGGGCGGTTGCGGCGGCCTGCCGAGGGCCCCGTGGTCAGGCCGTCGGCCCGCCGTGGCTAGGCCGGCGGCCCGGCAGGCGGCCTGCCGTGGCCGGGCCGCCGGCGGCCAGGCGGCCAGCCCGAGCTAGGCCGGCCTTGGCCGGCCATTGCCACGGCCGCCCTCCCTACGAGGCCGGCGGGAGGCCGGGTGCCGGCGGCGGTTAGGTCGTCCGGTTGGCGGTTTTCCTCCATAAGGTGAGGGTGCGGGCCCCACCCCCATGATTTCCTCCTCATGAGAGTTCATGGAGGGGGTGGGCCACCCATGACCCACTTTTGGAGGAGATCATGGGGTGGCCTTTCTCCTATAAATAAAGGTGGAACCCACCAGCATCATTTTTAGAAAAACCAATTTTTTGAGATCCCTACTTGGTCACTAAGATAATTAAATGAATATTTTGTTTTACATATAATATCAAAGGGATTTGAGATATTTTAAAAGTAGTTGAGCTATTCGAGTTATCTCTGAGCTAATACAAAAATATCTGAGATATTTGAGATTTCTCCTAGATAATACAAAAATAGCTATGATATTCAAAGTTTCTCCGAGATATTATAGAAATATCCAAGATCTTCGTGATTTTTCTCAAATACTAAAAAAATATTTGAGATAATTCAATTATCTTTTTGCCAAAACATAACTACAAAATACAAATGATGATGGAGAAAAAATATAGACTGACCTCCTCCATCTTCAACGAGGACTCCATCACACCGATCATGTAATTGATCACCGATGAGAAAGAATGGCTCCGTACAAATGTGTATTTGGATAGCACTATCGAAGAATGACAAAACAATTAACTATCACCTGACGCAAAAATGAAACCAAATGCATGTTTCCGTGAGAAAATAAAACCGAAAGAGCTGATAAGTATCAAAATCTTGTGGCCCCGGACACTGATCTGTGCTAAGGCTTGGACAAATTTTTTTTACCTTACATTGCAATTTGCCAATCCAAACTTTAAAGTATGACATATAATATCAAGTACACCAAAAGAGAACATCAGGCTATCCATGACAAACTCCAAGAGATGCACACAAAACATCTATCACTCCATGAAACACGGTAAAAGTTTGCTTTTAACTCCCAAAATACAAAATGTATAAATATATATTATGCGAGAACACATTCATAACATAACAAAGATTAATCTGCATAAACGCTCCAAGCAAAGAGCTCAAGTCAATTGCATTGAAAATATAACATTTTATGCAACACAGCAAAAAGAAGAAAAAAATTGGAAAAAATAGGGACAGTGCTTAACTAAATTTGACACGCATCAGTACAGATGAAATCTAAGAAGAAGGAAGATGTGTCTTGAGTTGTTGTGCTCACTATTAATGAATGAGATCTTCATTGCAGGCGCAAATGGGTTTGAATCCAAAATATTTGCAAAAATTCTCTCGCAAAACTGTTGCATTGCAAAGCACAAGATAAACAATCATCCTAGTTTATCACTAATCGGCTCACACAACAAGGTTTATCTCATATTACCAGTAATCGACACCCTATAACTAGAGCTGTCACGGTTCCAGTTCGGTTCCGCTTTTTACTAAAACCGTGAACTGAACTGCTAAAGTAACGGTTCTTCAAATTAGAACCAAAACTTTATTTGGATTGGCCGATTCCGGTTCCAGCATAATTTTTGGAACCGTCGTGTCAACGGTTCCTGTTGCGGTTCATCAAGAACCAAAACCAAACTGGTCACTAACTGTTCGTTTTGGTTCTATGCGGTTCGGTCCAGTTCCAATCGCTTCCAAGCAGAAGCAAAACCACATTTGATGGAATGAATGAGAGAGGTCAAAAATAAAATACCTAGGAGGATAAATAAACCTGTTAGAATTTTTTGCAAAATATCTAGGTATTTAAAACATATTTCATATATATATAAAATTAGCTTTCATCAGAATAGTCATGCAATTAAAACAAAATATATCTAGATATTGAAATCCAGTAGTTTACCATCTCAACCGAGGGGTCACAATAGATTGTAAATATAGGAATTCAGAGTTTGTAAAATTATGAAACAGTTTAGGAAGTGAGAACAAAGAAGATCTAACATCTGTAAACGTACATAAAGAAAAAAAAAATCAAAACATGAATATCTAATTAGGGCCGTCATATGAGGAAATAAAAAACCCCATCAAAATCCAACAAATGAACAATAGATGGCATGTATAGATTCATAAAATATATAATTCACAAGGCCAAGATGTCTTGCATGAAATTTTTTTAACATTCCTACATTAATCATCTACCTTATAATCAGCTCAAGGAAAAGGAAAAAAATGCGGAGAGAAGCGGACAACCATAATTAAATGAAGAATAAAGGTTTTAAGAATTGAAAAATAGAAATCATTAATCTGGAAGAAAATTTCCATATCAATTTGAATCTTGTCTCGTGTGGAGGGGTATGAGGAAATAAAATATCCCACCAAAATACAACAATAGTCATATATAATTGAGATTTCTAAGCATTCCTAAATTAATCATCCATTTTACAATCAGTTAAAGAAAAAAGAAGAGAAAAAGGCAGGAAGCAACAACGATGTAAATAAAGAACATGGATAAGAGATCTCAGCATGGCTGAAGCATGTCCTTAGGATCATGAAATAAAATAATTTAACCCTTTCAAGTTTATCACAGTATCATCTTCTAAGTCAAAAAAATGATGAAGTAATAAAGTCACCTTGAAGCATTTAATCAAACATTTGCATTGCATCTTACTGATAGTATAGAAAAACAAAAATTAAAATTACATTTATGAAATAGAAATAGGAGTAGGAAACAAAAATCAAAGTAGCAGTATTGCAAACTGCAAGGTAAAAAATCTGCAGCTTACCGAAGGGAACGTGCAGGTATCCAAGGCATTGTTCTTGAAGAGAGTAAATTCCCCGCTTTTGCGTCGATTCTTTCTTGTGGAATGGGAATAGAATATTGGTGAAGATTGTAGACCGGGGCTTCAAGTGCAAGTGGCAACGACTTCGGCAGAGGAGTCATTTGTAGGCAGCGGCTTCGACATAAGAGGATGCCAGAGATTTTTCGTCGGATGCAATGAGGTTTCCGTCAGATGCAGGGAGGCATATGCGAGTGGTTTTTTGTCGATATGATGAAAATGTGTGGGGATTGAGAATTGGAAGGGGGCTTGTACCTACAATGCCCCTGAGTTCATGGGAAAATTTTTAGTGGAAAAATTTGGCGGGAAACTAAAATGACAAAATAACCATCATTTTTAAATTAAAGAAGAGTTTTTGAAGGATATATTTTACAGGCCAAATATTACACCATGCACTTTTCCTCTTCTCTTATAATATAAAGATATATTATAAAAAAGAACAATATTCTAATAATATTATTACAAATAAAAATATTATAAAAATTAATAATAAACGAGTCGCCGTTCGGTTCTGCTTCGGTCCGGTTCGGATCGGGTCTAAAATTCTTGAAACCACTTGAGAATTGTATGTTGCTGTTCTGGTTCCGGTCCGGATAATAAAATGAAAGAACCATACCGGGACCAATGTTGTTCATGGTTCCAAGATTCAAACTGAAACCCGGATAATTAGCGAACGGCTAGGTCCGGTTCTTTACGGTTGCAGTTCGGTTCCAGTTCAGTTTACGATTTTCGGTTTTAAGTGACAACTCTACCTATACGGGACAAGATACACATTCAATGCTACCCCATGCGACATGTGGCGAATGCCCTATGCGAGGAGAAAAACAACCAGGATTAAGGCTCTGTTTGTAACAGTTGTGACTGTGGAAAAAAATAATTGTAGGAAATCAATGACAAGATTAGAGCCTCCAAAAAAGCAAAGGTAAGAAAATTCATAGGAGGAGAAGGGGGATGTTGACCAATGAGAAGTATAAAAAACACAAATGACTCCATTTAGCTTTGCTACTTTCAAAAAATCTCGAAAACACCTATTTGACACAAACACTGTCCTTGTCATGAGGGAACCAAATGGTTCCAAAACAACGGTGAAGGTGAGAATGGAACTTTCTCATCGCCACCTCTATGTCCCATCGCAACCACTTCTATTCCAAGTTCCAACTTTTGGCTCTATTTGTGACTGCTTATGTTTATAAATAAACTGCTGATTGAAAATTGATGATTGAATAGAAATTTTATAAAAGCAATGATGGATGGTTTGTCCATAAGTGTTGATCTAAACTTTTATTCAATAAGGGTCTGTTCGTTTGGATGCAATTTCTTTGACCCGGACGTGATTTTTCGTTCGCACGCGATTTTTCGTTCGCACGCGATTCTTTTGCCTCAAATGCGATTTTTCCCCCGAAAACAATTTTTCCCCCGGACGCGATCTTCGTTCCATGCGAAATTATTTTGCTCGTACGTGCCTTTTTCGCTAGGACGTGTATTTTTTCACACAGACTTGATCTTTTTGCCCGGACGCGATATTTTTGTCTGGACGTGATACTTTTGCCTAGACGCGATATTTTTGCCTGGACATCTTTTTTTTCCCCGAGATGCGATTTTTTTGCCCCGACATGATATTTTTGAAAATCGCGTACGAACGAAAAAAAACACGCTCGGGCAAAAAAATATGTCCAGGTAAAAAATAGTAAAATAAAAAAATCTACAAGGGAAAAAAAGCGTTTGTGCGATAAAATCACGCGCGTACGAAAAAACCGCGTCCGAGCAAAGAACTCGCATTTCCGTGCAAAAATATCTCATCCGGGCAAGAAAAATCGTATCCAGACGAAAAAATCAGGGCTTACAAAAAAATCATGCCCGGGAAAAAAATTCGCGCTTGGGATAAAAATCGCGGCCGGGAAAAAAATCGCGCTCTGGCAAAAAAATCACGTCTGGGGGAAATAACGCACCCTTGCGACAAAATCACGCCCGCGTGAAAAAATCATGCCCGGACGAAAAAATCTCGGTCAGGCGAAGAAATTACTTATGACAAAAAATTACGGCCAGACGAAAAAATCTAACCCGGGCAAGAAAAACGCGTCTGAGAAAAAATCGCTCCCGACGAAAAAATCACATCAGACAAAAAAATCACGCCTGGACAAAAAAATGACGCTCAGACAAAAAAATCACCCCCAGACGAATAATTGCCCCGGCAAAAAAATCGCTCCCGAACGAAAAAGTTACACGTGCGAAAAAATCATGTCCGGGCAAAAAATCGTGTCCGAGCGAAAAAATCGCGCTCGGGCAAAAATTTCACCCTTCAGGAAGAATCGCTCCTGGGCAAAAAAAAATCATGTGAGTTGAAAAAATCCCGTCCTAGGTAAAAAATCACGCCCGAGCAAAAAATTCACCTTCGGGGAAAAATCACGTCCGAGATTTTCACTAGTAGATGACGGTGATGGCCCATGGGCAAAATCTCATCTCCAGCCTGTTTTTTCTTCCACCTCAACATCGGATGAATCGTGAGGGCCAACAACGAATTTCAATGAGCCCTTGAGGCTTTTGGAAGGGATAAGCGCTTATGTGAAGCTATAAGCTATACACAGACAGTTGATAACCTCACTTATCAATCATGGCGTCGAGATGTAATATATCACTTTTTATAACGGTCCAGGCCCATCCCATGGGAACCCGCTGGCACCGCCGGCCTACCAGGGTCCAGACCCGGGCCCACCGGTGGTAGTCAGCCTATCACATTCAAGCCTGCAGGCCATGCACCACAACCCCTCTCCGGCATGTTTATCAGCAAGGTAGGTTGTTACCACTGGGTCTCGAACCCAGGACCTTGATAAGAGAGTTTTCTTCCACTCCCTCATCACCAACTGAGCTGCAGCTAGTGGTGGGCCCGGGTCTGGACCCTGGTAGGCCGGCGGTGCCAGCGGGTTCCCATGGGACGGGCCTGAACCGTTATAAAAAGTGCACTTTTATTGTAACGCCCCTATCTGATCCATCGTGACGGTGTCACAGCTCCGCTCTAGGCGACGCTACCGGGCTGCAGCCCAAGCACCCCAACCCCTCTCCCACCACGGGCGGGTTGTTGGTGGCCACAACCTCCCTTTAATGAGCGAACTAGACAGTTAAGCTGTGTCGTACGGGGACTTCCCAGGAGGTCACCCATCTCAGTACTACTCTCGCCTAAGCACGCTTAACTATGGAGTTCCTTCACTTCTCATCACCAGTTGATCTGCAGTAATTTGAAAATAAGTGAATTTCTAACAACAGCACAAACAAGCAACTGTAAAACTACAGTTGCATTTTAAATAGAAATCATTCATGCTATTCCAAACAGAGCCTTTGTCTAGCCACTCCCCACATTTCTTCACCAAATTCTATCCTACACTTTTTATTTCCTCTAAACCTTGGGCGGAGAGCGTCACATTTATACAATTATAAACTCACATTTATACAATTAGAGTAGTTTGGCAAAAATCAGAGGAAAAAAACCCATTAAGTTCTTGATTGGGGGATCAAAGAAACACAATACCCATTGTAAGTAATGTTTTGAACCTGCATTTACTCTGCGACCAATCAGAACTCCATCATATAGCAAATGTGTAACATTCATTTGAAATTGCAAATACAAACTTTATAATAATACAATTGAAAAAAAACTCTGACTAGACTACCATGGGAAGCTTCGGTAATCATTCCTAAGAATTATTACCAAATACTTGGGTACAGGCCTGTCCAAAAGGCCGGATCAGACCGTCCCGGACCGGGCCTGATCGGGACCGGGCTTTTGCAAACCGGGCCGAGCCCGGGCCCTTTCTTTACCGGGCTCGGGGCGGGCTCGGGGCGGGCTCGGGGCGGGCTCGGGCTTTGACCCCGGGTAGGGGCCCGGGGCCGGCCCGGGCCCTCTTAAAAAAACATGTTAGTTAAAAAAATTGAATTAAAAAATAGAATAAAAAATTTTTTAATATTGAAAATTTAAAAAACAAAATTACACTTTTAAAAAAAAAAATTAGAAAAAAAATGAAATTTATTATTTTTAATGATAATAAAAAAATTTGCATTTTTACAAATTCAGCTTGTCCATCTCCTATTCAATTTCCTCGGAGCTCTCCTTCAACGCTGACATGTGTTGTTTCATATTCGTAACATCCAAATAATCCTTGTAGCAGATGCATAGTTCAAGTGATTCTTCATTTAGTCGACTTATCCGTGTGTTCAAAATCCTGCCACTAAGAGAAAAGGTAGACTCCGAAGTTACTGTACTAGCTTGAATTGTTAGTAAATCACGGGTCATATAGACCAAAATAGGATAGGTATTAGCTTTACCTTTCCAGCACTATAAAATATCAAAGTTTTTGATCTCTTCCGTAGTCATAAAATCACGAAATTGTGTTTTCGTATACAGTCTTAATTCGTTTAAACTACTCGATGTGCGTGTTTTTTTTCCTGCAAGCTAATTCTAAAATTTTATTTGTAAAAGAATCTTTTGTCATATGTTGCGTTATTTCTTCTCGGGGTCGTGTGTCATATAAGTTGTCGTAATAATTAAAACATTCAGTAAAAATAGAATTAAATTTAATAATACTAACGTCGTCAACGTCATCTAAACTTATATTTATGTCTAAGTTAATGTTAATTTCAATTATTAAATTTTCTACGCCGTCTACAGCGAATAACGGGTTTAAAGCTGCGACGCATGAAAATGCATGAGGCATTTCTCTATAATATTTTAAAAAAAATTCTTCTAAAACTTCAATTAAAGAAAACCATTCAGAGTGCTGCTTAAAATAGTTAAGGTTTTGTGCGATATTTATAAAATTTTCAACTACTAACGAGCTAGTGGGATAATACACACCAGATAAAAAAACAGTTGCCCTATAAAAATATTTTAATAAATCCATATAATGAAATAGTACGTCTCAATCGTTATCAGTTAAATTATGATTATTTGTCAGTGTAATATTGCATAAGAAGTGTTTTTTTTGTTGAAACGCCTTTTTTAACATTTTATATGTTGAGTTCCATTTTACAGACATATCAAAATAAGGTTTCAAATATTTTTTATCTTGTGCGATCACAAATTTTCGAAAATCTTGACTTTGTTGTTTGTTACAATAAATAAATCTAAGCATACTCCGAATTTTTTCAATATATGGTTTCATAGCTTCTAAACTATCTTGTATCAATAAGTTTAAAACGTGACACACACATCGAGCCTGAAAAAATGCACCGTTGAACATTGATTTTAATTCACGTTTTAATCATTCTACTGCGGTGTTGTTATTAGTAACGTTATCAAAAGAAATACTCATTATTTTATCTTTTATTTTAAATTCACGCAAACATTTAATAATTACCGAATATATAGCCTTATCCGGGTGCGGAAATTCAAAACCTTCAAAACATATTACGCGCTTATTTAACTCTCATGAAACGGGATCGATCCAATGAGCCGTAATACAAACATAAGATAATCCTACCCTTACACTACTTCAAACGTCATTCGTTAAACTCACACGTTCCTCAAAAAATTTCAAAACATTTTATTAAATTTTGTTTTGCGTCAAAATATAATTTAAGTGCATCGCGTCTAATAGTGGATCTACTTACATGTTGATATTTGAGCTGAAGCCCTTCGTGTATGTAATTCGTCGTCTCATCGTTGTCATAGTGACTGAATGACAACCACGTCTGATGACGTTTTTCACATGTAGGTCTCGTTGTCTTGCTTGATCGTACGTCAAAAATTTGTCATGATGCTGATATTTGTCCCTGACTGGACTCGAGAGCTTGCTTCGCAAAACACGACTTAACATGTCTCGCTAGTGTTGAGTTACCGGTAAGAGTTAGCAACTTTGAGCACAACTTGCACCGCGCCTTGAATTCGTCGCCAACTTTAACCTTGTCGAAATGCTCCCAGACGGGCGCCCTCCGATTATGCTCCACCACTTCGGCCGTGCTTTGAGTCGACGACGCCGGCGTTGAGGACGATGTCATGCAGCAAGAGAGAGTAAGAGAGTAAGAGAGGGAGAGAGTAAGTGAGAGAGAGAACGTGAGTGGAAGAGAGAGAGAGAGAGAGAGAAAGTGAGTGGAAGAGAGAGAAAGTGAGTGGAAGAGAGAGAGAGAGAGAGTGAAGGGGAGAGAGAGAGGATCCGGTAGGGGGGGTTTATAAATTTTTTTTTGTTTTAAAAATATATATATATATATTTTTAATATGGCCTAGGGCCTAGGCTGTCAGCAGCAGCCCTGCTGGCTGCAGTTCCAACAGCTCTTAGAGCCGTCGGCCAGCAGGTCCGGGCTGGCCTGTGGGCCCGGTCCGGGCTTCGTCCGGGCCTGGGTCCGGGCCCAGGCCGGCCCGAGTTTCGGGCTTTGCCCGGCCCGACCGGGCTAGCCCCCAAAACCAGGGCCCAGAGGCCGACCTCGGCCGGGGCCGGGCTTTTTCCGGGTCGGGCTGAAATGGACTTTTGCCGGGCCGGGCTCGGGCCGGCCCACTGGGCCCGGGCCATTTGGACAGGCCTACTTGGGTATCATAGAATGAAAGAAATTTCAAAGATAAATGGATAACATATTCAAAAATACAAAGCCTTCTTACATTCAGCTAAAAAACTATACATGCTTGTTAAATTCACAACAAATGAAATAATGAATTGATTAAAATTTACTTGAAGATCGTAATATATATAACTTTACAGATATATATATATATATATATATATATATATATATATATATATATATATATATATATATATATATATATATATATATATATATATAAACTGTTGCTGGAATAAAGTGATAAAAAACATATAAGCAGGATACATAAATAAAAGTTATAAGCTATGCTCAAGGAGATTATCCTACAGTTTTACAACAACTAAAATAGCTCACCAGTGCGAAAAGCCTTCAGCTGCTGCTGTCAACTCTTACAAAAAGTTTCACGATTGACATAATTTATATCACAAGAACAAATGGAGGAAAACCAACTAGTGATGCGTATTCCCAGTATTGTAGAAGTCAACTGGTGAACATAACTTTCGATGTAATGCCCACTATCGGGAATGTAGAGCAGCCGAAGAAGTCCATTGGCATGGAGCCATCTGCTATCTAGTAACAAGCCAGCCAGGTTTGAAGATGGGATTTTCCTTAAAGTTGTGCCCTCGTGCAGATGTCGATTCTCCGAGCCGGCGATAGCACTATCAAAAGAAGAACAAAAAGGTAAACAAAATCTCGATGAATTTGATCAAATATTAAGAAAATATATGTTCTTTGTGTAGGATTTGAATATTGAACCCAAAACATAATGGTTGTTAGTGAAGGGACCAAAAAACTAGGTTATGTGCATAAAGCTACAAAGTTTCCTAACCTCGGGGATAGAGTCTTTGGCCTGTGGTGTTATTAGACCTAACCCGCCATAATAATCACTGTTTTAAATGTCCTCTGCAATATGGCGAGTATGTGATCGCTGATCAAGTATAAAAAATTGTAAGATCAAACACCAAAATAGAGATACAATTGTCAAAAAAAAGTCGACCCGAACTTTCGAGGGTTGGTTCCCCCTAAGAGCCCATCTCACTTAGAAGAGTCAACACTCACAAGTTCTCAAGATACTCAAAATAAGAGACACTACAACACCCTTATATAATAGAGTGGGACACACAAATTACAATAATGCCCTTTAGGGATACATAAGCAGATGGAGGCACGACGCGTGACCAAGAGTTTTTATTCATATCAGCATGTTGCTTGGCATTCACGGTTAAGGATGGTACCACATTAGCTTTGTCCGGATGGTACTGAATCTCTACATCATAATTTGCCACATACTCTATCCACCTCCGCCGGCGCAAATTCAATTCCTTTTGAGTCAAGACGTATTTCAAAATCTTATAATCAGTATAAATTTTGCACAGCGCGCAATACAAAAGATGTCTTCATAACTTGAAGGTGTAGATCACTGCTGCGAATTTTAGATCATGCGTAAGTTAATTCCTTTCATGAGTCTTTAACTGTCTCGACCCATACGCTATCACTTTGCTTCCTTGCATCAACACACAACTAAGTCCAACGTGTGATGCGTCTACATACACAGCATACTCTATTCCTTCGATAGGCAAGGCCAAAATCGGAGCAGTGCACAATCTCCTCTTTAATCCTTAAAGACAAAACTGAGTTGATTTCTTACGTGCATTTTAGTTAAATAAAGCAAATGCCTAACACAATTTATTCTACTGGGTTGATTTGGGTGGAACCGAAACCCAAACAAGTTAGTTTTAAGTATCGACCAGCCTTGCCTAGGATCCTCATTTAGGTTTCAAGATTCAATTGGCATCAATGAGCAAAATAGATAGGCCAACTAGGTTCATTTAGATAACTAGCTGCAACCATTACACAAGTTTAGTCCAGTTAACTGAAGTTTATTAAAAGTGGTAAAAAAAACTTTACCATGAGATCAACCAGCTCAATTACAGTCACCAATTGAAAAGAAAATCAACGGCTTGAATGAAAAAGTGATCGGTAAACTGGTTTTGACATGAGTGAGCCAAGCATTTCATCATCAACTTGTTTTCCATAGGTCAGAGTAGTGTTGTAATTGTTACGGATTAGGACAGGTAAGACTGATTTATGCTTATTTTAGTTTCACAAATTTTGATCTTCAAATTGAGGTATAGATAGGTCTTCTGGTTTGGGTTGTGTTTTCTGAAGCTTAATAAAGACGGACTTGGTATATATGAACATCAGCCCACATTTTATAATTCGCATATAAGTTTAGTGATTATAATACAGTAAATGGATTGGAACATGGGTAATGACATCAAACAGGAGCCCTACCAACATCCATGTAGTGTACATTACATCATTTGAACTCGACTATCATTTTGAAGTCCTTGCTCAATGGGCTCAAACAGGGGATCTTGACTAAGATGATGAAGAAGAGCCTTATTCTGCAATATTTGGCTCACCGAGTGGAACCACTCAACAAAGTTTTTCCCAGTGAGAAAAATGATGGTGATCTTCAGTTCATCTCTAATTTCATATATGGGAGCAGGTGACACCAGAGTGGTGGACGGGGATGAATCGGCATTTGAGCCCATTGTATTGTTGCTGTTTACATGCTAAACTTCAAGAGAGCCGTTGCGAGCTTGGGCGAGTTCTTTGCGAGAGATCTAAGGAAGAAGCGGCGAGGATCGGGCGAGCTCTGTGAAAGCAGCTACAAGTTCAAGAAGAGCAATCTTCAGTGAGGGCAGCTAGATTTGGCGAGTTCAGAGGGCAGCGAGTTTTGTCGAGAGCAGGAGCAGTGGGAGCAGTGAGAGCGGGAGCAACTGCCAATTTTGACTAGTTCTGCAGCGAGCCATTTTTATGGCGAGCGAGAGGGAGAAGAAGCGGGATCTTTAGCGAGAGCAATGCTCTTAGGCTGGAGATCCTCAATGCATTCTGCGAGGAGCAGGAACGAGAGCTTAATGATCTTCGACCAGTTCTATGAGGGCACCGAGAGAGGGAACACGTGCTTCAATCAGCGCATTCTGTGGGGAGAGGGAGGCTTCAATCGACGAATTTTGAGGGGGGCGGAAGATTCAATCGAGTTCTGCGGGGAGCGGGAGTGGGAGTAAAAGCTTGTGATCTTATGTGAGTTCTGTCAAAGCACTGAACAGGAACGTGAGTTTTCAATTGACGAGTTTTGCGGGGGGAGGGGAGCGGAAGCGGGAGCTTAGTGATCTTCAATGTATCATCGAGTTTTGTGACAACACCGAGAGCGAGAAAGAAAGCTCAATCAGCGAGGGAGTAAGCTTAATCGGTGAGAGCGGACTTCAGAAATCACATGGCTCTGAAACAATGCAAAATAACGTCAAATAGCCGTCACATACTAAATACAAATACATTTACACAAATTTATGGTTGTGATGAGAGATATCTCAACTCTAAATCATGATGTGAAACTAATCTATACAGGATAAATAACATTAGTAATTGGCCATAGAAGTGGACATTTAACACGGGCTTCATATACTCTTCTTCTATAACATGGTTGAGTCACACATTTTTTCTGTCCAGTCAATTAAGGTTGAAGTTTTAAACCGGTTGAACAAACAGGTTCAACACAAGCTGGCATCAATCAGATCAATCATTTTCAAGTTGAATATAAACCAAATGATTATCAAAATTTGACTATTACTTTTCCTATAGGTAGTTTCTTAAGATGCAAACGAATCCAAGCAATGGGAGGATTTGGGATCTTGATGTTGATGGGGTGTGCTGGGTGTGGCAGTAATGGGTAATTATTTGTTTGTTAATTAGACCATATAGAAGGTACACAAATACTGCTACATAATCTGATTGCAATATGTGAATTAGTAGAATTTTTATAATTTTATTTCAGGGTCCGACTGAGACTAGCTATCTCGGCATCGTCTGATTGATATTCTTATGCTCTTTACGGTTAATTTTTATGCGTATTTTATAGAAGGAGAGTCTTGGCGCACCGGTTAAGGTGTATCTGTGTGACCTTGAGGTCACGGGTTCAAGTGTCCTGGAAGGAGCCACTTGCAAAAATGCAGGGTAAGGTTTGCCTACATTTCACCCTTGTGGTGGGACCCTTCCCTGGACGCTCGATGTGTGGGGATGCTTTGTGTGCCGGGCTGTCCTTTTAATCAATAATTTCATAATATCTTTTAATGGGAAAAATTTCCCATCACGAGAGTGTTCTTCGGTGATATATTTTTTTAGTGAACAATGGCATTTTGGAACAATATCTATTTTACACTAGATTTTAATACTAGAAACAGAACCTTTCAAGTGTCATTCGACGTCAAAGAGCAGTAAAGGAAGGTTTTGTATAATTGAAATTGCTGCTACCCCTTCTCTAATAACAACACTGTAGATTTCAAAACCAAGCTCCTTTCTTTAGTAAAACTTCGACACAAGGTGTGTGCGGCACTTGACTATTTTCCTCCACAAATTTGTGCCAACCAAGTAAGCCTTATTCCAAAAGATGCACTTTTATTTTCTTTTGTATCACATTATTCGTTGTTGGAATTATTGCTATGGTGGTGGTTTTATGTTGTGTTTTTTTGCAGTTGAAAAACTAGATATTGTTTTTTTTTCTTTTTTGTGTCTCATATTCGTTAGGTGTGTGCCTGCGTCAAGGCACAAGGAGCCCTTTGTGCCTCGGTATGCATTGCGCCTTTAATAACATGGGTCTAGAAAATTTTACGCACACCTTAGGTTCTCTAGAACAAACTAAAGTATTATGCACAACTCTAGAATACTTTAGACTCCATACTGTTGAAACCAGAAACCTGGTCTCTCGTGGAGTTCGTCCCTCGGGGAAGGGGTGACCTCACACCTACTACACTCGAGAGAACGTCACGGACCAAAGGATCAAGAAGCTAGGAATAGACCCTCGGCTCTAGCGCGGAGGTCCCACCTCACACCCGGAAGGCTACCTGAGCTCTTCCCCTCCCTAGCCAATGCTCGAGCTAGGGTGCCTTGGAGGAGCTCTCTCAACTCTACCAAGAAGAAGTCAAGGGAGGAGCAAGCAAGAAGAAGAAGATCCCCTCCTTCCCCAAGGCACCCAAGGGGGTCTATTTATAGTTTTCCAAAACCCCTTGGACCAAAATGACCGAGATACCCTCACGCCCAAAAAGCCTTGGGCCAATAGAAAACAGCCACGCCGGGGGGTAAAGGGGGAATTTTCTCCGAGATCAAGAAGGTAAAACTGCAAGTAGAGGCCCTGGCCCCCGGCCGGTCTCGCCCCACTAGGCCGCCGAGCAAGAAGAGGCGGGGGCGAGACCCTGGCCCCCGGCCGGTCTCGCCCCGCTAAGCCGCCGAGCTGGAAGAGGCGGGGGCGAGACCCTGGCCCCCGGCCGGTCTCGCCCCGCTAGGCCGCCGAGCTGGAAGAGGCGGGGGCGAGACCCTGGCCCCCGGCCGGTCTCGCCCCGCTAGGCCGCCGAGCAAGAAGAGGCGGGGGCGAGACCCTGGCCCCCGGCCGGTCTCGCCCCGCTAGGCCGCCGAGCTGGAAGAGGCGGGGGCGAGACCCTGGCCCCCGGCCGGTCTCGCCGCGCTAGGCCGCCGAGCAAGAAGAGGCGGGGGCGAGACCCTGGCCCCCGGCCGGTCTCGCCCCGCTAAGCCGCCGAGCAAGAAGAGGCGGGGGCGAGACCCTGGCCCCCGGCCGGTCTCGCCCCGCTAGGCCGCCGAGCAAGAAGAGGCGGGGGCGAGACCCTGGCCCCCGGCCGGTCTCGCCCCGCTAGGCCGCCAAGAGTTCGAAATACTGGCGGCCTGCGACCTGGCGGCCTGAGGCGGCTTGCGGCCTGGCGGCCTGAGGCGGCCTGCGACCTGGCGGCCTGGGCGGCCTGGGCGGCCTGGGCGGCTTGCCAAGAGCGCCTTGGGGGGAGAAAAAGTTTCTCCCCCTACTAGTATGTCTTTCAAGTTCACCAAAAATTGGCCCCTAGGAGTGCAAAACTCCCAAAAAGCTTAAAAACTTGCTTACCTTGTTTTGGGCCCATTCTTCGCGAATACGGGGTTGTACACAATCCCCGCTCTTTTCGAGGTTGGCACAAGCTCGGAAAGAAACATCCAACCCAACGTATTCGCGGAGTGTAACTTCCCCTCGGGGTCAACCTGCCATGCCAGCTATGGGAGCCTGGGTGGCGAGACCTCCTCTGGGTGAAAACACTTAGTCTCCCCGAGGGGTCAACCTGTCAAGCCAGCTAATGGGAGCCTGGGTGACGAGACGACCTCGGGGTGCAAGCACTTAGTCTCCACGAGAGGTACCACCGGCCCTGTCAGCTAGTGGGAGCCTGGCAGCGGGACCACCTTGGAGAAAAGGGACTTAGCCTCCACGAGAGATCAACCTACCCAGCCAGCTAGTGGGAGCCTGGCGGCGGAATCATCATCGGAGCTAAGGACTTGGGCTACCACGAGAGATCAACCTACCCAGCCAGCTAGTGGGAGCCTGGCGGCGGAATCATCATCGGAGCTAAGGACTTGGGCTACCACGAGAGATCAACCTACCCAGCCAGCTAGTGGGAGCCTGGCGGCGGAATCATCATCGGAGCTAAGGGCTTGGGCTACCACGAGAGATCAACCTACCCAGCCAGCTAGTGGGAGCCTGGCGGCGGAATCGTCATCGGAGCTAAGGACTTGGGCTACCACGAGAGATCAACCTACCCAGCCAGCTAGTGGGAGCCTGGCGGCGGAATCGTCATCGGAGCTAAGGACTTAGCCTCCACGAGAGATCAACCTACCCAGCCAGCTAGTGGGAGCCTGGCGGCGGAATCGTCATCGGAGCTAAGGGCTTGGGCTACCACGAGAGATCAACCTACCCAGTCAGCTAGTGGGAGCCTGGCGGCGGAATCATCATCGGAGCTAAGGGCTTGGGCTACCACGAGAGATCAACCTACCCAGCCAGCTAGTGGGAGCCTGGCGGCGGAATCGTCATCGGAGCTAAGGGACTTGGGCTACCACGAGAGATCAACCTACCCAGCCAGCTAGTGGGAGCCTGGCGGCGGAATCGTCATCGGAGCTAAGGACTTAGCCTCCACGAGAGATCAACCTACCCAGCCAGCTAGTGGGAGCCTGGCGGCGGAATCGTCATCGGAGCTAAGGGCTTGGGCTACCACGAGAGATCAACCTACCCAGCCAGCTAGTGGGAGCCTGGCGGCGGAATCATCATCGGAGCTAAGGACTTGGGCTACCACGAGAGATCAACCTACCCAGCCAGCTAGTGGGAGCCTGGCGGCGGAATCATCATCGGAGCTAAGGGACTTGGGCTACCACGAGAGATCAACCTACCCAGCCAGCTAGTGGGAGCCTGGCGGCGGAATCGTCATCGGAGCTAAGGACTTAGCCTCCACGAGAGATCAACCTACCCAGCCAGCTAGTGGGAGCCTGGCGGCGGAATCGTCATCGGAGCTAAGGGCTTGGGCTACCACGAGAGATCAACCTACCCAGCCAGCTAGTGGGAGCCTGGCGGCGGAATCATCATCGGAGCTAAGGGACTTAGGCTACACAATCAAACCTTGCCAAATCCTACATCCTCGAACGAGGAAAAAAGATGGGTTACATGATTCCCCCGACTCAGCTGGTCGGGGGTTGGACTCATTACAAGACAAGATACATACAGGACTCTGCCGAGGCGAGGCTTCCTCAGGGGGTCGGGGCCTGGTGGTCCTCATCCGCTTCCTGCTCGCCGGACACTTCCATCCTGCTCAGGCTCTCCATGATCTTTTCCATCTCCTCTGCCTTGGCCAACCAAGAGATGGTGTTGACGGCCGTGACATAGCACTGCCGTGCCATCCTGGAGTCTCCCTTGACTCTGACCTGGATCCCTCCTGAGCTGAACTTGAGGCATTGGTGGAATGAAGACGGCACACAACGGAAGGCGCTGATGAGGGGTCTTCCGAAGATGGCGTTGTAGCTGCTTGGAGCGTCAACAATGACGAACCGGCAGTTCCTCGAGACTCCTCCCAATTTTACTTGGAGCCCCACTCCACCCTCGACCTCCTTCCTCTCCCCTGAGAATCCGAACAGGGGTCCATCCGAGGCCAACACCCTCCTTGGCTCTACCTTCATCTCGTCAAACGCCTTCTTGAAAATGACGTTGACGGAGCTTCCATTGTCAACCAAGACCCGGGAGACGGTGTAGCCTTCGATGGCCGTCTGGATGACCAGCGCATCGCAGAACGGATCCTCATGATCCGGCAAGTCCTTCACCGAGAAGGTGATCTTTTCTTCTGGGGGCGGGGTCTGGGAGGTTGAGGCAACGCTCCTTCGGTACATGACATGGAGGCTTGCCTTCCGAGTGGCCTCAACCCCCACTCCACCGTGGATCACTCCTATACCACCTCGGGTTCCCACGTCGACCCGGTCCTCGCATATATCATCACCCACTTCTCTGGGTAGAACCTCTTCCACCCGCACCGGCGGCTGCAGCTGGGCAGGGCCTCTCGCGCCCCTCACTTCCAAGAACTCGGGGCAGGTGGCTGTGGCGTGCCCCTCCACCTGGTGGAAGTCGCAGTACGGTAGCGCCCCTCCCCTCTTTCGGCGGGCTGGACGCTCTCTCCTGTTACCTCTTCCCCCTCCTATCGCCAAGGCTTGCTGTGGAGGGGGTAAGAGTTGCCTTGGGGCCTGCCTCTGGAAGTTATACCTCCCTTGGCCCCCATGATAGTTCCCCCCTCCTTGGATGAGAGCTCTTCCTGGACCTTGGGCAGGTCCTCCCTGCTGCCTCCAGCCTGGTTCCGGACCCTCCTGTCCTTGGAACCCCTGAGCTCTCTGCTCCTCTCTCCTTCCTTCCTGATGCCTCGAGCCACCCTGCTCCTTTGACTCCACCTCCGTCAACTTCGTCAGCTTCTTGACAAATGCCGGGTTGGCTGCCTCCATGGCGATCTCCTCTGCCGCCCTTTCCATCAGCTCCTCGAAGGAAAGGGGGGCCTTCCTGGTCAAGCTCATCTTGAAGAAGCCCTCCTTCAGCCCAACGGTGAAGGCCATCTGGAGAGCATACCCTGGCATCTCCTGGACCTCCAGGATCTCCTCTTGGAACCGGTCAACGTAGCGGGCCAACGACTCCTCGGCCCCCTGCCTTATCAAGAAGATGGATTCAGGACTCCTCTTCCGCTTCTTGGAGGTGGAGAAGCGGAGCTGGAAGCTTCGGCTCAAGTCCTCGAACCCGTAGATCGACCTCGGAGGGAGTTGATGGAACCAGTCCCTTGCCTTCTCCTTCAACGTGATCGCAAAGAGGCGACACTTGAAGGCGTCCGTCATTGGCCTGATGGAGACGGCATCCTCGAACCACTGCAGATGTTGGACAGGGTCATCCTTCCCGGAATAGTAAGCCATGTCTGGCTCTCTGAACCCCTCGGGAACGGGAGCTGAGATGATTAGCTCGCTGAAGGGTGACCCCCTAAGGGGTGGTCTCGCCACCTCCACTCGCGCGACCTGCTCGCCTTGAAGGTTGGCACTCGCCGGGCTGGAGAACAGCTCCCGGCCGGTGAGGTCTCGCTCGACCCCATCGCCCATCCTCTCCTTCCCGGGCCTTCTTCCTGGAACACTTCCTTCTCCCCCTGCTGGGGTCATCTCGCCTAGACCCCTGGGAGTCGACTCGTCGAGAGGGGGAGCTAACTCCTGGGGGGTCGGGGTGGAGCTGCCACCCTGAGGAGCAATGCTTCGCAGCATCTCCATGATGCCTTGGATGGAGGCCATGAACTCTTGCCTCCCCACAAAGGGTCCTGGGGTGGGGAGCTCGCCGAGATCATCACTACCTCCTTGACCTCCTGTCATGACACCCTCTCGAGATCTTCTGTGCTGGTCACTCTCCACGCTCACCGCACCAAAATGTTGAAACCAGAAACCTGGTCTCTCGTGGAGTTCGTCCCTCGGGGAAGGGGTGACCTCACACCTACTACACTCGAGAGAACGTCACGGACCAAAGGATCAAGAAGCTAGGAATAGACCCTCGGCTCTAGCGCGGAGGTCCCACCTCACACCCGGAAGGCTACCTGAGCTCTTCCCCTCCCTAGCCAATGCTCGAGCTAGGGTGCCTTGGAGGAGCTCTCTCAACTCTACCAAGAAGAAGTCAAGGGAGGAGCAAGCAAGAAGAAGAAAATCCCCTCCTTCCCCAAGGCACCCAAGGGGGTCTATTTATAGTTTTCCAAAACCCCTTGGACCAAAATGACCGAGATACCCTCACGCCCAAAAAGCCTTGGGCCAATAGAAAACAGCCACGCCGGGGGGTAAAGGGGGAATTTTCCCCGAGGTCAAGAAGGTAAAACTGCAAGTAGAGGCCCTGGCCCCCGGCCGGTCTCGCCCCACTAGGCCGCCGAGCAAGAAGAGGCGGGGGCGAGACCCTGGCCCCCGGCCGGTCTCGCCCCGCTAAGCCGCCGAGCTGGAAGAGGCGGGGGCGAGACCCTGGCCCCGGCCGGTCTCGCCCCGCTAGGCCGCCGAGCTGGAAGAGGCGGGGGCGAGACCCTGGCCCCCGGCCGGTCTCGCCCTGCTAGGCCGCCGAGCAAGAAGAGGCGGGGGCGAGACCCTGGCCCCCGGCCGGTCTCGCCCCGCTAAGCCGCCGAGCTGGAAGAGGCGGGGGCGAGACCCTGGCCCCCGGCCGGTCTCGCCCCGCTAGGCCGCCGAGCAAGAAGAGGCGGGGGCGAGACCCTGGCCCCCGGCCGGTCTCGCCCCGCTAAGCCGCCGAGCAAGAAGAGGCGGGGGCGAGACCCTGGCCCCCGGCCGGTCTCGCCCCGCTAGGCCGCCGAGCTGGAAGAGGCGGGGGCGAGACCCTGGCCCCCGGCCGGTCTCGCCCTGCTAGGCCGCCGAGCAAGAAGAGGCGGGGGCGAGACCCTGGCCCCCGGCCGGTCTCGCCCCGCTAAGCCGCCGAGCTG
This sequence comes from Platanthera guangdongensis, assembly GCA_039583875.1. Classification (NCBI taxonomy): domain Eukaryota; kingdom Viridiplantae; phylum Streptophyta; class Magnoliopsida; order Asparagales; family Orchidaceae; genus Platanthera; species Platanthera guangdongensis. Next base: position 117,039,269 of record CM077147.1, on the reverse strand, counting down.
GAAGAGGCGGGGGCGAGACCCTGGCCCCCGGCCGGTCTCGCCCCGCTAGGCCGCCGAGCAAGAAGAGGCGGGGGCGAGACCCTGGCCCCCGGCCGGTCTCGCCCCGCTAAGCCGCCGAGCAAGAAGAGGCGGGGGCGAGACCCTGGCCCCCGGCCGGTCTCGCCCCGCTAGGCCGCCGAGCAAGAAGAGGCGGGGGCGAGACCTGGCCCCCGGCCGGTCTCGCCCCGCTAGGCCGCCAAGAGTTCGAAATACTGGCGGCCTGCGACCTGGCGGCCTGAGGCGTCTGCGGCCTGGCGGCCTGAGGCGGCCTGCGACCTGGCGGCCTGGGCGGCCTGGGCGGCTTGCCAAGAGCGCCTTGGGGGGAGAAAAAGTTTCTCCCCCTACTAGTATGTCTTTCAAGTTCACCAAAAATTGGCCCCTAGGAGTGCAAAACTCCCAAAAAGCTTAAAAACTTGCTTACCTTGTTTTGGGTCCATTCTTCGCGAATACGGGGTTGTACACATACAATTCTAAAATAAACTAGAAGCTTCTACAAAATAACTCATGTATGGTTGAAATAAGTCACAGAGCAAATGAAATAACCATGGAACCATGACAGCACGCCGCAGAGGAGTTGGAAAAGCAGTTAGGTTGTTCTCCTTCGGTCGATTGGATACATCGACCTCTTCTGTCACATCGGAAGCCTTCAGTGACCCTCTTCTTCTAGTCGTGGAGGCTTGACGATGCTCATGAAGCAATTTTCATCCTTCACTGTAACACAGAGATCTTGGATTTACTTTTCTTCCTCTCGTGACTGTCGAGCTTGATGCACGGCAGTAGTACATGTCGCAAGTAATAAAGTTGTGAGTATTCACTCGAGGGTTTATTGTATCCACAGGGAGCTCAGAACGACAGTATCCACCGACGTTAGCATCATTCGCAAGTCGGGCCGAATTGATTAAAGGCAAGTTCACTTCTTCAACTAAGCAATTAATGCATTAAACTAATTTTTAATACTACAAATCTCTTCAATAGCAAGTCTTGAGCACAAAAAGTCGACATTGTCATTATTATGAGAATAAAAGCAAAGACATCCAAGTTCACACATCAAATTACATACCAAGTTCGAGAAATATTATTACAAGACCAAAAATGTTTGAGCAAATATATCGCAAAATGAAGAAGGAACATGAGACTTTTCCTTCACAGTAGAAGGAGAAGCACAAATAGGTTCTCAATTTTCTAAAACACTGTCGCGGCTACCTTTTGGAGTCCAGGAGTTGTCACCAACCTTCTAATTTCCATCTTCTCTTGAAAAGGTTTCTGTTCTTCCTTCCCGCCGGTAATCTCTAAGAAACACCTTTTATAGTCGAGTAAATCCTTATCCACAAAAATCAATTTCAAATGGCGAATAAAACTTGATATTTGGAGAAAATGGCTTCAAAGAAACTTGAGAAGTAGAGAGGGGCGAAGTCCGGCAACAGGGAAGGGAGCGACGCACTTCCCGAACGAGTCCCAGGTCAAATTTGGGAAAAGGAGCCCTAGCATCAATATATAAAGTAGAGCAATGTTATAAGCACACCAAATACCGCTATTGACACACCAAAATAAACCCTAAAAACCACCAAAAACCCTAACTATCCTCCATTAACCGCACACCGATTTTTCTCCTGTTCATCTCTTCCGCCGAACGAAAACCTTTCCGCGATTTCGCCGATCTGCCGGTTTCGTTGATCGCCCCCGAGCTCGCCGGTGCGGAAGGAGTCTACCGGAAAACCGCCGCCCCAGCCCTTTTCCTTTCTCCGGCGACCCGAGCCTGTTCTCCATCCGCCGAGCAGATGTTGTGCTCATCTTCTCCATCCGCCGACCACTGCTGTTATTGCGATTTGAAGAAATTAGAACAATGGGGTCAATCGTTGAAGGGAGTTGTGCAAAATGTTTTGCAGATAATGGATTCAAAAGTTGTTCATCTACTCAATGCGTACATGAAATTAGAGTGTCGCAATTCGTGGAGCAGAATCCCAAGTCAGTGAAAGGCTCGTTGTATAATGGAGAAGGTTTTGTGGTCGGCCGTAGAAGGTTTATTGTTATGGATAACCTTCATGTATCTCTGCCATCAGCTATTTCCGCCATTGTTAATGGTGAGAGCTTGTCTATGTCCGATCTTGTTGGAGAAAAATTATTCTTTGATGAATGCAAGATAAATTAACTTCATTTACTTTTTTTATGCCATTCGGATTTGTTTTTTTTATTATGCAGGACTTCAAAATATTGGTGGCGTTTTGGATGATCGATATTTTACATGCATTTTCTGTTGTCAACACATGCAACAAAGACTAGAAAGTCTTCCATGAAACATTTCTAGTGTCTTTTTGAACTATGCAATATATTTATATATTTTTATGTTTTGAACTATGCAAACTATTAACAATTTTATGTTATTAATTAATAGAAACGTTAATGCGAAAATAACATACAAAAAGGATAGTAGAACCATAGCCATATTGGTGTGTTCTTGACGATTTTAAAACTTGGTGTGTCAATAACGTGTTGGTGTGAACATAAAATAATCTGGTGTGCCAATAAAATTTGGCTATCAATAGCGATATTTGGTGTGCTTATCTCATAAAGTATCAGAGAAATAACGTGCACACACGCATATGAATAAGGTCGCATGGGCACTTGCGAAGAAAAATAGTATAGAACCAAGAAAAGAATTAATGATCGCCCACACGGGTGAACAACACCCGCACGCGTGCGCGAGAAAAAAAATACACGCACATCCACAAATCACTGTATTAGGTAATTTTTAGGTACTGAACGCGCACGCGACCAACACAGTGAGAGCACGTGCGTGCGTGAATAAATACACACATGCACCAATTCTTCTACAGGAAATATGTAGCAGCATGTGTTCTGCATCTCTCATGTTTGATAATAAAAAATCTCAAGTTATATTTAATCATACTTGTGTTGGGTATAGTGTGCAGGTTTACAAGTGTGCAGTCGTATAGGAAATACTCTTTGTGAGCTACCAACGGCGCTAGCAATACCGCCGTGTGCTAGCTCATATCGACCAAACTGCTCATATTGATCAGACTAAGTCAAAAATCGACTAGACAACTCCCATCGACTAGAAAAGTCCATCGACTACTGTCGTGCGGTACTGATATCATCAGGCGCTACTGTGTCGACAGGAAGGCTACATCAACTATACTATCAATGTCGACTAGAAAGAGCACATCGTCTGGACAGAGCATGTCGACTGAACTTGTGAACTACCGGTGGTGGCAGTTATACCGTCGGGCACTAGCATGTCAACTGAAAGAAAGAGTCGACTAGAAAGCTTATGTTGACTGGAAGAGAACATTGACGAGACAACACGTGTTGACTAGATTTGTAAGCTATCGTTGGTGAGAACACTAACGTCGGGCGTTAACAATATCGGCTGAAAGGAAGGATCGACTAGACAACTTGTGTCGCCTGGAAGAAGAATCGGCAAAACCAGGCTTATCGACTATCGTTGCACGTTAGCTTCCTTATTTGCAGACTACTAGTTGTGCAAAGGCCAAATCAAGCACACCTACCGCGCCACACTAGCGCTACCGTTCCGCTCTAGTGGATGATTACAAGGAATGTGACGACACTTTCCTTACATGGAGCAGGAGAGCTGGGAAGAAAATGCGTAAACGGGCCTACCGCCAAGCGATAACACTACTGCAGGAGGTAGCTTAGTTAAACTCATATAAAAGAGTTTCTTCTCTCTTGTGGACGGGCGCGGAACCCTAATACGAAGACCAGAAGGTTGTCAAGCCATCTCTGAAGTAACAAGCCACCTCCTAAGGAGAAGGACATTCACCCTCAAGAAAGAACACAGATCTTCAGAGAGTGCGAACAAAGATCTTCAATGCAAGCAGAATCAATTTTAGGAACCACGACACTGCCACAAAAAGGGTGGAGGGTGGCCTTCACAGTCTTAAGAAATGAACCTCTATGTACTGGGGGTGAAGTGTTCTCAATTGGTCCAACTACCTGGAAGTCGGTCTTGAAGACTTCTCCTAAATTTACTTCAATATCTTTTATACCTCCTTCACCATGTTGTCAGGATCGCGATCCGGATCATAGGATTTTATGATCCTACGATCTAAATTTTGTATATCGATTTGGATTTTATAAAGCGATCTTTGATCCTATCCTACCATCCAATCCAATCCAATTTTGAAGCGATCTCATCTAGAATCTCGATTCTAACAACCATGCTCCTTCGGTGGTGATATTGTTATCATTAGCCAAGACCGGATAAACAGAATCTAAAATTGGTTCACCAAACTAAAACTTTTTGGCATCAAAGATGGAAATTAAATTCAAGGACGCCCCTGGATCACAGAGATCTGTGATGGGGGTTTCATTGATTAAGCAATTAACATGAATACCTCCTGGAAAGTTACCCGTAGGAGCAGATGTCACCAGATCTTGCTCAGGATTTACCTCAGCATTCCCAGGAAGCGTTCCATGATGTCTCTCTGTGAGCAAATTAGAAAGATGCCCAAGCTAACTCTCAAGATTATAGATGACAACCTGCTGATGCTGAATCATCGCGTCGTTACGCTCTATACACTTCTCCAATAAGACCACTAAATGAATTTTTTATTTTTACGGTTGGGGAGCATGAATAAACTAAACGTTTCCTCCACTCAGGCTGCCTTGATGTTGTCCTTGTCGCCAAGAAAAATTCGGGTAGTTCCTCAAGCTTTGGTTGTAGGTATTGGGTTGACCGTTGTTGTGAGGAGGATTACCAACATATTTTACAACCTCCATAGTTGAAGAAGTGGATAAAGACGACTGCGAGGATAAAATGCATTCAAAAGCATGGTGTCCCGGTGTCCCGCATTGATCATAGGAAATAAAATGAGCCTCTGCAGAAGAGGAAAAAATGGAAACAGGCAAACCCAGTCGACCAATCTTCTTGTTCATTAGACTGATTTGTGTGGCAAGAACAGGGAGTCTATCAACTTCTAGAATACCAACACTCTTTCTTTGCAAACTTCTTCCTGATCCCCACTGTGGATGGTTCGAGTCCATCTCTTCCATTCAATCCAAAGCCTCCTCAGAAGTCTTGTCCATCTGAGTGCCTCTAGCTGCAACATCAATAGTAGCCTGGATAAAGGTATCTAGACCATGATAGAAGATTTAAACGTATAACCATGGTTCAATACCGAGCTGCGAGCACTTCCTTAATGGATGCTTAAATCTTTCCTAAGCATCTTCTGCAAGTGACTCCTGACCCAATAGTCTAAACATAGTAATCGCATTTCTCATCCGCATAACTTTTTCAGTTGGGAAATACTTTTTCAAAAACTTCTGCATAAATTCCCACAAGTCAATATTATGAAGCAAGTGAAAACAAACATTGCTTCGCACGATCGCAAGAGAAAATGGAAATAAGTGGAGCCTCGCAGCATCATTGTTAACACCGTTGTACCAAAAGTTATCACAGATCTCTAAAAAACTATCAACATGAACTTCGGGTCTTCAAGGGGAAGATCAGAGAACTGGATAGTGTTTTGTATCATCTGCATGATAGTTGGATTTATCTCAAATGTTTGGTTGGCGATCGCTGGCCTAACAATAGGAGAAACACTGCCCACTATTGGGAGTGAATATTCCCGCATCGTCCTCCTAGGGGGAGGCGGCACAGTCTCCTCAACCTGCAGTCTCTCATCATTTGTATCCATCACTTCAGCGATTCTTATGATTCCTCTCAGAGTTCTTTCGAACTCAGGATCATAAGGGACTGTTTCCCTATTCCCTCAACACATAAACAAAGTATCCACCAAACAAGCTTAAAACTTTCTAGAAATCAAAATTATCTCACTTAACAAACGAAGCAGAAAATTTGAAACCAAAAATAGGAAAAGAAAAAAGACTTGATCATGTCATACGATTCAGTCGAAGTACCTACAAATATATATTCAGTGCCCCCCGCCAACGCCACCAAAAACTTGATGCATGAAAAGAGTACCGGCCGCAAGTAATAAAATTGTGAGCATCATTAGCAAGTTGAGCCGAATTGATTAAAGGTGATTTCACAACTTCAACTAAGCATTTAATGCATTAAACTAAATTCTAATACTACAAATCTCATCAATAGCAAGACTTAAACACAAGCAAGTCAACACCGCCATTACTATGTGTAACATCCGTAAGTTTGACGCGAAATTTAATCTTAATTGTAGGGTCGACTCGCGACGGATTTTGATCGAGGCAGCGTGACGTCAATGTACAATGCTACTATTCCTAAGGGTCGCATTCATTAATTGGTGATTTATGTTAGTCATAATTATAGTGAGGCACAATTTAATTTTAGTAACGAATCGCGATAAGAAATCGTTTAGTGCAAAGGCGTTAGTAGAGAGTGGGTTGCGTTTAGCACGAATAAATAAAATGGGGTGCCAATAGCAGTCCCCCCCTCCTCATGCGGTTATCAAAACCGCAAGCCGTGTTTTATTTTTTTCCGTAAACCACATTTCTCACGGGATTTAGCAAAAAACGCAGCCGAGTCGTGCTTCTCCCGTTCCGTCTCCCGCAAGCGACAAGCCGGACGCCTCCCGCAACCCTTTTTGTCGGCTGATCCTCCTCCAGAGCGCCTCTCCGACTTCTCCTCCTTCCTCTACGAGCGCTCGTGGGTATTCCTTTTCTTTCCTTGGACGTGGAAGAGCCGGATTCAACCGTAACCGGTGGAACTTGGAATCGTTCGTTTCCGGTGAGTTTATTTCTCCTTTATCTCTATTCCTTCATGGAAATTCTTCGTTTGGAAGTTAGTTTTAATCTAGGTTTTCATCATGTGGCCCTAATTAGATTTTGGAGTGTGGATTCCACTGCAAAAATTTGAGTTGGGCACTTTGAGAGCCTCAATCACTCCCTCGTAAAGATAAAACACTATATTAGTTTTGGATTTTTGGGTTACCGTAGTATTTTGGAATTTTTCCAAAAATGAAACCCTAAGGGGAAAATGGGTAATATAGATTTAGCTTGATTGCAGGATTTTGGAGGCCTCGGGACAAGATTCTGAAAGTCCCTAGCAGTCAGTTTTCGTTGGGAAAATCAAATGTCGTCGCGCTGAGTGTACGAACGCCGCAACACCACTATAAGGAAACCTAATTTTTGTTAGTTAGACATAGCAAGCAATATATTTTGTATACGCCTGTGTAGGCTTTGTACAAATATCATGATCATGCATAGAAAGGTGTGGTGGTAGGAAAATGGTCGCAAAAAATGTGTAGGATGACACCCTTCGCCGAGACCAAAGTAGTCAGATCCTGAACAGTAATGTTATGTACGAAACCTTTACCTGCATACATAGGCTTGGAATTTGTCCAACCCAAGGGCGTGAATGTCCCTTCTAGTCGACCACATGAAAGTCAAGTGTCGCTCAGTAGTCCACCAAAGAGATATCCCAAGCAGAGTAGCATCAGACCGAAAAGTTCAGTCAGCACAAATAAGTCATTTTCGTGCTAGGTAGAGGCACACTACCTTTCTCATAAGGCATATGGTACCCTATGAGCAGTACAGTCTTGGGAGTCTGCTCCCCTTTGAGACAGTTAGTAGATTCGATACCGTGTTTGCGTGACACTAGAACAATTGAGTTCGTCAAATGGTCTCGGTTCGTCAGTTTCAGATGCGTGTTAGGAGCTACTCTGCATAGAGCCTTCCAAGTAGAGGTGCAAGCTAGAAGTCACGTAGAACCCAAGTATAGACCTGACGTGAGACAGTACACTAGTTAGTGAACGCCGGGACTTGGGTTAGTGAACTGAAATTCGCAAACATAGAACAGGTAGATGTTTTGACCAGGTAGTGTTCTGAAGTCATGCATAACATATAGCATAAATGTTTTTAATGCACGAAATAATTTTCTAAAGGCATGCATTCATCATATGAGAAAATATTTTTTTAGTGTCACTAGGAGTAATTATTTTTCTTTACTCTGACTCATCGTGTGCAATGTTTTTACAGGTGACACAGATGGGAAACTACGCCTAAGATGAGCGTTGGTGGCGTCAGTTTGTAGTGTTTTCTCATTCAGTCCTTCTTTACTTTCAGCATATAGTTGTAGTTGTGGGCAGTGTACCTTGTTAATATTTTATATGTCTTGTATCAGACTTATTATGATATTACAGAGTTTTAGTCATTTCAATTCTATTCATGTTTAGTGTCTTTGTGAATCCAGATATCAGGTACGTGGTTACCCTTAGTTTACATTCTTAGCTTCCGTTGTAAGTTTAAAATTTTTAGTAGTTTCTACTTTATACCTGTTGCATACTAGTTTTAATATTATTTCATAGTTCTCTTTATATCGCTGAGCCAGCAGAATGACTGATTATTTCAAAACTGGTAAGGGGTGTTACAAATTGGTATCAAAGTCAGGTTTAGGATCCCTTGACCCAAGAAAGATTCACAGAGCCATAGGAATGTGTATGAGTAAACTCTTGTTAGTAGAGTATTTAAGTTGCGTTTAAGCCCTAATTTTCGCAAGAGTACGAAATAAAATTTGGTAAGCCAGATTTTGCAGACGCTTGATAAATAATCAGATTTCTTTTATATGTTCTATCAGGCACCACGAGTCAGCGAACCAGGTGAATCTTCACGTCAGGACCCTATTCCTAACGCGACTATGGGAGATGTTGTCGTGCCACAGGTACCACCAGTTCCAGCAGCTCCAGAGGGCACTGACATAGCGTCTCAGATTGCCAAGGCGGTTAATGTTGCCTTGATGGAGTTTCAGAGAGGACAAGCTGCAGGATTTCCAGCTCCAGTACAAGTACCAGCCCCTGCACCAGCTCCTACCCCAGCACCAGTGGAGATGACCCTGGAGCGTTATTTGAGGAACTTTAGAGAGCTTCGACCTTTGAACTATAGTGGGGATGAGACCCCGATGGACACAGATGATTGGATAGCACACACCAGAGACCTGCTGGATGTTTTGGAGTGCCTAGAGAACAAGAAGGTTCCTCTGGCAGTTTTCCTCCTCCGAGGTGAGGCAAAGGTCTAGTGGGATAAGTACCGGGCAAATGATCCTGCAGGTAAAGTGTTATGAAAATTTCCTCTTATTTTTGGAAGTGATGCGTTCTTTTTAAATAGTATGACCATATTTTTTTGGCCAGGTCGTGCGTCAGATATGTTTACGTGGGGCGAATTTTCTAGAGCCCTTGCAAGTTGGTTTGTGCCTCCTTCCGCACGACGAGGCCTCCAGGAGAAATACCTTAGACTTTTCCAGGGGGACAGGACTGTTGCTGAGTACGAGCAAGAGCTTACACATCTGGCTCGATATGCGGGCGTGATGCGGGGAGACCAGGCTGAGAAGTGCAGCCGTTTTGTGGATGGTTTGCGTGAATCGTTGAGGCAGCCGCTGATGACCATGGTCAACGCTGACTACAGGAGCTTAGTGGATACGGCTCGCAGGCTGGAGACTGATCAGCAGAAAGTTCATAAGCGAAGTAGTTTTCGTGCGAAGCGATCTCAGGATTCGCATCAGCCGCAGCAAAGCAGAAATGACCAAGGGAAGAACTGGAACAAGAAGCTGAAGCCTGATGCAAAGAAAAGTGGTCAGTCTGGAGACAGGAGCAAGAACTACCCCCCTTGTCCCAAGTGTCAGCGTCGTCATCCAGAAGAGTGTTTGGTCAGCGCGGGCGTGTGTTACAAGTGCTGTCAACATGGACACATAGCTCGCTACTGTCAGGAAGTTGGTTCGAATCACGTAATCAACCTAGTTGTATTCATTACATTTATGAAATTACTGTAAATGACAAATGTAATTTGTTCCTGCAGTCGAAGTACGAGGTTGGTGGCCCAAGCAGAGTAGACAAGGGCAAAGCTTTGATGATTACTGGTGGAAGACCACAGCAGGGTCGAGATTTGGTGCAGCTCATAGCTTATTGGCTTGGTCAGCAGGAGGCAAAGGATCAGGAGGATGTAGTGACAGGTAAGTGTTTACTTTGCTTAACAAGTTTATTTAATCCTCCGTAGTGACGCTTTTTTTTTGAAAATCATTCATGTAAGCATCCTTATGATTCGTAATTTACCTTCCAAGATTCTGTTTGATACGGGCGAGTCGCACTCGTTTATCGCAGAATCTCTAGTGCGTAAGCTGAATTTAGAAGTCTTTCCAGAGACAGTACCACTGGAAGTCATGATGCTGAATGGATCCCTTCTGCAGACTAGAGATAAGTGCAGTTTGGTGACACCGAGATTAGCGTGGAAGCTTTGCAGCTACCTTTTGCAGGATTCGACCTAATCTTTGGAATGGACTGGCTTTCGGCAGTCAACGCTAGGATTGAATGTAGGGCAAAGCAGATTCAGTTTGAGGGCCCTAACCAGACTGTATTTTCTTTTCAGGACATGAAGGGAGTAGTGAAGATGATCATCTCCGCAGTCCAAGCTAGAAGGTGCATCAGTAAGGGTTGTGAAACCTTTGTAGTACTGATGAACGCGGAGGCTGAGGCTGACTTGACAGAGGTACCAGTGGTGCAGGATTTCCCCGATGTTTTCCCGGAAGAGCTCCCTAGTGCCCCTCCAGATAGAGAGATTGAGTTCCATATAGACTTGCAGCCTGGGGCTACACCAGTAGCCAAATCCCCATACAGGATGACTCCAAGGGAACTAGCGGAGTTGAAGAGCCAGTTGCAGGAGTTGCTTGATTTGGGTTTTATACGTCTCAGTACTTCACCTTGGAGTGTTCCAGTACTTTTCATGAAGAAGAAGGATGGTAGTCTGAGACTGTGCATAGACTACCGTGAGTTGAACAAGCTGACAGTAAAGAACAAATACCTGATTCCCAGGATTGATGATTTGTTCGACCAGTTGGTGGGCTCGTGCACCTTTTCCTAATTAGATTTGAGATCGGGCTACCATCAGTAAAAGATTCGGGGCGTGGATGTTCAGAAGACGGCTTTCAGTACCAGATATGGACACTTCGAGTTCGTGGTCTTGCCGTTTGGGCTAACCAACGCCCCTTCAGTATTTATGGACCAGATGAACAGGGTATTTCGGGAGTACTCGGATCGTTTTGTTATCGTTTTTATCGATGACATCTTGCTGTTCTCAAGGAGTGCAGAAGATCATGTCGCACACCTCAAGATTGTGTTGAGCACCCTCAGGAAGAATCAGTTGTACGCTAAGTTTTCTAAATGTGAGTTTGGGCTTTCAGAGACTGCATTCTTAGGCCATATGATCTGTCAGCAAAGGATTAGTGTCGATCCGAAGAAGATAGAGGTCATTAAGAATTGGCCAAGGCCGACGACAGTTTCAGAGGTTCGCAGCTTTTTGGGTCTTGCTGGTTACTACAGGAGATTCATCAGAGATTTCTCAAAGATAGCCTTACCACTACTTCCCTCGCCAGGAAGGGTAAGGGCGTGGATTGGACAGTTGAATGTGATTTGCCTTTTGAGAACTTGAAGGGCAGATTGATGACCGCACCGATCTTGAGTTTACCTTCAGGGCCTGACGGGTTTCAGATTTACAGCGATGCGTCAGGTCAGGGTTTGGCATGTGTTCTCATTCAGCATGGAAAGGTCGTAGCCTTTGCCTCGAGACAGTTAAAGGTTCATGAGAGGAACTATCATGTGCATGACTTGGAGCTTGCAGTAGTCATTCATGCTTTAAAGATATGGAGACACTATCTCTATGGTGTTCGGTGTGAGATCTTCACTGATCATAAGAGGCTCAAGTATATCTTTGATCAGCGAGAGCTCAATTTGAGGCAGCGCAGATGGTTAGAGTTTCTGTCATACTACGACGTAGACATTCAGTAACCATCCAGGAAAGCCGAACGTTGTAGCTGATGCGCTTAGCAGTAGAGGTTCATGTTGCTTCCTTCTCACTCAGCATGAGGACTTAGTACGGGAACTATAGAGACTGGACATCATCGTTGTGCTCCGTTGTAGTTTTGGTTATGCAATGTTGAGTTGCATGGAGATTACTTGCGACATTAAGGATAGAATCAGGACAGCTCTACCGTTGGATTCAACGATGACAGAGATTTGGAGCTCAGTGCAGACAGGTCAGAAGGAGAGATTCACTACTCAGGATGATTTATTCTTGTTTGATGGTAGAGTGTGTATTCCCGATGTTAGTCACCTTCGCGAGGACGTTCTATTTAGGCACACAATTTCAGATATTCTATACATCCGGGTAGCACGAAGATGTATGCAGATCTCAAGAAGGTAGTCTGGTGGCCAGGCTTGAAAAGTGATGTTGCAGATTACATAGGGAAGTGTGAGACGTGCAAGTTGGTTAAGGCCGAGTGTCAAAGGCCTGGAGGCAAGTTGCAGCCACTTCCCATTCCTGAGTGGACATTCGAGGATATATCCATGGATTTCATCCATGGTCTGCCGAGATCGCAGAGTGGGAATGATTCCTTATGGGTTATAGTAGATCGACTTTCTAAGGTTGCCCATTTCATTCATCTTAAGAAGACAGATCAGGGTCCCAGATTAGCATAGTTATATATAGACGAGATAGTTCGACTTCACGGTGTTCCCAAGACAATAGTTTCAGACCGAGATGACAGATTCACCTCCAGGGAGTGGCGATACGTACAGGAGCGGTTGGATACCAGATTACATTTCAGCGCCGCATTCCATCCCCAGACCGATGGACAGACTGAGCGCACAGATAGGACTTTGGAGGATCTACTACGGATGTGCATTTTGGACTTTGGAGGGAAGTATGAGAAATATGTTACTCTTGTGGAATTCTTCTACAATAACAGTTTTCAGACGAGTATTGGAATGACACCGTTCGAGGCACTCAATGGTAGACGTTGTCAGACACCGTTGTGTTGGGCTGAGAGTGAATAAAGATCTACCATCATGGAGTCATGTATTGATAAGACCACTGACAGGATCAAGCTCATTCAGGAGCGTATGAAGACAGCTCAGGATTGTCAGGCCAAGTATCATGATCAAAAGTGCAGGTCAGTAGAATTCAGAGTTGGAGACTATGTTTATCTGAAGGTCAGACCAGTCAGAGGAGTCTCTAGAATAAAACGGATAAAAAAGCTGAGCTCTAGATTCGTTGGTCCTTTTGAGGTGCTGGAAAGAGTTGGTGAGGTTGCTTATAGGTTGGCCTTACCTGAGGAAATGAGTGGTGTACATGATGTATTCCACGTCTCCTATCTGAGGAGAGCAGTCAGAGATTCCAGTCAAATCATCAGTACCGAGGAAGCACATATTGAGACGGATCTTAGTATTGGGGTTAGACCAATCAGAATAGTGGATTCAAGGATACAGAAGCTCGGGAATATAGAGATTCGCATGGTCAAAGTCCTTTGCATGAACTGTGGCAGTCCAGAGTATACTTGGGAGTGAGAGGATGAGCTTAAGAGCAATGCAGACTATTCTTCTCTTCGATTCAGGTATGGTTATCATTTTCGAGGACAAAAATTTTTATTAGGAGGAGAGATTTGTAACATCCGTAAGTTTGACGCGAAATTTAATTTTAATTGTAGGGTCGAGTTGCGACGGATTTTGATCGAGGCAGCGCGACGTCAAGGTACAATGCTACAATTCCTAAGGGACGCGTTCATTAATTGGTCATTTATGTTAGTCATAATTATAGTGAGGCACATTTTAATTTTAGTAACGAAACGCGACAAAAAATCGTTTAGTGCAAAGGCGTTAATAGAGAGTGGGTTGTGTTTAGCATGAATAAATAAAATGGGGTGCCAATAGCAGTCCCCCCCCTCCCACTCTCCTCATGCGGTTATCAAAACCGCAAGCCGTGTTTTATTTTTTTCCATAAACCACATTTCTCACAAGATTTAGCAAAAACCGCAGCCGAGCCGTGCTTCTCCCGTTCCGTCTCCCGCAAGCGACAAGTCGGACGCCTCCCGAAGCCCTTTCCACTGGCCGATCCTCCTCCAAAGCGCCTCTCCGACTTCTCCTCCTTCCTCTACGAGCGCCGGTGGGTATTCCTTTTCCTTCATTGGCCGTGGAAAAGCCGTATTCAACCCTAATCGGTGGAACTTGGAATCGATCATTTCCAGTGAGTTTATTTCTCATTTATCTCTATTCCTTCATGGAAATTCTTCGTTTGGAAGTTAGTTTTAATCATGTGGCCCTAATTAGGTTTTGTAGTACGGATTCCACCGCAAAAATTTGAGTTGGGCGCTTTGAGAGCCTCAATCACTCCCTCGTAAAGGTAAAACACTATATTAGTTTTGGATTTTTGGGTTACCCAAGTATTTTGGAATTTTTCCAAAAATGAAACCTTAAGGGGAAAATGGGTAATATAGAGTGAGCTTGATTGCAGGATTTTGGTGGCCTCGGGACAAGATTCTAAAAGTCTCTAGCAGTCGGTTTTCGTTGGGAAAATCAAATGTCGACGCACCGAGTGCACGAACGCCGCAGCACCACCAAGGTTGTCAGGATTGCGATCTGGATGATAGGATCTTACGATCCTACGACCCAGATGTTGTAAATCGATCCTGATTTTGTAAAGCGATCCTCGATCCGAACCTATTATCTGATCCGATCCTACCTCAAAATGATCTCATCTAGGATCTCGATCCTGACAACCTTGAGCACCACTGTAAGGAAACCTAATTCGTGTTAGTTAGACATAGCAAGCAATATATTTTGTATACGTCTATGTAGCTTTTGTACAAATATCATGACCATGCATAGAAAAATGTGGTGGTAGGAAAATGGTCGCAGAAAATGTGTAGGATGACACCCTTCGCCCAGACCAAAGTAACCAGATCCTGAACAGTAATGTTAGGTACGAAACCTTTACCCGCGTACATAGGCTTGGAACTTGTCCAACCCAAGGGCGTGAATGTCCCTTCTAGTCGACCACATGAAAGTCAAGGGTCGCTCAGCAGTCCACCAAAGAGATATCCCCAGCAGAGTGACATCAGACCGAGAAGGTCAGTCAGCACACATAAGTCATTTTCGTGCTAGGTAAAGGCACACTACCTTTCTCATAAGGCATATAGTACCCTATGAGAAGCACAGTCTTGGGAGTCTGCTCCGCTTTGAGAGAGTTAGTAGATTCGAGACCGTGTCCGCGTGACACTAGAACAATTGAGTTCGTCAGATGGTCTCGGGTTGTCAGTTTCAGATGCACGTTAGGAGCTACTCTGCATAAAGCCTTCCAAGTATAGGTGCAAGCTAGAAGTCACTTAGAACTCAAGTATAGACCTGACGTGAAACAGTACACTAGTTAGTGAACGTCGGGACTTGGGTTAGTGAACTGAAACTCGCGAACATAGAACAGGTAGATATTTTGACCAGGTAGTGCTCTGAACACATGCATAACATATAGCATAAATGTTTTTAATGCACGAAACTATTTTATAAAGGCATGCATTCATCATATGAGAAAATATTTTTTTTAGTGTCACTAAAAAAAATTATTTTTCTTTACTCTGACCCCTCGTGGGCAATGTTTTTAGAGGTGACATAGGTGGGAAATTACGCCTAGGATGAGCGTTGGTGGCGTCAGTTTGTAGTGTTTTCTCATTTAGTTCTTCTTTACTTTCAGCATATAGTTATAGTTGTGGGCAGTGTACTTTGTTAATATTTTATATGTCTTGTATCAGACTTATTATGATATTACAGATTTTTAATCATTTCAATTCTATTCATGTTTAGTGGCTCTGTGAATCCAGATATCAGGTACGTGGTTATCCTTCGTTTACATTCTTACCTTCCGTTGTAAGTATTAAAATTTTTAGTAGCTTCTACTTTATACCTGCTGCATACTAGTTTTAATACTATTTTCTAGTTCTTTTTATATCGCTGACCCGGCCGGATGGTTGATTATTGCAAAACTGAGAAGGGGTGTTACACTATGAGAATCAAAACAATCACATCCAAGTTCACACATTAAATTAAACACCAAGTTCAACAAATATTATTACAAGACCAAGCATGTTTGAGTAAATCTACAACAAAATGAAGAAGGAAAAGGTGGCTTCTCCTTGCAGTAGGAGAAGCACAAATAGGTTTTTCGTCTT
The DNA here is from genome assembly GCA_039583875.1 of Platanthera guangdongensis. Lineage (NCBI taxonomy): Eukaryota > Viridiplantae > Streptophyta > Magnoliopsida > Asparagales > Orchidaceae > Platanthera > Platanthera guangdongensis. The sequence goes on along the minus strand of CM077147.1, from coordinate 117,023,275 downwards.
CAAAAACACTGTCACGGCTATCTTCCAGAGTCCAGGAGGAGCTATCACCAACCACCTAATTTTCGTCTTCTCTCAAAAAGTTTTCGTTCTTCCATTCCGCAAGTAATCTCCAAGAACCACCTTGTATACTCAAATGAATCCTTCCTTATCCAGAAGAATCAATTTCATATGGCGAAGAACACTTAAGATTTGGAGCAAATGACTTGAAAGGAGCTTGAGAAGTGGAGAGCGGCAAAGTCAAGCAGAATGGAAGGGAGCGGCGCACTTCCAGGGCGAGTCCCAGGGTTCGGATCTAGGAGAGGGAGCTCTAGCATCAATATATATTATCATAGAAACAACGCACATGCGTGCACATAAGGCCGCACGGGCATGTGCAAAGGAAAACAGTACATAACAAAAAAAAAAGAAGTCGTGGTCGCGTACGCGGATGATAAGTACACGCACGCATGTGCGGGAAGAAAAAACACGAGCATCCACGGATAACTGTATTTTAGGCCATTTTTAGGAACCGAACGCGCATGCGACCTGCACAGTGAGCGCATGCGGTGTGCATGAAAAAACACACACGAGTACCAATTCTGCATGGGCGTGTGAAGAAATTTGAACATAACTCCACTAAAATATGGAAAATAGTCCGCACTCGAAATAAACATCTAAATTATCCGGTATCCATGCAACAAACATATGATGAATCATACAGGAAACATGACAACAGTGAAAACCATGTAAAATGGGGGGATCACTATATGAAATATGTGTACCAGAGCTCTATCTCTCCGTTTTTGCTTTAAAAAGAACTTATGTATGCAAAGTAATCTCTCCCTCTTTCTCTCCCTCGTAGATTTTATAAGTTGCCTTAGGGTTTGATTAACCCTAGAAGGAAGAAGATGATTCCCTTAATTCTATGATTTATTCCTTATTTTATTTTAGGGCTCCAATATATGTGACTGGAAGAAGGGCTTTTGTGGTGTAAATTGGAGGATGTTTGCAAAGTTTACGATTACCCTTGAGAAGCATGTCGTCGGGTGATATTTATGAAGGTCAGAACGTCAATGTAAGGAATTTCCTTCCTCTTGGTTAGACAAATATCAAGTAATTACTTTTACTAAGATTCATGTGATTCTTTGCGTAGTAGAAACATAAACAACGTTAACTCCGTGTTATACAGTTCTTTAAATCATGCATGATAGTCTTATGTTGAATCAAACAGCGTGAAATCTCTAAGCTAAAATTTTGCAGAAAATCTTATTATACAAGTATATTAGGAAATATGAAAAATCATAATTTACATCGATAAATACTTATTTATTCAAATACAATATGGATTTATGGACCGAGAATGTAAACATGGATTAAATCATCATTTCATACTATTGGGCTTATGTGGGTGTCACTCTTAGTTGAACGCGTTGATCAATAGATGTATAGATCGTTAAGGGACATGAGAGGTGTTTTCTCTTATGATTGATGGACGCACACCATTATCCTCATAGGGCACAATAGACAACAAGAGAGACAAATAGGGGTCGACGACCCATTTTCCATGTATCAAAACAGTTAGATGCGAGTTTGTCTCCCGTCCTAGGGACACATTAAGTGCATTTTATTTTGCCATCAGGGACTCAAATCTCTAGATTGTGTCTAATAAGTTATGAAATCTAATGCTAAAAAGAATGTAAAATTAAGGCAGGTTAGTTTTTAAATAAGAACTCAAAACACAGAAATAATTATGATTTAATGATTTAAAATTATGATTAAAACTCAAAATATGATAAAACTAAAAAATATGATTTATGATATTATGCGGTTTATTTCATGTTAAATCATGCATAGTTAACATGTTTAGATATCATATTCCCTAGTTTCAGATATTGCATATTGAGATCTTCATGCATGTTTATATATTTGTTGTTTTCGTGTCACTGAGAAGAAAAAATATTCTTACTCGTCGGTGGGCTAATCCCGTCTTCAGATTTTTCTTTTCAAGGAACACGGGTCGGGATATTTGCTTAAATGAACTTTCAAGAGAGTGTTACGGATCCTCGTTGGGGCGTGACGTACCAGCGCCGCGAGCCGCACATAGCACCCGCCTAAAGCATTTTTTATTTTACCGCTCGTATTTTTCCAATGTTTGCTTAAGATGTTTTATCCTCATGTATTAAGCCTCAATGATGGCATTTTGGTATTTTGGATGTTGGACCGGTTTCCACCTTGTATGGGGTGGATGTTGTGTGTGGGTAAGCAAGCTAGTAAATGAAATCTATTTTCTCTCTCTAGTTCTCTCTATTTCTCTCTCTCTTTTCCCAATACCGCCCGATACCGCCCGGACGCCCTAGCCGCGCGGAACGCCGACCCCGCGCCCGAACGCTCTCCTCCCCCACGACAACCATAGATCACCGGAAGTTCAAGAAGGGCTCCTCTTCTCCCCTTGGGAACATCTCATCCCTAGCACGGTGCACCCGCTCTAAATCTCGAGCGCGTAACAACATGCTATCAGAGGAAACCTTCCTCCCCGTGGCCGCCACTCCAGATCCGGCATTTCTTTCCTTTACCGAGACCGATTCGGCGACCCCGACATCGTCGCACCACGTCTAGCCCGCTCCCGCCCTTCCGTTTTTCCGTCGGACCCGCTGCGAGCTACAAGCGGCCCTCCGCAGTTTCAGCCGCTCCGCCCGCCGTCCCGCCCACATCCCTCACGGCCTATACTTCTGGGTTCTTCCCTCGCCGGGGGCTAACTCCTCGCAGCATCTACCGGGTTACTTCCTCAACCTTTTCCTCACCCACCGGCTTCCTCCGCCATGGACGACGAAAATGGGGCAGCCCTACCCTTGATCAGGTTTTGGAGTCTTTTAAAATGATGATGACGGACAACCATCAATCTCTTCTGGCCGCCCTCCGACCGGACAGCATTCCGCCGACGCCTCGCACCACCGCAGATTCATCGACATCCATTCCCGATCTTCCAGACGAGCCCCGGCCGCCCGATTTTCCCTCCCACTCCGACCACTCTACCATGTCACGTTATGTCAAACTTGATTTTCCGATCTTCGACGGGCGCGAAGATCCCTTAACCTGGTTGACTCGTTGCGAGTAGTTCTTCACCGCGCAACGCACCCCATGAGAGGACTAGCTTGGTGTCGACTCCTTCCACCTCATGGGTTTGACCCAACTGTGGTTCTCGCACCTTCATCAGAAGAGGCCCAACCTCATGTGGGATGACTTCAAGGCTCAGTGCACTCTCCGTTTTAGGCCACCGCTCCACAGCAACCCCATCGGCAATCTTATCTCTCTCAAGCAGTCCGGAACCGTTGATGACTACTTGAAGCAATTTCAGGTGCTCTTAGCACGAGCCCCATCCATTCCCCAGGCCCATCAAGTAGCCTTATTTACCGTCGGCCTCCACGAGCGCCTGCGCATGGATGTTGAATTTCAAAACCCACCCGATCTCTCTACAGCGATGAGTTTGGCCCGCCTCTACGAGAAGCGCATTCTCATGGACCGACCATATCTGGGCCGTCATATCGGCGAAAGCTCCTTTCGAAGTTGCAGCCAGGCTCACACAGCAGTTAGCAGCAGCTTCCACCGACCCAAGGAGGGGGCACGACCCTCCACCATCCGAGGCCTGTCACCCCAGGAGATGGCTGACCGACGTGCCAAAAGACTTTGTTTCAACTGTGATGAGCACTATGAAAAAGGACACAGTTGTAAACGCCTCTTTTGGCTTGAGGTTGATGACCCCTCAGATGAGGAAATTGGGCATGACGGGCCAGGGGACCCGGCGATTTCCATAAATGTCATGTCCGGCCCTCACACTTCCGACACATTGCAGATGCCCATTACCGTCGCGGGACACCGCCTCTTAGCCCTCATGGACACCGGCAGTACACAACTTCCTCAGCGATCTAGCCGCCCAGCGGCTCCAGTTCCCCATCACCAGCCGCAGTCGTTTGAGCGTGACTGTGCCAAATGGCGCTGCCATGGGTAGTACCGGGGTTTCCAGAGCAGTTTCTATCATCGTGGAGGCCTATCATTCCCATGTCGACTTCTTCGTCATCGTCTTACAGGGATTCGAAGTGGTTTGGGAACGCGCTGGTTGCGCAACCTCGACCTGATTTTGTGGGATTTGGAGGGCATGATGATGTCTTGGGGTTCAGGCCCCTGGCCGACGGTTTGGCAGGGCCGTCTGATAGTAGATTTGAGCCAATAGTGCAGCAGGACCTTTCGTCGCTTCTCGCCGAGTTTAGTGACAATATGCTTCCACCCTCCGGTCTTCCCCCTTCTCGCCGCCAGGACCACCGCATCTGTCTTCTTCCAAAGACAACACCAGTGGTCGTCCGCCCCTACCATTACCCCTTCCTGCAGAAGGACGAGATTGAGCGGCAATGCGCCGACATGCTTCGTCAGGGAATCGTCCGTCACAGCGTTTCGCCATTCTCCTCCCCTGTCCTTTTGGTGCACAAAAAGGATGACTCTTGGCGTTTCTGTGTGGATTACCGCACCCTGAACGCGGTCACGGTGAAGGACAAATTCCATATTCCAGTGGTCAAGGAGTTGCTGGACAAGTTACATGGTGCCCGTTTATTCTCCAAGCTCGATCTTTCCTCGGGATACCAAAAAGTCTGTATGTTTCCCGCCGATGTGGAGAAGACGGCGTTCCGCACACACAATGGACATTTTGAGTTCCTTGCGATGCCCTTCGGGATAACAAATGCACCATCTACAGTTCAGGCCGTCATGAATGAGGTATTCCACATAGGGCTGAGCATATTATTCGAAACTCGGAAGTTGCTTGAAAATCGCTCGAATATTGAGCTGAATCGGAATCAATTAAAATTGATTTGACTCAATTTGAGTTGATTCAATTTGACTTGAATCTGATTTTCAGTCGATTTCAAGCCAGCTCTGAATCGCTCGAAAAATGATTCAAATCAACTCGAATTAATTAAAAATATTATTTACTTATTAAAATAATCTTTTTTTAAATAAAAAACACTAAAAAATAAACCTAAATAAATAAAGTGAATGCTTTAAGTGTTTCCGTTGCTAAATTTAGAGGTTGTCCAATTTAACTTTAAGCCAATTACGAATTAAGAGAAAATTTGCTCAATTTCGAGCCGGTTTGAGTCGATTTCGAGCTGACTCGATTCGATTTCGAGCCGACTCGGAATCGAGCCATTTCGAGTCGAGCCAACTCGACTCGAAATCGATTTCGAGCCGAGTTCGACTCAAAAATTTTGATTCCGAGCCGAGCCCAAACCGCTTGAACTCGACTTGATATCAACCCAAATTCCACACCCTCCTTCGTCGATGTGTACTTGTTTTTTTCGATGATATTTTGGTGTATAGCAAGAAGTGGGAAGCACACCTCGATCACCTTCGCAATGTCCTCCAATTGGTCCGCTCTCATCGTCTCTCCCTCAAGCGGGCCAAATGTTCTTTCGGCAGAGACAGAGTGGCATATCTGGGCCACATCGTCGACCATGCGAGCGTTTCTGCAGATCCGGTCAGGATTCAAGGCGTCCTCGACTGGCCCCTTCCTTAAACTCAACAGGAGCTCCGCGGGTTCATCGGCATAGTGGGCTATTAACGCCGCTTTATCCAGGGCTATACAGTGATCGCCGCTCCCTTACTCTCTCTCCTGCGCCGCCAGTGTTTTGTGTGGGATGACGCCGCCACGGCGGCCTTCCGGGCATTGCAGCAAGCCTTGGTCTGGCACCGGTCCTTCAGCTTCCAGATTTCGAGAAGGATTTTCAGGTGGAGTGCGACGCTTCCGAACTCGGGTGTGGAGCGGTCCTGCAACAAGAGGGCCACCCGATCTCTTATTTCAGCCGCACGACCGCCCTAAACCATCATAAACTTTCGGCATACGAACAGGAGCTCATCGGCCTAGCCAAGGCCGTTCACCATTGGTGCCCGTACTTGTGGGGCCGAGCTTTCATCATCCATATCGATCATTTCAGTCTCAAGTACTCGTTGGAGCAGCGTCTGACAATAGTTCCACAACAACGTTGGGTGAGCCAGCTTTTGGGCTATGACTTTCGGGTGGAATTCAAGGCAGGGCACTTGAATCGTGCGGCCGACGCTCTCTCCCGTCGCGACTCTTCTGGCGCACTTCTCGTTGTTGTCTCCACTTTGACGTCTCTGGTTCTGCCTCGCCTCCGCCAGGTGATCCTCGACACACCGGCCCTGACCGAGCTCCTACACCGCATTCAGGAAGGCCGCCTTCCACCACACTGGACAGTGCAGGACGGTCTGATCTTGTACCGGGATCGCTTCTTTGTTCCCAACTCTTCCCCGCTGATTACTGACATCTTAGCGGTCGTCCATGGCAATAAACATGAGGGGTCCAGAAGACCCTTCAGCGAGTGCGTGCAGAGTTTTTTTGGGACGGCCTCAAATGGAGCATCCAGACGCTCATTTGCACCTGCCTCGTCTGCCAGCGCAGCAAACCCGAGTCCCTTTCTTCTGTCGGCCTCCTGCAGCGCCTTCCTGTTCCCACTCAGATTTGGGCGGACATATTGATGGACTTCATCGAGGGATTACCTCCTTCTCGGGGCCACGCCATCATCTTCGTCGTCGTCGACCGGTTCTCCAAAGGGGCGCACTTCATTGCCATGAGCCGCCCCATCACCAAACCCACAGTGGCCCGTGCCTTCTTTGATCGGGTGTTTTGCCTCCATGGCATTCCAGAGAGTATTGTATCCGACAAGGAGTTTTCACCTCTCAGTTCTGGCAGGAGCTCTTCGCCCGTTGCGACACAAAGCTGGCTCTCTCTTCCGCCTATCACCATCAATCGGACGGCCAGCCTGAAGTGGTCAATCAGACAATTGAGATGTACCTCCGCTGCATTACAGGGGATCATCCCAAAGACTAGGCTTGTTGGCTTCCATGGTTGCAGTACTGTTACAACACTTCCTATCATACAACCCTCCAGACCACTCCGTTCAGCCTCATCTATGGACGGGAGCCACCCCACCTCCTTACCTACTGGAGTGCCTCCGCCCGCTCCACCGCCGTCGACAAAGAGTTGTGCTCGCACGACGAGCTTTTGCGCCTTGCGCGTGACCGCCTTCTTCAAGCTCAGACACGCATGGAGACCGCCCACAATCAGGGTCACCGCGAGCTGTTCTTCGCCCCGGGAGATTGGGTTTGGCTGAAACGCCGCCCCTACCGTCAATCTACCGTATCCAAGGGAGCCTATCAAAAGTTGGAGCCCAAGTTCTTTGGCCCGTTCGAAATATCCAACCGCATCGGGGAAGTAGCGTATCGCCTCCGCCTTCCCGCCGACGCTCAGATTCATGATGTCTTCCATGTGACCCAGCTTAAGGCCTTCATCGGCGAACCGCCCACCGCAACCTTAGTTCCGCTTCCACCACAAACTGCATGGGGGAAGTAGCGTGTAACAGAGAGTTTATGCCCTTTTTATTTCAATACTTTTCCTTTAGAAAATAGGATCTTTTGGGATGGACTCTTTATATTATACGAACCCAGTTATTTCAAACATAATTTTAGATTCCAGTATTTATATTTGACTTCATTTACCTTTTTAGTTGCCTTTGTAATTTATATATTGGGTGTTTTCTAACCCTAGTTTAAGCCTTTGATTTTCTTTGCATGATTTACTTAAGTTTACAGTTTTTTGTAACTATATCAATTTTATTATTGTTACTTAATTTGCTTTATATCATAAGTGCAGGTCAAGCTTTTGAAATATTGCTAAACTAGGTAGGGATGTTACACTAATCACCTAAGAAAACTTGATGTACGACAAGAGTACCGGCCAGAAGTAATAAAAAGGTAAGTGATTCACTTGAGAGTTATCGTGTCCGATCAGAACGATAGTATTTGATAACATAGTTATCATCAAACCAAATCATTAAGTTGGAGTTTTCATATATTATATTAAACTTGCAATAACTACCGCTGAGAGAACAAACTAAGAGCATCATCATGATCATTGCACTAAAATAAAAGCATAAACCATGGTAACAGGATTCATGAATAGTATTCAATATAGTAACAACAAGAGCAAGAAGAAGAGGAAAAGAAAGAGATTCTCACACAACTTCAACAATGGCACAATGAATCCTCAAAGAGAAGACGAAAGGGAGAATATTCCTTGGATATGGAAGGAAACTAACTGGACTGTCAATCCAGATCTCTTGACAGTCCTTGGCTATAGTATGAGGTTTAGGAATGTTGTCATCACCTCCCAAAGTTGATTGTTTTCTTCCTATATGCTTCCATTTTCTGGATGAACAACCACTTGGCACCAATCGCCTTGAAAGCTCGAGAATCTCCTATGAAATCTAGAAAGACTTGAAATGATGGAAGAAGCCTTCAAATCCAAGGAAGCAAGCTTGGAATGGAGAAGAGGAGATGAAATCCCCACAGGAACAGGTTGGCAATGCTCATTCGGGCGAATCCCGAAGTCCAGATTCATGGCAAAGTGCCCGAGCATAAATATTGATAGAGTCAGAAAATAACGCAAGCACGCCTGTGCGCATAAAGGCGCACGGGACATGCACGAAGAAATGCAGAATAAGAATTGGGAGGCAGCAATGTTCGCATGCGTGAAGATAACGCACGCGCACAAACAAAGCATCGAATTTCCAAGGAATGAACGTGCACGACCACGCATGGCGCGCGCACACACGTGTGTGAAGAAATTGCATGCACACCAATAGATCAATGATTTTCAGGAACAAAGTGCGCACGGGCTGGAATAGTGCGTGTGTGAGAAGAAGTCACAGGTGTGCTCGGAGAGAACACAAGTTTTGGTCCAGGAATCTGAATTAATGAATAGTGCACGAACACAAGGGCACATAAAGACGCGCGGGTGCAAAAAGACGCACGGGGGCATAAAGACGCACGGGCGGGGTGTGGATAAATTTAAACATAAGCTCCCCTGTATTTTAGAAAAAGGGTCAACACCTGTACCTAACATATTCATATATTCAGATTTCATGGAGCAATATCAGTGATGCAAATCATGTGAAACCAAGTACAAATGGTGGAAAATATCCATGAAAATCGCGCATAAAATGGGGGCAAAAACACTAAAAAATGGATATATCAAAATCAATTGGCTAATTTTGCATACATCAAGTCACACTTGAATTTAGGATGGGATATGAGTTCTGGATCACAACTAATATTGTTGGGAGTCAATTTCAGGATTTGACTTGATCCTATCAGATAATTCAAACCATATTAAAAATTGAGGTTGGGAGTCAATTTATAGTCAGATTGCACATAAATTAGAAAAAAAAATAGGTGCAAGTATGGGTTGATATGTAGGACTGATGAAAAAACATTCACGTTAATTTTCAGGTCTAGTATTGGCACACATTTTATAAATCATATATCAGTTTCAAACTGGGTTAGGTTGTCCTAGAGTTCATACACAAAATGACAAAACAAGTTAATGGTTAAGTCACCCATTTTTCAGAGATTGAGTAAGATTTAACTTCTAAAACGTCCCACAGGCTCAATAGAAGTTGGTATTAATCAGGTCGTTCATTTTCATGTCAAAGCTCCCAATGACTGAGACAAATTGATTAACACTTTTCCTACATGAACTTTATAAACTGTACCACAATCCTAAGAATTGGCAGAACCAAAGATCCTGGTGTGGGCTAAGAGTGGTGGGGAAGTGCTTGGCCATAAAATCAAATAAAATTAGAACTTGAAGTAAATTTTACCCCCATAAAACCACATGGGACACCGGAAAAGCATAGGTTCTCCAGATCCCCCGGAAAGCCCAATCTTACCATTATGTAGGCATCAAACCACACTCAAATTTACAACATGCTTCAAACCAAACCAGAAAAATCTGAAATTGGGTAATCTGTGTCGAATCATATTCAAGTCAGCTTGCAAATAAAAAAGAAAGAAATTAGAGAAGTCGTTGAGTTGACATAAGAATATATGCAAACCATTTTTGTTCATTTTCAACTCAAACACATTGGTACATATTAGTTGACAAGCAATTTAAGTTGTAATATGTTATGTTCAAGTCAGGGTAGTTATATCTTTTTACCTTATTTTTTACGTTTCCCTTACTCAAGTATATAAGAGTAAGGGACCAACATTATCAAAGTAATTGTATTGCTCATAATTTCATTTCTACTTGGTATCAGAGGCAAAGGAAAAATCCGTGCCCTAGATCTCCCGTCACACACGCTCACGCCGTCGCTGCTCACGTCGTCGCCTCTCCCGTCCCGTCGCTTGGATCGCTCATGCCGGGAGGCACTCCTGCCAGCTGCTGAGAGGAACGCCGCCGCCGTTCCTCCATGAAGCAGGCCGCCTCCTTTTCCTCTTCTTCTCCTTCTTCTTCATGAAAACGAGGGTTGCTGCCGATCCTGTGTTGTCGATCCTGTGTTGTCAATCCTGTGCTGCCGATTTGATCACGTGAAGTCTGCTGCTGCCCATCCTGTGCTACTGCCCCGGGCCGCTGTCCTGCTTCCGCGCCTCTCCCGGGCCGCTGTCCTGCTTCCGCGCCTCTCCCGGGCCGCTGTCCTGCTTCCGCGTTGATCATGTGTCGATGCCTGTGTGCCGATCTGTTGATCTGCATGACAGAATAAGGTGTTGTTGATCTGTTGTGTTCATTTTTCCGGTATGGGTGAACCCGATTCATCAGTGTTTCTGCAGGCGTGATCCAGCCTCCGATGGTTGAGCCTCAGCGGCCCCATGGTCACTCTAGTTCTTTGAAGATTACCACGGTTTATCTGGATGACAGGAATTACCTAGAATGGTCTCGTGCTGCTCAGCATGTCATTCGTAGTCAACAGATGTTCGACTATATCGATGGGTCGATTACGGAGCCCCCGGTGTCTGATCCCTCCTGGAAGCGCTGGGATTCTGACAACTCTCTGATTGTGTCGTGGCTCCTCCATTCGATGTCTCCCAAGGTCGATCGGAGGTATATGCTGATGGACACTGCGTTCGAGATCTGGACTCATGCTCGTGAAACGTACTCTCAGATCGGTAGTTCCACCGAGGTTTATGAGCTCACTCGCCGCATTTTGGAGTTGCGTCAAGGGTCGATGACTGTCTCATCATTCTTCTCGGAGTTTGAGCGTTTGTATCAAGAACTGGACTACTTTGCACATTTCACTCCAGCTTGTACAGCAGATGTCGTCCTGTTAAAGCAACGGGAGCACCGTATACGTCTTCATGTCTTCTTAATGGGGTTGAATATGGAATTTGATGTGGTCCGGACACTTGTTTTACACCGTTCTCCTCTTCCCTCCCTCTGTGAGGCGTTAAGCATGATCCTGGGTGATGAAGACCGCGCAAGTCTCTCAGTGTTATGACTTCTCCAGATCGTTCTGCCTTGACGAGTGTTGGTTGTGGCCTCATCCCTACTCCTGTATCTTCAGTGTCTATCTACGATTACTGTGGTCGACGGGTACACTCTCGGGAGGCATGCTTCAAACTTCATCCGCATTTGGCTCCTCCTGGTCGCGGTCGTGGTCGGGGCCGTGCATCTGGTCGCGTGGGTCATAGGCACGGTGGTTACCGTTCTCATGACGCTTCTTACACCGCTGATGTCTATGATGAGTCTCAATCTACGGCTTCCTCCTCTCTTACTGTTTATGAGTTAGATGTCTTTCGCCGCTTGCTTCACTCTCAGTCCAATCCGGTCACTGGAAGCTCTACTTCTCTTGCCACAGTTGATATGCCTAGTGCTCATGCGGCCACCACCTCTCCTTCTGAATGGGTGCTCGACTCCGGTGCCACCCACCACATGACTGGGTCCGCTTCAGGTTTTCTCTCTTATACTCCTTTGTAGGGGTGGAAATAGGCCAGGCCAGGCCAGGCTTTATGGAAAACAGGTCCGACCTACATTAGTATTTTTGGGTCTGAGTCTGGCCTATTAGCCTGAAGTAGACCAAAATGTAGGCCTGCCTGCCATATTTTGTAAAATTGGTAAGCCTAGCCTGACCTGTAGGCCTACTTAGATCTATTTAATAATTCATTTTTTTAACTATCTTTTAATATACGTTTAGTGATTAGGTATACATAATTAATTTATATTTGATTAATATTTAAGTTTATATAATAAATTTATATTAATTATTATTTAAAAATATAGGCCGACCTGCATGCTTACAGGTCAGGCTTTAATAATAGAGGTCTGGGGCTGTTTTAAAAACAGGCTCAATTATAGGCCTATTTTTATGGTAAATAGAAAATAGGTCAGGCCAGGCCAGGCCAGGCTGTTGGCAGGCCAGGCCGCAGGCCCCTGACAGGGCTCCTAGCCTACTTCCACCCCTACTCCTGTGTTTGGTAAGGATAAAGTTATTTCTGCTAACAGATCGTTGTCCTCTATTGCGAGCAAGGGCAACATTTCTTGTTCTCTGTCCATCTCTCTTACCTCTGTTCTTCACGTTCCCTCCTTTCCACGCAATTTACTTTCCATCAGCAATTTTACGAAATCTCTTAACTGCTCTATAACAGTTTTTTCTGATTCTTGTGTTTTTCAGGAACTGAGTACGAAACGGAACATTGACAGTGGTAGGTGCAGTGGTGGTTTGTACTACCTGAACACTTCTCCTTCTCAGGCCCTTTCCAGTTCCACTGTTACTGCAGAGGATGTTTGTCGTTGACATTTGCATTTGGGACATCCGTCCTCCGTCTACCTGCAAAAATTATTTCCAGTTTTTGTACCATTTCTTCAGAAATTTTCTTTTGATATTTGTGATTGGTCTAAACATATGCGACATACCTCTTCACATCTTTCTTTTCCTTGTAGCACTGCTTTTGATATTATACATTCTGATGTTTGGGGGTCGTCCCCCGTTGTATCATTGACAGGTTTTCGTTGGTTCGTCACCTTTATTGATTGTTTCTCGCGTACTACATGAGTTTTATCTATTAAAAAAGAAAAGTGACGTTTTTCCATGCTTTCAGGTCTTTCATAACATGGTGAAAAAACAATTTAATGTCACTATTCGTGTTCTTCGAAGTGATAATGGAGGGGAGTATGACGATCGTGGTTCCTTTGGCGCTTATCTCACCTCTCACGGTATCATTCACCAGAAAACTTGTGCTTACACATCTACTCAGAACGGAGTCGTCGAAAGGAAAAATCGGCACCAACTCAAGGTTGCTCGTTGTCTCCTCTTGACGATGCATCTTCCTAAAATGTATTGGGGTGATGCGGTGCTTACTGCCTCACATCTTATTAATCGTCTTTCTTCTCGTATTCTCTCCTTTACTACTCCTTCAGCCCGTCTTTCTATCTCTGGTGTGGTTCATACTTCTCATTTGTCACCCCGTGTTTTGGGTGCGTCTGTTACGTGTATGTGCACCAACCTCAACGTGACAAACTTGACCCTTGGGCTCAACGTTGTGTCTTCCTTGGCTACTGCTCCACGACCAAAGGGTATCGTTATTATCACCCCCCCCCCCTCCAGGCGTATGTTCTGTACCATAGATGTTACTTTCCTTGAGGGGGAATCCTACTTTTTTGTCCTCGACTCATGCTCTTCGTCAGGGGGAGAGTACATCTACTACATCCACTACGGATGATGTTACTGTTGTCCCTCTGCCTCTTCTTCTGTCCTTCTCTATTCTTTCACCTCCGTCTACGTATGTTCCCCGTGCTCATCCTATCGCAATACTGGACTCCTCTAATATGATCTCTCTGTTTCCCCATGTATACCACCGTCGTTCAGGTACACAGGTCATCGCTGCTCCACCTCTACCAGTGTCGTCTTCAGACTCAGATATTGATGATGCCGACTTGCATATGCATATTGCCTCGCTGAAAAAGGGTAAAGCTACTTCCACGCAATATCTGATTTCTAATCATGTGCCTTGTAATCATCTTACTCCTATTCATCAGACTTTTGTCTCATCTCTCTCTCTCTAGCTGTTATTTTCAAGACATGGCAGGAAGCATTGGCAATACCGACTTGGACACAGGCTATGCGTGATGAGATGTCCGCCTTAGGCAAAAATCATACGTGGGACATCTCCGCTCTTGCTTCGGGAAAGAAATCTATAGGTTCCCGATCGGTCTTCTCTTCTCTGTTAAGCAGAACCAAGATGACAAGTAGAACGTTACAAAGCGCGTCTTGTCACTCAAGGATACATCCACACTCAAGGAGTTGACTACCAGGAGACTTTTGCTCCTTTAGCAAAAATGAACTCTATCCGGGTCCTGCTATCATGTGCAGCTTGTCTAGACTGGGAACTGCATAAACTAGACGTGAAAAATGTGTTTCTCCACGGTGAGCTTGAGGAGGAGGTGTACATGAAATTCCCTCCTAGTTTTGTGAAGAAAGGCGCGGAAGGGCTCGTCTGCCGCTTAAGAAAATCTTTATATGGCCTGAATCAATCTTCTAGGATCTGGTTTGGAAGATTTCTCAGAGCAATGCTCAAGTTTGGGTACAAGAAAGCTCAATCGGATCATACCATGTTCATCCGGAGACATGAACGTGTTGTGGTTCTCATTGTCTATGTGGATGACATCGTGATTACTGGAAATGATACAGAGGAGATTGTCAACCTCAAGACCCTCCTATCGGCTGAATTTGAAGTGAAGGACTTGGGACGATTGCGATACTTCCTGGGCATCGAAGTGGTTAGATCGGAGCGAGGTATCTTTATATCCCAACGGAAGTACATATTGGATCTCCTAAAGGAAACCAGTATGCTTGGTTGTGTTCCTGCGAACACCATGGAGGAAAATCACACGATTGATGAAAATGGTAATGGTGATCATGCTGATGTATCACGTTACCAAAGATTGGTCGGAAAACTTATATACATATCCCATACTTGTACCGACATTACGTATGCAGTTGGTATTCTTAGCAGATATATGCATTCCCCTAGAATCAGGCATCAAGAAGCGGTGTATCGTCTACTACGGTATTTAAAGAAAGCTCCTGGTCGTGGCCTCCTATTCTCTAGGAACAACAACTTGGAGATTGAAGTTTTTACTAACGTTGATTGGGCTGGTTGCCAGGATGACAGAAAGTCCACAACAGGATACTGTTCCTTTGTTGGTGGTAACCTCGTGACGTGGCGAAGCAAGAAGCAGAATGTGGTGGTCAAGTCAAGTGCAGAGGCAGAATATCGTGTCATGACCCAAGATTTATGTGAGGGATTATGACTACGTACCGTGTTACAGGACTTAAGCTTTCTCGTGACAACTCCTTTCTCCTTATTTTGTGACAATAAGGCTGCAATTAGTATTACTCATAATCTAGTCCAGCACGACACGACAAAGCATGTCGAAGTGGATCGACACTTTATTAAGGATCACATGGATAAGAAAATAGTTGTTACTCTGTTTGTTCACTTCAAGGATCAGTTGACCGATGTCTCCATCAAAAGCTTGGGGTGTGATGTGTTTACCAATGATATCCAAAAAATTGGGATGACTGATATCTTCCGTCCAACTTGAGGGGGAGAGTTGTAATATGTTATGTTCAAGTCAGGGCAGTTATGTCTTTTTACCTTATTTTTTAGGTTTCCATTACTCAAGTATATAAGAGTAAGGGACCAACATTATCAAAGTAATTGTATTGCGCATAATTTCCTTTCCACTATTTAGACATTACAAATTCTTGTTGGGTTAGTTTGACTTGGACTTAATATAACATGAATACAAAACTTGAGTCACTCATTTTTCCATCGTGACAGTTTAGGCTCAACTTTTAAACATGTTTAACAAATAGAGCAAATACAAATGGATATTAATAAAGTCAGTCATTTAATTCAAACCTAATCCATCAATTAAAAAAATACACTATTACTTGTCCTAATGTCCTATGGAAGCTCTCCAAAGCTGCACCGCAAGCCCAAGAAGTGGCTTTTCCGGAACATGGGTTTTGACGGGCAGCACAAATGATGGAGATCGACGACCCACACATTAATTTCCACAGGAGGCGGTGATCTGCTACCCGTTAGTATGATCCGAGTCCATATATGCGTCAAGATGATCGTTATGAGTCTGTATCATGTATTTATTTTTTTATTTTCAAGTTGTACTTGACATCAGATCAGTTCGGACGTTATGAGCCATCGGATTGACATGCCCCAATTGTTTGCCCTATATTTATGTTTGTAGGTTGCCTTGTAGAAGGATCAAAGTTATGGAGTCATTTTCCCAAAATCCTCAGTCCACTTGGGTGCGATTTCGAGAGTCCCCTTGGTGTGATTCCTTGGGTTTATACCTGCCTCCTTCCGCTCCAAGTAGTCTGCAACGTTAGCCGCTACCTCGACTCCGCTCCAGTCCGTGAGCCGCAACCCCCTTCCAACCTCGTCAATGCACATCGATACCTCCTCCAACCACCTTCCGACCTCATCAGTAAACTGTGACCTCCTCTGACTTCCTCTTCGGATGGCGTAGTCTCCTCTAACTTCCCCTTCACAGTCACAGCCTCCTCCAACTTCCCCTTCACACGTTGCAACTACCTCTGATCTCTCCTTTGCAAATTGACGCATGATCTTTTCCTCCTCTCTCTAGTTACTGCTTCCCTGCCATTTTCCAACTTACTATCCTATGGCATCCCCGACTCTCCTCTTTCAGTGTCAAACCTCACCCACACCATCTCTCCTTGCCCCATATGTCCAACAGTCACCCCTGTCGACCCCATTATTGAGTGTGTTGTCGACCCCTTCTTACATGTGAAATAAGCTAGGGTAGCAAATAATGCCTTCGTTTTTGTTCTTATTAGAGATGCTAAAATTCCTCGTGACTCCTTCTCCCTCTCCCTCATTCTACATAGAAATTTGATTTTGGGGAGTCAGAGACTATTTTTGCATTGGTATAATTCGTCAGTGCGAGAATTGTCTTTAATTCCTAATCACTTATATTTTGTTATGCCAATTAGTTAAGGCGGTAATAAAAGTAGAATAAGGTATGCTAGAAGAATTTAAACCCGGCAGTTATGCTTTGATTCTTTAAGCATTTTCTTACTTTAATTTAATGAGCTTGCTTAGAATTTTTAATTAAAAATATCATCGCAATACAATCTTCACTAGGCTTGGTTTATTTGTTATTTTTTAAAAAATTGTCTTGCTCGTGCTAACCCCTATTCGTGCCCTAATTTACTGAATTTTTCCCCTGCACACGCCCATGCAATTTTTGTGCACACATGTGCATTGTTGCACGCGTGTGCTACTTATTTCCGCATGAGCGTGCGCCTGATTATTTCAAAAGACTAGGCCACGTCCATTTCGCCCCCACACTCTCGTTTCTCATCATTCTCTTTCGCGCTGCCCTTGATTCTTCTTCGGCGATACGTGCAATTTTCCCGAGTCCTCCGACAATCTCTCCCTCCATTTCTTGTCGTGTGAAGCCGAGGCCAGTCATTTCGTGGGGTTTCTTTCCTCATCAAGCTTGTGAGGAGGTTGGTGACATTATTTTCTTGAGTTATCAACAGTATCTTTTAAAGTCTCCACTCTTTTGGGTTTCCATATTCTTCCACCATGCCTTATAAATTCTACAAGAGGAAGAAGAAGAATGTGGCCCATACAAAGTCGGGGAAAGGTGAGGATCCTCTAGCTCCAATGAAGAGAATTCTAGGGTGGCAATGCTTACTTTTGACCACCCCAAGGAGAGTGAGTGGCATTCTCACCTCGCGGGTAAGAGTTTCTTGAATCCCCGCCAAATAAAATCGGACGTTCTGGCTACTCTTGAACTGGAGTAGCAAATACGTGGCTTGGTGAACCACATGGATTGGGAAGAATTGTTTGGCATGGTGAGCCCCGGCTACTCCGGGTTGTCATTAGAGTTTCTCACAACCCTGCATGTTGCTTCAGCTGAGGTAAACATATGAAAAAACGATTACTTTTTGGGTATTAGGTGTACCTTACCACTTGAGTGTCTTTGAGTTCTCTAGGCACCTAGGATTACCCCTGGGTATGCCTTGCCCCCATGTGATCACTCACTGAGCTGGTTGTAGGATTTCCTAGGGACATTCCTCCACAGAGTTACTGACTGGAAATTACTAACAGGAGGTCCCAGTACGAATCCCACAAAGCCAGAGCCACTTGCATCCTCAGGTCGAATGCCGAGTGATTTGCATCATGTCATCAACAACGCTATCGATCCATAGAGCATGAGTACCCATGTTGTGGGGACAGGATCTGCTATATATTTATAGATTGGATCATGCCATCCTCAACTTGAGACTTATGGTTATGCAATTCCTCCTTCACCAGGTTGAGAATGTCCATGAGAGGAAAATCGCTAGAACTCAATATATAGCACGGGTGATCCAGATGATGAGAATGTGGGAAGCTCTTTCGTCTAAGCAAGTGATTTGTCGGCCAACCCTCATTACCTTCTCCACTTTGATTTTGATGGAGCTTGTGCATCGCAATCCTCCCGGAGCACAGGTGGAGTATACACTCGCCAACCCGATGGGTGAGGAAGATGATTTAGCGCAGCATTAAGATATTTTGAAGATGAGGAGAGGTCAGCAAACCAATGTTGTGGATGATGATGAAGTGCGAGAGCGAGCTCAAGAGCAACATGAGGCCACAGTTGATGCGGTAAGGGCAAAGCAAGAGGAGCTCTTCCCAGGCAGGAGATCATTCGAAGAGGAGTTCCCTGATGCATCACGTCGGATGGATCATCAGTGCACCCAAATGGAATACATGACGAGCTACCCTTAGGGATTTGGGGCACATATGTGTTATTTTCATGCGGGACCTTCTGGGGAGCCTGCTACCCCTGAGGGTCCGGATTGGGATTAGCCCTCTAGATTATCTTCTTCTTGATCCTGTTTTATTTTTATTTTCTTACTTTGCTTCCCTTAGCTCTTCTAGTTGTTGTTATGAACATGGTGATAATCCTGGATGCGGGTGAATTTGTATCTATGATGATGACTTTTATTTGAGACTCTATGTTATGAACTTCTTTTATTTGCATTATTGTGATAACAGATTCCTCTAGTTCCTTTATTAGTATGAGAAATTGGAATCTTGTTATTAAGCTCTGTGGGTATGTTGGTGGTGGAAGTGGAGTTCAACGTATTTTGTTGACAGTGGGTATTTTGGTGGTGGAAGTGGAGTTCACCGTATTTTGTTGACAATGTTTGTCTGATGTATCTGTGATGATGAATTTCTACCCTTTTTACTACTACTTCGAGTTTTTACTTTTTGCATTCGGGACAACGTTGCAAGAAAATTTGAGGTTATGAATAACTAGATTAGACTTATACTCATTTTCTTTGTGCATCCTAGTTTTTACTTTAGTTTTTTATGTTCATAAATAAGAGTTATAGCTAAATGCACTTGAATCGTGCTTATTTGTTTAGTTTTGACTAAAATTAGCCCGATATATTGGATAATATGTTCATTTAATAGTTTTGTTATGCGGGCACAAAATATATAATTCCCTCGCTATTTGCATGTGAAGTTATTTTTAATCTTTGTTAAATCAGTATAGTTATGAGCTAATCATGTATTATGCAAATATTTCAATTGTCCTCTCTGTTTGCGCCAAATGTAGAGTTCCTTATTAGTGTAATAGTGTGGTAGGTCCCATAAGGTAGAATTCCCTACTGCCTAGAAATCGGAATAACCTACGGTAACACATAGAACTTGTCTCGATACTATCTTCGATAATTTCACATATAGATTTATGTTTGGAATGTGATCGAGGCCTTTCTTTGGACAAGTTGAGCCTCTGTATCAAACCCTGCACATTCACCCTTACTTACAGATGTTGAGCGTACTCCCATTTCATTTGATTTAACACCACCTTCACATCACCAAAGCCAAAAAGCATTCCTTGATTCACACTTAAATTGTTGAGTTGAATTTTTGTGATAATGGAATTTTCTCTGATTGTGGTGTGAAGAAAGAAAAGATATTCTTAGGGAAGACATGATAAGATTCATCATCCCTTATTTGGTGAAGAAAAATCTTTTTTTATAAAGAGGGTGAGAGGATAAAATTCATCGCCCCAATTAAAAAAAAATATGAGTGGAATTGTTGGTTGTAGCTCACAACTTGTGAAATGACTCCAAATTTCTAAGAATAAGTTTGGGGGAGTTCACTTCAATTGCATTTCCGTGTGGAGAAATATTATTTTTGTTTGACTTAACATCTTTGTTAGAGTGTGAAGTAAACTTTTTTGTTTATCTTGGACCACCACACGGGAAACCTAAACTTGAAGATTTATCCTAATTATGACCTAGTGATTCTAAGTATGATCTCATCGGTGTTGTGGAGAGGATGTATAAGGGCAAGCCTATGGGATCTATCCAATGAAGGAATCCATTGCAGGTATTTCGGGTGCTTGAGACTCATGAATCTGAATCTGATGTCATTTTGCCTCTCACTACTCTAATTTAGAAATAATACATTTGTGCAATTCGTGAGGTAGAATTGTCCTCTTTTACTTTTGTTGAGATAACATAGCTCACACAAGCCTAATTTTCTTGTTTGAATCGAACCTTCATTATAAATGCAGTAGTGAATTAGAATGTTATGTAATATCATTTTTTATCCCTTATGGTGAGTGTGTTTGCATGAGACAAGCAAATGAGTAAGTTTGAGGGTATTTGATACCTCTAGTTTATATAACATTTTCCCCTTGCAATTCGCATTCTTTCAGGATCTTTTACCGTACTTTCCATATAGTTTAATGCACTTTTTTTCCAAATGTTCAATAAAATTTGGCACTGTTTTAAATGTCCTCCGACATGTCGTTTTTGAGGGGAAAATGATATTTTTTATATAAAAAATTGTCATTTTGAAAAATATAGGCCGACATATCCAATTTTTTCTGATATATCAACCGACACGATTTTTAAATATATCACTAGCTATTTTATTTTATGTTAAATTAGCAAACTAGCATTATATGTTTAAATCACATATATGTATTAGATTAATGTTTAAATCAATGAGACTTATCGTTTTTGTTTTTTAACGTTTTATTCTTACAAACAATTTTGTATAGTTATTTCACACAAATTTTTTGTTTCATATTACAAAAAATGTGAAAATGTTTAACACATTTATTAGTTCAGCATTTACATGTTTTAATATAGCTTTATAAGTTTTAAAAGATTTCTTCTTTATTTGTTATAAAAATAGTATTATTAAAATATATATATTGTATAAATTAAATATATTTTACAATGTATCACTTTGTATTTATTAATAATATTTTATCTTAAATACTATTTAAAATTATTTTGTGATATGATGACTCATTCTTTATTTATTTGTTATACTAATTTCTTTTACTCTTAGAACATATAATTATAGTTGGTATATATATAAATAAAATTTTTATTTATAAGAGATGAAAATCCGAAATTTTAAAATATCTCGGACATGTCTCATACATCTGACATCTGACATTTAAAATCATAATCTGATATGTCGCGGACATTCGATATTTATAACATTGAAATCTGGGTAGGATGATGAGAATTACAGGTGTAGATTTCTCTACAGTTTTAGGGGAGGTTATGTGCAAATTGCTGCATGCACGCCCATGTGTTTTTGTACACATGTGTGCGTGCAATGATGTTTAATTTGTAGATCTGGGCTGAAAATCTTTAGTGTTGTCAATGAGAGTGTGTTTTACTCGCACTCCCGTGCGCAGACTATTCGTGGCTAGTGCACACTCTTTGCTCAAAAATAAAAGTTTTGTTGTTGGGTGGGCGTTTTACTCACAAATGCCCGTGCGCAGACTATACGTGGTCGTTTCACATTCATTTCATTGATTTTAGAAGTTTTGTTGTTGGACATTTGTTTTACTCACGCACGCACGTGCGCCCGCGCACTGTCTCCTGCTGGTCGTTTTCCTCAATCCTGCAATTCAGTGCGCACTGTAACGACTTAACCTCTGGAGATTTCTAGAGTAATCAAGGATCTTGAAGAATGTTTTTGTACATAGAGTTCTAAAGATTAGTCTAGATAATTCTAGAGTAATCAAGGATAGTGGTAGAATAGTCTAGATATGGGGAAGTCTAGATCCTTCCACCCATTGGAGGGAAAAATCTTTTGGGGCCAATATAAGGAGGAGACCCCTCATTTGTAAAGCATTGAAGAAATTCAAGCAATCAAGCATTCTAGCTCTCTTGTTTTCTCTCAAAGTGCTCACTTACTCATTTTGCCGCGATTAGTGTTGAAGGAGGTTGACTTAGTTAGCTACGAAGGAGAGCGAAAAGGAGCTAAGGCCGCACACGACATTGTAAAGTGGACAAGTCTGTGACACTTGGTATCAAAGCGAGGTTGACTCAAGTTCGTGGTTCGTGCTAAGGAGTAAGATGGCTTTGGAACAAAACAACACCTCAAGCATCATTGAAGAGCGTGACAGGGGGCGGCCGAGGAGAAAAGAAAACGAAAGAAGAGGGACCAAAGCAAGGGTGGCGAAGGTACCAATGTGAGTAAAACATGGTGGATCTGGTAGAGTACGAGGCATTGTGGGATGCTTACCTTGCTTTACAATGAAAACTGGAGAATATCTGTAAACATTTCGACACTTTGCACATTGAATAAGAGAAGATGCAAATGGATGTTGATTTGATTAAAGAACAAGCACTGAGCAAGTTGGAATTCTCTCACAACGCTTTTGACACTATCATTAGCGACTTTGAAGATTGCTTAACAAATCTTAAAACAGAAGTGGAAGATCTGAGCAAACAAAGCCCTACAAATGGTAGGAGTATTGAAGCCATGGTGAACTCAAGACCAGATGTGCCAAAACTCAAGTAGTTTGCAGGGAAGCGAATGCGTTGGAGGTAGAGAACCTCTTTTGGCATATGGAGAAATACTTGGGAGGAATATGACATCACGAATGAGGCATTAAAGGTACGCCGTTTTAGCTATTATTTAGCAGGCATTGCTTCACTATGGTTGTAAAAAATATAAGCAGATTACCCAAAGGTCTCTAACGATCGACTCTTGGGAGAACTTCAAGCAGGAATTGAGAAGTAACTTCGTCCCTGTGAACGTGACTGATGAGAACTTGCGAAACTCAATGATCTAAGACAGAAGGGTACTATAGGAGACTATGTAAAGGAGTTCACAACATTATCGCTACAAGTCTTGGATGTCCCCGAACATATTCTCCTTTTTAACTTCATCGATGGGCTGCAAAATTGGGTCAAGCAAGAGGTAAAGAGGAAGGACCCAAGAATCACCAAAGCTGTCATTGCTATCGCCGAATCTCTTATTGAATTCCAACACCAACCCAATCCAATCAAGGAGAGGAAGGACAAATTCAATTATGGAAAAGGTGTGGGAGATCGACGAGAAAACAAGGTCACTCACTTTAAATGAGGATCAAAAACTTTGCCAAACCCGCGGAAGAAGTTTGAAGAGAGGAAGAACTTCACAAAAAGAAGCGTATGTTATGTGTGCAAGGGGCCACATCCGATGAGCAGCTGCCCAAAGTTGGGTTCATTATCAGTTATGGCGGAGAGTCAAATTGTAAACCCATCAGAAGAAGGTACTTGTCAAATGAGTTCATTGCAATTACTAAACACTTTGAGCGTGCAACCAACGAAAGCTACATCAAGTAAGAGACTCATGTATGTGGAAGTTATGATCAATGGGAGGGCCACCAAGACCTTAATCGACACTGGAGCTTCACACAACTTCATGACAGAAGGAGAGGCCAAGAGGTTGGGCACTTGGGCTTGCAAGTTATGAAGGGCGGAGGTTGGATCAAGACAGTGAATGGCCAAACAAGGCTGCTCGATGGAGTTACACGCAATGTGGAGTTACGCATGGGCACTTGGAATGATCAGGTGGACTTCTTAATAACACACATAGATGATTTCAATGTTGTGTTAGGAATATACTTCCTAAAGAAGATGCAAGCCATAGTCATGCTGGCACATCGCTCGGTTTGTATCTTAGAGGAGGAACTGCATGCATCGTCCCGAAGGTGCAAGGATAATCAAGGCATGACAAGCAAGGTGGCCACTCTAAAGGAGGAAGAACAAGGCGACATGATGGAGGAGGTGACTCACATCATTGCAGATGTTCTCACGAGAAATGAAGACACCACGCCCGCATAATTACCTCTCAAGCTCCCTCCTCGGAGGGGCATGGATCACAACATCGAGTTGGAGCCAATGGCAAAGCCACCTGCCGAAGCACCATATAGAAGGGCTCCCCCTAAATTGGAGGAATTAAGAAAGCAGCTTCAAGTACTACTTGAGTCGGAAATGATCAGTCCATTAAAGGCGTCATTTGGTTCCCTAGTGCTATTCCAAAAGAAAAAGGATGGAACGTTGTGGCTGTGCACTGACTACCGGAAACTAAACAAGGTGACGGTAACGAACAAATATCATATTCCTCTCATTGCTGATATCTTTGACATGCTTGGGAAAGCGAGGATCTACACAAAGTTGGACTTACAAAAAAGATATCATCACTTGCGGATTGCAGATGGAGATGAACCTAAGACAACTTGTCTCATAAGCTATGGGTAGTTCAAATGCTTGGTGATGCCCTTCAGTTTAACCAATGCACCAACAACATTTTGCACCTTGATGAACCAAATATTACACCCCTACTTGGAGAAATTTGTGGTGGTGTCTGGATAATATAGTGGTATACATCGACACCATTGAGGAGCATGCCAAACACCTCAGCTTGATATTCCACGCATTGTGGGAGAACGAGTTATATGTAAAGAAGTTCAAGTGCTCATTTGGCCAAGAGAAGATATATTTTATTAGACATGTCATTGGGCATGGTCAACCACGGATGGACATGGCCAAAGTACGAGCAATCGAAGGATGGGAGTTTCCTACGAAGGTGACCGGTTTGCGAACATTTCTTGACTTGGTGAACTACTACCGTGGATTAATTAAGTATTACTCAAGGAAGGCAGTACCATTGACGAATTTGTTGAAGAATAACAAGGCATGGCTATGCATGGATGAATGTCAAAGAGCCATTAAAGACTTGAAGGCAGCGGTCTGCACTAAACCGGTGGATGCCTTGCAAGACTTCAACAAGAGATTCGAGCTGCATACAGATATGTCAGGCTTTGCAATCGGTAGAGTGCTAATGCAAGAAGGTCACCCCTTAACATTTGAAAGTCGCAAACACAACGAGGCGGAACTATGGTGCACCGTCCAGGAGAAGGAGATGGCATCCATCATATATTGCCAACAAGTTTGGAGATATAATCTACTTGGAGAACAATTTACAATCAAAACGAATAATTTTGCAACCACATATTTCTAGATGCAGAAGAAGCTGACGGTGAAGCAAGCACGATGGCAAGACTTTTTAGTATAGGTCGATTTCATCTTAGAACAAAAGGCGGGGAAGGCCAATGTTTCGGCGGATGCACTAAGCCCCAAAGTTGAACTAGCCGTGATGTCCATGGGGAAAGGAGGATTGCTGGACCACATCAGCCAAGGGTTAAAAGAGGATCCTCTTTCCATGGCCAAGGAGGGCCAAGCTAGGCAATTTTGGGTAGAAGATGGATTACTCTACACCAAGGGAAGGGGACTATAAATCCTATAGTGGGGAAACCTACAAAGGGATCTCATCAAAGAATGTCATGATACGAAATGGGATGGACATCCGGGGCAAAAACTCACATTGTCTTTGATGGAGGACTCTTACTTCTGGCCACGTGTCCCTTGCAACCCGCATGACTTTTGAAACCATTGCCCATAGCAGAGCATCCTTGGGAATCGATGACACTTGACTTCATCAATGCTTTGCAAAAATTTGAAGAATTCAGATCGATCTTAGTGGTGGTGGATCGATTTTTCAATTACAACACATTCATCCCTAGCACAAGGGACACTACCGCGGAGGAGACAGCGCAACTTTTCTTCAAGAATGTGGTGAAATATTGGGGGTTGCCGAAGACTAGTATTAGTGATCGCGATCCCAGATTAGCGGTAAACTATTGATGGAGTGGTTCAAATTGTTGGGATCTGAACTAAACCTCTCCATCAGCTTCCACCCTCAAACTGATGGGCACATCGAGAGTGTGAATGCTTTGCTCGAGTGTTATTTATGGCACTTTGTGAGTGTCAATCAGAAGGACTGCGCCAAGTTGCTCGATGTGGCGCAATTCTCTTACAATCTACAACGAAGTGAGGAAACTGGAAGGAGTCCATTTGAGCTTACAACGGGAAGGCAACCACTTACTCCACACACTATGGCGACCACAATAGATGAAGGAAAAAGCACAGGAGCATGAAAAAGGCCAAGTCACGGGAGGAGCAAGCAGACTTAGCCAGGGCATGTCTAGAAAGAGCACATAAGCCGATGAAGAAATTGGTCGATTCAAAGCGACAGATGGTGGAGTACACAGTAAAGGAAAAGGTGATGGTAACGCTCCTATCCCAGCAATTCAAGGCTTGGTTAGAAGATATGAATACCCATTTACGATGATTGCCAAGGTGGGTAAGGTTTCTTACTGCCTCGACCTACCAAATTTTATGAAGATACATCTGGTGTTTCATGTTAGCATGTTAAAACCTTATCAAGCAAACAATGAAGATCTTCAAAGACGAACATCTCAGAGAGTACCACCTATGATGACAACTTCCTTTGACAAAGACGTGGAAGAAGTGCTTACAAACAAGATTGTGCGGCTACGAGGTGTGTAACCTAGAACAAAATACTTGATCAAGTGGAAAGGAAGGCCAGAGACCGAAGTTACATGGGAAACCTTAGAAGACCTCTGGCAATTCAAGGACATGATCCATTAGTACAAGGTGGCGAGGGCAACGCCAGGTTAGGTGGAGGAGGGCATCACGACTTACCTTCTACGGTGTTAGCCACTAGAGATTTTTAGAGTAATCTAGGATCTTGGAGAATATTTTTGTACATAAAGTTCTAGAGATTAGTCTAGAGAATTCTTGAAATATGTGCATGCATGATAGTGGTAGAATAATCTAGATATGAGGAAGTCTAGATCCTTTCACCCAATGGAGGGAAAACTTTTTGGGGGTATATATAAGGAGGAGACCCCTCATTTGTAGAGTATTGAAGAAATACAAGCAATCAAACATTCTAGCTCATTTGCACTCTCTCAAAGTGTTCACTTACTCATCTTGCCACGATTAGTGTTGAAAGAGGCTGACTTAGCTAACTGCAAAGGAGACAGGAAAGTATCTAAGGACACACGCGACATTGTCAAGGGGATAAATCCGTGACAGCATGCTCTTGCGCATAATGTCGCACGCGCCGTGCGCGGTCATTTTCGTTGCATCTATAAATATGTGATTTTAGATCATTTTGAAGATCCCCTCCATTGTTAGAGCCAAAGGTGTGTCCACGCGATTTTCAGAGGGAGAATCCATCTTCCACCTCCAACCAATGTTTCAAGGATAGATTATAAGCACAAAGAAGGCTACTAGAGGATTGGTGCCAATAACGTGAGGATTTGGACCGTTTGAGGAGAAACGGGCCATTAGGAGTTGACAGCTCCATCCCTTACCCCAGACGACAGACAGGTTTTCCTGGAGAGTTGGAGTGATAGCTCGCAATCTCCCCATTTCGAGGAATAGTCTCCTCGTTCACTTCATATTTACGGTGTTATCCTTTCCCCTCGCCTTCATTCCTACTTATGTTTTCTACATTATAATTGTTGTAATTTTACGTTGAATACTGAATTAGAAACAAATCATATTTGAATTTAATATCCATTATTTGGTAGGATTTATGTTTGCCCTAATTTAACCTTTTGGTGTTTGGATGGAATCTCTCTATCATCTATTGAATGTGATTTTTGCTTAATCTAGGATAACGTTGTATTTTAGGAGTAGGGTTTATAATCACGCAAATTATTGTTTGTTTAGATAGCCCAAGGTAAATAACATTCTTGTATTTTCACCCGCGCTCCTTGTTATTCGATACTCGGTGGGAATCCGCCGTTCTATATTACTTCGACTAGTGCTGCCAGCATTATTGCGCCGGGATAATGGACGTTTGTAGTTTAGCGATCAGTCGTCACTTGTAAATTTGTACTGTGTCAACGAGCCCACGTAGTGGCAAGAGAGGATGCAACCCCATTTGGTGGTAACAGATTCACAACGTCTTGTGGAGAAAGTTGCAGACTATGGTGGTTGATCAGAAGGATCATAGGTTGCCATAGACTAATGGATAATGGAGAAACTTGATTGATCAGTGCATAGTAAGAAACAAGGTCCAAAATGAACACTAGGCCATGAGAGTGCACCGATACATCATAAAGGATTCAGTTAGAGGTACAATGCAGATGCAGGAGTTTATCAAAGTACAATATCACATGGCATCAATGCAGCAATACGTGGATACAAGTGACTGATAATAAATACTCAATAGTCCAAAATTTGCTAAAAATATAACTCGTACCTTATAACAGACAATTGAATCATCTGGATACATTGCAAAAAGTTTAGTACCAAGGTGGGCATGGCAAGAATCACAAACGCTCTCATCATTTATTTGTACATTTCTTGATCTCTCCTCTAGTCTTGCTAACTGTGTATCCACACTTAGAGCACTTGAAAGATCATGAACTATCTGATAAGAAAAACAATATACCCAATCCCATCAGCTAATGGGAAAAAAATCTACCAGCAAGCAACTATAGAAGTACCATTTTTATCTGAAGTATATGCATTAAACAATATTTAAATCAGTATTCAATGAAAGCAGAATGCTTGGACAGCTTTGAGAACTGCTCATAAGTTCTTCGTTATTGGAGTGGTAATAGCAACATGATAAATGTCGGAAATTACTTTTGCAAACAAAGGATTAAGAGATTTCAAAAGAAATCGTGCATCTAAATTTTAATCAGACATTCATGCAGACAATAAAAGCTTGTCCTTTTACAAAAAAAAATTCCAACATATTTTAGCTTGAGGGAAGTAGATCAAGAAATTGTTTGCAAACGCTAAATAACAAGTGGTATAGAAAAGAATCTCCATGAGAAAATAATCATTGTCCAATCCTATCAAGAAAAAAATATGGATCGCAAAACTTTAACTAAATTAGCTCTAAAAAAAATTCCAGTCCACAGGATAGTCTATATATTGTAGGGAAGTTTGTAAATACTTTAGCTTTATGTTATGACAACCAGAATAATTGACTTAACTTTTTCCAAGGATATCTTGCTTCCACATACACATTGACGTGTCAGCTTTAAGTCATGGCATAAAGAAAAACTGCTTCATTAGCAGGGAACAGTATGGATATATTTTTTTCTAGTCAATGAGAATCAATTTAAACTAAATTAGTTAGTGCGTGCCTAATCTAGCTTGAGTAGCACTTTTTTAAAAAAATATTATCCCGAGGATAATCCATTCTATGATCCACGAATATCAACATAAGAAACATATACGGCAAGGACACGGGCACAGCAATATGAAAATACACTTGGTTTTGTTTTTTAAGGTTCTCAGTCACAAGGTTTCAACGTTTCAATTATTTTTTTTCATGGGAAGTTGAAGATGGTCACTCTTATTTGGTTAAATAATCGATTTGTCTGTACATTATACTTTGTTTTTAAGGTTTTATTGTGTAATAATCCTGTCCGTCTTATTTTGTGTTTGGTCTATTTAGTTTGTACTGCCTAGAAGCTTGTAATTTACTACCTCAGCTCAAACAGGTTGTTTGCCAAGTAGGATGGTTTAGTTCAGATGTTTTTCCCTTCCTTCTTTTTTTTTACAGTGAGATGGAATGGACATGAATAGAGAACTAAAGTAGAGGGTGGAGAACTTGGTGTGAATGTACGGAAACAACTAAGATAAAACTAGAGTGATAATAGAAGTGTGAAATTGTATAAACATCAAATATCAGTTTATTTGCAATCTTGTCAATGCCTACTTGCTTATAAGAATTATTAACTCCACCAGTAGCTATTTCCCTAGCAATTATCAAGTCATCAGTCACTTCATTTCTAACAAAAAGTTTGGTAGTATTTTCAACTAAGTTTCAGAGCTCAAATGCTGTAGGTGTAGCCAATTACAGGGCATAATAAGCTCTCTGCCTTTTTTGATAATCAATTTGAAGATAATAGTTTTTTCTTCGAATTTCCCATGTTCTTTTATTTTATATTTCCATCTCAGCGTATTGTGTAAGGACCTGCGACCTACAAAAACATTTGATTATCTTCACCTAAGTCATCATCCTTGACTTTGCTAAAGTTTTTTGTACAACAAAGATGTTTGTCTATGACTAGTTCAATGGCTCCTATCAAGTGAATTTATTTGTATCATCGTATGCCTATGCCTATAATTATTTTGATTATTACTGTTTTTTTCTTTTGACTATTATCTTTTTTTACATTCATAAGTTCATGTTCAAATAGAGTGTCTAATTCAAAGCCGGATAGGGATATTTTTTGGGCCCATAATGAAAAAGTGGATGATGAGGATACAAACCAAATGATGTTGGCATCATAAGCAAGTCATAAGTGGACGGATAAGAAGATTGAAAGCACATTTAGAGCTTGTTTGATTTGTTGTAGCGGCGCTCAGACCAAAACGCCACCACATCTGTGTGGTTGGCGCCCTACATTTTTTACCACATCAGCTGAGAAAAAACACATTTTTTTGCAAATACGCACAATTAATTTTGTGAGATCACATATTTCTCCGAGACTAGCATCTCAGAGAATCAATTTGGATTCATATCAAGGTGGTCGACCATAGAAGCTATACATCTCTTGAGGAGACTCATAGACAACTATCAAGAAAGAAAACAAGATTCGCATTTGCTGTTTATTGATCTTGAGAATGCTTATGATAGGGTTCTAAGGAGAGACTTAGAAAAGAAAGGTGTAAATGTATCATACATTGACAGAATCAAAGATTTGCATATGTTGTTTATCGATCTTAAGAATGCTAATGATAGGGTTCCAAGAGAGATCGTAAGGAGAGTCTTAGAAAAGAAAGGTGTAAATGTATCATACATTGACATAATCAAAGATATGTATACAAATTCAGTGACAAGGGTGAGGAAATAGGAGGATTAACACAGTAATTCTCTATCATTGTTGGCTTACATCAATGTTCAGCTTTAAGCCTTTATCTCGTTGCTCTTATATTAGACGAGCTCACCAGACATATCTAACAAGCAATGCCTTGGTGTTTATTGTTTGCGGATGATATTGTTTTGTTCGACGAGACGCAGAGTGTAAACGCAAAACTTGAATCTTGGAGAGACACTTTAGAAAAAAAAGGTTTTAGGTTGAGCAGGGCAAAGACGAAGTACGTGAAGCTTAAATTTAGCAATGCAAGGACGGATGACTTCGTTATTAAGTTGGGTTATCAAGATATTTCCCGCAGTGTGCTTTAAATATCTTAGATCGATAGTTCAAAAATATGGAGGTGTTGATAAAGATGCGATACATATAATCCAAGCAGGTTGGTTAAAGTGGAAAAGTGCGTCAGGGTTACCTTTGGGGAGCGGGAGAGAGCCTACGAGTCATCACCTAGGGTTCTACGGAGTCGGCACCGTGGAGTGATCACCGGATTTTGGGATTTCTCTTCTCCAAAATCTGCAACAACCTATAGCAGCCCTCATACACTCTTATCTATAATGAAGAGATATTAGGATATCCCACCATCGACAACTATGATTGGTCGAAGATGGGATAGTCTGATTACATCAAAAATAAAGCAAAAAATGACAATGTAATATATGAAATCTTGTCGGAACGATGGGTCGGTGCATCCATGGAGTCGGATCATCGATCCGGGTACACCATATTTGGTAAGTATCTAATCGGCCACGAACGGGCCCAAAACTCGTCCTCCGCTGCAGGTCCGTCACTCCTCTCCGCATCATTCTACCTGGCTTGAAAGAATTCATCTCCTGATGAATAGAGATCGGAATTCTCTCGATGTAGGACAGGTAAGACTCGATGAGGTCCACCAGAGATCGTCCAAGTGTCATCGATGAGAAAGTATCCTTGACAATGGTACTCCAACGTCTGACTGACTGGCGTGGATATGCATGCATGAGCCACGATATCTATAATGCTCTCAATAATCCACTGATGTGCTGGAATTCCCAGTGCGATAACTAGTGCAGACAATGAAGCCATAGGTGGCTGAACCAAAGACAAGTAGAGCTCAAAAGTGGACTGGATGCAGGGCTGAGGATGTGGGGGTGTAAGGCTCCAAAGAATGTCGGGGTGTAGGCATAAGGGGATCTCCACGAAATGACTTCACATGCTCGTGAGGCTTGTAGTATAGCGTTAAGTCCTCAACATTAAATATGGCACGAATACTCATGCTCGTCGGGATATCAAGATCATATGTATTTGTTCTGATCCTTCTCATGATTGAGTAGGGATCCATTCTTAACGATCAAGCGTTTAGCAGACCTCCCACGGAGCCTCACAGTCTTGATTATCATCATCATCTGCTCGTTTTCATGAAATACCTGCTCTTGTCAGTGACCATCTGCATGCGATTTATAAGATTTATCACTAATATTAATTCTTCGTCGGACCGACTCATTACACTTATACAAACGATGAATAAACAACTCAACAGACACATGTAAATGATGAAGAAACGACTCAACAGACTTATGTCAATAATGAAAATGAAACACGACAAATGCAACACGCTGTCTATAGGGCAGTCTGACAATGGCCCAAAAATCTATGAAATGAGGTGGCCTATCAGGAGGCACTCTCAATGGAGTGTATAAAAACTCATCTAGTGTGTGGCGAGTGTCCAGATGACAGTGTGAGACATTAACAGTCAAAGTGAAGCTCATAAGATGACAAATATCTCTAGGGATTGGGACGCATCATGGGGCTCAACGGGAGGTGTGTATGAAAATTCATCACGGATGCGACAATCACCTGAGTGGATACCAGAAATATCGACGATAAGATGTTAATCAAGAGTGTGGTGAGTGTCGCTGGAAAGAAAGAACTCAGTCGTTGGGTCAGCAGACAGTGTATCCCAAAATTCATCAAGAGTGTGATGTGTCATAAAGCAGGTCCTCAAAATATCAAGAGTATGCTCAAGTGTACCTATGGAAAGCTCTACATACGTAATGCTTCATTCAAGTTCCATTCTCTTGGCAAGGCAAGGGACGACAACGACAGAAACGCCAATAACTTAAAGCTCATAAACGAGTGGATCACCTGAATCTCATCCTCACTAGGATGTGGCAGCTCATCAAGAGGCTCAACAGGGGGCTCGTCATAGAACTCGTCAATAGGGTCATGATTTTCAGATGAGTACTATCGTAAGGGTAGTGTCCCCATAAATAGGTGAGATAGTCACTACGAGATCAACATCAGGCTCTTGGCTCTTGTTCATGACGTGCCTCAGGACAATGACAAGGGGAGAGTGACATAGACCTACTCTCAAGAATGGGTTAATAGGTGGTGTGTCAGTAAATGAGTCTACGATACGGGTCCTAACTAACCCTGGGCATGAGAGAAGAAAGGGTGTAAGAGATGGACACGTGAATCAATAGGTCGCTCAGACTCACGCTCACTCGGAGCCACAAGAGAAAAGTGAGAAACAAATGACGGATCACTCTCCAGACTAAGTACCTAATCGGGATGAGAGCTAGGAAGAACCATATACGTCATAACAAATATAATATATATATATGTATGTATATATATATATATGTACGTATATATATGTATGTATATATATATATATATGTATGTATATTTATATATGTATGTATATATATATATATATATGTATGTATATATATATATGTATGTATATATATATGTATCGCAAGTGCAATAAATAGTTCTCTAAATATCAAAGCATCAAATATAAATCATAACTTGAAGTACAAGTTCACATAGGTGTATTCGTTGAGTATCGGGCACGTACAAGTACCGGATACGTATCCAGTACGAATACGATACCTTCGGGGAAGTATCCGTGCTTCATAGGGTGAGAAAAATCGATATCAGGTATCATTTATGTCGTGTCTGACAGGACAATGGAAGACATCGTGGTGACCTCGATATGGGAGAAACTCATACTACAATGGGCAAGGTGTAAATCCAATCGACCAGCTATTGTGGATCTCAAGGATTGTTCATGATGTAGGGCGACCTGATATGTCTGCTCCAGGGACTTCGAGCTGTGATAAGCTAACTCAGTACGTATGTCAAACTGAAGTCCAGATTGAAATCGGAAGTAGTCATAGTTGGCTCCTCTCGGATATCACTCCTCACAACTAACTCATCAAAACGATTCATGTCCTCAGCGACAGACATACATCCTTACTGAAGGGAAAGTAATTGTTTGAGCAAGCAACTTCAATACAACGAAGGCAGATACCTCTGACATAATATACGCTTCATATCGACCCAACAAGTGATGTGATGAAGACGATCTCACTTGTATGTCTACTCAATGCTAGACTAGTGAGTCCAATTGATGCAGGACGAATCTATAGGCGGCGGATGAATGATGTTCTAACCCCACATGTCATGCAAAGTCTAACCGAGAAAACAAAAATCAGATAATAAATAATTAAATCACATGCAGATAATTCTAGCAAAAGAAAAATAATTCTTTAGGCAGGTATTTTTAGGCTTTCCTCTGTGTGGAGGGTCAAAGCGAGAGCGCGCAGCGAATAGTTCCTGCAAATCACAAAATAATCTAGAACAAAATTTTACGATATTATTTATCCAAATAAGCAAAAAATGACGACAAAATATTTAAATGATGAAAATAAAAACTCATACAACAAAAACTCATACAACAAAAACTCACAAAAGTATAAGGGTTGTCGTAAGAGAGTAGATCCGGCAAGGTGCGACAAGGCGGCGTCTGAAATTTGAAGTTATATGGCTAGATCTGGAAGGGGGAGGGATGGATCTTGCTGTTTGGAGGCGGAGGTGGCTGAGAAAGGAAGATCAGGATGGAGGGCGGCTGATTTGGGTTGTAGGAAACGAGATCTGGATGTGGAGGGGGCTAGCAGTGGATCCAAGTAGGGAAGATGGGGCTGTATGGGTCGGTGGTGGCAGGAACTAGTAGTGAGGGGCAGTGGATGTAGAGGAATTGCAGCAGGGGGGTTCGTGGTAGGAGGAAATGAAGAAAAGGGGAAAACAATGGTAGTTGGGAATAAAGGGAGTGGGGAAACGGTGGTAGCAGGGGGTACAAAGCCGGGAATATTGATGCAGCGATTGGGAAGTCACAAAAATAGATAATTGTGCCTGGGAGGAACGCCAACAACAGGTTTCACCATCAAAGCAGCGGTAAGAGGGGGTTTGGAAGCGGAGGAAGGTGGTTATGGGTTAGGGTTATTTTTGGTGAGAGGGAGCATCACCCTCGCACATTGGCCAGAGGGGCCACCTCTCGTCGGGACCACCGGAGCGCGCATTTGGAAACCGTCGTAATTATTTCTTGTAATTAAGTTATATTAATTAATGGATTAATATTAATTATTTAATATTAACACCATTAATTAATTAATTAAATGAATTTGTATTTTATGTTTTCCCTCACTTATCTACATAAGGGGGAGTGGTTTGTGTTGAAGGGCATCTTGAATGTTTTAGGGTTTTGAGCTCTCTTTAGAGAGAAGGACCATTGGAGGACACAGCCTCCTTGATCTTGATCGGAGTTCGCCACAGATTGTATCTGTGTTATCTTCTAGTTAATGCAATAGTGTCTTGTTCGTGTTCGGGAATCGTCTCTGTTGGTAACAATGGTCCGACCTGTCGCGCTCGTCCACTTGTTCCAAGCCACCGAGGATCGAGCCAAGATGGACACCCGCCTCACCGCCATCTTTGTCTGTGCGCGCCTCGATCGACAATCTGTTATGCTCGACGACATCCTCGCCATAGCGCATCGCCTTCACGCCAAGCTCGATCAACTCAACGTGCTCGATGGAACCCTTCAACGGTACTTCCTATTCTTCCAATGCTAGTACCATCATCGGCCCTCCGCTCCCCCAATATTGTCGCTCCCCCTACAACCCTGCAGCCACAATCGAAGGCTCCCTCCCCACTCGTCCATCATCAACCCGCCATCCCTGTCAATCCTCCCTCCCCATTGTCAATTCCAGAGAGCGTCTGGAGCCACTAGTCCTTCCCTTCTATCGTCGACACCAGCTGGCCGACGACTCTTCCGTCTCCAAAGAAGCCACGCGGCGATCGTGCTCCACCTCCAACGCTACTGTCCCCTCCTCCATCGAAGTTGCGCCCCAACTGATCTCTCCAGCCCAGCCACTACCTCAAACGCCTCGAGCCACTTAGCCCCCTTCCCCACGACCGTTCCCATCTTGAGCCCCCTCCACGCTCATTTACTCTGTCTTGCAGGGAACCGAGCACACTTTTCTCTTTTCCTTTGCCCACGCCGCCAGCTCCCCTCATGTCACCTCACCTGCAATTCCTCCTTTCCCGTACCGCTATTTCTTTTTTCTATTTACTATTCCCGAGCTGCCACTTCCCTTCTCTTCTCTACTCCCCAAATTCCTTATCATCACTTCTTTTTACACCCACTGTTGCCCCCACTAAAAAACAAATCACACCACATCCTCATTTTATTTTTCTCACAGTTAGATCCTCTCTTTCCACCTTTTACTCGCCATCCTTCCCCTTTTCTTCTGGTTTTTAGTTTAACAACACCTTTAATTTTTAATTCTTATCATTTTGCCTCCCACACCCGGCGGCAAATTATTTGTCCCTCCCATTCTTAAAGACCCCGGCAAAAAATTAAATTTTGACCTCGAGGCCCAGGCCGATTTTCAAGACCGGCGTAATGTTACCCACGCACATTAACTGGAGGGGCCACCTCTCGTCGGGACCACCGGAGCACACATTTGGAAACCGCCGTAATTATTTCTTGTAATTAAGTAATATTAATTATTTAATATTAACTCAATTACCTAATTAAATGAATTAGTACTTTACGTTCCCCCCCCCCATCTATATAAGGGGGAGTGGTTTGTGTCGATGGGCATCTTGAATGTTTTAGGGTTTTGGGCTCTCTTTAGAGAGGACCATTGGAGGACACCTCCTTGTTCTTGGTCTGAGTTCGCTATGGATTGTATTTGTGTTATCTTCCAGTTAATACAACATTTTTTTGTTCGTGTTCGAGCATCGTCTCTGCTGGTAATAGAGAGAGGGTCTAGGAGTCAATACCTAGGGTTCCACGAAGTCTACACCATGGAGGGATCGCCGAATATTGAGATTTCTCCTCTCCAAAATTCGCAATTAATCTATAGCATCCCTCATACCTCTTATTTATAATAAAGAGATATTAGGGCATCCCACCATCGACGACTATGATTGGTCGGAGATGGGGTAGCCCGATTACATCAAAAATAAAATATAATTGACAATGTAATATATGAAATCGCGTCGGAAGGACGGGCCGGACGCATCAGTGGAGTCGGATCATCGATCTGGGTACCCCACATATGGTAAGCAGTCAATCGGCCCCGAACAGGCCCAAAACTCGTCCTCCGTTGTGGGTTCGTGTCTCCGCTCCGCATCAATTTAGGCCCGGATTGCTCCTCCTTTGTCGTTTGATTGCACTAGTTAGTATTTCTAGTTCGATAGTACTTTAAGGACTTCAAAACATTCAATATTATATGGTTTCCTGGGTTTTTAACTTACCTTTTCTCCCATAAGTGAAATTAGTGAATAATAAGTTGAGTATTATAGCAAGGAAGGAACGCTTGTAGTCTATGAGTAAAGTTAAGTTCATAGTATGGTAACCTCAAAGTTTATTTTTGTGAGATTATCGGGAGTTTCAGAAGGAATTGCGTTACGGACATGCACGCCGAAGAGAAGTTATGGCGGAACTACAAGCGTAGGAAGGCGATGGACACTAGCCACCCAGTCGTAGAAGAGACCGTCGAGGAACGATCCACATGATTATCGCAATTTCATTGTTGTTTTGAGTTTTACTATTTACAAATAATACTTTGTTATTCGCACTCTACTGATATAAAGAGGGTTGTATGCTTATATTAGGGTTGTATGCTAGCCCCACCTCGCGTGCGGGAGCTTCGCGCATCCAGCGCGCCCTTCTTCGAATTGCGTGCCTGATGACCTCTATTTGCGGCTCGTCAGATTAGTCGCTTGTCCCTTCCGCAAGTCTACTCCAACTTCGTTCTTCCAGCCGTCCAGTCGTTTGCAGATCCAGCCCCATGGCTCCCAACACTCGTTCCTCTGGTTACTCCGCTACGTATTTGGCCTCAGACGCCACTAGCCATAACGTTGAGGCCCAATATCAGCTCATTGCCTCCATGCATGCCTCGTTGCTTGCTCTCCATTCCAAGATTGACTCCTTCCAAGCGCCGACCACCCCCTCTATCTCCGGCCAAGGTCTGTTACCATACATCCTCTCTCGGTTTCGCACGCACCACCCCACGGCGGTCTCCAACGCTCTTGACCCGATACAATTTGCTGGAGGCCGACCTCTCCACGCGGTGACCGGCTCCTGCGGCCAGCCAACCCCCTCCTCAACCACCATGGAGACCCACCACCACAGCACCTCCGCCACGGCCACCACATGAGGGCACCCGCCCTGGCCGCCCACAGCTCCTCAGCGGATCTCCAACAGTGGTTACAACAAGCTCTGTAGCAATGGACTATGCTTTTGGTGTCGCCAACCGTACTCCCCAAACCATTAGTGCATCGTGAAGAAGTTCCACGTCAACATCAGCGACTTCAACTCGGAGATTACCTTGGTGGATATTGAGTCCCTCGAGCTTTCAGAAGAGGGTGGGCCTGGGTACACCACCACGAGTACCTTCCACCGCTTGGAATTACCTTGTTTTTCGATGGGGGAAATTTCGGTCCATAGACCATGAAGCTCTCGGGAATGTTGTGTGATCGTTTCATCATTGTCATGGTGGACATCAGTGCGAGCCACAACTTCCTTTCGCCGCAGTTGGTGCAATAGTTTCAGCTTCCTTCGGTTTCGTCCCTAGATTTCACAGTCTGTCTGTGCGATGGGCGATGTCGGCCAACCCAGGGTCGTTGCCCCGTCGTATCCTTGCTGGTAAGAGATTACTCTGTGACCGCTGACTTCTTGTGCGTTCAGCCTCGGTAGTATTGATGTCATCTTGGAGGTGGCTTGGTTGCACACATTGGGAGATGTGCGGGTCAATTGGGCCACCATGACCATGCAATTCATCAACCAGGGTAAGTCGTGTCATCTTGTCGGCAACTCCGCCCTCTTCCTCTCCCCAGTCTCCTTTAGCATGATGCAGCGGAACGCCGACGTTGACTTTTATGCTTCACTTTTGCGACTCTCAGGCTAGGCTGCAGTACCTCCCTCTTACCCGGCCGACCTTCGATCCTTGCTGACCAAGTTCGCCAAATTCTTTGAGCCCCCGACCAGACTGCCCCCGCCCCGACCGACTGATCACGCCATTCCCCATCATCCAGGTACTGCAGCAGTGTCAGTATGGCCTTAACATTACGGCCATGTGTTGGGTACATTGGTCAAATGTACCTGATTTGAAGAAGCCTCACCTAACTCAATGATATACATCATAGTGTATTTGATGTTTGTTTGAGTTACTTGTGCAGGTTAGGAATACACTGGACTGAAGCTAAAAATTCTAAGTCCATGTGTCGACACCCAGAGGGAAAGTGTCGACACTTGAGAAAGCTTGTGTCGACACCCAGACAAGCAGTGTCGACACTTGGAGTCATTGTGTCGACACCTGGGAAGAAGAGTCGACACCAGTCAGAAAGTGTCGACACTTGGAGCTGTGTCGACACTCAGTGTAGAAGAATGCAGAAAAGCTGTGTCGACACTTAGCAGAAGTGTCGACACCTAGAAGAGCTGAGTCAACACCAGAAAGTGTCGACACTTGAAGTAAGTGTCGACACTCAGCAAAAGTCTGCAGAATCTAAGTACAAGTGTCGACACTCAACACAATGTGTCGACACTATGCAGAAGAGTCAGCACTTGAAGTAAGTGTCGACACCCAGCACAATGTGTCGACACTTAGCTAAAGACTCAGTATTTGAAGTAAGTGTCGACACTCAGCACAATGTGTCGACACACAACCAGAGGAGTCAACACTAAAGGAAAGTGTCGACACTCAGCACAATGTGTCGACACTTAGTTGAAGACTCTACACTTGAAGAAAGTGTCGACACAAGGAGCTGTGTCGACACTTAGCAAAGATCAGAAAAGTTACAAAATATTCTAAGTACAAGTGTCGACACTAAAGGAATGTGTCGACACTCAGCTGAAGAAACAAAAGTGAAGACTTGTGTCGACACCAAGAAGCAGTGTCGACACTTGACAGTTTCAACACATAAAGTTGTGTCGACACAAAGGAGTTGTGTCGACACTTAGAAGAATACAGTTGCAGAATGAAGTACAAGTACTTGTGTCGACACTCAATTTCAGTGTCGACACATGCAGAAGAAACTGTGTCGAGACATACAAGGAATTGTGTCGACACCTTGTAGACTTGTGTCGACACTTACACAACATGTGTCGACACTTGGCCTATAAGTGTCGACACTTAAGAACAGAAAGTCTCGACACTATCTGACAGTTAGAGGAATTTCAAGAAGTGACTGGTTGACAAGACAGCTGCCGATCCAGCCGGTCTACATCAACTGTCAGTGATATCAGAAGTCTGTTATGAACCGGACCAGCCGGTTACCATGAAGGAAGCCTATAAATAGGCACCCATAGTTTACAGATGAAGATTGATTGTTGAGATAATATAGAAGTGGTTGAAAAAGTTTTTACAGAGAGAGTTCAGATCTTTGTAAAAGTGGTATATTGAGTATCAACACAAGAAGATCTTGCTGTGCATCAGCAGATCTAAGAAGTTGGAGAGAGAGAGCTCCAACCAAGTATTCAGTCTTTGGAACTAAGGCTGAGAAGAAGAATTCAGAGTCATCTGGATTTCAAGAAGCAGAGGTCAAGGAACAACTGCAGAAGATTCAGACTAATTCAGTTCTAATCAAGAAGCTTTGAAGGAAGCTAAGTCAGTTTGGATCTAACTGAGTTCTTCCAAGAACTCTTCAAGAATCTCTCAACTCCTCTCCTATTTTCTGAGTTGTAGAGTTAACTATTGTACTTTCTATTTTAACTTGTAGGATCCATTGGATCTGAGAGAATTGTAAGCCTATTTTATAAAGGCTGAGGGTAGGGCTTGGTTGCCTGAGTGTAGGAGTTGAAGAACTCTGAGTGTAGGCCTTAATTGGCTGAGTGTAGGCCTGGGTGGCTGAGTGTAGGCCTTTTGGCTGAGTGTAAGGCTTTGGGCCTGAGGTAGGAACCTAGTTTGGTTCTGAGTTAGTGGAGAAGTTTGGCCGAATCTAGTACACTGCTAGATAGGCGAAGGGGGAAAGTGGATGTACCCAAAGATTGGGGAACCACTATAAATTAGTGTGTCTGCTGTGGTGTGCTGTGCTGTGCTGTGGATTAATTGTTTGATTTCTGTAATTGCTGTTAGCTGTAGTAATCTGTGAAATAATTGTTGTGCTGCCAACAAAGTCTTAAAAAAGGTTTAGGTCACCTATTCACCCCCCCCCCCTCTAGGTGTTTAGGTACCATATCTTTCAAGTGGTATCAGAGGGAGGTTCCTCAAAAAGGACTAACTGTCTGAGGAGATCCAGTTTGGCAGATTCAGTATAAGTCAGGAAACAGTTTCAAGAAAATCAAGAAACATGGGATCTTCAGAGAATCACAAGGAATTGGGTTCAATGAAACTGCCCATATGCAGAAAAGAGATATTTGGAATCTGGAAAGAAAGGGTAAGGCTGTTCATGGAGGCCTCTGACCCTAGGATCTACATCACAGTCAAGGAAGGGCCTTATGTGCCCATGAAGATTTCAGTCTTGGATGCTACACAGAGAACTCCAAAGGATTTTTCTGAGATGACCAAGGATGAGATTGTCCTAGCTACAATGGACAAAAGGGCACAGAACATCATAGTTAGTGCAATTGATGATGCCACCTTCCAGAACCTTATTCACTGTAAAACAGCAAAAGAAATGTGGGATACCCTCATTGTCTACATGGAAGGTTCTGAAGAAGTAAGACAAGATAGGAAATCCTTGCTTAATCAAGAATATGAGAGCTTTAGGCAAGGAAGAGGAGATAGCATCACTGAATGCTACAAAAAGTTCTACAGAATTGTTAATGAACTCATGTCCTATGGAAGGGAGTTCACAAACTATGAATTGAATGATAAGTTCTTGAGGTCCCTAACCAAAGATTGGGACACTAAGATCTGTGCCATCAGAGAAATGGCAAAGTTGGGAGAAATTCCTCCTCCCACACTGTTTGGCAAGTTGTTATCTTATGAGATGCAATTGTCAGTAAGAAAAGAGGAGGAAAAGTCAACAAGGACTGAACACAGGGAAAGGACTGTTGCCTTTAAGTCAGAAGTACCTAGAAAGAACAGGACTAAGTCATCAACTCCTCCTCCAGAGGTAGTTGAATCAGATTCTGATGAGTCTGTTAGCACTAAATCTACAAGCAGTGAAAGTGATGAAGACTTTGCTGCATTTACCAGACATTTTCAGAAATTCCTGAAGAAGAAACAGTGGAAGTCCAGACCTTCTTTTTCCAAAGGGAAAGAAGTTCAGTATCAGGAGAAGAAGCCTTCAAAGAAGGACAAG
The DNA here is from genome assembly GCA_039583875.1 of Platanthera guangdongensis. Classification (NCBI taxonomy): domain Eukaryota; kingdom Viridiplantae; phylum Streptophyta; class Magnoliopsida; order Asparagales; family Orchidaceae; genus Platanthera; species Platanthera guangdongensis. The sequence goes on along the minus strand of CM077147.1, from coordinate 116,980,743 downwards.
CAAAAGACAAAGACTAGCAAGGCAACTGGGTCTAAGATTGTGTGTTACTGCTGCAATAGACAGGGTCATGTAATTGCAGATTGTCCTGAAAGAAGGAAAGAATCCAGTGACAAAAAGAAGACTCACTTCAAAGGAAAGAAGGAGAAGTCCTTTGTTGCAAAGAATGAGAAGACTCTTTCAGACATTTCTTCTTCAGACACTGAGACAGATGCTGAAGCCTATATAGGGCTATTTGCTGAAGAAGAAGAAGAGTTTATGCAGATCATGGAATCAATCTATGAACAAGAAGAGGTTCAGTGCCAAGGACTGATGGCATTGACTGAAAGTACCAAAATCCTGGAGCAGCCAGGACCTAGTCAGGTACAAAGTCTAACCTTAAGTTCAGATTCCAGTTCTAGTTCAGAGTCAGAATCATCTTCATCAAGTGATGGAAGTGATTCTGAATCTGAGGGAGATATTCATCAGCTCTTAGATGAATACCAAGTACTGTTGCAAGCCTATAAGAAAAGCAAGATCCTAGCCAAAAGTCAGGCAAAGGAGATTGCTGATCTCAAGGCAGCTGCAACAGATTTTGAGAAGGAGTATGATCAAAAACTGAATGAAGTAGCCAGGCTGAAACACATTACTGTGATTCAGATGGGTACTATTACATTTAAAAATGATCAAATTAAGTTGCTGGAGATCAATCTCCAGAAGGAAAAAGAGCTAGTTGCTAGGTTTTCAAAACCTAAATCAGTGCTACCCTTGATTGATGAATTTGTTCATCATAAAGGAAAGGCTGGATTGGGTTTTGTTAAGCCTGTGAGGACTGTTCAGGATCAGTCCAAGTCCAAGGGCAAAGCCCCAACATTCAACAAGGCTGCTGTGGTCAAGACAGCAAAGGTTGTACCTAAGCAAAGGTACAACAAGTTTGAATGCTGGTGTTGTGGCAAGGTTGGCCACTTTGCCTTGGATTGTTGGCACAATGCCAGTGCCAAGTTGAGTAGCAAGTTACCTGTTGGAAAGCCAGCAGGTAGCTATGTCAAATTGCAAACTAACAATCACCAAGGACCCAAGTTTACTTTGGGTTCTAAGGTTCATTAATTTGTTTTGCAGGTGAATCCAAGTGGCCATACCCCTACATGGTACTTGGATAGTGGATGTTCCAGACACATGACTGGAACTAGGGGACTACTGAAGGACTACATCCCAATCAAAAATGGTCCAAAGGTGACCTTTGGTGGTTCTGAAAAAGGAATCATCAAAGGGTTTGGTAACATTTCTTCTAACCTTGTTACCATTACTCAAGTGGCTTATGTTAAAGGTTTGAAACACAACCTCATTAGTATAAGTCAATTAAGTGATGTAGGGTATGACATCTCATTTGTTAAAAATGGTTGTCATATCAAGAGGTCAAGTGATCAAGAGATCATTTTGACTGGATATAGAAAGAGAAATGTCTATTGTTTAGACATTATGGTTGAGAACAATAGTTCTCCAGTTTGTCTTGTAGCTGATGAGACAGTCTCTCAATGTGTCAAATGGCACAAGAGGCTTGCTCATCTTAATTACAAGACTATTGGCAAACTCTTTAGTAAAGAGTTAGTGAGGAATGGTCCTCAAGTTAAGTGTGTCAAAGATGGCATTTGCTCAGCTTGTCAAAAGGGCAAGCAGACTAAATCCACCTTTAGAAGCTTAGACAACAAGATGCTGTGAGGTGTTTATACCTCTTGCATATGGATCTATTTGGTCCAATGCCAGTTCACAGCTTAGGTAGGAAGGTCTACACCTTTGTAGTTGTTGATGACTACTCAAGGTTTTCCTGGGTGTTCTTCTTAAAGCAGAAATCTGAAACACCTAGTGTCTTCTATAGTTTTGTTAAGCAAATTCAGAATGAATTGAACTGTACAGTGGTCAAAATTAGAAGTGACCATGGTACAGAGTTTCAGTCTGAAAGCATGACAAAGCTGTGTGAAGACTATGGGATATTTCAAGAATTCTCTTCACCTAGAACACCTCAGCAAAATGGCATTGCTGAAAGGAAAAATAGAACCTTGATAGAGGCTGGTAGAACCCTATTAAGTGATTCATCACTGCCAGAATATTTCTGGGCTGAAGCAGTTAACACTGCATGCCATGTGATAAATAGGGCTACCATCACTAAAAGGTTAAACAAGACCCCCTATGAAGTAGTGAAAGGCAGGAAACCAAATCTGTCCTATTTTAGGATCTTTGGTTGTAAATGCTTCATACTTAACAATGGAAAGTCTTACTTAACTAAGTTTGCTGCCAAGTCCCAAGAGGGAGTGTTTGTTGGGTACAGCAATAATAGTAAGGCTTATAGAGTCTACAACTTGACCACACAAGTTGTAGAGGAGTCTGTGCATGTAGTTTTTGATGAAACACAACTTAATTAACAATGAGTTGTCTAGTAGTGTGTGCAGCCCTACAGGTCTTACTAAGAAGATGGACAAGCTAACCATAGAAGATGTACCTGCTGCAAGACAGCAAGTAGAAGAAGATGGCTTATGTCCAGGGGGAGAACTACATGTACAAGGAGCTGTAGAAGTACAAGGAACTCAGCTTGATGAAGATGCTGAAGAAGTTCAACCAGAAGTAAGGATGCCTCCAGCCAACAGGCATCTAAGAGATCATCCAGTAGAGCTGATCATTGGAGATCCAAGACAAGGTGTTCAGACAAGGAGCAGAAATCAGAATGCTGTAGTATATTCAAGTTTTCTGTCTCAAATAGAACCAAAGAAATTTGAAGAAGCTATACAAGATCCACAGTGGACTGAAGCAATGCAGGAGGAGCTTAATCAGTTCAAAAGGTGCAAGGTTTGGGATCTGGTTCCTAAGCCTAAAGATCACAATGTGATAGGAACAAAGTGGATCTACAGGAACAAGTTAGATGAACAAGGTGTCATCATTAAGAATAAGGCAAGACTGGTTGCAAAAGGATATAGGCAAGAAGAAGGTATTGATTTTGATCAAACCTTTGCTCCAGTAGCCAGACTGGAAGCCATAAGGATGTTCTTGGCCTATGCAACCTACCAAGGATTCAAAGTATACCAAATGGATGTGAAGTCAGCATTCCTTAATGGTAATTTAAAAGAAGAAGTATATGTGGAGCAGCCTTCAGGTTTTGTTGATCCTACTCTTCCACATTATGTCTATAGACTTAGGAAAGCATTGTATGGGTTAAAGCAAGCTCCTAGAGCTTGGTATGAAACCCTATCTAGTTTCCTCATTGAGAACAAGTTCACAAGGGGGAAAATAGATAAGACTCTATTCCTTAGGGAATCTAGAGGCAAAGTAATACTTGTCCAAATATATGTAGATGACATTATATTTGGGTCTACTGAAAGTAGCCTTTGCAAAAAGTTTGCAAAGCTTATGCAGAGTCAATTTGAAATGAGTAGTATGGGAGAACTGAAGTTTTTCTTGGGTCTCCAAGTTAAACAGACTGAAAGTGGTCTATCCATATGTCAGTCTAAGTTCACCCTAGAACTCATAAGGAAATATGGTATGGATTCCTCCAGTACCATGAAGACTCCTATGGGGTCAAGTATGTCTCTAAGCAAGGATGATGCAGGGAAACCTGTAGATGAAACCTTGTATAGAGGGATAGTTGGCTCCCTACTATACTTGACTGCAAGTAGGCCTGACATTATGTATGCTACATGTGTTTGTGCCAGGTATCAAGCCTGCCCCAAAGAATCTCACTTGACTGCAGTCAAGAGAATCTTGAGATATCTAAAGGGCACACCCTATCTAGGCCTCTGGTACCCTAGGAATGGAGATTTTGATCTAACAGGCTATTCAGATGCAGACTTTGCAGGATGCAAAGAAGATAGAAAGAGCACAACTGGATCCTGTCAATTCCTAGGTGGAAGACTCATTTCATGGAGTAGTAAGAAGCAAACCAGTGTGGCCATCTCCACAGCTGAGTCAGAATATGTAGCTGCAGGAAGTTGCTGTGCTCAACTTCTGTGGATTCAACATCAGCTAGAAGACTATGGATGTCAGGTAAGTAGAACTCCACTTTATTGTGATTCTACAAGTGCTATTTCCATAGCTAATAACCCTGTATCACATAGTAGAACTAAACATATTGAGATTAAATATCACTTTCTTAGGGAGCATGTAGAAAGAAATGATATTGCACTTGAATATGTTAAAACTGATAATCAGATAGCTGATATGTTCACTAAGCCCTTAGATGAAGCTAAGTTTAATAGGTTCAAAATTGAACTAGGTATGATAAACTTAGATTAAGTATACAGAACAAAAATTGGCTAAGTAAAAAGGTGTCGACACATAGACAAGTCTATGTCGACACAGAATAGTAAGTGTCGACACTTCAGGAAAATGGTGTCGACACATCTAGGAAGTTAGTGTCGACACTTCAGAATGTTAGTGTCGACACATGTCGAGTAGGTGTCGACACATCCAATAAAGTGTCGACACTTAAGTTTTACTCAGAATTTTTCTAAGTAAAGTCTCGACTACATGTCGAGTATAGTGGTGTCGACACTTAACCAAGTGTCGACACATAAAATCTGTTGACTAAACTTGTGTCGACACATGTGTGTCGAGACATTATAAGTCAGTGTCGACACTTATTGACAGTGTCGACACATCTTTAGAAATTCATCCCGCCTGTTCGTCTTCAAACAAGAAAGGTATAAATAGGGTTCTGTTTGTGTTTGTCGACACGCTTTCAGAGTTTCGAGACCAAACTACTGTGTCGACATTTCTCTTCTCTAAAGACTAATTCTCCAAACCCTAATGGCTCCCAAGCTGGAAGAGAACGTTAACGAAGGCTATGAGCTCGTGCGAGGCGCATTCGACGACGGTGATCAGGAAATCAAATCAGTGATAACCCTAGTCAGCGATTCAGGACTGGAATACTTGGTTTCAGAACCAACCAAGATATGGAAGAAAGAGGTGATTGAATTTCTTACTGGAGCAACTGTGGACGACTCTGGATACAGAATCAAATCCAGAGTGCATGGAACCAAGGTCAAGGTTTCACCCAAGTCCTTGAGAAAGGTACTTCAGCTACCTAAGATTCAAGAAGAAGAGGAAGTGACCACATCTAAGACCAGAGAAGCACTCACCTGGTGTGGTCTTGATTCTAAGATGAGAATAGGTTCTGTCTTCAACAGAAAAGGCATGAACACTCAAGGCAAATTCCTGTCTGAAGTAGTAGGCAAGGTCATTCTTAGTAAAACTGGAGGGCATGACAGGGTGTCAGCCTCTATGTTCAGTATTATGACCAGAATCATCTTCAACATCAAAACAGACTGGTCTATGATTGTCTTTGAGAAAGTAAAGGAAAGTCTGAAGAAGCCCAATCTGGGCAGGATACTAAGTCTCTACCTGGCTGGATCAATTCCAGAGGTAATGAGCTCTGCTGCAGGTAGCAAGATCAATCACATGAGAAGGATGGACATAAGGATCTTCTCCAGGTGGGAAAGAGTGTTGTCCAAAGAAGTTCCACCCCAGAGAAACAAGCTTCTAAGAAAGACTCTCCTCCCAGGAAGAAGAGGAAGACTGCTGCTGTGCCTCAAGAGTCCTCCAGCAGCTCAGGCAGTGAAGAACATGTGGTTTTCACTCCTGATAGTCCAATGGATAAGGCTGCAGAAAAGTCACCTGCTCCTCAGGAGCCAGCTGACATCCAGGGGGAGCTTCCAGGTGTAGCAGAACCATCTACACTGGAGAGTGAGCAAGCCACCCTCCTCATTCAAGAGGTACTTGTTGACCTTAATACTTTGAATTTTTCTATAATAAATTCTGATTTGTCTGATGACCATCAGCAAAATCAGCCAGCAACTCAAGAACCAGATGTTGTTCTCCAAGACACATCTGTTGTAGCTGATAAAACCAGTACATCTCCTGCACAGTCTCCAGCAGAATACACAATGGAAGATCTATTTCTGAATTTAGATCAGGATGATTTTGATATGGAAAAGAATGCTGCTGATGCAGAGAAGGATGCTGCTGCTAAGGGGGAGAACTTGGATATTCAAGAAGAGCCTATACGGCTAGATACTGAGAAGGCACAAGATGTGCACACTGAAAAACCATCCAGCCCTAAGGATAGGGTGGATATTGCCAGTACATCAGAATCTGAAGATGATGAAGCTGAGCAAGCTAAGAAAAAGCAGTTCTTTGTTTTCAAAAAAGGAGCCAGAGCTACAAGAAGGCTCTCCAAACTGTTGCTCAACACTCACTGGTTCAACAAGCTCCATCAACTGATTATAGTAGCCTAATGGTTGCAATGCAAGTAAAGCTGGATGAGCAAAGGAGGGTCATAGAGAAATATATTGATGAGGGCCAAAAATCTCTACAATTTGATCTAGCTCAAGATATCAAATCAATAAGGTTTGAAATGAACATGAATAAGAAGGAAATGAATGAATGCTTCCACAAGGGTGGAAATGCAGTAGTCTTCCTGGCTAAACATCAAGAAACAATCAAAGAGAAAGTAAAAGATATAGCACTAAAGCAAGGCTATGTGCTGGAGAATCAACTCAGGATGAATGATAATTTGACTGCATCTCACAATGCCATAGTCACTGAACTCAAGAAAAAGTCTGATGAACCATCAACCTCCTCTGCTGCTGCCAAGGCTGACTTTGATAAAATATTTCAAGCAGAAATTGCTGCTGTAAAGAATGCATTACAGACTCACCAAAGGTCATTTCTGAACAGCTTACCAAGCTTAGACCTTTCTTTAAGGATGGAATAAGGTATTTGGATAGCCAAATCAGGTTCCAGAAAGATGATGTGAGAGATCATGTAGCCCAAGAAGTCATAAAGGGGGAGAGGGTGTTAGTCAAAGCCAGTTCTGAACATGCAAAATGGATATCCAATTCCATCAGGGCTACACTGGGCTATCCTCCCCTGTGTGATGATGACAATGTAGCTGAATCTGGTATTCAAGGAACATATCTTGGAGGTGAGCAACAGGCAGTGGCTGATGTAATCTATCCACCTCCAGATTTTGAAATGGTTCATGCTGATGTAAGCACAATGTATAGTCCAACTGCTGGCAAGCCCAATGTTATTCTGGAAAAGGTTGTTCAACCTATCACAGCTGCTATGCAAGAGGCTTTGGACAAAGAAGAAGAGACTAGGCTATCAAAGAAGAAGTTCAGGGAACTTGCTGAACAAAAACCAGATTTTGAACAGTGGAGCCCTACTTCTAGGAACATCATTCTCACTGCATGGAAAGCGGCCAAGGACAATGCCCATGAGAGGAACAAGTGGTTCTCAGAGGCAGAATGGAGGAAACATGAAAGTAGGCAGGAAGCCATTGTCCAACATAGAAGGAAGGCTAAGTTAGGAAAGCTACCTCCTACAGCTGTGGAGCCTAGCAAGTACTTTCCTAAGCCCTATCATTATTTTGAAAGGCAAAAGATCAAGGCTGAAGAACAGAAGAAGAAGGACTCCAAAGGGAAGAAGACTGCTGAAGCTGAGCCTGCTGCTGCTGCTGTGAAAGCTAAAGTACAAGCTGGAAAAGGCATAGTCATTAAGGAACCAGAGCAGAATTAGACTAAGATTAAACTGAAGAATGTTGTAATCTGTTACATCAAACATTTTGTGTAAATCATTGAAAATGTATTAAATGTATGAACAGTTTTTGTTAAACAAATTTCATGATTGTTCTGATGAATGTGTCTAATTCTTGTTTGTTCTGTAATGCTGAATGAGTATACATGTGTGCTTTATTACATGTTTAAGTTTAACTCTGTTGTCATATATCTGTTTTACTTCATTTTATAATTTTTAATTATGAGTGATGTATATCATTGACTAAGGGTTATGACTTCTCCAAATAGGGGGAGATTGTTGGGTACATTGGTCAAATGTACCTGATTTGAAGAAGCCTCACCTAACTCAATGATATACATCATAGTGTATTTGATGTTTGTTTGAGTTACTTGTGCAGGTTAGGAATACACTGGACTGAAGCTAAAAATTCTAAGTCCATGTGTCGACACCCAGAGGGAAAGTGTCGACACTTGAGAAAGCTTGTGTCGACACCCAGACAAGCAGTGTCGACACTTGGAGTCATTGTGTCGACACCTGGGAAGAAGAGTCGACACCAGTCAGAAAGTGTCGACACTTGGAGCTGTGTCGACACTCAGTGTAGAAGAATGCAGAAAAGCTGTGTCGACACTTAGCAGAAGTGTCGACACCTAGAAGAGCTGAGTCAACACCAGAAAGTGTCGACACTTGAAGTAAGTGTCGACACTCAGCAAAAGTCTGCAGAATCTAAGTACAAGTGTCGACACTCAACACAATGTGTCGACACTATGCAGAAGAGTCAGCACTTGAAGTAAGTGTCGACACCCAGCACAATGTGTCGACACTTAGCTAAAGACTCAGTATTTGAAGTAAGTGTCGACACTCAGCACAATGTGTCGACACACAACCAGAGGAGTCAACACTAAAGAAAGTGTCGACACTCAGCACAATGTGTCGACACTTAGTTGAAGACTCTACACTTGAAGAAAGTGTCGACACAAGGAGCTGTGTCGACACTTAGCAAAGATCAGAAAAGTTACAAAATATTCTAAGTACAAGTGTCGACACTAAAGGAATGTGTCGACACTCAGCTGAAGAAACAAAAGTGAAGACTTGTGTCGACACCAAGAAGCAGTGTCGACACTTGACAGTTTCAACACATAAAGTTGTGTCGACACAAAGGAGTTGTGTCGACACTTAGAAGAATACAGTTGCAGAATGAAGTACAAGTACTTGTGTCGACACTCAATTTCAGTGTCGACACATGCAGAAGAAACTGTGTCGAGACATACAAGGAATTGTGTCGACACCTTGTAGACTTGTGTCGACACTTACACAACATGTGTCGACACTTGGCCTATAAGTGTCGACACTTAAGAACAGAAAGTCTCGACACTATCTGACAGTTAGAGGAATTTCAAGAAGTGACTGGTTGACAAGACAGCTGCCGATCCAGCCGGTCTACATCAACTGTCAGTGATATCAGAAGTCTGTTATGAACTGGACCAGCCGGTTACCATGAAGGAAGCCTATAAATAGGCACCCATAGTTTACAAATGAAGATTGATTGTTGAGATAATATAGAAGTGGTTGAAAAAGTTTTTACAGAGAGAGTTCAGATCTTTGTAAAAGTGGTATATTGAGTATCAACACAAGAAGATCTTGCTGTGCATCAGCAGATCTAAGAAGTTGGAGAGAGAGAGCTCCAACCAAGTATTCAGTCTTTGGAACTAAGGCTGAGAAGAAGAATTCAGAGTCATCTGGATTTCAAGAAGCAGAGGTCAAGGAACAACTGCAGAAGATTCAGACTAATTCAGTTCTAATCAAGAAGCTTTGAAGGAAGCTAAGTCAGTTTGGATGTAACTGAGTTCTTCCAAGAACTCTTCAAGAATCTCTCAACTCCTCTCCTATTTTCTGAGTTGTAGAGTTAACTATTGTACTTTCTATTTTAACTTGTAGGATCCATTGGATCTGAGAGAATTGTAAGCCTATTTTATAAAGGCTGAGGGTAGGGCTTGGTTGCCTGAGTGTAGGAGTTGAAGAACTCTGAGTGTAGGCCTTAATTGGCTGAGTGTAGGCCTGGATGGCTGAGTGTAGGCCTTTTGGCTGAGTGTAAGGCTTTGGGCCTGAGGTAGGAACCTAGTTTGGTTCTGAGTTAGTGGAGAAGTTTGGCCGAATCTAGTACACTGCTAGATAGGCGAAGGGGGAAAGTGGATGTACCCAAAGATTGGGGAATCACTATAAATTAGTGTGTCTGCTGTGGTGTGCTGTGCTGTGCTGTGGATTAATTGTTTGATTTCTGTAATTGCTGTTAGCTGTAGTAATCTGTGAAATAATTGTTGTGCTGCCAACAAAGTCTTAAAAAAGGTTTAGGTCACCTATTCACCCCCCCCCCCCCCCCCCTCTAGGTGTTTAGGTACCATATCTTTCACCATGTATAAAAAGATGAGATCGAGCGTTTGGTCCGTGAGATATTGATGGGAGGGCTCATTTATCCTAATGTAAGCCCGTTCTCAAGTCTGATTCTTCTACTCCGCAAGAAGGATGACAACTGACGCTTCTGTGCGGACAATCACGGGCTCAACAAGGCCACGGTACCAAATAAGTACCCGATTCCGGTGATTCAGAAGCTTCTGGACGAACTCCGAGTGAGGCCAGAAGATGTCTCCAAGACAGCCTTTTGTATCCACAGCGGCCACTACAAGTTCTTGGTCATGCCTTTCGGGTTAACCAATGCGCCAACCACCTTCCAGGCGACGATGATTGAAATCTTCAGGGCGGGACTTCACAGATATGCCCTTGTTTTTTATGACATTTTGATCTACAACTCTTCATGGCAGGATCAACACTGGCATGTCCGTTTCACTTTTACCACCATCTGACTCCATCACCTCAAACTCAATCCGAAGAAGTGGTCCTTTCGAGCGGCAGAGGCGAGTTACCTCGGTCACACCATCTCAGTCTGAGGAGTAGATATGGACGAGCAGAAGATTGCGGTGGTCATACATTGGCCAACTCCTACTTCTCTTCAGGTTTTTCTGGGATTTCTCGGCTTGATTGGGTACTAACGTCGTTTCATCCGGGGTTACGGGGTGTTGGCGCGCCACCAGACACGACTGCTGAAGAAGACCGATGAGGGCCCCTTCTAGTGGTCAGTCGCGGACGCCGCCTCCTTTGCGCCCTCCAGCAAGACTTGGTGCACGGGCCAATGTTAGCAGACTTCTGAATGCCCTTCCTCGTGGAGTGTGAAACGTCTAGTTTCAGGGTGGGAACTGTTCTTATGCAGGCTGATCGGTCGGGGCCTTACACTAGCATAGCCTTCTTCAACACCATCAGGAGCATCTTCGCGTACGAGAACGAGTTCATGGGCCTTGTTCTTATTGTACAGCATTGGCGGCCGTACCTTCAAGGACGACCATTTGTGGTCCACACTGATCACCACAGTCCATGCTACCTCTTCCAGCAGAAGATTGCCACGCCAAAACAACAAGTGTGGGTCGCCAAGCTTCTGGGATACAATTTCACGATCTTGTTTCGTACGAGGTGGGCGAACCAGGCGGTCGATGCCCTCACTCGTCAGAGCTAGTCCCTAGAGCTAGCATCAGTGTCTCGACCAATTTTGGAGGAAGCGGCGACCATCCAACACGAAGTGGAGGCAAACCCCATTTGAATGGGATTCAGGCAGCCCACATCACCGTCGCCATGTCTCACCCACTGTATTATATGGTGAGAGTCCTTTTTGTTGGAGCATGCGTTCCGCATTTCTTGTTTTGAGAATAACAACTATCGTGATGTATTTGATCTAGTCTTTTGTGTGTTTATAGTGTGCAGGTTGTACAGCTTGAATGAAGAGACAAGTCCTTAGTCATGGGCATGATCAAAGTGTGTGTACACTTTAGAAAACACAAAAGTACGAGCTTTTTGTGCTAAACTTCAATTGGTCAAACATTCAATCCGGGAAGAGTTACGGAACGTGTCAACCCATTCCGGAATTAGAACGAAGTCATCTACCTCTGAAATAGTTTCGGATGGAAAAAGTGAAGAGGAGGTATAGCTGGTGATAACAACTATCGCCCAACGATAGTGAAAATGACGACGGACATGTCTCGCACGATCTCCATGACGCGCACTACTCGGCACTATCGCCTGGCGACAATGGATATCACCCCGCGATATCCCCACGACCCAAACTCGTCTGTTTTCAACCGACACGATCGTCGCATCTTGGGACACATGACAGCTTGAGGAGATATCGCCCGACGATAGCGATTTTTCTATAAAAGGCTGAAAACTTCGTGCATTCGAAAGTGACATCTTTCGAAGTTGTGATTCCTCCTCCACCAAACCAGAACTCTAATTCTTTTGAGAGAGAGTTATCTCCAGAGATAGAGAAAGAAATCCAATGTGCAAATACGAAGATCTAAAAGAAATTTTGAAGGAGAAGAGCTACAACGCACATTCAACATTAATGGCAAACGCATCAAGAACGTCAACGTCTACACCGCCTTCGTCTTCACCTTCTGAAAGTCTTGGGGAGTTTCTCTTACTTTTATTCTCTTGTAATCTCTATTATTTCATCTTTTGGTATCGAGAGAAGAGAAATCGTTCGGGGGGGACGTCGGATTCTGAGGAAGGATTTCTTAGAAATTCGTCTTGTTTGTGGCGACTAGGTCCTTGTGCGGCCTAAGGGGAAATTCGTCGTCTTGTGAGCAGTGACTAGGTCGATGTTAGATCTAGGGGGAGGCTAGATGCCATATCTGAGGTAATATAGGCTATAGTCAGTCGGTCCTTGGGAGAAGGACCGGTGAATCATCAAAAAGAGTTTTTTATTCGCCTCGTTTTCTGACGTTATAGAAATCAAACATTTTTGTATTCAATTTCTAATAAAATAAAATCATATTTCTTTCTCATTATCTTGATTTTATTTTCATGTTATATAATGTTTTGAAATATATCGTTTAAAAGATTTAACGCAAAATATAATGCAAATTTCGTTTTTATCAGATATAAACGCTTGAATAAAATATTCATGAACTAGCGTCGGGCGATAACACTTAACGTCAGCAGTAGTGAAAAAATATTGAATTCTGTTTTTTTTTCTAATAATAATCTTCAATGTAATATTTTCTGATACATTAAAATATAATTTTCTATAAAGTATTTTAAAACTTTATTAATTAACTCTGATATTTTTATTTATGAATTAAATTCCATAAAGACCTTATTCACCCCCCCTTGTAAGGGCGTCGTAAGATCCAACACTTTTCAAGGGCCACTTTGTCCTCACGTCGTCCTCACCGAGCATCCCCCGACTCCTCGCCGAGTTCCACACCTCGCCTTCTGGGGGGCATGTGGGCACCTTCCGCACATACTGCCGCTTGGAGGCCTGTCTTTACTAGCCACATATGCTCTAGCAGGTCAAAACTTTTGTTGTCGCCTTCCTCAATTGCCAGAAGGTCAAGTACAAAGCCATATTTTTGGGCGGCCTCCTTCAGTGCCTTCCTATTTCGGACAGCATCTGCGAGGATATTGCAATGGATTTCATTACCCGGCTACCACGCTCACAGGGGTTTGATTGCATTTTGGTCGTGGTGGACTGGTTATCCAAGTACGGTCATTTCATTCCTCTCGGCTATCCCTACACCACCACCACCGTCATGGATAGTTTCATCAACGAGGTCGTGTGTCTCCATGGATTTCCTCGGTCGATTGTGAGCAACCAGGATCGACACTTCCTGAGCGCTTTCTGGACGACACTTTTTTTACTACAAGATACACGTCTCCGCATGAGCACCCTTACCACCCACAGATAGATGGTCATTCTAAGTTCCTCAATCGGTGCTTGGAAACGTACATTCATTGCTAGGTGAAGGAGCTACCCCGGAGGTGGGCAGAGAACTCCTATAACACCGCATACCACCAAGTGGCTGGCACCACACCGTTTAAAGCCATTTACGGTCGTCTGCCACCCTCCATTCTCTATCAACTTTTTGGGGAATATCAGGAGGAGAGTCTGGCCACCACCCTTTGTGATAGGGATACTATCCTCGACCATCTGAAACACTACCTACGACGCACTAAAAAGAAGATGACATCCTCTGCGAACAGGAAGAGGCGCGGCCTTTCCTTTCAGGTGGGGAAAAAGGTGCTCATCAAGCTGCACCCGTACAACCAGTTGTTGGTGGCCCCCCAACCCTGCCTGAAGCTCACTCCCTGGTTCTTCGGCCCATTTGAGATCCTCGATTGTATTGGCGCAGCCGCCTACTGTCTCCTCCTTTCTAGTGGAATCATACACCCGGTCTTCCATGTTTCTCAGCTATGACGCGTGGTGGGTGAGAATGTCACCACGGATCACATTCCGTCCGATCTCGACCTTTCTGGTGAGGCTATGTACTACCCAGCCAAAGATATTTCATCGTCGGTACCGCCTCCAGGGAGAACCCGCTGATGAGGGGGTTCTTATGGCGTGGGACGATCGTCCAGAATCCGACGCTATGTGGCTGCCCCGGGACGACTTCCATCGCCAGTTCGTCGACTATTACTTGATGTGAGAAAAATGGGCAAGCACTACACCCAGGTGCATCGGCACAATGTTATGGAGGATATAAAGGAAGAATAAATCTGATTGACACAATGCTCCATGTCTCTCTCCTCGAGTCAAGTGTGTTGGCGAGAAGTCAGTGCATATATCTTAGGGTTTATTTGTTTGGGCATTTCGCAGCTTCGTTTTAGGCAAACGCCGCCGGAAGGAGGGTAAACAAATGAACCACCGGCAGCGTTTGCTCCGTTTCCACCTGCCCGCCTTGAGAAACACCCCAAAAAGCTCCGTTTGGAGCAGCCACCTCCCCTCTCCGGTTCGAACTCTCCGTTTCCACCCGCCGGATCGATCCGCCTCCGCCGAACCAAATGGAGTCTTAGAGCAGGTCTATGAATAGTTGACTGCTTCGATCTCTAGGCTGCATGATAACGTTGGGTGTTGATCGAGGCTCAAAAGGAGGGTGGGCTAACACAGTAACATCACAAGGAAAGTCGGTGACAAGTGATTGATACTTTAAGTGTGGACGATAGACTCCCATTTAAATGGAGAATTGGGCAATGGACATCGTTTTCCGATATCTGGTGTGTGTTCCTGCGTGCTATGCAAAAATATAAAGATGTTTATATATAGGCAAGTGTACCAAATGCTCAATTAATAATAGTAGTGATAAAGTATCATTTCCATAGGGATTAACTATGTATGTCGGAATAGCTTCTTAAAATACAATATATCTAGAAAATACATAAATTTGAGTTGTTTTGTAATTAATTAATAAAAATAATTAACTAGAGAATTAAAAAAAGGAATTAAAGATAACAATTAAAAACTAGATTTCATAACTACAAGGATTAAGACTTAAGGTGAGTGTTTTATAATGCAATTGTTAATTAAAATTAATCATGAGTGACGTGATTATTTTCGAAAAAAATACAATTGACGCCGAAATTTCCTAAGCACGTCTGAGCCCCTTAGTTCGGGCAAATCGATTATATTTCTCTAACAGATGGCTCGTCGTGGTCCGAGCATGTCTGGACTGCTAGCAAAAGCATTAATGATTTGGGAAAAATTCTAACTACAGTCAGTATTTAGAAATGTAGTTACAACATAAATCAGTACCACATGACTCGCAGGTATTTAAATGTACGGTGATATTCACGTGATCTGGAAATCAATTGATTCATAGTTTGATATAAATTATTACACACGAAACTAGCATAATGGATGATTACACTAGAGTACATATTGCGCACATAAATAGAACTCTAACTATGCAAATTATAGTTAAAATAAACATAATCACTCATGAGAATTTCAATTCACACTACTACAAAATCACCCCAACAAGATTGTTTCCTCTCATTGTTAGTGTATTTACTATTGAGAAGAGTCCATGGAAACATGTCATCTATGGGATGATATATGAAGATATAATAAAGGTTGAGGAAGTTGTTAATGTTTTAAATCATAATGAGAGTATATATCATCATATATGAAAGTTAATTGAGAGTAAATCTAAGAGCAAGTTGAGTACCCCTTTGCACATTGTAGGTTACTATCTTAATCCTTATTTCTACTATGTTACTTGGGATAAGATGAAGAAAGAGGGTGGATATATGAATGATTGGATGTAATTATTGATTGCATGACACGATGTATTGAGAGGGATGTAGCCATCCAAGATCATATTGCTAATCAAAATTTTCTTTATAAAGAATTTTGTTTTGAAAGGAATGTAGCAACATGTGGTGAAGTGCTTGGATGCAGATTCAGAGTCAAGAAAAAGTTCTTAACCTTCTATATTAAAGATAGTTGGATAAAAATAAAAGGGGAAAATTTACAGAAATTCACAACAAAGAACAAGGATCTACTGTTTCAGTCCATTAAGATCGACATTTTTGGAGGAGATTCCGGATCTATAAAGAGGAAACAATATGTTCGAGAAAGGAAGATGATAAATGGGGTGAAGATTAGATTTACTTCAAAAATTTGTGTTTGGGATCCCACTCCGTCAGTTATCGAGTAATTACATTATTAGGAGGCATTATGTATTAAGTCAAGTTGTACTCTCGAGTTGTATTGAGTTGAGTTGTACGAGTAAAATCAATTTGAGTCATAGTTACGGGTTATTAGGGACATAGTGTTTTAATGTTCACGAATCTCCTTATGTTGGGTATTTACACTCATACCATCAAGGTCTTCTATAAGGGGACCCTTGTGTCATATATTGGGTATTAAAGAATTAATTAAATTTCTCTCTCTCTAATTTTTCATATTCACTCTCTGGTCCCTCTTCTCATCTACTTCCTCATTCTAGGGTTAGCCCCCCTTGTATCTCCCCTCCTCCAATACCTCTGACGAATCCCTAAGATAGGACCATAACATCTTGGAATCAGATCTATTTGGTCCTCATCATCTCTTTCGCAAACGATATAACAACATTTCTGGAACTCTACGATCTCACGCTTATCAGAGTCATGATCCTTAGTCCCTTGAAAAGCAGACCAATGATATCCTCAAACTGAAGGCCAACCCAAGCAGTAGCGCCCTCGTTTAGCACGAAAGATCTCGATCCTTCCTCCTTACTCGTACCGTGCAACCGCGGGAAAAGAAGCGGCAAGTGACTCTAGCAGGATAGCAGCGTCTGTTTGAGACAAAATACGAATGAGTCGGCTTATCCCTCATCAAAACCCAATCGAACAGCAGCCTCCCTCTTTGTTCTTGATCCATCCATCGTAGAACAGAAGAATCAAATCCCTCGGTGAAACCCACGTACGGTCTTCTCTGCCCAACACCATTGTTGAGGACGCAGTGTCAGAGATTTCTTCCTCGAGTCAGCATCGCCATGTTTCTCGCACACAACCCCGCCGACAAATTCGCCCCCATACAGCGACTTTCGGTAAACTCGTTCACATCCAGCGATCTGTAGGAAATAAGAGTGTTGTTATGGAACCCATCATTTATCATATTATATGTTGTGAGTTTGTATTAAGAGTCTAGTATTTACTAAGTTGTATTGTCTCGAGTCGAGTGTATTATGTGTTTTAATATCGTATGAGTCAAGTTATGTCGTCTTTTATGTGTTTTAATATTTCGCATCGTTTCATGGTATTGGGTATTTACACTCGTGCCCTTGGCGCCTTATTTAAGGAGGCCTTGTCTTGTATTGGAATTAAGTAATGAAATATGAATTTCTCTTTTATCTCTCTAAAATTCCTCTCTCTGACCCTCTCCTCCTCCACCGTTAAGGTTTTCCTCTCATCTTCTTCTTCTTCAAACTTCTTCTAACTTCTCCCCCCTCTACCTCCATTCTAGGGTTTCTCCATTGCATGCAAGAATGGAACCTGGAACGATCCACCAACAAAACGAGACCAAAACATCTTAGTATCAGATCCCACCTTCCTCGGCTTCGACACTTTCGTTGCTCAAAGTTACTGGTCCTCACCTTTGTCGGCCAAGCATTTCAACCATGCCAACCACTGTTTCGACGTCATCCGTTGTGCAAACTATGCCAGCTTTCTCCTGCTCCAGCCGCTAGCCTCGACGCCTCCAAAAGCCACACGTATGCTCGGTATTGCTTCCCTCCATCCCCTACACACTTCGTTGGCGCATCCAGCGAGCACCTACGTCCATCTCCCCTTCGATCGACGACTGTCTCCAGCATTCTCCACCCAGCGAGTCGCTCGTCCTCAGTGACTTACGCCGCTCGTCCTTCCCATCAAGACAGCACGAGCCCCCCCCCCCCTTTTTTCTCAGTCAAGCACTAGTGCGTCCTCCACCCTTTGTCAACCTCCCGGTAGCCGCCTCTTCTGCATCAACACCAGCACCCGCATGCCTCCCAATCGACAACATTTCCACTCCCGTCTGCATCATTCTGCAGGGGCATGTCTCCTCTTGCTTCGCCCGTCTCAATCGTTCACCTGGACGTCTGTTATCTAGTAGCAAGACACACTCTCCCTAATACATCGAGCCGTGCTACTCAATATCATCGAGCCCTGCGTCCTACATGCACGCCTAGTCTCGCCCCTCTGCATCATGTTGTCCAAATCACACTTCACATTCTTTTTATTTTTTTTATCTGGAGTCTGTCACGCTCTCTCCACCGTTCTTTTATATATAAATTTTTCTTTCCTCCGGAATTTTTCTTTCCTCTAGAAGCAAAGTTCCCCAACTAATTGATTTCTTAATTAATTCTTCTTTGAATTAATTATTTACTCAATTAATTGGGATGGGCATGTCATTAGGTGCCGATGCAGCGGATTGCCTCCATGCGCTAAAGGGTTACCTTGAGTCAACATTCTTCACACCACCACTGTGTCCTCAACCTATCGCTACTCCATCAAAGCCCTGTTCTGCGGGCCCATGTTGGCCGCCACACAAAGCAGACCACCAACACAGACGCCTACGCCACCTGCCTCTACCTTGTTGGTCCCTACAGCCACGTCGTCTTCCGTTCTGCCGGTCCCTGCTCTATTGTCTTCCGATCTGCCGCCTCCGACCACACAACTGCCTCTGTTGTCAGCTACTACTCTATTGGCCCCTTCGGCAACATTGTCGTTGCTGCCTCGCACCGCACCTCCATCCCCGCCATACCCGTTCCTTTCACCGACCATAGTTTCTTCAGCCTCCTTCCAGTCGTTGTTCGTCGCCGCATTGCAAGTCCCGCCGGACCCCTTCATGTTGATGGTCATTGTTTCGTCGGCCATCGTGCCATTTTTGCGCCCTGCTGCTCCGCCGGACAAGTCGGAGCCAATGCTTCAACTGCTACTCCCTCTGACAGCAATGTCGCTACACCTCGCGTTCAACATCATCACAACACGCTATCGAGCGCTATTTTGGCGCGAAATCAAGGAGCCCGAAGAGCCGATCATCCTACTGCAGTTCGAGCATAAGGACAAGCTCAATTTCAAGGAAGGGTGGAGTGTTATGGACCCTACCATTTATCATATTATATATTGTTGTGAGTTTGTATTGTAAGTCTAGTCTTTATTAAGTCATATTGTCTCGAGTCAGGTGTATTATAGTTTTTAATATTGTATGAGTCAAGTCGAGTTATGTCGTCTTTTATGTGTTTTAATATTTGGCATAGTTTCATGGTATTTGGTATTTAAACTCGTGCCCTTAGCGCCTTATTTAAGGAGGTCTTGTCTTGTATTTGAAATTAAGCAATGAAATATGAATTTCTCTTTTATCTCTCTAAAATTCACCTCTCTAACCCTCCTCTAGGGTTTTTCTATCATCTTCTTATCCAAGCTTCTTCTAACTTCTCCCCCTCTACCTCCATTCTAAGGCTTCTCAGTTGCATCCAACCTCTAACAATCCACCAACAAAACGAGACCATAACACGTGTATCTTCCTCCGCGGGCATTTTGCGGTGATCGGCAGGAAACCAACGCATGTCCTCCCTCTTGACGGACCTTCCTTCTTCCTTCTAACAACAGAGCTCTTCCGCACCAATAGTTGATGTCTTCCAACTTCACTGCCGGCAACTTTCCTGAGCTTCCCCAGCCTGACATCACCCTTCTCGAGCCGCCAGCCGCAATTGTTTCCTTTTGCCATGAGTGTATTTAATCAATTAATTATTTAATTCTTAAATTAGATTAAATAATTAATCCATTAACTAATTATATTGGACATGAAGCTCAACGCTGCCGATTCGGCTATCCTCCATTCAATGATGGTTTTATATCAGACCACTTTGTCGCAACTCCTTGACGACATCGCCAACGGGTCGATGTCGGCGACTGCTCTACCTAAGACGCCGACTAAGCTGCTACAACTGCCGCCGCTGTCTGACCATGACGGCCGCTTCCAGATGCAGCTTCCACCGCTCTTTACAGTGCTTGTCACCCCATCATTGATGTCAGTGGTTCGTTCCTCACAGTTCCTCACAGTTTACACCACTGACAATGTCGCCTCCAAGCCTCGCAATGGTGTCGTCCAAGTTTAGGTCATTGCCGCCAACCCCTGTGGTCTCAATCCTGTGGCCTCTGGTCCAGCCACTTGCTATGTGATTCATTCCTTTCGCCGACCATTTCCAAGTCAACGCTGCCAGCTCTCATTGTCGCAACGCATACCAGCCTTCTGTCTCCCTCAACTTCCCCACAAGCACACTCACCCCGACTCCAACTCTGTCGAGCAACCACCCCTCCGCATGTGCCTCTGCCACGCCCGCTCCTTGCAATCTTTTATGACACATGGGAGCATGCTGATACCTCGCCACTCGATGTCGCCTCTGTTTCAACGACACGCTACCGGGAGTTGTTCTGGAAGGAAATTAAATATCTCGAGGATCAAGTCATCCAAGACTGCTCAAGATTGAGGTCAAGCTTGATTTGAAGAACAATTGGAATGTTAGGGGCCCCACGTCATCAGTTATCGAGCAATTACATTATTATGAGTCTTTATGTATCAAGTCAAGTTGTATCTCTCATGTCGTATTGAGTCGAGTTGTGAGGGTTGAATCGAGCTGAATCCAGTATGAATGAAGAGATTTACCAGAGACAGCTTTGATGAGTATGTCAGCAAGTTGGTCTTCAAATGGGACAAACACCATAGTAATAGTTTGATCCAGAATTTTGCCTCGCACGAAGTGGCAATCGATTTCAATGTGTTTTGTCCTCTCATGGAAGACAGGGTTGTTGGTGATGTGAATCGCATCCTCATTATCTTAGAGAAGGTGTATGGCCTCAATAATAGGGAAGCTCATATCTCCCAAGATAGATTTAAGTCATATGAGTTCACACGTAGTGACAGCAGTGGCACGATATTGTACTTTAGTGGAGGAACGAGCAACCACATTTTGTTTCTTACTTCTCTAAGAAATAAGATTGCCCCGAAAAAAAATAGAATATCCACCCGTAGATCTTCTGCCCAGGGAAGAACCAGCTCAATCAGCATCGCAGTACCCATGGACCTTAAGGTGGTCATGATCTTGATAGATAATGCCTTTTTTCAGGGTCCTTTTGTAAGTATTTGAGAATCCAAAGAACTGTTTATTAGTGAAGAACTTTAGGGCTCAACAAGAATTGACTAACTAACCCAACAACAAAGGAGATATCGGGTCTCATAAAAGTCAGATAAATGAACTTTCCCACAATAAGTTGAAACTTTATTATCCTCTCAAGATCTGGAGCGCACCCCATGTGAAAATCATAATTAGGGTCCACAGGACTATCCACGGGTTTGACTCTCAAATATCCAACGTCACGGAGAAGCTCTAGGACATATCTGTGCTGGGAGATCATAATATTCCCGACAAATCGAGCAATCTCAATCTCAAGGAAGTATCGAAGAAGTCACAAGTCCTTTGATTTCAAAGGTAGATGCCAATTTTCTTTTTACCAGAGCAATGTGATGGTCATCTGTTTCTATAATAATTATATCATCCACATAAACTATGAGGATAGTGGTACATTTCTCATTTTTGTAGACAAAGTCCGAGCAATCAGATGTACAGCGAGTAAAAGTTAGATTCAAGAGTGTCACTTAGCTTGGCAAACTAGGCACGAGGTGATTGTTTGAGACCATATAAGTCTTTCTTAAGGCGACACTCATGTCCTTTAGGGACATCCATGCCTGGTGGAGGAGTCATATAGATTTCTTCCTCCAATTCACCGTGGAGGAAGACATTTTTACATCAAGTTGGTGCAAAGTCCAAGCCTTATGAGTCCCAATAGATAACAAGATTCTAACAAAATTCAGTTTAGCAACAGAAGTAAATGTCTCTTGGAAGTCAACTCCGTCGACCTGAGTGAAGCATTTAGCTACCAATCTAGTTTTATATCTATCAAGAGTTCCATCTTGAAGAAATTTAGTGGTAACTAGGTGACGTTCATGTGGAATAAAGACAATTTTCCAAGTCTTTTGACGTTGGAGAGCATCCATCTCCTCCTTCATAGCCTTCATCCAGTGAGGATTCAAGCTAGCATCTGAAAAACTATTAGGAATAGAAATAGAAGAAATAGATGAAAGAAATGTTTTCAAAGAATGAGAGATAGAGTGATACCCAACATACTTATCAATAAGATATCTAGTACGACCACTTTGAATTTAGAAAAGCAAATGTGGTCTCCAGAGTGGTGCTTGGATCTAGCGGAGTGGTGGTGGATGGTGGAGCATGAGCATGACATTCTTTCCCAACATTTTTGTTTTGGCTTCTCTGGTAGACATGAAGATCCTTCTTTTGTACACCTATGGCCGTTGGTGAGAGCTTCCTTTCAAAGAGGCATATACACACTACCTAGAGTAAGCACATCAACAAACATAGGTGGTGGTAGGCTGGTAGCATCGTATCACTCTCATCTTTGGACTTCTCCTGATACGTAACAGCTTCGCTCTCATCGGAGTAATAAGAAGTGTGTTCAAAAAAGGTAACATCTTTTGATATAAACTTTCTTCGAAGGGTTGGAGAGTAATATTTATACCCTTTTTGGTTGGCAGCATATCCCACGAAGATACATTTAATCGCTTGAGGGTGGGTCTAATTTATCTTTACGAGGCCCGACAATATGGAAAAATGCAACGCATCTAAATATCATAGGAGGGAGATTGAAAAATGACGTATTCGGGCAAAGAAGTTTTAGGAGGTACTTACCCTTCAAAGTATCAGTGGTCATCTGATTAATTAAGAAGACAGATGTGAGGACACCTTCATCATACAGGCCCTTAGGAACGTACATCTCTTGCAGTAGACAACGAGCAGTCTCAATGATATGACGGTTCTTCCTTTCAACCACCCCATTCTGCTGAGGGGTCCCGGGTCAAGAAGTTTCGAAAATAATGTCATGATCTCCCAATAATTTCTGAAGGTCTCTACCTGTGTATTCACCTCCATTAACACATCTAAGGATTTTAATTTTAATTTCAAACTGAGTTTGTACATGATGATAAAATAGCTGAAATATTTCAGAGACATCATTTTTCCTTTTCATAAGATACATTCAAGTAAAGTGTGAGTAATCATCAATAAAAGAAACAAAATATCGAAATCCATTCACAGAACAAATAGTAGATGTCCAGACATCAGAATGTATCAAGTCAAAACACTTCGCACTTCGACTTCATCTAGGAGCATAGTTGGTTCTACAGTGCTTAGCAAGCTCACGCAACTGACAATGAAAAGTAGATTTAACAACATCAAAAAATTGCGGAAAAATAGCCTTCAAGGTCTTCAAGCTAGCATTCCCAAATTTTTTATGCCACAACATCAACTGATCAAGATTACTGGACTTCTGTGCACCAAAAGCATGACCAATATCCATGAAATACACACCAACAGACTCATGTTCACCACCAATCATCTTCTCACAAGCCAGATCCTGAAAAACACAATGAGAAAAGAAAAAAGTGATAGAACAGTTAAGCTGTTTAGTTAAATTCCTCAAATACAAATTTGTGGGAAATGAGGGAACCACAATCATGGATTTAAGAGAAACGGAGGGAGAAAGAAGAATAACACCTTTACCAGTCATTGAAGTCGAGGATCCATCTGCGAGTCTCACAATGCCAGATGCAGGAGAAACAGAAGAAACACCCATAGAAGATCTTGTCATATGGTCGGATACTCCTGAGTCAATGATCAAAGGAGAGGATGGTCTCTTAGAGAACACACAAGTAGTGCAAACATGAGCAGCCATGTCAGTCAAGCTTGTAGCAAGAGGTCTTCCAGTAGCATTGGCTTTAAGGATCTTCAGATCTCTAGTCAAGCTTTCGTTTTCTGCTAGAAGATATACAGTGTTCTCTAAATGGCCATACATAGCAATTTGAGATCTCATATATTTCTCATCAGAACCACGAATCTAGCCTGAAAGAACCAAGAGAGGGTAAAGGTCCCAACATTTCTCTTTCTCATGTTCTCTCTTCCCACAATGAGGACACTTCGTTTTACTCTTATCTTCCTATCTCATATTTCTTGAAGGTCGCTTCTTCTGTTCGGCAACAAGGGCAGAATTGTCATGACCAATATGAACATCCATACGAAGGGAGTTTATACGACTAAGCTCCCCTCAAATATAGTGGGTCATAGTCTCCAGATCAGGCACAGAATCTCTTCCCAACATCTGAACTCTCTGAAATTCAAGCTCAGGAGGAAGACCAGAAAGCATTTCAAATACCCTTTGTTGATAAGTTCAGTCTTATAGTATAGATAGCTGAGTATTGATCAATTTCTGTCCACTTATGGGTCAGTTTGTTATAATATTCCTCGAAGTCACTCATTCATGTCTTATAGATCTGCTAAGTCTGTAGTTGACATATCCTTATCAAGTCCTTTTTTGAATAATTTCATTTGATTAGCTCCCACATTTCTTTCGCAGTTTGACAGAAAAGAAACTGACTCACAATCTTTGGCTTCGTAGAGTTGACAAGCCAACAAATCAAAGTAAGGTTTTCACCTTCTCATTCCTCGTATAGAGGATTAGCCTTGTTTGGGGACGGCTTGGATCCAATGATAAACTTAAGTCTTCGACAGCTCCCAATTAATATCCGCTTAGACTGAGCCCATGAGAGGCAGTTTCTCTCATTGAGCTTAATGTGAGTAACACCTTGATTGAAATGAGCAAACTGCAGGAGGAAGGAACAGGAGACCAATGCTAAGCCTTGCAGGGCAGCGGGAAGCAAACAGCAACTGGTCGGGAGAACTGGTGTAAGAACAACGCAAGATCAGAAGAAACTAGTGGAAACAGACGGAAAAACTAGAGGAAACAGCGCAAGAAACAAAATTGTTGATCGGGAGAATAGAGGGAGAAACTCAAGGGAGAAATTGCGGAAGAACAACGATCGGAACCACCGATCGGAGTAACCAACGCATGGAACAGCGCACGAAGTGACGAAATAGCCAATCGGGCACACGACCAGCGAACGAGAGACCAACGCAGAAAGTCGGGTCTTTAGGTCAACGACGATGGAGGATTGACCGGCTCTGATACCATGTCGAGAGAAAGAGAGTGAGAAGAGCGTACCTTAGGGTTTTTTCCTCCCTACCGTACATCTAGTGTTGCCTTTCTTTAAGCCTATCAGCCACCTCTTGAGATACGGTCACCACCCAGTGAGATTAGGTTAGCTTGCATCTTAAAATGTTATTGGCTTGACCGACCAGTAAGACCATAAATAAATAGACTTGGTAATTTTGGATAGCTTCGGTTATTAGGGAAAGCAAATAAAATATTTATATTAAAGATTTATATGTGTAGAAACCCAGTATACAAATAAAAAATAATATTTTTATTCTCCAGAAATATACCTATTACATGAGTGCACATTATCTTTATATAGAATTGAGGAGATAAGAGAATGTACAAATGGTGAAGTGGAGTAAATACATTGGGCGGTTACAATACATGTAACTGCTCAAACTACAACAGGAATTAATCTCAGGCGATTACACAAGGGTCTTGGAAATATGAATAGCAGCTTGATTGTCACAGAAGAGAGTGGTCAGAGGAGAGTTTCAGGTTCGGATCACTCAGAAGGCTCTCCAACCATGTGAGTTCTAAAACGACAGAAGTCGTTGAGCGATACTCAGCTTGCGTAGAAGATTGTGAAACCAAAGTTTGTTTCTTGCTCTGTCAAGTGACAGAATGTCTACCAAAGTATGTGTATAATATACTTGTGAATAAACGATCATAAAAAGAACCAACATAGTCAGCATCAGAGTAGGTAACAAATGATAGATGGAAGGGCATATAGACTTATGCACAAGTCCTTGTCCTACAGCAATCTTCAGATATCAGAAGATGTGCTCAACAACTTGAAGATAGGAGATTCGTGGAGCATGCATAAAGCAACTGACCACCCCAACGACGAAGGATATATCAGGTCTCGTGACTATAAGCAAATGAGTTTGCCCACAAGAAAACGATAGTACTCTGGGTTAGGGAGGAGTATATTAGAATCAGATGCATGAGAGCGGAACTTATGGTTAGAATCCATAGCAGTTCAGTAGGCTTGCATCTAAAGTATCTAACGTCATGAAGTAGGTCAAGATAGTACTTTTATTGAGACAAAACGAGAGCACCAGGTTGACAGGCCACCTTGATGTCAAAAAATATCGAAAACCCGAAATCCTTAATTTGAAATGTTGACGTCAGGTGTTTTCGATCATAGTTATACCACTGAGATCATCGCATATGATGAGAATATCATCAACATACAATAAAATAATCACTGAATTTGTCGTGCAGGGACGAGTGAATGTAGGGAAAAATCAGTCGAGCTTCGCATCATGAACACCCCGACTGAACTTATGAAATCAGGTCCGAGGACACTGTCTGAGAACATAAAGAGATTTCTTGAGGTATCATACAAGGGACTCCCCCGTGGTTTCAACGAGGTCGTCATTCAAGAATGCATTTTTGAGGTCGAGTTAATGTAATGGCCAACGCTATTACATTAGTATTCGAGGCCATATTAACCTTTGTGATAGGTGAGAAGATCTCTTAGTATTCGAGGCCATATTGCTAAGTAAAACCAAGAGCCATAAGTCGAGTTTTCAGACGTTTAACTGCCCCATCAGGACCATGTTTCACAGTGAAGATCCACTTACATCCAACACGAGTCTAGCCGGAAGGAGGAGAGACAAGGTCCCAAGTTAGATTAGCACAAAGGGCAGCCATTTTCTCATCCATGGAGACCCACCATCCCGGATGCTGGAGAAGAAGGGGTGGAAATATAGGACAGAGAGGTCGAAAACAAAGTTACAAATGTCGGATGTCGGGGGCATATTGTTTTAGATTTTTCAAGTTTTAATATGTCGGAGGATATATCAGGGATATTTCATATGTCGGGTTTTAATAATTAATTATTTGTATACATAATTATATATAAATATAATCATTTATATATATACTTATGAATATATTAAAAATTTAACATTTATTAAACTTATAAATCTACCAAACTAGTATAAATATTTTATGTTATATAATTAACAACAGTATAACGCATGGAAGAAAATAAGAGGGAGTCAGGAAGTCATCGATAATGATGGAAGATCGGGAACCTTCAGTTTAAAATCCAAAGGCTAAGTATAATTGAAGTTAATACTGCAAGGGCGCGGAGAAAAAGTTAAAGGAAAAATACAAAAAAAAACATAGCAACGAAACAATTTTTGTTTATTGTTTATTAGATCATAGACGCTAAATAAAATAAATTGAAATAAATCAGTCAATATAACGTTGGGATATATCGGCGAATATATTTTCCAGTAACAGATATATCGAATGATGTATTTTATAAGGATATTTTGTAAAAAATATCAAAAATGTCAGTTTGTCCGTGAACTCTTTATGTCAGCTGACATGTCGTTCAGGTCGGAAGATAGCAACAACATTGTCGAAAACATGTGAAGAGCCGGTAATAAGCGATGCAAAGAGACATAATTTGAGATTATGTGAGCGGTTCAGATTGGTGCTAGATTTGCGGCCTGCAAAACATCAGTAGGTAGGGGAAACTCACGTAGGACATCAGATCGAGTACGTCGGTGTGTGTAGACATGAAAAAAAGGGAGGAAACGATGGGCGTGTAACACCCAAATTTCGTCGTACGACATAATACTAATATAATTTTAAATAAAGTTATTTTTGAGAAAAATAAAAAAGAAACATTAGCGAAATGTCACTGCAACAATTTTTAGTTTATCGTGTTAATATAGTTTGTTCTTGAAATTAGTATGTATGTATACCAATTAAATTAAAAAAATGTAAATAATAAAAATTATGCACATTGGTCTGATAATAGCATAAATTTTTGTTAATAGCTAGAATTGGTGTGTCAATAGTAAAAACTTCATGCATTAGGAGTAATAAAATGATTTCTTAGTCTTGGCCCTCTTGAGCGGTGATATTGTGACACCACAATGATATTCACAATATCATTGTGATGATCTCAATGATATTCATAATATCATTTTGATCATCAAGACAACGTAGACCTATCGGCGTGTCATCTTGTCTACTCGACAATATTTAAAAAAACGTTTTGACTACACGACGATATTCAAAATATCGACGATATACTAGCTGATAAACACATTAATTGTGAGTTTTCTCGACGACATTCACAATGTCGTCATGAAGTCATGCCGACATGCTTCATACAATATACATAATATCTAAGGAGCATTTTAGCCGATCTGACCCAACTCCAATGAGTCATAGGATTAGTCTTTCACACATATTCAATATGATTAAGGCCAACACAATCCTTCCTCCAACTTCTCCAAATGCTCTTATGTGTTACCCAATAGGCTCATATCGCGTTGGCAGTAAGACTAGCAGCTTGACAACTTCCAGATCACCATGGAAACTTCAACATATTTGCCTCCCCAAAGGCAAGTCCTTGTCTCCCCTATGGAAAGAACTCATCATACCCTATGAGCGGGCAGCCCAAATTCTCATAGATTGCCCGTGGGCAAGTCCCATGGGCCTATAAATAGGCATGAGCAGTAGTTTAAAAGGGACTAGAAAACCTCGGGACAAGAGCCCCTAGTACTCGCATAACCCAAAAGAGGCGCATGCGAGTACCTTCCCTGGATCAAAAAACACCAATCCTAGAAATCCCGTGTATCATCTCGCGTCACCTTACTATGTACTCGCCCAATCACTCATGATTCCAAGTAACCAACCACCCATAATACCCTCTACCCTCTCGTGGTCTTGGTTGTGTGGAGCTAGGGGATTTTTTGAATGCATTAACAGCTCAAAACACGACCTTCAGATATGGATGGTTGACAAATAGTGTGTCATGATGATCAACAATTCAACTCTGCGTTGGGGGTTTATAATAACAAAGGTGAGCAAGTCGGACCTCGAAAATAAAGAGGAAATTGATATCAATAACAAAAAAACAAAAAATATGAGCAAATTGGATCATGAATTAAAAACACTACAATTCATGATTGAAACACATCAAGAGAAAATTCTATATAAGTGCAATGAATCCTGGTGATAAGCAATCTAATGGACATGTTGAATACATGTTGCGGCCTGATGCAAAAGAATTATCCAACCCTACAGACGAGCTCCATAAGATGATAGTGAGTACCCATCTGAGTGCTCATCCTTGGGGAGTTGATGAACTGATATATCCTTCAAAAGAAGAAGATCCAACCTGTCATTTATAAGACTTAAAGTATGCTATCCTTCTTCAAGATCCATCTAATAGCATCTGCTACAAATTATTAGCCATGATTCTTAATTTGAGCTAGGAATTGGTTTTATCGTTTACCATCCCGATCTATCAACTCTTTTTCAAGCTTCCGAAGGAAACTTTGATTCCAAGAAGAAATTCTTGACGTCGATGACGTGGATCAGAAGATGTATCAAGTTGCTTTAGTATGCAGATTGCAACAAGGACGGTTCAAAATGTAAGTTAGTCGCGAGCCTCCTAAGTCCTATGGAGACCTCATTAGTAAAGCTAACTGCTTTATCGAAGGAGAGAATAAAAACTCAAATTGCATTTCCTGTCTTTCCCAGGTGATACATCAACGGGAGGAGAATTCTCTTCATGACCATCCTTCCACTGGTTATGTAAACAATATTTCTGAAAGTCGTCAAGAATTCTATCCTCAAATACGACAACATGAGATGAATAGTCATCGTCGAAATCCATCTACACCTTAGAATTTTCGACAAACAAGACAATCGCGATCTCAATCTCCTACCTAGGATATAACTCCATCTCCTCCATCACGAGACATGTCATCTAGATCAACTTGGACTTAATCTAGCAGGTCATTTGTTCCTCCCCACGGATGCAATCAAAGGCATTATCAAAAAGAGAATGCAGGTCTCACCACCTCTATGAAGGAAGTTCTTCAAAGAGCCTGATTTCCTAAATCATCCCATACTAAGACCTGGTTGTGGGATCCGCCACAATAATTTCTTTTGCCGATACCACATCAACATTGGTCATGATACAGAGAAGTGTCGCGCTCTTTGAAACCTTGTGGAAAAATTTCTAAAAGAAGTAAAGTTACAAGAATACATTGCTTGAAAATCTTACTATAAATCTTCTCTAGCAATGCCAAATGCTTGCTTGAAGCTAGAACAACATGTGATGTTCTTTGATGGCTAGATTCACTTAACAAAAACTCCGATTACTCTTGTACATCAGTTATAAACCCATCGTACGGTGGTTGCCTCCATCAAATATGGTTGTAAACCCACCTTACGGTGGTCTTCCTAATCTTATGAGGAAGAAAACCACCATACACCATAATCCAATCTTGAGTAGTGAATGCCTTAATCCCGCTGGACGGCTCTAGCGGAGGGAAGCTCCTCTGTTACCTTACGACCAATTGGTCCTCGCTGACCTCTGACTTCTGATTACTTTAGTCAATTTTGGTAAATGTTGGCACGATGTTTACCCTAGCATTGAGGAAATCTGATATCTACATATAGTTGAGATTCTCATCTTTGGAGTTTTCAATTTATTAATAATCGCAATGTGTGGTTATCCGTATAGAGAACACATGCACTCGGGCTTCTACCAATTTCTAAGGCTTTAAGCATAAATAATCCGGCGGTCACTCATTATGAGTTTGATGTGAGTCATCTGTCATGTTCCTTGAGATATCAAGGCGCAATTCACCTCTTAGAACAGATAGACAATCTTGTTTCATCTGGTTGTATACCCTCTGATTCTACATTAACAATTTCATCTTAATATCATTCTCGAATGTCAACGTTGTCACATGCAGAATATATCTCAATACTGGAAGATAAAGTCCTCATCTGAGGGAGCACTCAGTGTTACTTGGTTATACTAAGCATTACTTGGTTATTGGGAATCTCTCTGGCGGTCGAATGATCGTGATTATGATTCAGTGACCACATGCTCTACATCTATAAAAATTAGATCGCATAGTGACTATATATGGCAGTTATATGTCATGAGTCTGAACACACCATATAGCAAAGGTGATGTAGGGTAGGCTGTGGGGTGAACTCCTAAAACACCTGCTAGTGAAGTGGGGGGGTGGACTCACCCTAACCAATGACTATATGCGAGGTGAAACTAATCAGGCGTTAAATTAATTTAAGCAACAAGTCAACATATAAATCATTACATTCATTCTGAGCAAGAGAAACGATTTCTATTCAGCAATTTAGTCAATAGCGTTCCTCCGCACGGAGGGCTAATTTAAGCGCGCGGCGAATAAAGCGTCCTGCAAGGCAAGAGATTCACAGGCGAATACAACGTGCTATAATTCCGTCGATCACAAGATCCACAACGTGCACAACATATATTAAACCATCAACAATAAAATCCACATAAACAAGTACAAAGTGCTGAATTAAAATTCGGGCTGCAGGAAATATACGTAGATCTGAAATTTCGGAGGCTTGGATGGACTTCCGGGTGGTGTTGAGACGAGATCGGGCAAGGGGGAAGGTGGATCCACGTGGGGGAATGAAAGGGCTGCTGTCTGGGGGGGTGGAGGAGGGTTGTTTGGGGTTGCCGGACTGGTTCCGGCGGGATCCAGCCCGATCTGGACAGATCTGGTCGGATCTGTCCAGATCCGGTGAGGGCTGAATATGTGGCTGGTGGGGCTGAGTTTGGTGGCTGTGGAGGGGAAGGTAAGGGGGCTGTTCGGTGGCTGCACGGGAAGGCTGGAGGGAGGGTTACACGGGGGAAAACCAGCGGGGGAAGGAGGACTGGGCGGTGGGGTTCCGGCAGCCCAAACCGGGCGGACAGGGGGAGTGGTGCGGCTGTTAGGAGGGGCGGGCGGCTAGGGACTGTAGGCGGCAGCAAGGATTAGGGAAAGGGGGAGGGAAAATAAGGAAACTTACCCCAAGGCGTCGGCACCAAGGGCTCCACGGCGTCGGCACCGTGGAACGATCACCGGAAGCAAGGAAGAAGATCCTCTCCAACTTCAGCAATAAAATTCCTGCAGCCCTAACACTTCTATTTATAGGAGAATGGGATTAGGGCAACCGGAATCGACGGCTATGATTGGCCGGCGGTTCCGATCCCATAAGTACATGAAATAAAATCCAAAATATAAAATGTCATATATGAAACTGAGTCGAAACGACGAGCCGGACACATCCGCGGTGGCGGATCGCCGGTCCGATCAAGCCCGTCGACGCGAATATACGAAGGTGGGGCCTGCCTTGCGCCGAGATGCGCCCGATGGTCCCCCATCAACTCCCCCCGACTGAAGAGCCTTCATCTCCGATGAATGGAGACGATCGTACTGTAGTCGAAGTCCGGGAGCGAGTTGATCAAGCTCAGCAGCAGCAATCCAAGTATCGTCGGAAGAAGAACGTCCAAACCAGCGAACCAAGTAGCGGCACACGGGTCCGTCAGTGGAAGGGACAAACTCATGGGCAATGATCTCTGTAATCTGCTCGACCCTCAGCTCTCGGGAGAAGTGGTCCGGTGATGGTGGTGGTGCCACAGGTGAAGCCACTGGTGGTGAACTCCTGGGGGAGTGGGAGTCAAGGGGAGGCTAGGTGGTGGGAGAACGGGGTGGTGGTAGAGGCTCGGGAGGGCCGCCAAGGTAGGGATCGGGGTACTCGTGAGGTGGAAAGTAAGGTGTCAGGTCCTCAATATTGAACACAGGGTGGATACCCATGCTCGCAGGAATGTCCAGCTCGTAAGCATTCAACCCAATCCGCCTCAAAACAGTGTAGGGCCCAATTCGCCTGGCGCTCAGTTTCTTAGCAGGCCCCTGAGGGAGCCGCTCCGCACGAACTCGCACCATCACCTGTTCGCCAACCAGAAAATGTTTCTCCCGCCTATGTCTGTCTGTCAGTTCTTTATAATGTTCGTTGCTTAAATTGATTTTACGCCTGATAGACTCATGCAACTCATGCAAATGACGTGTGAAGGACTCAGCAGACTCACTAGGACGTGACTCAGTCGGGACTGGTAAAAGATCAATAGGCTTCCTAGGGTCATAACCTGACACCACCTGAAACGGGCTCAGACCAGTCGACCTATTGATGGAACTATTGTATGCAAACTCCGCTATAGGGAGCACCGAGTCCCAACTAGAGGCATGCTCTCCAACTAGACATCTCAGCAGGCTACCTAAACTTCTATTCACCACCTCGGTTTGACCGTCCGTCTGAGGGTGGTATGCGGACGAGAACTTAAGAGTAGTTCTGTTTTCCGCCACAACGTCTTCCAAAAATAACTAACGAACCGCACGTCCCGATCGGACACGATGGACTTTGGGAGACCGTGTAGTCTAAAGACCTCGCTCATAAATAAGGCCGCGACGCGGGGAGCATCGGCGGTCTTGCTACATGCAATAAAGTGCGCCATCTTAGAGAACCGGTCGACCACAACAAAGATAGAATCGTGTTTCCGCAGGGTGCGCGGGAGTCCCAGCACGAAGTCCATACTAATGTCCTCCCAAGGACGGTGGGGAACGGGTAAAGGAGTGTATAAGCCCGTGTTCTGCTTCGTTCCCTTGGCCGTTTGGCACACACGGCAGTGTCGAACGATACGAGCCACATCTCTCTTCAGACTCGGCCAATAGAAACGATCTTCTACTATAGCAATCGACTTATCTCGCCCAAAATGGCCGGCGGCACCCCCGGCGTGTAGTTCCCAAACTAAATAGTCACGATATGAGGTATTGGGCACACACAAGCGGGAGCCCCGGAACAAATACCTATCAATGATCTGAAACCCCTCAACAGGATCTGGAGGGTCCCTCGATAACGCGGTGTAAATCTCAGCAAAATCTGGACAAGTGGGGTAGTCCAAAATCACCCTCTCGAAACCATCCACCTGGGCCCTCAATGTGTGAAGTAGAGAGACTCGACGACTGAGTGCGTCGGCGGGTTTGTTCTCAACACCGGCGCGATGTTTGAGAACGTAGTGGAAATCCTGTAAATACTCTACCCACTTCGCATGGCGATGACTCAGCTTCCTCTGGGAGTCGAGGTAGCGTAGGGCCTGGTGATCCGAATATAGCACAAACTCCCGGGGAAGGAGGTAGTGTCTCCAATACCGCAAAGACTGGACAATAGCATAAAATTCTCGATCGTAATTCGAGTATTTTTGCTTGGCTTCATTCAGTTTCTCACTAAAGTAAGAAACCGGGTGTCCCTCTTGACTTAACACTCCTCCGATACCCACACCCGATGCATCGCACGCGACCTCGAAGGCCCTACTAAAATCGGGGAGTCGCAGAACGGGGGCAGACGTCAGCTTGTCCTTAATTTCTTCAAATGCTCGAGTGGCCGCGGCGGTCCACTGGAAATCTCCCTTACGCAGGCAGCTAGTAAAGGGGGCCATGATCGAGCTAAAACCCCTAACAAATCTCCTATAAAAGGTAGCCAGTCCATGAAAGCTACGAGCCTCATGAATGGTCGAAGGCACGGGCCACTCACGGATGGACTGGACCTTCTCAGGGTCAACTGACACGCCTGAGGAGGAGATAATAAATCCCAAGAAGTGGACGGACTCCGATAGGAAGGAGCACTTCTTCAGATTGATAAACAGCTTCTCCTTTCGGAGAATATCGAATAGGAGTCTCAAGTGCTCAAGGTGATCAGGTTCAGTGTGGCTATAGATCAAAATGTCGTCAAAGTAAACGACTAGGAATTTGCCCATAGAGGGCCGCAGAACCTGGGTCATGACTCGCATAAACGTGCTCGGGGCGTTCGAGAGCCCAAATGGCATGACCAACCACTCATACAGACCGTCTTTCGTCTTGAACGCCGTCTTCCACTCGTCTCCCTCGCGGACCCTAATCTGGTGGTACCCGCTTCGGAGATCGATCTTCGAGAAAATCTGAGCTCCGGACATCGTGTCTAATAGGTCATCTAGACGAGGGATCGGGAAACGATACTTCACAGTAATCTTGTTGATAGCTCTACTATCAATGCACATGCGCCAACTGCCGTCCTTCTTAGGGGTAAGAAGGGCGGGGACGGCGCACGGACTCAAGCTCTCGCGGATAAACTGCTTCCGAAGAAGCTCATCAACCTGCCTCTTAAGCTCAGCATGCTCAACGGGATTCATGCGATAATGTGGCAGATTGGGGAGCGAGGCCCCGGGACTAAGTCTATAGCGTGCTGGATGTCCCGCAGAGGGGGTAACTCATCAGGGAGCTCCTCTGGCATAATGTCCGCAAACTCACCTAGTAACGGTCGCACGGCAGGGGAAACCTCAGGTGTAGGGCAATCAGAAGCCATAGTGGCTGTCACTACATACATGATACCAGCATCAGTGCTATCTCTCAGAAACTCACTACGCCTCAGGATATGCACGGGTCTCGAAGCAATCGTGCTAGTGGACGGCTCGACCCGGCCCTTAGGCCTCTCTCTGGGCTGGGTGGGGGATAAGGTGATCTTCCGCCCCTTATCATAGAAGACACACGTGTTCGATCGACCGAAGCACGTGACATCGCGATCAAATAACCAAGGGCGGCCCAGCAGGACGTGGGCGACATCCATAGGGATGACATCGCACCAAACTCGGTCCTCAAAAGATGCTATGGTGATCGGAACGAGACAGCGCTGGGTAACCTGGATAGCTGTCTTATCAACCCAGATGACACGATAAGGATGTGGGTGAGGCTCCGCCTTCACCTGCATACGGTCTAGACCCTTCTGGGCCACGATGTTCACGCAACTCCCGCTATCAATAGCCAACTTGCAGGGGCCGCCTGCACTCGGGAAATACGTGTAGAAAATGGTGGTGCGGCGCCAATCCTCATCAGCTCGTGGGGTATGCAGAAAGCGCCTGACCACTCCCACCTCTAACGATCGCTCAGTGTCGCTCTCCCAGCCCTCCTCAACGGTGGCAGTGACCTCCTCAGTAATCTCCACATCACCCTCTAAATCGGGCTCCTCGTCCTCAATCAACAGACTACGAGTGGGGCAGTGGGCCGCCACGTGTCCTCTACCTCCGCACCTAAAACACTGTATACCCCCAGGCCTCTGGCCCTCGGTAGCGACAGCCTTCCCCTTCAAGTCAGGAGTGACTCGGGGGGATGAGGTGGCTGCAGCAGTCTGGGCGGGAGCGGGCTTCCTAAACGTTGACGAATCCGTCCGGGAAGGAAACTGCTTCGTACTAGGGGCACGAAGGTACTGCTCATACTCTAGAGCGAGCTGGAATATTTGATCTACAGTCTCCAAGAGATGGGGAATCAGCTCTCTCCGGAGATCCGAGCGGAGGCCAGCCTTGAATCGAGAGGCGGTGGCAATAGGCTCCTCCGAAATATCGCTCCTAACAACTAGCTCGTCGAATCGAGCCATATATTCGGCCACCGTAAGCGTTCACTGACGCAAGTTCTGTAATTGCTCGAATAACTGATCCCGGTAGGACGCGGGGAGGTACTTCTCGCTCAGCCTCTGCTTCATCTCTCCCCATCTGGTGATAGGGTAATAACCGTCACGCTCTAAGGATCTCTCGACACTAATCCAATATACCTTGGCCTGCCCGACTAACTTCATCTTGGCAAGCCGGACACAACGCTCATCACTCATGTCGTACCAATCAAAATAATGATCCATGTCCAGGAGCCAATCACTAAAGGCCTTTGGATCCAGGCGACCATCGAATGTCGGGGCATCGAGGCGAATCCTACGGGTGATGTCAAAACCGCGATCACCTCTCCGCGGGTCAGGATACACATCAGGATCGTCGTCCCGGTCATAGTCGTGCCGAGCGGGCGGGGGCCCGCGCTAACGTCGACCCGGCGGGTAATACTCGTCTCGACGATGGTCACGGCGATCGTGTGGAGGGACATGGTCCCTCAGGTCAGGATGACGTGGCATGCGGTAATCTTCCCGCGGGGGCGGGGGTCGGCCACGTGCTGGCTCAGGATTCCGCCATGCAGGCGGGGTGGGGACTCTCACGGGGACCTCACGGTGGTAGCGGTCTGCCGGTGGCGGATCATCTCTGACTCGCTGCCCGCGACGGGGAGACTCTCCCGGGTCACCCGCGATCCCATCGTCATGAAGGGAGGGGGTATCTCTAGCGTGCTCTATCAGATCTAGACGACGAGTCACCGCGGCGATATCGTGACGCACATTCTCGAACTGGGTACCCATTGCGTCAAAGCGTTCTAGAATAAGGCGCTGGAAGTCGGTGGTAGCGGTACTCGAATTCGAGCCCGCTGCCCGGTCGTTGGTGACTGGTGGATCTACCATGCTTCTAAATGTCCTACCACTACGGAGCATGCACAATGGCCCAACCTTGGGCTCTGATACCAACTGATGTAGGGTAGGCTGTGGGGTGAACTCCTAAAACACCTGCTAGTGAAGTGGGGGGGTGGACTCACCCTAACCAATGACTATATGCGAGGTGAAACTAATCAGGCGTTAAATTAATTTAAGCAACAAGTCAACATATAAATCATTACATTCATTCTGAGCAAGAGAAACGATTTCTATTCAGCAATTTAGGCAATCGCGTTCCTCCGCACGGAGGGCTAATTTAAGCGCGCGGCGAATAAAGCGTCCTGCAAGGCAAGAGATTCACAGGCGAATACAACGTGCTATAATTCCGTCGATCACAAGATCCACAACGTGCACAACATATATTAAACCATCAACAATAAAATCCACATAAACAAGTACAAAGTGCTGAATTAAAATTCGGGCTGCAGGAAATATACGTAGATCTGAAATTTCGGAGGCTTGGATGGACTTCCGGGTGGTGTTGAGACGAGATCGGGCAAGGGGGAAGGTGGATCCACGTGGGGGAATGAAAGGGCTGCTGTTTGGGGGGTGGAGGGTTGTTTGGGGTTGCCGGACTGGTTCCGGCGGGATCCAGCCCGATCTGGACAGATCTGGTCGGATCTGTCCAGATCCGGTGAGGGCTGAATATGTGGCTGGTGGGGTTGAGTTTGGTGGCTGTGGAGGGGAAGGTAAGGGGGCTGTTCGGTGGCTGCACGGGAAGGCTGGAGGGAGGGTTACACGGGGGAAAACCAGCGGGGGAAGGAGGACTGGGCGGTGGGGTTCCGGCAGCCCAAACCGGGCGGACAGGGGGGGTGGTGCGGCTGTTAGGAGGGGCGGGCGGCTAGGGACTGTAGGCGGCAGCAAGGATTAGGGAAAGGGGGAGGGAAAATAAGGAAACTTACCCCAAGGCGTCGGCACCAAGGGCTCCACGGCGTCGGCACCGTGGAACGATCACCGGAAGCAAGGAAGAAGATCCTCTCCAACTTCAGCAATAAAATTCCTGCAGCCCTAACACTTCTATTTATAGGAGAATGGGATTAGGGCAACCGGAATCGACGGCTATGATTGGCCGGCGGTTCCGATCCCATAAGTACATGAAATAAAATCCAAAATATAAAATGTCATATATGAAACTGAGTCGAAACGACGAGCCGGACACATCCGCGGTGGCGGATCGCCGGTCCGATCAAGCCCGTCGACGCGAATATACGAAGGTGGGGCCTGCCTTGCGCCGAGATGCGCCCGATGGTCCCCCATCAAAAGGTACCTCGTTATTTCATAATTATTTTCATATAACGGGGAACATGCATTCGCAGGTACAAACATAGAAGTTGAACAAGCAAAGGTTTGGATGTAAAATACTTTCAATTATTTAAACATACGAAGGTATAAATGTTACAGTTACAAAAAGGTTCTACACGACCACTTGTCAGAAAAAATGAAATTTAAGATATCACTCCTGATCAGAATAGACTGTCACATCTTTGTCTTTGGCCTTCTTATGACAAGTTTCAGAAGAACTTATTTTAGAATAAGGGTTAGATAAGCTATATCTGCTCGACTCAGATCCAGTATTCAAAGATGGGCTATCTTCCTCGTCAGCAACTTTCTTCTCTGGGTCGGCGACATATTCCTCACTGCACCATCCCCACGGCAACGGACAAGTTGAAGCTGCAAATAAATCAATTTTCAACCTATTGAAGAAGAAAGTAGAAAACGTCTAGGAAAACTGGGTTGAATGGTTACCTTCAATGTTATGAGATCTAAGAACAACACCAACAACCATGATAGGAGAAGCATCATTCAAACTATCTCACGACTCAGAAGTGATAATCCATGTAGATTTGAGTATAATAAGTCTAATGGTTCTACTATCAAGATAGAAACAAAAATTGGATAAAAGAAAATGAAGAAAATATGCGTTGTAGTCTACATTTGATTGAAGATCTTCGAGACTTGGCCGTCACCATGCAAGAAAAGTTAAAAGAAGAATGTCAAAGTATTTCAAAAAAATGTAAGAATCAAGTAGTTAACAGCCAGGGATCTAAATCTGGAAAAATTGGACACATCCGGGAAAATGCAATCAGTGGGAAAACTCAATCTAAACAGGTTTGGACCCTTCATTGTGAAAGAGCATCCCAAAAACGGAGGATATCGACGGCGGAACAGCAAAGGTCAAGACATTGAAAATATTTGGAGCAGTGACGACTTAAAGAAATTCTACACCTGAAGATATCACCCATAACCCCACTGGATGATCCCGGAGAGGGAAAGATCTGTGGATTCCTTATGCCCAATTGGTCCATCCTAACAGTTAGTTTTAAGGTTCTTAAAAAATAAAAGCATTTGTATCGAGTATTCGCTCATTTGAATATGATTTCTCGCAATCTATATATAAGTACTCGCATACTGAAGCATAAGTGTTCGCTCCTATGATGAAATAGATAGGTATGATTACCCGGTTCAGTGTTATCATGAATTCGTCTTGAGTACTCGTCCGCTTTTATATGAGAACTCACCTATCGAAGCATGAGCATTTGCTTCTATAATAAAATTAGATCAGCATATTTATATGGCTCAGTGTTTCGTGAGTAATTGCTTCATATTTCAAATTATGTTAAGCACACATCTATCGTCATTTGGAATTCGAACCAGAAATGAAGTTATATCGGGCATTACAAAATGACTAGGCTTCTATGTATATTTGGTTATGATATTTCCTCGCTATCAGGGAGTTGACATCTTTATTTTGGAATTGAATATACCGGGAATTCACATTTCAAAGGTTCACTTATCATAGTATACTCTTATAAGCAATGTTCTAA
Source organism: Platanthera guangdongensis (assembly GCA_039583875.1). NCBI lineage: Eukaryota > Viridiplantae > Streptophyta > Magnoliopsida > Asparagales > Orchidaceae > Platanthera > Platanthera guangdongensis. The sequence continues at coordinate 116,940,715 of CM077147.1, read as the reverse complement.
AGAAACCACTCACACTTTTTTTTGGTATTATATACTCTCCAAAAAGACGAATATAGCCTGATTTCTCATAAACAAACAGACAACTCGCATATAATCAAGCCAGCACTCGTTTCCAATAAAATCGCAACAGTTATATCTACAACTACTTAAAAAGATATATGGTGGCTATATAATTCATGTAATATAGTGTGACAATCTTTAAATCCTGCCCATTGACTCAAAGCCAGCACTATTCTCCACTGTTAATTTAAATTAACGATCGTCATTTTAAGCCTGGGCAAACAACCCTTTATCCCGCACTCACATCTCAAACCTCCTCTCTTGGGGCATTTCTCTCACGCGGCGCTCCTCCCATATGACGGCTCTCAACGAAGCCATATCCCGCGATTTGCAACGGGAGCTTGGAGCGGAAGCGGGAGCTTGGAGCAAGAGGTGTGAGGGTCGGGCCTTGGTAGTGCCGGTGGCGTGAGGTGTGGTGGTGTGCGCCAGCTGTTTATGATCTTCGGGAAGGTGTGTTTCGTGCAGCCGCTGTTTTTTGTTGGTTTTGGCACGTTCTCTGGCGCCATGGGGTTGCTTCATGAATGGGGAAGGACAAAGACAAAATCTTCTCATCGGCCATCGCCTCTTCAGTGTCGTGATTTTCTCTGCCTACGCCCTCACGATCGGGCATCGACTCTTCATTCTCGCAATTTCCTCCGCACACAAAGTTGCTCCCGCTCGGGCATTGCTCCTATCCACTCTTCTCTCAGCCCTCTCCACCGTGAAATCTCCGCTCTTGATAGGGATGTCACTTTTGAAGGTGTTTGTCTATATTCATCGATGGGCATCGCCGCTACATCCCTGTTAGCTCTGTGCAATGATTTGATGTCAAGGTAAGCTTTTTGTGCCAATAAATTCACTCTCTGTCGGCAAATGAGCATAATCATCTTCTTGAATTGTTTGATAGTCTTTTTATCTAAACGTATATTTTATCTACACTGATGCATACCTACTGCAGGGCATTATTCCTGGATTCTAATGATTTTATGTTCTTATATCAGACCCTTTTTTACCCTTTTTTTGCTGATCAAGTCTCTTGACTTGGAATTAAATGGGGATTCAGAGAACAACACGTGTCAAGGTATGCCCATTGTTTTCACAATTTTAAGATCATTGAATTAGACATGAAATAGGGAATTGTGAAGAAAGGTTGATGATAAAAATCTTGAGATCCTCGCTTGGTTGACTAGATCCAAAGGCGGTCTGAAATGAGCTTTACAATTATGCTACCTCTTTTTTACGATAATGTGTATATGAAATACTTGATGTTAAATTAAATTTATGTTTTAGAAAACTTTGTACATAAGAACATGGAAAAGAAAGCTCAAAAACAACATTGCAAGCATCTATTAAGTTCTACTCACAGAGCCGATCATCCATCACTAGGTACTCTCCTATCTTCTTATTCATCAATATTCCTATTTGATCCAAAAATGGGGGTAATATTACTAATATAGTGCCGAGGGTAAACATATGCACAATTTGGAATTATATATGATTGTTCTTATAACATTTGCACTCATGTAGGGTCGGAGCCCCGTGTTGTTGCACTCACGTAGGACCGGAGGCTCGTGCCGATGCACTCGCGGAGGGCCGGAGGTGCGTGTCGTTACACTTGCGGAGGGCCGGAGGCCGGTGCCGTTTCACTCGTGTAGGGCCGGAGGCCCATTCCGTTGCACTCGTGTATGGCCGGAGGCCCATTCCATTGCACTTGTGTAGGTCCGGAGGCCAGTTTTGGTGTTCTCAAGTAGGGTCGGAGGCCCGTTCCGTTGCACTCGCGTATGGCCGGAGGCCCATTCCGTTGCACTTGTGTAGGTCCGGAGGCCAGTTTTGTTGTTCTCAAGTAGGGTCGGAGGCTCGTACCGTTTCACTCGTAGGTGTATATATATATATACATACTAATGTTGGGTGACTAAACTAAAAGGGAAAGCAAATAAGGGAGCAAGAACGTTCTCTCCAACCATGCAAGGTGGAATTATCTCAAGCCTTAGGGTAAAACCGAGGAAATTTTGTTAAAAAGGAAGGTATTTGCGCATTTGTATATGAGTACTCGCTCATTTATATATGAGCATTTGCTCTTACGATGAAACTATGTCAGCATGACTGTTCATCTCGGTTCCAATATGAATTCACATCACATCGCCGAAAACGCCGAGTATCCATTTGTTATCATTTGAAATTCTCAACAAAGAAGCCATATCAACATTATAAAATGACCTGGCTTCCATGTATACTTATAAACTCGGTTTTTGATATCTTTTCACTATCTCACTTCAAGTTTTTATCCACAGGAAGATATTGTCGTCTTTATTCTGAAGGTGAGTATAACAGGAATTCGCAGATAAAGTAAATGAATTTGCTCTTATGAGCAGTTCGGGAATGAAATCGGGTCAACGAATACTTATATACATGTATAAATATTTTCCAAATTTTTGAGGATCCAAATATAACTTTGAGGGCGAGAACATGTATATTCGAATTCTGGACTTCATTAGATAAATTAGCTGGAAGTTGTACTGGCTATATATATGTGTGTTTCTCTCTCTCTCTCTCTTCCTATATATATATGTGTGTTTCTCTTACATGTATAGATATAAGATATTTTTGAGAATTAAATAAAATCATGTTTTTTCTCATTTCTGTGCTTTTTTACATGGTATCAGAGCGAATATAATCCTCATTTCCTTTTTTCGGCCGCATGCTCTTCCCGACTCATTTTGGGTGGATAGAAATTGTCTAACCGCTGCTCTTCCTTGCCTCTCTGCCTAACCGCAGCAATCTCCCCTTCCAAAACCACAGCGATCTCCTTTGCCTAAATCGCAGCTCCCGTGGCCTCCACCTCACTCTCTTGTGGCTTCCACCCCCTGCTTTATAGTATTCTTTTTTTATCGTGGGCCCCATCTTCTCTACCCTTAACGTCGTGGTTTTCCTTTTCCTTACCGCAAGACGTGCGGCCTCTTCTTCCGCGCAGCCTCTTACCGTTTTGTTTCTTGCCGTCTTATCTCTTGTCGCAAGATTACTCCAAGTTCGCCGCTTCCTTGTCATAGCTCTCAATCTCATCTGTTTTCTCTACCAATCCGCAACTCTTCCTTGCTTGCCTTGGCGTGACCGCCTCTCCTTGCCGCAGCTCCTGTCCAGTCCTCCGCAACTTCTCCAGGCCGCCACGACTCTCTACGGTATTGCTCGCCAGGCCGCTGCCGATCGTCCTCAAACCGTTGTTGTTGTCATTCCTTAGCCCGATGTTGCATCTTCAGGTCGCCGCAGGTCCTTTCTCAAGTCTCCTGGACGCAATCCTCTCTAAGTCCGCCGCAACTTGCTCTTTGGCCGCCGCAACTTGCACCCTGGCCGCTGCGCTTGCCATCATTTCTTCTCAGTCTACCGGAGACTCTTCAGGACGCTGCCCCACAGGCTGCAATCCTCTATCTCAGGCCGCAGCCTGATCTTTGGCCGCTAATAGATCTGAGGTCGCTGATTGATCCTCTGTCTTCAGGTCGGTCCTCTCCTCAGCCTCAAGTATTCCCTCCAGGACGTCGTCTGTTTTCTACCCGCGGAGCTCACCTCTTGCCACCGCGACTGCTTGCCACCATAAACTGCTCAGACCACTGCAACCCAAACCACTGTCTTCTAGTCGCATCCTTTAGCCAGGCCGCCTGCTTCTTGCCGCCTCCTGGACGCCTACTTCTTCCCGCAGAGCTCGCCCCTCTGGCCGCCTGTTCTCTTCGTAGGCCGTCAGCTTCTGGCAAGGTTGTCAGGATCGAGATCTTGGATGAGATCGTTTCGAGGTAGGATCGGATCGGATCTGATAGCAGGGTTGGATCGAGGATCGCTTTACAAAATTAGGATCGATTTATAAAATCTGGATCATAGTATCATAAGATCCTATGATCTGGATCGCGATGCTGATAACCTTGGCTTCTATGTTTGGCATTCAAACTGACATTACCCCACCAATGGCTACAAATTCTAATCCCCGCCGTATTTAAACTGACGTTGATGAACTGCGCAACCAAATCCAGTACCCTTCAAGGTCTAATCAGTCGTTCTTCAGGCTCTGTTGTGTCTATTTGTCTCGCTCATAGTTCCTCTTGGATTATGGATTCTGGGGTCACCCACCACATTACTCCAAGGAAACCTTCAACATACTTGGGCACTGCGCATCCCACGTTCATTATTGTGGTCATTGAGGACACTACTACAGTCGCTGGTTCTGTCGATGTCACTCTTACATCCGCCCTTACGCTTTGCTCGGTTCATGTTTCGGGCTCTCTTTTCTATCTCCTATATATTAGCCGTCTCACATAAGATCTGGATTGCTATGTAACATTCACTTTTACTTCTTGTGTTGTGCAGGATCGACAGACGCAGAACATCATTGGTAAAGGGAAACTCTTGAATGGGCTCTACATCATGGACCCCTCTCCCCCCATGCTTCTTTCCTTTATTAGCTCAGTCGAGTGGCACCGACATCTTGGACATGCTTCTCTGCACATTCTCCGGAAAGCTCTCCCGGATCTACCACCTGCGAGTATTGTATCTATGGAAAACACCATCGGTCTACGTTCTCACCTCATCAGACTCAAGATCACTTCTACCTTTGCTCTAATCCATTCTGATATTTGGGGTTCAAAACCGCAAGCGTTTATGGCTATCGTTACTTTGTCCCCTTTATAGATGATCACTCTCAAGTGACATAGTTGTATCTTTTTCATGATCGCTCTGAGTTGACTCATGTATTTTGTGCCTTTCTTATTGAAACTCTGATGCGTCTACGAACGAAGAGTGAGACATGATTGCATAAAACAAGAATACAGATACAATCTGGATCAAACTCCGTCCAAGATCAAGGAGCCCGGTTCCTCCAATAACCCCTCTCTCAAAAGAGAGACAAAACCCTAAACCAAAAAAAGATGATAAAAGCACTCATACCTCCTCTTTATATAGAGAGGGGGCTCACAACAATAACGTGAAATAAGATTAATTAATATTACAACGAAGGTATCATGGCGGCTTCCATAAGCGCTCCCCTGACTCTTGCGGATGCATCGTCGTAACAATAGGCTGCCCTTGAAAATTGACCATGTCCCCAAGGTCAAGATAAAAAGTTTTGTCAAGGTCCTTAAAAATGTCGGTAGCGGGTACAGTTGAAAAGAAAGACGGCGGACTGTTTTTGGCGTCAAAGGAGGCGGTGAAGTGAGGTACCGATAGAAAAAGATGAGATTGTAGGATTGAGACTAAAAGTAAAAAGGTAGGGGGTTGTATTATAGGGCATTGCCAGTTGGAAAAGACAGGAAAAGGGGTAAAAAAATCAGTCGGCCCGTTGGTATTAATTAGGGTATCCGACCGGGTGAGCCGTGCAGTGCGTGGAGAGAGGTAGGAGCGGCGGTGTTGGTCGTTGACAGGGGAGGCGGAAGGGCACGACGATAATTAGCGCTGATCGCGTCCGATCCCGTCGACCCTGGGGCCGGTCATGGAGACACGGGCAACAGCCGGAAGCGGCGCTGGAGGTGCGGTCCTTGTGTAGCGTTGTTGTTGTGGAGTGTAGGCCGGAAACGGCTGCTGCGGGCTGGTAATGTGCGGTGTTGTTGTAGAGCGTTGTTGGGGGAAAACTTCACCAGCGACTGGATCTGGCAACTGGATCTGGTCGTGAGGCAGTGCTGAAGGAGGCGGCTGGATCTGGCGACTCTGTATGTTGATGGCGCGGAGTCTGGCTGCAGGCACGGGCTAGAGCAGGCAGTCTGCTGTTGGTGGTATGGCGGGTGTCATCTGCAATGCTCGAGGGGCAACGGCGGCCACTACTGCCAGAATCGGGGCTGGAGGAATCTGATCGTGTTCGGCGAGTCGATCGTGCTTATCGTGGAGGTGATGCGCCAAGGCGAGAATGTTGTCGAGCATCTCGATTTGCCGATCGAGCTTGGCACAGATAGAGATGGCGGTGAGGAGGGTGTTCATCGTGGCTTGATCCCCCACAGTTTGAAACGAGCGAACGGGGGCGGCAGGTCAAACAATTGATACGTCTACAAATTGTACAACCTTGGGCTCGCGAGAGGCGTCTCAAGGAGCGAACAGGAGAAACTGTCGAGATGAATTGGATAGGCGAGTGGGACCATGAGTTCCACCCGCAGGAGGCGAGACGTGGGTTTTCTGCAGTAGGCGAGATACTCTGGGGGGCACGAGCTGGCCCTAGAAGGCAAGATGTCCTACGGGGTGAGAGACCGGCGAGACGAGAAGGTGGGATCGTCTGGCCCGCCAATCATTCTCCCCGCTCGCCACATGGGAGAAAAAATGCTTTTACCTTTTTACACCCAAGGGGGATTTTACTCTTCTACCTCAGGTAATTTTACACTTCTACCCCTGGTGGTCTGCATATAACCTTTCAGAACAGCGGAGTTTGGTTGTTGGCAGACCCGACCCAGGTTACTTTGGTATTTTCAAGTCGGTTCAGAATGGATATTTGCAGATCAAACTCAGAGACCTATAAATAGACCGATAAGGTGCCTGGAATTGGGGTTGAACCTTTCTACTTTCTTCCTCACAGGCACCTAGCTTAGCATTGGCTAGGGAGGGGAAGATCTTCAGTTTCTTCCGGGTAAGAGGTGGGACCTCCGAGCTGAGACCCATCGGTCTGTTTGCAGGTCTGCGACTCACGTGGAGAGGGTAGTTCAAGAAGAGTACGTGTGGGCTGCATCCTTAGGTCTGAACTCTAGGAGGGACCAGAAAGCCGGTTCCAACATTTTTGGTGCGGTGAGCGTGGACCACAGCCCTCAGAGAAGAATCTTGAGCAACCACATGGCGGGAGGTCACAGTGAAGGAGACGGTGATGTGTCGGACAACCCAGGAGGGTTCGTTGGAAGGGAAGAGTTCATGACGTCAATCAAGGGCATCATGGACTTGCTGCAAGGGATCTCGCGACAGACAGATTGTTCAACCTCACTACCTCAGGTGCCTGCTCTCGCACCGCAAGAAGAGCTCGTCTCGGTTCCAACATTTTTGCAAAAATTGGGTTTATAAATACCATTATCTTTATTTAAATAATAAAATCCGATATTGTAAAATATCTCCGATATATCCCCCGCAATCCGACATACGACATTTCAAACCCAAACCGACATGAACCCGACATCTGTCATCTACAACCTGGGTTGCGGCGTATAAGGACAGGAGGTTTAGTGGATTATGACCAATGTGTTACAGGTGTCTTGAAAACAATGACTAATATATTCACGAGCACAATCGGTTCGAAGAATTTTAAGGGAGCGTGAGAACTAGATTTCAGTCTAAGCGATGAAAGAGTGAAAGATCCGCAATAACTCAGAGTGATCGTGCATCATATACAGTCACTTCATTCGAGAATGATTATCAACAAAAGTAACAAAACAACGATAGCTAGAGACACTACCACTTTGTAGGGGGAACCAAATATCTGAATGCACTAAAGCAAAAGGAGTGTTGCTATGAGTACAATGAGGTGGAGAAGAAGATCGTTGGTTAAATAAAGGATTCACATTAAAAATCAGAAGAAGAAAAAAATTGGAAGAGCACGCTTGAGAACAGGCAGAGAAGCATGTTCATGATGTCGGTGCCAAACAGTGGAGGTGGAGGAGAGAACTGTGGGAGGAAGATCCAGAATGTATATCTCGTTAGAAAGTCGCCCCTACCAATGATATTCCGAGTCTAACAATCTTGCATCACAAAATAAGACAGAGAAAACGTGAGTGAGTAATCAAGGTCCTGAGTTAAACAACTGACAGAGAGAAGATTAAACTGAAAGCCAGGAGCATGAAGGATAGAGCGGACAAGAAGATATAGGGTGAGAGGCACATCTCCAGAACCCAAGACGGGGATGGTATTGCCATTGGCCACCATAATAAACTTCAAAGAAGATGCATCTGAATACTGGGAAGGTTTGTGTGGGGTGATGTGGTTAGTAGCCCCAGAGCCCACTATCAATACGAGACTGTGGAAAAACCAAGTTATACCTTCGTTGGAAGTACATGTGACAGAGTTGGGGGCCCGGGTAAGCATTCCCCTAAGTTGTTGAAGTTCCTCGCGCAATATTTCAACGTCAGAGCGAGAGGAGGAAACATCCACGACTGGAGAAGCATGAAACTGTGTATTGGATGTTGGTGGTGGAAACCTATGCTTCTTAAAGCAGGTGACCTCAGTATGATGTGGGAAGCCTCAGGAGCAATTGCAATCATCACATCTGCCACTAAGAGAACCAAGGCAGCCACCTCAAGATCCAGAAGGAGGGAGCATAAGCTGGGGAGTAGTGCAGAAGGGCGGGAGAGGGAGGCATCGGGGATTCAGAAGGCGAAGTTGTGCACATATGTCCTTCCAATCGAGGCTATCCGAGAAAACCCGTACGAAGTCAGGACCAGATCTGACGCCTAACACATGATATGCATGGGTGGATTGCGGAAAGATCGAGCAAGATCTTGTTAGTGAGGTAGAAGGACAAGGATGATGTACCCTGAGATTACTGGAGATCGGTGAAGCGGAGATGGCCGCCGGAAGAAATAGAGAAAACTAAGCATTGGAGTCGTGCACAAGCTTAGGTATCGGGAACGAGTTTTTATACCATGTTACAAATTAAGAAAAAAACATTTTCTCAATAATCAAAGTAGAGAAACATCCCCGATATATAGGAGATAAATACAAGGGTACAAAAGATACATAACATTCTAACAAAAGGTATAAAAAGATTTAGCTGGGCAATGTTGTAACCAATCGGAAAATTCAAGAATCAATCGTCACAAAATATTCAAGCCTTCTCCATCTCCATTTTTTCTTCCTCCAGAAATATTTTTGTTCAACAAAGAAAGATAATTTTAACCAAGAAACAACAGTTTATGAAGATTAGCATAGAAATTTCATTCCTTCATTCCGAAAAATGAAAGATGCTTTAGTTTATATGTACACCATACCTTTCCTTGGTGACGATGATGAACGCGAGCTCGAAGAATTCTCAGTAGTATGTCTGAGGAAAGCTGGAGTGGCATCTCAGGTGATAGTTTCTACAGTATATTATGCAATAAGCTCCTTAGCAATAACAGCAGAAAAATTCATTAACAGAAAAGAAACATGAGCCAAACAAAAGTATAACTTCATAATGATTTTTAATCACAAATAAATATAAATATTTTCTTGAGTCTTTCAAAAAATTAAGATGAAAGCATGGTAAATCAACCCTAACAGTTACAAAAAGGGCATCACGTGCATTGTCCAAGATACATGATTAATACTACAGACACGGGATAGCAAGCAATTATAACCTCTAACAATTGCAACGGATCCAAAGACTCTCCATGATTGTGGAGAAGACGGACTGCAGGTTTAAACATTGGTTCCTTTCCATCTTGTGGATCCAAGTACATAGCTAACAACCTGCAGAATATGCTCACATCTGTAAAATATAAAAACTAAGATATTATAAGTCAAAATTAATTTAAAATATGAAAAGCATACTGCATGTAAACGTCACTTCTACCAATCTCTGCACAATACTGCTCGGCAGCTTCACAATCTTCCAATTTTCTTTCAGCACAAAAGAATTAATGTAATGGCAACCCAAGAAATTGGTAATGAAAAACTAGCATGTAAAGCACTGGTTTAGTGGTCTAGTAAAACTTACAAAGCTAAGATCTGAAGTACCATTTCCTCCAGGCCCATTTTTCGATAAAGGATTGCCTGCCAAGTTAAAGGGAGAAATTCAAGTGCGAAACTGGCTTGGTATTGCAGAAAATTGTACATTTGACCGAAAAACCATGATCTGTAGAACTCAGCTTTCCAATATTTTAAAATTTTAAACATAGAAGTGATTAACACCCTTTTACTAGAGGCATCATCAGGTATATTTTGTACAATGTAAACTAATATGGTTTTTCCTGACGTTGTGCTCAGCCCACAAGTTTGTTTTACTAGTGTTTCAGCAATGTTTGTAACTAATGATTCTTTTCTCACTTGTGCATCAACGATAATTGGTCCTTTAAGCTATACTGAAATCACCACAAGTGTATAAATGTCAACTGTTGATTTAAAAATCAGATTAAAAATTGAGCAGACCATCTAACTGAAATTCAATATGTTGGTTTCTCCTGAAAGAGAAATAAATTGAGTAGGTGACAAAACTTCAAAAGAATTTTGCCGAGAATTCAGGAATGATCAAGAAATTTCGGCCCCTATCATGTAAATTTTTGCTCACATACAGATGGTGCGGGAACATAAATTGACTAGACTCCACAAGTGCAAGTAAAAGGCCGAATAATAGACCTTCCTATCACAAATCTTGCATCGATAGAAATATCATAATATTTACCTGAGAATGCATGAAACCATCATGCCGATTACCAAAAGAAATGAGACAACTACTTGAAAAGTGTAAGTTGATTATCTTTCTAAGAGATGGGCATATACTAAAGAAATTTTGGCCAAGGAATTAAAAATCCGATGAAATGTTTGCATTTTAAGTATTGGCCAAAAATTATGGATATGGATTTTCTATTGCATTCATGTATCAGCAAGGAAACTAATGGACTTTGATCACAAGCAAAAGAATTGAAAATGCAATTTTGATACCTTTTCCAACCACAACTCTGAACCTTCTACAACCTTAAGCACTAATTCGGGATCATATAAATCTGAAGCCTGTAAAAATAACTGCAACCTTTCCCTAATATTATATTTTAGAGAATCTTGATCGGTAACATCAGATACACCCATCTTATTATATTTTCCAGTAAGACGATTGTCCTGCATAGAGTGCCTTTCAACCAATTCAATTGTTGATCTTGCAAGAGAAAGGGCATACAATGTATGAAACTGCATATCATCCGAATCTTGATCTTCAATTAACCACTGCAGATATCTATAAAACATAAATGCATATTAATAACACAATTACAAAATTGGATCCTAAATTTAATAACTTAAGACACTACAAAATGAAGAATAGGATTTCAATATAAAAGATTGATCACTGAAGTTGCCACAGTGAAAACTATTAGTAGTAAGCATACAGGTATATCTTAATTTAAGAGCACTCCTCCTTTTTACAAGTAACCTCAGGAGACTAAAAAGAGTCTGTGGGATGGGGAAGTGTACTTGAGTTATATTGATATTCTGAAAAAGAAAAATCTACAACAACACTCAAGCCTCTATCCCACTATAGTGGGGTCGACTATATGGATCTTTTCTTGCCATTGTACCCAATCGTTAGTCATAATCTCACTAATGCCTAAGTACATCATGTCCTTCCATATTGTTACATTCTAAATCTTTATTGGTATACCCCTCCCCTATTTAATATGCCTAGTGACTAAACTCTTAACAACACCTAACAGGCGCCTCTAATGGTCTCCTTTGTACATGTCTAAACCATCTTAGTCGAGCTTCTAACATCTTCTGTACAATTGGTGTCACTCCAGTCTTACCCTTGGTACATTCATTCCTAATTTTATCCAGTCTCGTGTTTCCACACATCCACCAAAGAACTCTCATCTCTGCAACTCTCATTTTTGCTCATGTACACAATTCACTGACTAACACTCAGAACCGTAGAGTAAAACTAGCCTTTAAGTATTAATAGTACTTTACGACCACATAAGATCCATGACGCGTCTCTCCACTTCAACAAACCCGCTTGGATTCTATGTATAACATGATCACATATTTATCTACACCTCTATATTTTTTAACTATCAATGTCAGATATTTAAAGCACTCACAGCGGGAAATATTTTGATCTCCCGACTAAATAACAAAGTCACTTGTCCTTCTTGCACTGCTAAATTTAAGCTCTATATACTCCGACTTTACCCAGCTCAACCTAAAACCTTTCTTTTTTATAGTGTCTCGCCAAGATTCATGTTTTGTGTTCACACCCTCTCGCATCTCATTGACCAAAACAATATCATCCGCTAACAAAAAACATCAAGGTTTTGTGTGTTAGATATGTCTGGTGAGCTCATCTAAGATAAGGGTAAAAAGATAGGGGCTTAAAGCTGACCCATGATGTAAGTTACCGGTGATAGAAATTCTTGTGTTAATCCTTCAGATGTCCTCACCCACGTCACAAAATTTGTATACATATTTTTAATTACGTCAATGTATGATACATTTGCACCTTTCTTTTTTAAGACTCTCCATAAGAACTCTCTTGGAACCTATCATAAGCCTTCTCAAGGTCAATAAATAGCATATGCAAATATTGTTTTCTTTCCCGATAGTTGTCAATGAGTTTCCTTAAGAGATGTATAGCTTACATGGTTGACCGTCCTTGAATGAAACCAAATTGGTTCTCCGAGATACTAGTCTCTCGTCTAACTATTTTTTCTATTACTTGTTCTCACAGTTTCAGGGTATGACTCATTAATTTAATACCTATGTAATTGACACAATTTTGTATATCTCATTTGTTATTATACAATGGTACCAAGATATTTTCTCTTCATTGGTCTGACATCATCTTTGTCTTCAGTATCTCAACGAAGAAAAATATAAGCCACAAAATACCTTCTTTCCCTAGGCATTTTCGTACTTCAATGGGTATATCGTCTAGCCCAACCATCTTTTCATTTTTCATCTTCTTTAGAACATCATTTACCTCTGATGCTTGAATTTTACGAAAAAAATCATGTTCCTAAAGTCATCTGATTTATATAACTCTTCCAAATTCGGTTCATTTTTTTTTATTCAATGTAGATTTGTATAGTTGATAAAACTATATTTTTCATCACACTTTAAAAGTCGCATCATCCGTCAAAAAAAAATCTATTTCATCTTTTATGCATTTAACTTGGCATAAATCTCTTGTTTTATCTCTCTAATTCGAGCAATTTTATATGTCATGCTCTGCATCTTTGGTATTCAGTCGATTATAAAAACCATCATAAGTTTGATTTCATGCTTAACTTACTGTATGTTTAGCTTTTTTTTGCAACTTTATACTGTCATGTTTTCAGCATTCCTGCAAGCGCAGTGTGTTTTACTATTGTTCCTCTTTACCCTCACTTTGTCTTGCACTTTTTCTTTCCACCACCAAAATTTTTTATTTGTGGGCACACGACCTTTTGACTCTCCAAGTACATTTTTTTCACTTGTCCTTAAATGTGAAGACATAAGCTCTCATGAGATACTAAGAATAGCATAAGAGTCATCAATTAGTTATTCCATAATTGATATCTTGAAAACAATTTGTTTTTTCATCTTCAAATTTCACCACTAAATTTTTGCAACAAATTAGTACTTGTCTTAAATTTATTATATTTAATTTGCACATCCAACACCACTAGCATGTGTTGTGTTGTTAAACTTTCTCCTGATATGACTTAGCAATACTTACAAATAATTTTATCTATTTTACGAGACATAAAATAATCAATTTGTGATTTATTTTGTCTGATATTAAACGAAATAAAATGTTCTTCCCTCTTCATGAAGAGCGTATTTATCATAATTAGCTCATGTGTAATAGCAAAGTCTAAAATAATTATTGTTGGAATATGTTAGAATAATGGTTTTTATGTTGCTACTGTATTATCGTCTTGTACATATATATATATATATACGAGCATCTTCGCACGGGCTACGCCCGTGCTCGATGCTCTCGGGCGGCCTTCGACCGCATTTAGGCGGGCTTCGCCTGCCTCCGAATGGGCTTCTCCCGTGCTCGATACGTCGTTGCGGGTTGCGCCCGCATCAAAGCAGGATGCGCTGGCATTAAAGCGGGATGCACCCACATCAAGACGTGCAGTGCCCGCAATATATACATATAAGTACTCAAAATGACCGTAAAAAAATATAAATCAATATTACAATTTTTATTTATAAAAAAAATAAGTTTTGTCGTAAAAACATTAATTTCATGCAATCTCTCTTCCTCTTCTTTCTCTCCCTTCCCTTTCTCTCTCCCTCTCTCTCCTCCCCCTCTCTCCCTATCTCTCCTCCCCCTCTCTCCGCCCCCTTTCTCCTCTCTCTTCCACAATCTTTCTCCCTTTCTCTCTCCCTCTCTATCCTCCCCTCTCTCTCTTTCTCTCTCCCTCCTCTCTCTCTCCCCCCATCTCATGTTCTCTCTATGATCCAATGGCTCTTGTTTGATCTATGGTGTGCCTCCAAATACCATATTGTTTTATATAATAAGATATATATATATATGTGCATAGCGCCGTCGCCCTGACTCCCGCACAGCACCGTCGGTCAGCTCCCGCACAGCGCGTACCCGTCTCCGACTCTTCCGCCTCCGACTCTCGACTCTTCCGCCTCCGACTCTTTCGTCGTACGCCTCCGGCTCTTCCGTCGTCGACCTCCGACTCTTCCGTCGTCCGCTTCTTCTTCTTCTAGGGACGTCGGATCCATGGGGTCTTGAATCTCTCGATGTCGGCGATCCCCTCGTCTTCTTCCCATTTTCTATGAGGGTGTTTCTCCTTCCACAGCCTTGGTGATTATTTGGTGCCTCCTCAATTTCAATTCAGGGTTTCCTTATGGCGGGCAGTGAGTCCTCTAGCACCATGTCTTCCAATGGATTGACCTCGGCTACTTTGGCTTCTGTTCGACCTTATCGCGTCTCCTCAGATCATGGTGCTTCTCAAATCAATGCTATAAAATTGGATGGTTCCAACTACCTCCTGTGGGCTCGCTCCATCTCTCTTGCTCTTAAAATCCACTGGTTATTTGGCCATGTCAGTGGCACGATGAAGGACCCTGCGTCTGACTCTCCGGAGTGGCTTCAATGTGAGTCTGACAACACCCTGGTGATGTCTTGGCTACTTAACTCTATGACGGAGTCCATTTCTCGGAACTACCTGTTCTTGGATACCGCAGCGGATATCTAGAAGTGTGCAGAGACTACCTATTCGGGTCGCGTCAATGCAGCTCAAATCTACCAACTCCGTCACCGGTTGTTCCTCCTGCAACAGGGTGAACGACCCCCATCGGCCTACTACTCAGAGTTCACCTAGCTCTATCAGGAGTATGATCACTTTGATTCTCTGACCCTGGTGTCTCCTGAAGATGTGGTGTTTGTCCGAGCAAGAGAAGGATGCAATCGCATCCTTGAGTTCCTCCACAGCTTACATTGGGACTTTGATCCGATCAGCATTCAGATTCTTGGCTGCTCTCCTCTACCTTCTCTGCCCGAGGTGTACAAGCCTGTGCAACAGGAATTCGATCGTTGTCTGACTCTGCTTCACGACTCTGCTCCCGAGGGATCTGCCCTTGTCTCTCCTTCTCAGTCTGGGGCAAATCATGCTTGTGACACTAGAATGAGGAATGCGGAGAAAGATCACCTAGTCTGTGATTACTGTGGGAAGTCCCGCCATACTAGAGAAACTTTCTTCAAGCTCGTGGTTTTCCTCCTCAAGGCAGCCCTGCCTCTCATGGTGGTCAGGGAGGTGGTCGCTCTCAACACAGGCCTCCTCTGCCCAGATTAGCCCACTTGTCGGACGCTGGGGAGGACTCTACTGCTCTTTCAGCTGAAAAAAATTTGGCGTTCCGTCGGATGATGCATGGACCTCCAGCGGAGCCGTCCGGTTCTGCCTCCTCTTCCTATGCTCATCGGGGACCTGCAGGTGCTCACTTGGCTTCCTCTCATCTCTCCTCTCAGTGGATCATTGATTCCGGGACTACGGACCACATGACTGTTGGGAATGAGCACCATGGCACCGCGTCGCGTGTACGAGCGTCGAAACGCCACGGTAAGAAAATTGACTCCTTTTAGTTAAGCATTGTAGACCTCTTTTCATGCTAAATCAAATTTGAGTACGCATAGAGAAATTTCAAGTTCCTGTAGTTAGAACTGAGATAGCGGGGTAGGTAAACACTTAGAGTGATCAGACGATGCAATGTCTTGAAAGGTCCTAAGACCAGTATACTTGACTAGAGAGCTACTCCGTAATTACTTCAGTGAACTCTAGTATAAACCTATTCAGAAAGTAGCGAGGAAGGTTCACCCTGTGTAGCTGGTGGGTACACCCAATCGTGTATTTCAGGGCCAGTAAGCCACTACATAATTGCAAACTGAGGGTAGATGACCCTTGTTACAGATATGACACTTCCCAGACATGAGTTAGTGACCCACCTGAGGGACACTCAGTTTAGGGCACCATCAGGTTTGCCACTTAGACCATAGTTATTAGTTGTGTCTAGTCGCCCTTAGCGACAAGTGTTAGCAAGGAAATGTTGAATCGAGTGGATACTCATAAAAATCGTGATTCCAAAACTTCCGGAACCACGACTTAGAAAATTCAGAGATTAGTGTGACAGATCACACTATAAGTTGTTTCAAGTCAGATCATGAACCTAAGTACCAAGTTTTATTTTAGCGAATGATGTATAACTTAATTCATGTATTAATCACTTAAAAATATTTCTTTTCATTTAAGTGTTGCTGGAGAGAGTAGTTTTCTTACTCTTCAGTGGGTCTTACCCATTTGAAACTTGTTTTTACAAGAGGCTCAGGTCAGGAGATCAGCTTAGGATAGGTGTCGTCAGTTGTACTACTATTGTTGTACCTTGCTTTCTATTTCAGACATTTGTATTTGATATACTTTCCTCACTGTGATGGTTCAGTTAATTCAGTTTGTTGGTATTTCAGTTTCTTAGTACTTTTTTTCCCTATTAGTTGGTTCTGTGGATACTGCTTGAAAAGGTACACTTTTATCCATAGTGTTACTTCACCTTTCCGCTGTAAGTATTTCTTTTCAGCATTTTTGTTCCTTTTAACAGTTTTATACCAGCTTATATATTGTCTCTTAGTTTACTTGTAATCGCGGACCCGGCCGGACTGCTGATTTCTGTCAAACTTGGTTCGAGTGTTACAGTGATTGGCTCTGGTAGACTGTGCAACGGACTCTATGTGTTTGACCCCTCTGCTTCCACTTCATCCAGCATCGCTCGGCCTCCCAACGCCCTTCTTGTTGCTCGTCCCTCGGAGTTGGATTCCTGGCATTGTCGGCTAGGGAATCCTCATGTCGATATTATGAAGTTGTTACTTCATGCTATGTCTTGTACTTTGTTTAATGTTTTTCATTGTGATGTGTGTAAACTAGCTAAACATCATCGTACTACTATTTCTCTTATGTCCCCTCATAGCTCAGTTTCGTTTGTTGTTATTCATACAGATGTTTGGGGTCCTAGTACTGTTTCTATTTCTGGTTGCTCGTGCTTTGTTTCTTTCATTGATTGTTACTCTCGTTGTACCTGGGTTTATTTAATGAAGCATAAAAGTGAGGTATTCTCTATTTTTCAGCGCTCTCACAAGATGGTCACTACTTAATATGGTGCTCTCGTTAAAATCTTACGTAGTGACAATGATCGTGAATATATTGACGCTCATCTTGATAAATACCTAAGTGACCTAGGTATCCCATGTGTGTACACCCTTGCTCAGAATGGGGTGGCTAAGCGTAAGAATCGGCACCTCCTTGAGGTGGCTAGGTGCCTTCTCCTTCGGATGCGTCTCCCGAAGTATTACTGGGGTGATGTTCTCACCACGGCCTACCTCATTAATCGTCTTCTTACACGGGTCCTCGGGTTTCAGACCCCTCTCACCATTCTAGGGGTCCATCCTACCTCTTTATCTCCTCGTGTCTTTGGATGCCTACTTTGTCCACACTCAGTCTAAGACCAAACTTGATTCATGCGCCCTGAAGTGTGTGTTTATTGGCTACTCTCCTGCCCAGAAAGGCTATAGGTGTTTCCACCCGGTTATCAAGGGGGGTATTTGTTACCATAGATGTCACCTTCCGGGAATTTGAAGCTTATTATGGGAACTCTCTTCAGGGGGAGAGCACAGCTGCAGAAGTGAGTTCCCCTCCTTCTGTTCCTTTGTCTATTCCTCCATCTCAGGAGACACCTCCCGTTCCGGTCAGCCCACCATCATCTCCTGTTCCTACTACTGTTCCTTCGGTGCCTCTGGTGTCTCCACATATTTTGTCGGTCTACACTCGACGTAGAAGGGGCACGAACACTCTACCTCTTGTTATTCAACATGAGCATCATCTGATCCATCGTCAGGTATTAACAAAGGTAGCTTTGTTTTTACTTTACATCATCTTTCTCACTTTGTGACTTATGACTCATTGTCTCCTTCACATAGAGCATTTGTCACCTCCTTGTCCTCCATTTTTATTCCTCAGTTTTGGCAGGAAGCACTTGAGCATAGTGAGTGGAAGGCAGCCGTGCTAGAAGAAATGAGAGCCCTTGACAAGAACAATACTTGGGAGCTGGTCCAACTCCCTAAGGGGAAAACTATTGTGGGATGCAAGTGGTTTTTCTCTGTGAAGCAAAACTCCCAAGATCTTGTGGAACGATACAAAGCCAGGTTAGTGGCGAGAGGATATACGCAGACAGCGGACATTGACTATCAGGAGACATTTGCACCAGTGGCAAAAATGAACTTCATCAGGATCTTGCTTTCGCGTGTCGTGTGTAAAGGGTGGAGTCTCATTCAGTTGGATGTGAACAACGCATTTCTCCATGATGACCTTGAGGAGGAAGTCTACATGTTCTTACCTCCGGGTGTTAGCCAAGAAGGATCGATAGGAAAAGTTTGTAGGTTGAAAAAAACTCTGTATGGCTTGAAGCAATCTCCATGTGTGTGGTTCTGGAGATTTCACCGGACTATGATCTCTTTCGGGTACAAACAGAGCAATGTTGATCACACTTTTTTTGTGAAACATAGTAAGGATAGGGTGGCTGCTCTCATTGTCTACGTGGAAGATATAGTAATATCCGGAGATGATACCGAAGCGGTTGGACATCTGAAATCCAGGTTATCTCAGGAATTTGAAGTGAAAGATCTTGACTCCCTCAAGTATTTTCTGAGCATCTAGGTGGCTAGATCCAAGCATGTGATCTTTATATCTCAAAGGAAGTATGTTCTAGACTTGCTTGAGACGACTAGAATGCTCGGGTGCAGGTCAGTTGATACCCCAATTAAGTTCAATCACAGACTTGGAAGAGATGGAGGAGAAGTTGTTGATTATGTATCTGGCTTCCAACGATTGGTGGGAAAGCTTATCTATCTCTCTCACACTCGACCAGACATATCCTATGTGGTGGGGGTCCTAAGTCAGTACATGCATTCACCTAGATCTCATCGCATGGATGTTGCACACAGAGTTCTGAGGTATCTTAAATCCACTCGTGACACGGGAATTTTGTTCTCACTCAATGAGACTTTGACTGTAGAGTTCAATACGGATGCGGACTGGGCAAGATCAGTTGATGACCAGAGGTTAACATCAGGGTATTGTTCCCTTGTTGGGGGTAATTTGGCAACCTGGAGAGGCAAAAAACATGTTGTTGTCAGATTCAGCACAAAGGTAGAATTCTGTGATATGACACAAGGGCTATGTGAAGGTTTGTGGATCCAGACGATCATGAAGGACCTTGGCGTGAAGTGTGACGGCCCAATTAGGATCTATTGCGATAACAAATTTGCGATCAGCATTGCCCACAATCAGGTGCAACACGATCGCACCAAGTACGTGGAGATCGACAGACACTTCGTCGAGGAAAATATTGTTAGGGGGATTGTGAGTACCTCGTTTGTCTTATTAAATCAGTAGCATGCAGATGTGCTTACCAAAAGGCTGAGTCAGAACTCGTTTGACAGAATACTAAACAAGTTGGGCATGACAGACATTACACGCGCAACTTGAGAAGGAGTGTTGGAATATGATAGAATAATGGTTTTTATGTTGCTACTGTTTTATCGTCTTATACACTCATATATATAGGAGCCTCTAATGTAATAATCTATGATTGATTCTTTTTCTCATCAATTCTTCTTTTTTCATTTCTTTCTTTGTACCCAAATACTCCATGAACGGATATATAATCTATACTTTCTTTCTCTATATGTCAATTTAAGTCTCTTATGAAAATCTTCTCTCTTGAGATTTATCTCATTAAATCTTCCCAAAATTGCACTTTAATAATTTCACTTCTACTTGAGGCACAAGCACTGATTGCATTAATAATTTCCTTTCTTATGCACAATTTAAGAGATATGATTCAATCACCTTTTTTACTTCAACAATTTAAGAGATTTATCTTATTAAATCATCTAAGTCTTTCCAAAATTGCACTTTAATAACTTCACTTACTTCTACTTGAGGCGCATAAGCACTAATCGCATTAATAGTTTCATTTTCTATGGGCAATTTAAGAGATATGATTATGTAAAGAAGAAAAAAGACAACCTTATATATATGTTCACTTGTATAAAATACAAAGAATGAGTACAAATATATAGATGAGAGAAAGAGAGAGCAAGGTCATATACATGATGTGGGACTAAAGAGGAGAGAGAATAACAATAAAAATACATAATGGGTCTAGACTAAATGGGCTTTTCTAACACTCTCCCGCAAGATGGAACGTATAGGTCATATGCACCCAGCATGGACAAACACTGGTAAAACAAGTTACTTGATAAATCCTTTGTGAGAATATCAGCAACTTGATCAGTGCCCGGAACATGCTTTAATTCAAGTTTCTTCAATTGAACTTTCTCTCGAATAAAGTGACAGTCGTCCAAGATATGTTTTGTGCGATAGTGAAACACCGGATTCTTTGATATGTGTATGGAGGCTTGACTATCACAAAATAGAACAGCAGATGAAGGAAGTTTTACTCCCAGGTCAGTAAGGAGACTTTCAAGACATGTGAGTTCTGAGACAACCGATGTCATCGATCGGTATTCAGCTTCGCGGAGGATCGAGCGACCACAGCTTGTTTCCTACTTTTCCATGTAATGAGATGACCTCCAAAATAAGTACAAAACCCACTGGTTGACTTCCGATCGTCCAGGGAACCGGCATAATCGGCATCAGAATAAGCGACCAATGTTGGAGCCGAGTTGGAGGTTTTGTAAACAAGTCCTTGACCCGGAGATGTCTTAAGGTATCGGAGAATCCGTTCAACCGCCTGGAGATGAGAAACCCGGGGGGCGTGCATGAACCGACTAACAACCCCAACTGCAAATGATATATCAGGCCTCGTGACCGTTAGATAGATCAACTTTCCCACAAGGCGTCGATAGTATTCCGGGTTCTGGAGAAGCAAATCATCATCAAAGGCATGAGCACATAGTTTGTGATTTGCCTTCATCGGGGTATTAGCTGGCTTGCAAACAGACTGACCAGCGTATTTGAGAAGATCGAGACAATACTTCCGTTGGGAGAGGACAAGTCCGTCCGGCCGTCGTGCGACCTCAAGACCGAGAAAGTAGCGAAGATGCCTCAGGTCATTAGTCTGAAACACGGTGCTCAGATGTTGTTTGATCTCTAGAATCACCTTTGAGTCATCCCCAGTAAGTAGGATGTCATCAACATAAACCAACAGAAGGACTGTACAGTTGCCCGGTGTCGGGTGAAGAGGGAGAAGTCTGCAGAACTCCGAATGAAACCCATGTCCCGAACCACCTTGCTGAAATTGTCAAACCACGCCCGAGGGGGCTGTTTGAGACCATAGATGGATTTCTTTAGAAGACACACACGAGACTCTCCCGTGGTCTCAAACCCGGTTGGTTGGCGCATGTAGACGGTTTCCTGAAGATCTTCATTCAAAAAAGCATTCTTGATATCGAGCTGATGAAGGGGCCAGTGGCGGTGCACAGCCACGGAGAGAAGAACCCGAACGGTGTTAAGCTTAGCCACCGGAGAGAAGGTTTCCTCATAATCAAGACCCTCCTGCTGAGTGAAGCCACGGGCCACAAGGCGGGCCTTCAGTCGGGCAATAGTGTCATCCGGAGCATGTTTGATGACGAAAACTCATTTACACCCAACAGGGTGCTGACCGGGAGGTAAAGGGACAAGGACCCGGGTCTGGTTGGCCCAAAGGGCCGTCAGTTCTTCATCCATGACAGTCTGCCAGCCTGGATGTTGAAGCGCCTCCTGCACAGAGTTAGGGACAGAAACAGAGGATAATGATGTGGCAAAGTGAAGAAGTGGCGGTGAAAGGCGATGTAGAGAGACATAATTCGTCATCGGATCAGCGGTGGATGCGGGAGCCGAAGCACCAGGTAGTGGAGCATCAGAGGGCGAAGCCGACTGCAGGGGGGCAACGGGATGAGGAGAGCGACGAGAATAGACCTGGATAACATGTGGATGTGGACGGACCGGAGGCTGTGCAGGAGGAGGAGATGATGAGGAACGGGGAGCAGAGATGACAGGACGAACGACGGGCTTTGTACCAGGAGCGATATCCAGAGCAGAAAAGAAGGGAAGATATTCTCGAAAAGTGACGTCCGCAGAGACAGTCACCTTGCGGGTAGTAGGCGAATAGCACACATAACCCTTTTGACTGCGTGAGTAGCCTACAAAGATATTTTTGGCTGCACGGGGATCCAACTTGTCTGTAGAGGGATCGAGGTGGTGAACGTAGCAAGTACACCCAAAAATTCGGGGAGTAACAGGAAAAGGCGGAGTGGAGGGAAATAGGAGGCCGAAAGGAGTAGCATTCTGGAGGACAGAAGATTTTAGACGGTTGATAAGAAAACAGGTCGTACAGAGCGCAAAGTTCCAGTACGGTTTGGGAACCTGCATTTGAAGCATAAGTGAGCGAGCAACATCAAGAAGGTGACGATTCTTGCGCTCGGCGAGACCATTTTGTTGTGGAGTATACGCACACGATGTTTGGTGAAGAATGTCGAACTCAGAGCAGAGGGTCGCGAAGTCATGACCAGTGTACTCGCGCGCATTGTCCGTGCGAATAGTTCAAATGGGCGCAGAGAATTGAGTGCGAGTCTCAAGAATGAAGGCCCTGAAGACGCGGGGAAGCTCAGAACGATCGCGTAGGAGATACAATCATGTCATGCGAGAGTAATCATCAATAAATGTAAGAAAATAACGGTAGCCAGAAATACTATTAATTTTGTACGGACCCCATATATCGGAGTGTATCAAAACAAAAGGAGCGGAGCTCCGAGTACAATGGGAAGGAAAAGATGAACGTGGTTGTTTGCCAAAAATACATGTTTCACACTGAAACGCGGGAAGAGACATCCGGGAGAGCCTTCTGGAGGACCGGGAGAGGAGCATGACCAAAACGTCGATGTCAATCCAAAGAGGAGATTGATGCGAGGAGAGTAGGAGAGTCATCAAGAAGGTAGAGCTCGTTCTTCAATCTCCCCCTACCAATGATAGTCTGCGTCGCTGATCCTGTATCAGAAAAGGAGAGGAAGTAAATGTCACTGAGCAATTTGAATCAGTAGTAAGGCGACCAACAGAGAGTAAATTGACAGCAGAGCCCGGAACGTGAAGAGCCGAGCGCAGGAGAAGAGAAGAGGCGAGAGGAATATCAGCACATCCAGAGACAGGGACAGATGCCCCATTGGCCACATTAATGTACTTCGGGTGAAGGGAAGACAAGTACTGAGGCGGCCGAACAGAGGTGATGTAATGAGTGGCACCAGAATCGAGGATCCATCGCGGGCTATAGGAGAGGCATGTGATACCTTCATTGGAGATGGAGGCAGCGGAGGCAACCGAGGCAGGCGGGCAGCTGAGCAGTCCATGAAGATGCTGGAGCTGAAGGCGAACCTCGTCGAGATCAGTACGAGTGGGAGAGGGGTCGGTGACAGCAACAGATGTTGCGGACGAGGAGGGAGACCATGCTTGCGATAGCACGTGGCTTCAAGATGGCCGTCTTTGTCGCAGAACAAGCATTTAGACTGAGGCCGTCCACCCCGACCACGTCCCCGAGAATCAGAGCGGCCTCCACGAGTTGAAGACGGAAGAGGCAATAAAGGAGCAGGGGCTTGCTGAACAAGGGCCGGAGAAGGATGCCCCGGCACATCCGGAGGCGGGGATACTTTGAGAAGCATCGAGCACACATCTGAGAAGGACGGGATAACAGTAGAGGAGAGGATGTGAGCCCGTACACTGTGAAGGTGATGGGGTACCCGAGCAATCATCATGGCTATACCCACAGCTTCCTATTAGGCACGTTGGGCAGCAAGATCCATAATAGGAGGCTGATGTTGGATCCAAGCCTCGACTAGCGACCAAGCCCGAGCAACAAACGAGGTCAGATAGGTCGCACCACCGCTATCAGGGGCCTGGAGAGCAGTGATAATGTCATACAGATGGTGGAGACTATCCTTGCCGGAGTAAAGGGTATGTAACTCGTCCCACATGCCCTTGGCCGTCTCATGGTACATGGACAGGCGATAAGAATCGCCATCAAGAGAATTAAGGATCCATGTCTGCACACGACCATAATTGTGTAACCAATCGTCAGTAGGAGTACCGGTAACGTCCTGGGTCAAGTGATGAAGAAACCCCTTGGATTGCAGGACACGGCGAACAGAGTGCGCCCATTCCAAGAAATTCTTCTTGTCGATCAGAGAGATAGTAGTAATACGGAGCTCATCTCGCACTTCCGGGAGAGGTCGGGCGGTCAGCAGGAGGAACCGTCGTTCCGATAGAATCAGCAGAAGAGGCCATGAAAAAGAGTAGCGGCTAGCAGAACAGACCGGCAACAGAGGAGACCGCGCGACTAGAGCGGAGACGCCCGGTCACGATGTAAAGACACCAGCGGCAGGAGGTCGCGACCAAAGGCGGAGGCCGGTAGAAAGAGAATGCAGCAGCGGACAGAGACAAGCCGCGCGGATAGGAAAGAGGAGAAGACCGCAACCTAAATGTGGGAAGGCAACATTCCGCACGGTCTGGCTGAGCACAGCAACGGTCAGAGAAACAGGAGGCCAGCAGCGGGCCGAGAGAAGAGACCGCGAGTAAAAAAGACTCAAGCGGATAGAGAGAACAGATCGCAGCAACCAGGAACAGTCCACGGCGAGTAAAAGGTCGCGAGTAGGACTCCAGCGACAAGGCAGCGGATAGCAGAACTCAGCGGACAAGAAGAGTCCGCGAGTAAGACGAGACAGAAAGGGGGCAAGTAGAAACAAGCCGCAGCGAGCTGGAGCAGGCCGCGAGAAGAGTGCGCGGTCTGGACTAGTAGGAACAGGTCGCGAGAGAAGCAGGCTGCGAGAGATGCAGGCCGCGAGAGAAGCAGGTCGCGAGAGAAGCAGGCTGCGAGAGACGCAGGCCGCGAGAGAAGCAGGCCGCGAGAGATGCATGCCGCGAGAGGTGCAGGCCGCGATAGGTGCAGGCCGCGAGAGGAGCAGAAGGGGGGCGAGTAGAAACGGGCCGCAGCGAGCAGGAGCAGGCCGCGAGAAGAGAGTACGGTCTGGACTAGATACAGGGAGAGAGGTGGACCCGACGGGATAGAGAGAGGGGGAGGCTATAAGATGCATGAGAGGAGGGGTGGAACCACGGAGAAGAAGAGGAAGGGGAAGAAGAGAAGCGGAGCGGACAGGGAGGCAGGCCGCAGGAGACCGAGCGGGCAGCGGACAGAAGAGCAGTCTGCAGCAGGCCGCAGGCAGGGAAGAGGACCACGTGGGATATACAGTTAAGAAGAGCGAATCCGCCCAAGGACAATTGGTGCCTCTGATACCATGTAGAGAAGAAAAAAGTCAACCTTGTATATATGTTCACTTGTATAAAATACAAAAAATGAGTACAAATATATAGATGAAAGAAAGCGAGAGGAAGGTCCTATATATGATGTGGGACTGAAGAGGAGAGAGAATAACAATAAAAATACATAATGGGTCTAGACTAAATGGGCTTTTCTAACAGATTCGATTACCTTTTCTACTTCAACAAATTCATCCCTTCAAGTGGTATCCACAATCATATTTACTTCATTGTTTATTTTAATTTTTTTGTATACGATAATTTAAAACCTAAACTATAAAACCTATGTTTTAAGCATATAAAAAAACATAAAGCAATTCTAATAGCGACAAATTTGTAAATACCAAAATAAAATAAATTTCCCTAATTAAATTTCCCCTCTAAAAGATAGCCAGCCAGCCCCCCCCCCCCCTTTCATTTTAATGCTTTGTCCAAGGGTTTCTCCCGTCCCGAACCTGCAAGCCACGTGAAGTGCCCCCTCCCGCTCCCGATCTCACGCGTCTGCCGATCCCTTCTCCTCGTGCTTCTTCTTCCTCAAGGTCGTTGATGCCTCATGTTCTTCCCCCTTGCTCTAGAGTCGGCAAACTCCTCTCCTAGGGTCGGCAATCTCGTCTCTAGAGTCGGATATGTCTCCTCCCCTAGCGGACCGTTTCCACCATTCCTCCAAAAGCCGACTGCTTCTATCTCTCGTGGACAGCAGCCACCCTCCTCTCCACTCTCAGGAAGCCATCTGACCTCCTCCAAAGAGGGTCGGCAACAACTTCCTCTCATCCTTGAGCTCCAATTACGCTTAGGGTTTTCTTCCTTCTCCTCTTTGGGCTCGGATTTGGCATCTTTGGGTAAGAATTTCCCATTTCCTTATATTTGTTTTGGATTTAATTGTGCCTCAAATGATGTATTTTTGTGATCCAAGTTTGTGCGCATCCTTATAATCGACTAATTCCTATGTATTTGTGTTTTCCGGCGCCGCTCCTCAATTCAGTTGATGGGATTGCTCAAAACCCTCGCCAATTTAGGGTTTTGTAACCTAAGAGCCTCCAAGTCTCGGTTTTCGCATGGTAATCTCCTCTCCCCTCACTTTTGAGGGAGGTAATCTGGTAAATCCTTTGTTTAAATTTCGCGTCGTAGAATGTATGTGTTAGCGTAGTGAATTTTGTTGTATCACTTTTTGTCGTTCTTGAGCAGGTCCGAAATAGGTTTCTGAATTTTTGCTTGCGCCGCTCAGTCGTCATCGTCGGATTCAACCTCATTTAAGTCAAGTAGAGAAATCTCACTACTGCAAATATTGACTTAACTTGATTGTGTTTTCCTTATGTTATGTGAATTTACATTTAAATATCTACATCGTCAAATTATAGATTAGGTCTTGAGACACTTAGAATGATATGAGTTAGTGAATGAAAGTGATTTTGATTGGATTCGCACTTAGATGAATTGCATCTCAATTGACTGATAATTGGAAGACTGTAGTTCTTTTTTAGCATGAGCATTAATTGTTATAACGATAAATGTTAATATTTTTTACTAGCAATTAAATGAATTGTGTTATATAAAATGTTCGGATCATACACATGTTTATTTGAAAGATAATTGTGTCATGAAATGCATTAATCTAATTGAATACTTGTTATTCTAGAAAATAATACATAGTAATCTTATCACTCATGAATACTTGAACCCACAAAAATATCAAGTTCACTATCTCGTTTTGTTTGTGTCGTCGAATCGTGTTTCTTATGACTGTCTGGTTGTAATACTTGGATAAAGTTTGTTCCATGATCTGATTATTCTCTCCTTTGATGCAAATTCGTTTTTATTAGAATCACAATATATGAATCATTTAATTATATGTACCCCTTTTCGTGTTTGTAAATTTTACTCTTGTATATCTAAATCGATAAATTAGTAACATATCTTGATATGCTATGATTCACTAAATCAGGAATCCTTAAATTCATTAATATCATAAACAATCATTGAAAGGTAGTGTTGAATTGATGTGTCTTTTTGAATCGAGTTTTCACTTGACTTATAAAAGGAACCAATAAATTGTCATAGCAAGCACAAAGTTTCTAATAAGCCTTACATTTAAACATATACTAGAACCATGTGCATCAAATAGAAATGCTTCACCTTTCACTGATTACAGTTTATGTCGTTGTGTGATCGAACTTATGTTATACTCCGGAATAGTCTAATAATTTTAGTTATTTTTACTTGTCTCACTTACTTGTCTGTTTTGATAGCTTTGCTTCATGAAAAACGATACATGTAAATTTCTGATTCCACTACCCGTACTTTATTTTACTTTGTTTCTGTTTATTTCAATATTCTGAGACTTTTTCCTTCGTGTTTTGGAATTTGTCTTAGCGTCCGTGTCTGTGACGTCTGCTTCCTGAGTCTGATCTGCATCAAGCTCCAGCTTCTGGATATTCATCTTCTAGTCATGTCAGGTTCTATGTTTATGTTTCATTTCATTTATTATCGTATCTCTTTTATGTAATAATTATGATGAGTTATTTTCTTTATGATCATGGACAACGAATAGGCTATATAATATATGTACTAGAATTTGACATTATTTGCATGTTCATTCATCTGAGATTGTCATTGCATACAATCTGTATCTGAACTTGTATCATGAGTTTTGATAAAATGCATTACATCTATTTCTAACTACCATATTTTAAAGTTCCCACATAAAAACAATTTATTTCTTTACTCAAAAGTAACTATTCTAAAATTAATTATCAGTATCACAAATTCCTTCTAACAGACATGGATTTTCTTTTCACTCATGTCTGTAGCATCACGACTCGCTTGAAGCGGACTCTGACTTTTGTTTAGACGGATCGTATCAGTTGGTATCAGAGCGAGATTAGCTTCTAAAATAAAGTATTTTATAATAATTTTCATCTATTTTGAATCTTATTATATAAATATATATACATGTATCATTCATTCACTTACAATGTCATTATCTGTTGTCCGCGACTGAAACACGCACACATTGCACTCAAATGCATGAATAGTATACACATGAATATTAAGTGGTTATGGACAAACTTAATATTTATGTGTATGAATTTTCACTAGAATATTATCTTCGCTGTGAGAAAATAATATGAGTAGTTTAATATTTTCAAGTGCGATGGAATTAGAACATAATATGCATGGCATATTAAGTGAAATGAGTGTTTAACATGACACGTGTATCCATTTATTTGCATTCATATCATAAATCATTGTACGAGTGTCAAGCTAAGAATGATAATGATTGTGTATGCATGAATTTACTATTTGTTTGGCATCACATGATCTCATTGTTGCATTTGCATGATCATTACCTAGAGTTGTCTAATAAAAATATTATAAATATTATATAATTTATATACCTAATAGTATGAAATGTGTTATAATCTTTAGTTTCGAGTACTCGATATTCGTAATCGATTTTTTTGGTTTTACTAGTCTATCAATCCTTTTAAGTCCTCTAGTATCTCCTTATGGTTAGCTCCTAAACATCAGCGTCGCTAGCAATGCAATCCTAGCTATATTTCTCTAGTTGTATAAGAAAGCTTGAGGGTCATCTTGTAAATTGCTCTGCTGAATTACTTCAACGTTGTTTTGTGCTCTTTCATATCCAGATTGACTCACTTTTGTCGATACTCAATCGTCAATCAGTTTTTTCCTCTTTGGTATTCTATGTTCGTTTCATGCAAAGATCTTCACTCTCGAATTCTCGAGTCTACCCCTCATTTTCGAGCTAATTGAAGAAATTCATATGGTTTTTGAAGCCAATCTTTCGTGTCCGGTCGAACCCTGTAAGATTGTGGAGTATCAAGAACGCAAGTTTCGAAAGAGAACCATTCATATAGTAAGAGTACTTTGGATACATGGAAAGTCTGGTCAGTACGCTTGAGAACTTGAATATGATGTGTGTAACAAGTATTCACATGTATTCTCTTGATCTTGGTAAGTATCTGCGCTTATTCTCCTTTTTATTTTAGTATACTCATATGTAGCTTTCATGCCTTGCTTTCCAACCTTGAGGGAATGGATGACATCTGAATCCTTCTCCATAGGAGTCCTTGTCAGGAAATCCTCAGATGTTTCGGGACGAAGCTTTCTAAGTAGGGGAAAATATAACAACCTATGTTTTAAGCATATACAAAAACATAACATAATGCTAATAGTGGCAAATTTATAAATACCAAAATAAAATAAATTTCCCAAAATAAATTTCCCCTCTAATAGATAGTCAGCCCTACCCCTGATCATTTTAATCCTTCGGCCAAGGGTTTCTCCCGTTTCGCAGATGTGTTCATATATTGTTTCACTATTTTGCATGTTATTTTGTTGTATTTAGGTGGACCCACCTCCGGCCAATCATAGTCGTCGATGGTTGGATGCCCTAAGTCTTTAATTATTACAAATAGGATTTTGTGGGCTGATTGTAGGCATTGGAGAATTTGGAGAAGAGAATTCTCGGATTCTCGCGATCATCCCACGGTGCCGACTCCGTAGAAACCTGGGTGACGACTCCTAGGTGTGTATCTCCTTCCCCAAGGTTTGTCCTAACCCTAGGCTTCTTTTTGCACTCCCAATCACTTTCACGCAGTCCATTACAGCCCCAAAAATCAAACCACGGTTGGTTGTTCAGAATCCCTTTATCTATTCAGGTTTTCCCTCCCCTCCCTGTGCCACCGCCACCCCTCCAGGCCTTCCTCAGTCATCCACCTCCCCACCCTCCTTTATACCCTCAGCATACCACCTCCCCCCTTCTCCCAGAAGCCAGCGACGCCTCCCTTCATCTTCCTTGTTGCAGTCGTCCCCCCTCAAAACCCTACAACTCTTGGTCGCAGCACCCAACCCCCTCCACGCGGAACCACCCTCTAATTCCCTCCTCACCCCGGATCAGTACAGATCCGGAAATTTCAGCCACCGGTCGGTCTTCCCCTCCACTCATACACCACCCCATAGCTCGTTTCCGTTACAAAACATCGGATCCATCCATCCTCCGCTCGGATCTATCCATATGTGACAAGATCTATCCATTTCCGGTCGGATTCCACCTTCCACCGCCGAGGACAGCCACCTACATCATTTTTCATGCCACCGGTTCAACGTCGGATTGTCGTACATGCATCTTCGTCTCCGGATTTTTCAGTGTCTTGGTCAGCCCAATACTTGGTGAGCCCTTGTTGTATCGGATTTTTATTTTCAGCATATTGGCATTGGATTGAATGCGATATTTGTTTGGGTATATTGTGTTAAGGTGATTTGTTTAGATAATTATCGTGATTTGCAGGATTTATTGGTCGTCGCTCTAGTTTTGGTCATTCACACGGAGGAAAGTCTTAACTTGTTTCGCTTAAATAAATTATCTTTGTCTTACTTTGAATATTTTGCGTGGGATGATATTAATTTATTATCTAACTGTCGTACTTTTGCATAGCATGTAGAGATAGGTCACTGATTATCCGCCACCTATAGATTCTCCCTGCGTCAATTGGTATCAGAGCTAGGTTACGCACTCTCTTGATACACAGTCGTAGATTCTATAGTTTTTTTTTTCATTATGTCTAGGTGTAATGATTATTTCTCTTCTCACTTTGAAGATCTCGAGTCAACTTGCATCCGCCCTCATAGATCCCCTTAAGGGAGACCCTCACGACACTACAATGACTATTCGTGATCGTAACACACCACTTCCAGAGATCTTGTTGACCCACCGACACGACCCCACTATACTACAGACGATCAATATAATGATTGTCGTCGTTATTATCCGTACACGAGAGCAGGTCGTGTGATCCTTCGACAAGACTCGATTACCTCAGGGATGATTATTATGAGAATAGTCGTTCCAATAGAGATCTTGAGAGTCAGTTTCGTATTGTTGTTCCTTCTTTTGACGGTTCATCAAGTCCCGAGTTTTTCAGTTATTGGCTCGTGGATATGGAGTATTATCTTGATCATTTTGAGCTATTCAGTGAGTGTCGTGTCAAGTTTGTGAAACTTAAACTTTTAGATCATGCGATGGCATATTGGGCTAGCGGTGAGAGCACTCGCGAGCGAGACCGTCTACATCGCATCACCAGTTGAGTGGACATGAAACATACATTGTGTCAGAGGTATCTGCATTCGTCGTATTGTAGTCGTTTGCTCGACCAATTATTTTCTCTTCTGCAAGGATTCATGTCTGTCGCCGAGTACAGGGATCGTTTTGATGAGTTAGTTGTGAGGAGCGATATCCCAGAGGACTCAGACATGGCCACTACCAGATTTTGGTCTGGGCTTCAATCTGACATTCGTACTAAGGTAGTTTATCATAACTCGGAATCTCTCGGGCAGACATATCAGCTAGCTCTTCGTTATGAACAGTTATTGAGATCTGCAAGAGTTAGCCCTTCGTTATTGAGATCTCACCTTGACCTCCGCAGTATGAGTCCCTCACATACTGAGGTCACCACGACGTCGACCACTGTCTTGTCATCCACAACAGAAGTGATACCTGATGTGGATTGCTCTCACCCCAGTGAGGTGCTTTGTCCAGTGAGTGACCTATCTTTTGTTTCTAACCTGCCTTTGTGACCCCGACTGAGAGCGAGCTTGAGCGGCATATTGAGTATGTAGTGTTGTGTCCCTCACCCATGCCTCTTCCTCTGCCATACACTGAGTTAGTTAGCACCCAACCACAGACTCATTTCCTGACACTGTACCCACAGACCCATTCTTGAGTGTAGGTCTATGTCGTTATCCCCTTATCATTATCCGGAGTCACATCACAACCAAGAGCCCAGATCCCGGTATTGATTTCGTAGTGGATATGTCACCCATTCACGAGGACACTACCCCTCACGATGGTACTCACATGAAGGATCGTGATCTTAGTGATGAGTTCTATGACGACCCCCCTGTTGAGCCTCCTAATGAACTGTCACATCCTGGTGAGGATGCAATTCAGGTAAGCCACTCAAGTATGAGTATCGACTTACAGAAGTCACTTCCATTATCGTCCCTGACCTTGCCAAGTGGTTGGATATTGAGTGGAGCATCAAGTATTGAGGACTTCCCCTAGTAAACGTGAGTATACTCATGATATTGTGGGGTCCTATCTTGTGACTCATCGCACTCTCGACGAGTTTTGGGATGCACCACCCGCTGACCCACCAGGCAAGTTCTTTACTTTCGGGGACACTCGCCACGATATAGAGCCATGTCCTCCAGTTGGTGTGAGCGATTTTCACTTTGGCGGTCGTCTCATTCGCGATGACTTTTCGTACGCACCTCCTGGTGAGCCCCCTGATGTATCACGTTCCCTGGGAAACATTTAGCACCTTACGAGCTCGTACTTGAGTATAAGTGTCTCATTTGGTCACTTGAACACCCGGCACACGCGGGATGAGTTTTTCTACACTCCACCGAAGGAGTCACCTGATCGGTCAACACCTTTTAGAGACACCCGGTCATTATTAGGTTTTCCCATAAATAGCATGTTGTGTCGGTCATGTTTAATTTTCATCATCTGCATGAGTCTATTGAGTAGTTTCATCATCATTTGCAAGAGTCTATTGTGTTGTTTGTTCAACATTTACATGTGTGTCATGAGTCGGTGTGGCGAATAATCCATAATGATAATAAATTTTACAAGTCACATGCGAATGTTCACTGACAAGAACAAGTATTTTATGAAGGCGAGCAGGTGATGGTGAGAATCTGCATTGTGAGGCTCTGTGCGAGGCTTACTAAAAGTTTAAGCGTTAGACGAATGGATCCTTACATAATCATGAGACGAATCGAAGCAAACACCTACGATCTTGATATCCCTGCAAGTATGGGTATCCACCTGGTATTTAGTGTTGAAAATATCACGTTGACCTACGAGGCTCACGAGTATGTGGACTCAAGCAGTGGGGACTTCCAGCCAGCCACACCTCCATTTTTGTTGTCTTGCCACCTTTATAGCTCACACACGTCTGATGGCCACCACAACTCACCCACTTCTGACACCCACCCACCTGGAGACTAGACTTTTTTATTTCTACATGTTGGTATTGTATCCACAATAACACTGATTTAAAGAAGGGTCCCAGTAGGCTAAGATGAATTGAGTATGTATTTGATGCTCTGTTTTAGGTATGTGCTTGCAGATCTACATTGCT
Organism: Platanthera guangdongensis; assembly: GCA_039583875.1. Taxonomy (NCBI): domain Eukaryota; kingdom Viridiplantae; phylum Streptophyta; class Magnoliopsida; order Asparagales; family Orchidaceae; genus Platanthera; species Platanthera guangdongensis. The sequence continues at coordinate 116,907,030 of CM077147.1, read as the reverse complement.
AAGTACAAACCAATGTCAGGTTACAGCGGATCAGCAAACACGGGACTATACAATGTAATCTCTCATTATATAGGACAGTGTGTTGACTCACGTGTAATCTCTCTATTGGGGTGTACTTCTATCCCAAGTGCATGAGGAGGATCCAGGAAGTAGAAGGAATCAGAAGGACGGAAATTTTACCCAAGTAAAATTCGTCGAGTATTGTAAGGGATATTCGTCGAATTCGTCGAGTATAATCGTTGATACTCGTCAAATTCGTCGTGTATACTTATTAACACTCGTCGAATCCAATATATTGTACTTGAGGTAAAATCTCTGAGAGTTGGAAAATCCACTAAGTAAAAAGCGTCGAGTATTCTCGTGTATACTGGTTGAATTCGCCGAATGTATCTAACGATACTCGCCGAATCTGTCGAATATACTAGTCAATACCCAACGAGTTCGTCGAGTCAATTTGATTGTACTTCTCTGGATTTTCTAAGTATAATTTGTCGACTATCACTGGGTCAAGCGTCGACAGCGTCGAATGAGATTGTCGATATTCGTCGACTGCGTCGAGTGCGTTGAAGGCCTCGACTGTGTCGAGTGTGTCTAAGGCGTCGAGTGCGTCAAAGGCGTCGAGTGTGTCGAGTCAGTCAGCCGATACTCATCGTATTCGTTGAGTATACTAGTCGTTACTCGTCGAATTCGTCGAGTATGATTTTAGCACGGCGTTGAGTGGCTAGCTGGTTTGAGCTGAATTTTCTCCAAGTACATTTCGTCGAATATCACTACTTGTTCGTCGAGAATACTCAGCTATACTCGATGATACTCGACGAAAAAGACTTGTGTTATCTTTCCATCTTCTTTTCAAACATCGGCTCGGGATGAATGACGGCCATGTTTAGTAATTCTGCAAGTCTCGTTTTGGAAATTCGTTTATAATCGTTGTTATTGAGGATACCTATAAATATCTAGGGTGGATTTTTCATCAACCCTAATCGTGCTAATTGTCCAAGATTCAGAATCGTAAAATATTCCAAAAAGAGAAACCATCGGCTCATGTACGTACGCGACTTCCGTTCGGCCGATGCAAACAGTGCACGATTCGATCTCCCTCTTCTGATTCGACTGGATCTTTGTATTCTGAAAATCTTTAATCTTTCAGATCTAATTTTTTCGAGATTCAAGATTCAAAGTCATCAAGGTTTTTGATTTCACCATGTTCTCCACGATATTCAAGTTCAACATAAATGAAGAACGTCAGATAGAAGACTTCAGATCTTATCAAGATTTTCTTGTAAAACTATTGTGCAATTTTCTTTTACATTTGTAGGAGATTCATCTCCGAGTTGTATATCCGTTTGTGGATCGAGTTGTATATTCGTTTGTGGATCGAGTTGTAAATCTGTTCGTGGATCGAGTTGTAGATCCGGTTGTGGATCGAGTGGTAGGAGAAGTGTCTCCGAGTTGTAGGAGTTGAGGCTCCGAGGTGTAAGATTTGTTGATATCTGAGAAAGGTGAAGTAGCTGAATATAGACCTTCGTGGTAGATAGGCGAGGCGGGACAGTGGACGTACCCAACTCGGGGAACCACTATAAATCTGTGTTTGTGAGCTCTTATTTTTAAATTATTTGTATTCCGCGAAAAGACACAGACATCACTTATTCACCCCCCCCCTAGATAATTTAAGTAGACACTAGATACTTTCAATTGATATCAGAGGGGTGTTATTCGGTATAAAGTTAACACATTGAACAAGATCTCTCATCTAGTGTCAAGAGATTCTGCTTCGTGGCTATGGATAAAAGCAAGGACATGTCTTTTATGAAGTTACCGGTGTGCACCAAAGAAAATTTTCCCATGTGGAAAAAACGAGCCCGATTATTCATGGAAGCAGCAGATCCGAGGATTTTTCAGATTGTGGAAGAAGCATCGCATATTCCGACACAGCCTTTGCCCTGAATCCAGCAATCATGATCCCTAAGAAAATGATGGATTTACCTAAAGATGAAATTGCATTGGTCTCCCTGGATAAGAAGGCAAAAAACATTATTGCAAGTGCAGTGGATGATTTCATGCTTCAAAATTTATTTCACTACAAATCTATCAAGGAGATGTGGGACTGTCTAGTTGTTCTCATGGAAGGAACCGAAGAAGTCAGAGACGACCACAGATCATTGTTGAATCAAGAGTACGAAGCGTCCAAGAAGGATCAAGTGATACTATTGCAGACAGCTTCGAAAAATTCTTCAAGATCGTCAACGGTCTCAGAAACTACGGTCGCACCTTCACTAATGGTGAATTAAACGACAAATTCCTCGGATCCTTGACAAAGGACTGAGATACTAAAGTTGTAGTCATTAGGGAGATTGGGAAGTTGCTCTCCTTGACAAAGAACTTCGGAAAGCTGCTCTCCTACGAGCTTCAAATGAATACTAGAAAGAAGGAGGAGTAAAGAAGCAGGACTTCAAGCAGAGAGAAGTCAGTTGCTATGAAGGCTGAAGGTTCGAGAAAGTCTAAAGTTGTGTCTCCGGTAAGGACACGAGCTCCAGATACTCCAAAAGACTCTGAGTCAAGCACTTCAAGCTCTGAGCTATCTGATGGAGAGTTTTCACTCATTTCCAAGTAGTTCAAGAGACTGCTCAGCAAGAGGAGACGGATAAATAATCAGTCTTCCTCATCTGACTTTAGAAGATCACATCGTGATGGTGATCGCTCCAAGAAAAACTACAATAAAGAGGAACGATATAAATCTAAACCGAATAAACATTCTTCCTCAGACGTTGTGTGTTATTGTTGTAATAAGGCAGGACACGTGATTGTGGAGTGTCCGTACAAAAAGAAGGAAGGATCCAAGAAAGTAGAGAAGAGATCCTTCCCGGGCAAGAGGAAAGAAGAAAAGAGTTTTGTCACCAAGAAGTTCAAGACTCTCAGTGACAGTGACTCGAGTGAGTCTAGTTTAGAGAATGAGGCAGCTTACTTGGGGCTTATGGCTCGATCAGACGAGAAAGTCGGCGACTTCGAGTATCACGGGAAGGTAAACTCGTGCGCGATACTCTCTGAATCGGAAATGTCAACTAATGGTCGTGAAGGCTATTCTTCTGATAAAGACAATTCAGACTTGATGGCACAGCATCAGGAACTTTTGAAAGCTTTTGACAAATGTCGCAAGGTAGTCAAAAAGCAAGCAAATGTGATTGCCTCCCTCAAGGCATTGGAAACAAGTCTAGAGGAGAAACTTGCAAAATTACTCTCTCAGAGATGAAGTCCAATACATGAAAGAGGAATCGAAATGATTGGCTGAGACATTAAGCTTAAAGGAGAAATACTTAGATGAGTGTAGAGAAAGCTCCAAACCTTGTATATCCTTCTTGAATTAATAATTACAAGTATGAATACATTTACATAGGTGAAGAAGGAAGAGAGAAATCTCAATCCAAGATGTGGGACTAATACAAATAGAGAGAGAGAGAGAAGAGGGAAGAGTGGGCCCCTAGATGGGCCTTAAAGTAGGTTTTTCTAACAATCCCCCGCAAGCTGGAGTGTACAAGTCGTAGGCACCAAGCTTGGATAAAAACTGGTAGTATAGAGGCCGGGAGAGAGCTTTAGTCAGGATGTCAGCAACTTGTCTTGCAGCAGGAACATGCTCTAAATTTATCTTCTTTGCATGTACCTTTTCTTGGATGAAGTGACAGTCAACTTCAATATGCTTTGTGCGTTCGTGAAATACAGGATTCTTGGCAATATGGATTGTCGCTTGACTGTCACAAAATAGAGTCGCTGGCGATGAGAGGCGAACACTCAAGTCTCTCAGAAGGCTCTCAAGCCAAGTCAACTCGGAAACAACAGCAGCCATAGCGCAGTACTAAGCTTCAGCAAAAGAGCGAGCAACCACATTCTGTTACTTGCAATGTCAGGTAATGAAATGTCCACCAAAGTAGGTACAAAATCCTGTTGTGGAACGCCTATCATCAATGGACCCGGCATAGTCAGCGTCAGAGTAAGCGACAAGGGATAAAGAAGTGGATGGCTTGTACACAAGCCCTTGTCCTGGAGCGTTCTTGAGATACCGAAGAATGCGTTCGACAGCTTGAAGATGAGATGTCCTCGGGGCATGCATAAATCGACTCATGACTCCAACGGCAAAGGAGATGTCTGGTCGAGTAACTGTAAGGTAGATCAATTTCTCAACCAGACGTCTGTAGTATTCCGGATTCGTAAGCAGCTCATTGGAGCCAGAGCTATGGGCCGATAGCCTGTGATTCGCGTCCATTGGAGTATCCGTAGGTTTGCATCCTGAATAGCCAGCATCATGAAGAAGATCCATACAATACTTCTTTTGGGATAATACAATACCATCAGGTCGTCGTGCAACCTCAAGCCCGAGAAAATACCGTAGGTTACCAAGATCTTTGGTCTGAAAGGCGGAGTTCAACTGTTGCTTGGTATGTTGTATCTCAGTAGTATCGTCGCCAGTAATGAGGATATCGTCAACATAGACAAGTAGAATCACTGTTCCGGTTGGCCGATGTCGAGTGAAGAGAGAGAAGTCAGCCGAGCTCCTAGTGAAGCCAATATTGCGGACTACCGTGCTGAATTTGTCAAACCAAGCGCGCGGGGATTGTTTGAAAGCATAAATAGATTTCCGCAGATGACAAACCCGAAACTCCCCCGTGGTCTCAAACCCGGGAGGTTGATGCGTATAAACAATATCCTGAAGATCACCATTGAGGAATGCGTTCTTAACATACAGCTGATAAAGAGGCCAATGACGGCGAACAGCCAAGGATAGAAGAACTCGGGCAGTGTTCATTTTGGCCACTGGGGAGAACGTTTCCTCATAATCAAGGCCATGTTGCTGAGTAAAACCCCGGGCCACAAGGCGGGCATTGAAACGCTCAACGGTGCCATCCGCCGCATGTTTAATAACAAAGAGCCACTTGCAGCTAACACAGGATTGACCTGCAGGAAGAGAAACCAGATCCCAAGTGCGGTTGGCCCAGAGAGCCCGCATTTCATCTTTCATGGCCGCCCGCCAGCCGGGGTGGTGAAGAGCCTCCTGTACAGAAGTAGGAGTGGAGGTAGAGGATAAAGAGAGAGCACTCTGACGGAGTTCCGGAGAGAGGCGGTGAAGAGAGACAAAGTTGGTCATCGAGTGGGCAGTGGAAGCAGTTGTCGGATCCGCAGGTTGCAAAGCATCAGTAGAGCGGGGCAGCTCTCGTAGGGTAGTAGACGAGGGATGACGTCGAGTGTACACACGAATGACTGGTGGGGCAGGTGGTTTAGGTGGGATGGTGGGGAAGGTAGATGTGAGATGGTGGAAGTGACAGGGATAACAGGTCGCGGGAGAGGTGGCGTAAGAGGAGGGTCAGGAGATGGAGAGTAGTAGGGCTGATGTTTGAGGAAGGTGACATCAACAGAAGTAACCACCTTGCGGTCCGTGGGAGAAAAACAAATGTACCCCTTCTGAGTGCGAGAATAGCCCACAAACATATATTTAGTGGCACGGGGAGCAAGTTTGTCAGTGGACGGACCAAGATGATGAATAAAACACACACAACCAAACACGCGTAGGGTGATGGAGAATGGAGGGTGGGAGGGAAACAGGAGATTGTAGGGAACCGCAAAATTGAGGATAGATGAGGGCAGGCGGTTAATAAGAGTGCAAGCGGTTGAAACCGCAAAATTCCAATATTGTTTTGGAACATTCATCTGAAGCATAAGGGAGCGGGTGACCTCGAGCAGGCGTCGATTCTTGCGTTCAGCAACGCCATTTTGTTGGGGGGTATAGACATAGGAGGTCTGATGGATGACCCCAAACTCCGCACAGAGGTGAGAGAAGGTATGACTGGTGTATTCGCGGGCATTATCGCTGCGGAGGGTTTTAATGGTTGTGGAGAACTGGTTGCGAGTTTCAATAAACAAGGTACGGAATACACCGGGTAATTCAGAGCGTTCACGAAGGAGGTACAGTCAGGTCGCCCGAGAGTAGTCATCGACAAAGGTGACAAAGTAGCAGTATCCAAAAACACTTGTAATTTTGTAAGGACCCCAAATATCGGAGTGAACAAGATCAAAGGGAGCAGGACGCCGAGAAGGATGTGGTGAGAACGTAGAGCGATGATGTTTCTCATAGATACAGGACTCACACGTGAACTCGTGGAAGGACACGTCGGGGAGAGATTTTTTGAGGATATTAAGAGGAGTATGACCCAGACGTCGGTGCCAGTCAACGAAGCTGATAGAAGTCAGCACCGTTGGAGGAGACAGGTTAAGGATATAGAGACTATTTGATAGATGCCCTTTTCCAATGATGGTTTGCGTCTTGCGGTCTTGCACAACACATGAGTTAGAAGAAAAAATAACCGCACAATCGAGGTTAGCAGTGAGTCGGCCAATAGAGAGAAGGTTGAACGAAGAGCCCGGAACATGAAGAGCAGAGCGAAGAGTAATAAAGGGAGTGAGGCGAATGTCTGTAGCACCAGAGACGGGAAGAGTGTCCCCACTAGCAACAGTAATGAACTGGGGATGCACGGAGGGCAAATATTGCGGCGGTTTCCGTGATGTAATGTGGTGAGAGACCCCGGAATCCAAAATCCAGGATGAGCTATGAGCAAGGCAGGAAGTACCATCATCGGAAACAGACACCACAGAGCCCGGAGGGCAGTCGATCATGTTGCAAGGAGTAGTCTGCAGCAGACACGGTGACACCGTCCCAACGGCAAGAACCGGCCATGACCAGTGCAGGAAGAATAATGTTCGCAGCGGCTAGAACCAGAGGTCGCAGCGGATAGGAGAAGATCGCAACAGAAGCAAACACCTGGCGACAGTGAGAAGGAACAGTCAGCGCGGTGACACCAGCGAGTAGGCAGATCGCGACCCAAAGGCGGAAAGAAAGGAGCAGTACGCACGGCCTAGGTGAACACAGAAGCGGTCAAAGCACAGGAAGCAGATCGCAGCGGACAGGAGCAGTTCGCAAGAAGAGAGGGAGAGGCCGGCAGAGCAGATCAATCCGCAAGAGAGGATAGCCGGCAGCGGACAGGAGCAGTCCGCAAGAAGAGAGGGAGAGGCCGGCGGAGCAGAGCAATCTGCAAGAGAGGATAGTCGGTGCGACTAGAGCAGAGACCGCGACCAAGATGCGGGTGAGAAAGGAGCAGCCCGCACGGTCAGGCGGATCACAACAGCGAACTGAGGAAGCAAACCGCGAGTATAGAGACAGAAGCCGGCGAGCTGGAGTAGGTTGAACGCAAGGCAGTCCGCGGACAGGCAGGAGTGGAGAGCAAAGTAGTGGTCAGAGGACAGGCTGCGGCGAGTAGGAAGTCTGCAGCGGACAAAGAAGAAGGTGGCCCCACGGATTATGGAGGAGGAAAGGTCATAAAAGGCGGGGGGGTGGGGGGCCACGGGAGATGGGCCTTAAAGTAGGCTTTTCTAACAATGAGCTAGAAGAAAAGCTCTTGGTGGAGAGGAAACTTGTTGAAAGCTACTCCAAGCCGAGAAATATTCTCCCTCTCATCGATGAATTTTCCGCTCCAAAGAAGGGTAGTGGTCTTCGCCACATAGCTGAAAAAGGCAAGGTTGCTAAGAGAGCGGCCGCCAAAGGTAAAAGGAAGGCACCTCAGAGTCAACCCACCTTTAAGAAGGTGATTTTCCCCACGAATAAATATGACTCTGAGACGTCAAATGGGCACTTCGCTAGGCCTACCTATGTAGAGCCTAAGAAGCGTTATTGAGGATGGACCCGTCCCAGAGACTTTGGGGCAAGTGTTTTTAAGGCTCCTTATGAAGAGATAATTCTAAAAGAGCATGGTCCTTATGTTCATCAACATAATTTTAAGAAAAAATTGAAAGCCAAAACTATCGTACCTAAGGGTAAGGTAACTGAGAAACCTTGTGTGTGCTGCAATTAGCAGGCTTCCACCTTCAAGTCTATATCTCCTGCTAGACCTCCCGTACAAAAGGCAAAGCAGGAATACAAGAGAAGGTACAACTGGTTTGATTGTTGGTGTTGCGATAAAATTGATCATTTTGGCGCAGATTGTTGGTTTAACTCTGCTAATTTTGAAGCTCCACGAGTTAACAGCGTGAAACCGACCACTCACAACGTTAATGCTCCTAGTGGTGTCAAGCTAACAAAGAACCCAGGACCCAAATATGTTTGGGTTCCTAAGGTAAAATGATTTATGGATGCAGGTATGTACAAAGGCCAATAAAACTCTGATCTGGAATTTGGACAGTGGATGCTCTCGGCATATGACCGGGACAAGAAGCCTACTGCGAGAATTTACCCCAATTGAAGACGGTCCAAAAATCACCTTTTGAGGGTCAGATAGGGAAATAACTAAAGGCTACGGTATGATTTCCAACGGCATAGTCTTATTCACAGACGTGTCTTATGTTGAAGTATTATAGCATAATCTGATAAGCACAAGTCAACTATGTGACAAAGGCTATATCGTTGAGTTCTACAAGTACAAGTGTTTGATAAAATCGTCTGTAACTTTGGAGACGATCTTAATTGGCACTCGGAGTAAAAATATTTTTTGTTTAAATTTCCAATGTTTGGACAATTCTACACCAGTGTGATTTTTGGTTAAATATAGTGCGTCTCTTTGTAACCAATGACACAATAGATTAGCACGTATTAATTTCAAAATATTAAACATGTTATTTTCTCACAACTTAGTGCGTGATGCCCCCAGCATTAATTTCATCAAAGAGAGTCTATGTGACACATGCCAGATGGGTAAGCAGACAAGTGTTACCTTCAACGACATTTCTGAAAAAGATTGCTCAAGAAGTTTATACTTATTTCATATGCACTTATTCGGTCTTATGTCAATTCACAGTTTAGGAGGTAAAGTATATACGTTGGTAATTGTTGATGACTACTCACATTTTACTTGGGTGTTATTTCTAAAACACAGGTGAGACATCATTGATTCTTTCACTAATTTTGTCCGGCAAATACAGAACGAATTAAACTGCTCAGTGGTCAAAATCAGAAATGATCACGGAACAGAGTTTGAGTCTGTTGTCATGACAGAATTTTGTGAAAGTCAAAGTATCTTTCATGTGTTTTCCTCCCCGCGTACTCCACAACAAAATGGAGTTGCCGAGAGAAGGAATAGAACCCTAATTGAAGCATGTGCAACTATGTTGAATGACGTTTCGCTAGCATAGTACTTCTGGGCCGAAATAGTTAACACAGCTTGTCACGTGCAAAACAGAGCACTAATCAACAAACACCATCGTATGACTCTCTATGAACTATTGAAATGCAGAAAACCGACAGTGTCCTACTTTAGGATTTTTGGAAATAAATGTTTCGTACTTAACAATGAGAAGTATTATCGCACAAAGTTTAGTGATAAATATTTTGAAGGTATTTTTGTAGGTTATAATAGTCATAATAAGGCATATAGAATTTTTAATAAAAAAAACCCTAGTGATAGAAGAGTTTATCAATGTTTTATTTGATGAGACAAGCATGCTTCATAGCAGCCCGTCTAGTGTTGTTGGTGTAGATGCAGGTACCAGGTTCAAGGATATAAGCATGGAGGGAGCTGTCAAGGAAGAGGCTCCAAGTTCAGTCAAGGTCGTTGATCCAAGTATGATGGATGAAGAACGATTAGATGAAGAACAACCTCAACCTGCAGGAGATGCAGTGGACTTAGCAAAACCTATTGGCGAGAGAAGAAGAAATCTAGCGTTCGGACATATGAGAGATCATCCGGTTGACCAGATCATTGGAGAGCCAGGTAACGGTGTTAGAACCAAAAGAGGTACAGCTAACGAGATATTGCATCTTAGTTTTCTGTCTCGGGTTGCGCCAAATAAGTTTGAAGAAGCAAAAAAGGATGTCTCTTGGATCATGGCAATCCAAGAGGAGCTCAATCAGTTTGATATATGCAAAGTCTGCGAGTTGGTGCCCAGACCCAAGGGGCAGAAAGTGATGGGCACCAAATGAGTTTTCAGAAACAAGCTAGGCGAGAATGGCGTAATCATAAAGAACAAAGTCAGACTTGTAGCACAAGGATACAGACAAGAAGAAGGGATCGACTTTGACCAGACCTTTGCTCCAGTGGCCAAGCACGAGGCGATCAGGTTGTTTCTTGTGTATGCTGCCCTCAAATGGTTCAAGGTCTATCAAATGAACGTAAAATCAGCATTGCTCAACGGGAATCTAAAAGAGTAAGTATACGTAGTTCAACCTCCAGGTTTTGTCAACTTAACTTTCTCTGACTAGTATTGTTGTATTTTCGTATGTTATAATAGTCATAGTAAGGCATATAGAATTTTTAATAAAAAAACCCTAGTGATAGAAGAGTTTATCAATGTTGTATTTGATGAGACAAGCATGCTTCATAGCAGCCCGTCTAGTGTTGTTGGTGTAGATGCAGGTACTAGGTTCAAGGATATAAGCCTGGAGGGAGCTGTCAAGGAAGAGGCTCCAAGTTCAGTCAAGGTCGTTGATCCAAGTATGATGGATGAAGAACGATTAGATGAAGAACAACCTCAACCTGCAGGAGATGCAGTGGACTTAGCAAAACCTATTGGCGAGAGAAGAAGAAATCTAGCGTTCGGACATATGAGAGATCATCCGGTTGACCAGATCATTGGAGAGCCAGGTGACGGTGTTAGAACCAAAAGAGGTACAGCTAACGAGATATTGCATCTTAGTTTTCTGTCTCGGGTTGCGCCAAAGAAGTTTGAAGAAGCAAAAAAGGATGTCTCTTCGATCATGGCAATCCAAGAGGAGCTCAATCAGTTTGATAGATGCAAAGTCTGCGAGTTGGTGCCCAGACCCAAGGGGCAGAAAGTGATCGGCACCAAATGAGTTTTCAGAAACAAGCTAGGCGAGAATGGCGTAATCATAAAGAACAAAGTCAGGCTTGTAGCACAAGGATACAGACAAGAAGAAGGGATCGACTTTGACCAGACCTTTGCTCCAGTGGCCAAGCACGAGGCGATCAGGTTGTTTCTTGTGTATACTGCCCTCAAATGGTTCAAGGTCTATCAAATGAACGTAAAATCAGCATTGCTCAACGGGAATCTAAAAGAGGAAGTATACGTAGTTCAACCTCCAGGTTTTGTCAACTTAACTTTCCCTGACTATGCTTATTTTCTCAATAAAGCTCTTTCGGCTTAAAACAAGTTCTCCGAGCTTGGTATGAGATGTTGTCTAGTTTTCTTCTTGAAAATAAGTTCACAAGAGAAAAGATAGACAAGACATCATTTCATAGGGAAATAAAAGTCAAAATTTTGCTAGTGCAAATCTATGTCGACGACATCATTTTTGGCTCTACGGAAGACAACTTTTGCAAGAAGTTTTCCAAACTTATGGAAGAGAAGTTTGAAATGAGCGGTATCTGAGAGCTGAACTATTTCTTAGGAGTTCAGGTGAAACAATCTGAAGATGGAATTTTCATCTCTCAGACGAATTTCACCAAAGAGTTACTAAAAAAAATTCGGAATGGAGATTGCAATCTCGATGAGAACCCCAATGAGATCAACTATGTCTCTCGACAAGGATGAAAAAGGGAAAACTTTTGATGAAACCAAGAACAGAAGCATAATTGGATCATTGTTCTACCTCACTGTTAGTAGACCCGACATAATATTTTCAACATGTGTGTGCGCTAGATTTCAGGTGAACACTAAGAAATCTCATTACGTCGCTGCAAAATGAATTTTAAGATACATTAAGGGTACACTCAATCTTGACTTATGGTACACAAAAAGTAATGATCTCGGGCTAATTGGATTTTCAAATGCAGATTTTGCAGGTAGCAGGGATGACAGGAAAAGCACTTTCGGGATGTGTCAATACCTCTGAAAAAGGCTTATTTCATGGATCAGTAAGAAGTAGAATTGTGTGGAAACTTCAACTGCCGAGTCAGAGTATATCTCTGCGGATAGTTGTTGTGCACAACTTTTATGTATCAGAAATCAACTTGAAGACTACAACCGAACAAAGCACATCGAAGTTCGATATCACTTCATCTGGGAGCATGTGGAGAACAAGGATATAGCCCTCAGCTGTGTCTCTACGGATAAGTAGGTCGCAGATATTTTCACGAAGCGACTAGACGTGACCAAGTTCTCATTTTTTAAAATGGAACTGGGTATGTTAAACAAGGACTCGTGAAGAGGGCCAAAAAGACAGGAATTCTCTCGGGAAATTATTCAGAAAGCAGAAAAAATTGTCCAAGGCAAATTCATTGAATATCGGTCAGCAGAACTCGGCGATTTGTCGGATATACAAGGCTAATTTCGACGAATTTTACTATGCATCCAGTCAATTTTGTCGAATTTCACTTAGGTCAAAAAATTCTTTCCTATATTGGATCTGAAAAGTCACAGCTTATCAGGTACGCGTCTTTCCCATGTCAAATTTTAAATTATATATATATATATATATATATAAAATAAGGGTTGGGGGAAACCACTCCAATCGTCGAAAGAGACTCTGATTCCACGCTGAACTGGTATCTCTCCCGACGATTCGTTTTCCAGAGACTGTGCATCTTCTCTGTCTCGAAGGTCCGCCGTCTGCAGTTTGATTCCGCCGCTGATTTGTTCTCATCACGTCAGTCAGTAGAAGAAATCCAGTCAGGTTCTGACAGGTCCAATCAGAGTCGAACTCACTGTTTTCAGATTTCTATTCTCCATGGCCGCTCGAAGTACCAACGGTTTGCTAGGTGGTGGAGAACTAGTTCGAACAAGGTTTGCCACTGCTTCAGACGAGTTCAGAAATGTGATTCTCATGTTAGAAGCTGCAGGACTTTCCGTCGTGCTAGAGCACCTGTGCAAGATTTTGGATAAAGACGTTTTGGAGTTCTTTCAGCATGCTAAACTCCGCATAGAGGATACTGTTGTTAAGAGCAAGGTTCGTCAGACCAAAGTCAAGGTGAAGGCATCCATCCTCACAAGGTATTTGCGGCTTCCTACTTGTGAAGAGGCTGATTACCTCGAAGAGGAAGACTTTACCAGGACTCTATTGTTCTGTGGACTGCCAAGAGGCACAAAATCAGTTAAGAGAAAAGGGAGGAATGAGGAAGGAAAGCTATTTTCTGATATCATTGGTAAAGTGTTGCATTACAAGACAGGATCCCATGACTACCTTTCCTCAGAGATGTTCAAAATACTTGTGGCTATCATCTGCAAAAATAGAATAGATTGGGGTGCACTGTTGTTTGAGAAGATCAAGGATAGTCTGCGCACACACAATTTTGGAAGAATACTCGGCTTATATCTGAACCAGAAGGACCGGGACAAATTTGATGTCCAAGGGAGTACCTATCCAGCACTTGAAGAAAATTGATTCTTCAATCTTCTCGAGGTGGGATAGGAGGATCTTGAGGCCAGGGGGAGCCAGAGATTTGTCTGAGGAGGAATAACATGTTCCTGAGGATAGGATTCCTTCTCCAACCCCCAAGGAAACTCCTGAGAGATTGAGTGCAGGAGCTGAGGGGGAGCCAACTGATACACAAGTGGCAACTGAACAAGTGCCCTTGAGTGTTCCTTCTGAGACAGTTACAGGCAGTGCTGCTACTGATGAGATAGTGCCTGATGATGACAAAGTTGATGATGTTGCTAAAGATGATCTGAATGTTGTTGATTACGAGATAGATACTGATGAGGTACTGGTTGTCGTTGATGAGCCCAAAGCTGCTGATAATGTTAATGATGGTGTTGAGCAGGTGTCAGTGGACAACATGATTGTCCTTCTACCAGATATTATTCCTGCTTCAGCTTTTGAGGGGGAGGCAACTCAAACCTTGATATCCATTGCTACTCTGGTTGACAGGTTTATCTGCAACCTAAAGAAGAGAGTTGCCCGGGCGTCTGGTATTCCCCCAGCTGTTCCAGAGGAGGTAGTTGATATTTCTGACGAGGTAGGAGATGCAGAGGAGCATACTCATGTCCTAGCTGTTGAAGATCTCAATTTGTTGGGTAAGGCTCGTTTATCTCTGACAGATGAGTCCCCCAGTGATTTAGAAATCCATGCAGATCTTCCCTCTCTTCCCAGTATTCCTACTACAGATGTTCCAAGTTCTAGTGCTGACAGTTCTATTCTGAAGACCATAGAAGTCATGTCGGCTAAACAACAAGCTTACTTTGATTCCTCAATGCAAAAAGTTATGAAAAAGGTCAAGGAGACAGAGAAAGATCTGAATAACGGCCTTGCGGAGGTCAAGGTCAGGTTTGACAAGCTGGACTCCTAGTTTGTGCAGGGTCGTGAAGCTCTCATTCATAGCATGGTCGGGCTAAAAAGTAATGTGGAAGTTCTTCAAAATGTTGATAAGAACGTTGTAATCATGATTGAGTTTCACAATCGATCAATGGCTCATTTTGACACGATAATGGAATCCTATGCAAATGTTATAGCTGAGGAAGTCAGAAAGGGGGAGGATGCCCTTCAAGCTAAGGTGGATATTGTTGAGGCTGCAATGTTTGCAAACTTCCAACAAGTCAATGACTACAGTTATGACAATTTTGTGTTGCTACATAGTCAGATGTTTGGAAGATCAGGTCAGGATAATACAAGATTTCAAGTAGCTGTTGTGCCTGCTCCAGTAAATGATGAGGTTCATCATGCTCAGGATTACTATCAATGTTGGACAGACACGCAAGATGTTTCTCAGGACAGGTCTGCTGCTGCTGCTGTTGTGTTTCCAGAGATTCAAATGATTGAAGATATTCCCCCTCCAGTGTACAAAAGGAGAAGATACGGTGAAGTCACATCTGTTGTCAGGTCAGAGACACTCAGAGAAGAGTCAGTTAGAGAGATGTCTGAGGTGTGGCGTCCAATTTCAAGAGAAATTGTATTAGACTCTTTCACCATGGTTGATATTGGAGGAGAAAGTAGGTGGGACCACTATGACAGAGATGAGTGGCACAAGTATGAGGTGGTCAGCGCGAAGAGAAGAATTCACTTCAGAAAGCACAGACATGATGATCCAGCTGCACCTCCAGTCCCTCCGAGATATTATCATAAGCCCAAGGCTTACTTCATCCGACAGCGTCCAAAGAGCCAGGGCGGGCAGGGATGATGGTTTTTATTTTTTTTATGGATTATTATGTGTGGTTATGGTTGCCCCCTAACTATGAACTCTTAATGATATATATAATTAAATATTTTGACAAGAATGTGTGTTGTGTTCAATTTTCTTTAATTCATATATCTTTTCAGTTTTATGTTTTTATTATTATGATTGTGCAATTCACCTTAGCTTATAGATTCTGACTTTTCAAATAGGGAGAGATTGTTGGGTATTGTATCCACAATAACACTGATTTAAAGAAGGGTCCCAGTAGGCTAAGATGAATTGAGTATGTATTTGATGCTCTGTTTTAGGTATATGCTTGCAGATGTACATTGCTAAGTACAAACCAATGTCAGGTTACAGCGGATCAGCAAACACAGTACTATACAATGTAATCCCTCATTGTATAGGACAGTGTGTTGACTCACGTGTAATCATTCTATTGGGGTGTACTTCTATCCCAAGTGCATGAGGAGGATCCAGGAAGTAGAAGGAATCAGAAGGACGGAAATTTTACCCAAGTAAAATTCGTCGAGTATTGTAAGGGATATTCGTCGAATTCGTCGAGTATAATCGTTGATACTCGTCAAATTCGTCGTGTATACTTATTAACACTCGTCGAATCCAATATATTGTACTTGAGGTAAAATCTCTGAGAGTTGGAAAATCCACTAAGTAAAAAGCGTCGAGTATTCTCGTGTATACTGGTTGAATTCGTCGAATGTATCTAACGATACTCGCCGAATCTGTCGAATATACTAGTCGATACCCGACGAATTCGTCGAGTCAATTCGATTTTACTTCTCTGGATTTTCTAAGTATAATTTGTCGACTATCACTGGGTCAAGCGTCGACAGCGTCGAATGAGATTGCTGATATTCGTCGACTGCGTCGAGTGTGTTGAAGGCGTCGACTGCGTCAAGTGTGTCGAAGGCGTCGAGTGCGTCAAAGGCGTCAAGTGCGTCGAGTCAGCCAGCTGATACTCGTCGAATTCGTCGAGTATACTAGCCGATACTCGTCGAATTCGTCGAGTATGACTTTAGCACGGAGTTGAGTGGCTAGCTGGTTTGAGCTGAATTTTCTCCAAGTACATTTCGTCGAATATCACTACTAGTTCGTCGAGTATACTCAGCTATACTCGACGATACTCGACGAAAAAGACTTGGGCTATTTTTCCATCTTCTATTCAAACAGCGGCTAAGGTTGAACGACGGCCATGTATAGTAATTCTGCAAGTCTCGTTTTGGAAATTCCTTTATTGTCGTTGTTATTGAGGATACCTATAAATACCTAGGGTGGATTTTTCATCAACCCTAATCGTGCTAATTTTCCAAGATTAAAAATCGTAAAAGATTCCAAAAAGAGAAACCGTCGGCTCCTGTACGTATGTAACATCCGTTCGGCCGATGCAAGCAGTGCACGATTCGATCTCCCTCTTCTGATTCGATTGGATCTTTGTATTTTGAAGATCTCTAATCCTTCAGATCTAGTCTTTTCGAGATTCAAGATTCAAAGTCTTCAAGATTTCCGATTTCACCGTGTTCTCCAAGATATTCAAGTTCAACTTAAACGAATAAAGACGGATAGAAGACTTTAGATCTTGTCAAGTTTTTCTTGTAAAACTATTGTGTAATTTTCATTTACATTTGTAGGAGATTCATCTCTGAGTTGTAGATCTGTTTGTGGATCGAGTTGTAGATCTGTTTGTGTATCGAATTGTAGATCTGTTTGTGGAACTAGTTGTAGATCCGGTTGTGGATCGAGTGGTAGGAGAAGTGTCTCTGAGTTGTAGGAGTTGCGGCTCCGAGGTATAAGATTTGTTGAAATCTGAGAAAGATGAAGTAGCCGAATCGAACCCTTCGTGGTAGATAGGCGATGCGGGATAGTGGACGTACACAACTCGGGGAACCACTTTAAATCTTTGTGTTTGTGTGCTCTTTTTTTAAAGTATTTTTATTCTGCGAAAATACACAGACATCACTTATTCACCCCCCTGTAGGTGATTTAGGTAGACACTAGATACTTTCACTACCTACAGCGCCGTCGATCGCATCGGGATCCACCACTCATGAGTTGAGCGTTAAGAGCATCATGGAGACCAGACTCCATCAGTGCATTCTTACTACAGACATTGGTGGCACCTGGGTACTTGCAGCAGAGCTCGATCGCCTCTTCCCTGAACTTCGACTTCAGTACGGCCGTCTCCATTCATCGGAGATGACAGCTTTTCAGTCGAGGAGAGCCGATTGGCAAGAACACTCTTTTGTCGACGACACTTGGATGACTTCCGGTGGACCTCTGAGTTTTACCTGACATACAGCGAGAGAATTCTGATCTCAATTCATCGGAAAATGAATTCTTTCAAGCCGGCGAGATTGAAGCGGAGCTTAGACGAGGACTTGCAGTGGATGACGAGTTTTGGGCTCATTCGGGGCTGATATTACGACTTTCCATATATGGCGTGCCCGGATCGACGATCGGACTCCGCAGATGTGTTCGGATTCGCGTGGCAAATCGATTTGATATATTATTTCACTATTTTGCATATTTCACCAAGGTTTGCCCTAACCCTAAGCTTCTTTTTTCCCTCACAATCTCCCACCCGCAGCCCCCAACATCCCCCAAAATCCATCCACAGTTGGCGATTCAGAATCCCTTTGTCTATTCATGTTTACGGTTCAATAATTAAAATCACTATTCCTAACATAAAGTTTTCCCTCGCCTCCCTGTGCCACTGTCACCCCTCCAGGCCTTCCTCAGTCGTCCGCCTCCCCACCTTCCTATGTACCCTTAGTCGACCACCCCCATTCTCCCAGAAGCCACTGACGCCTCCCACCATCTTCCTTGTTGCAGTCGGCCCCCCTCAAATCCCTACAACTCCTGGGCGCAGACCCCCCCCCCCTCCACGTGGAACCACCCTCTAATTCCCTCCTCACCACGGATCAGTCCAGATCCGGAAATTTCAGCAACTGATCTGTCTTCCCCTCCACCCGTACTCCACCTCATAGCCTGGATCTGTTACCAAACATTGGATCCATCCATCCTTCGCCCGGATCTATCCATACGTGGCAGGATCTATCCATTTTCGATCTGTCCAGACTATGTTCTCTAGTCTCAGGTCGACGAACTCAGTTCTCTGCCCGACGAATTCTGGATTATCTACTTCAACAACTTAGAACCAGAAGACTTGTGTCAACACTTAGAGTATATGTCGACACTAACTGAGTCGACACTAAAAGAACTTGTGTCGACACCCAGATCATCGGTCGACATTTTGGAAAGGCTGTGTCGACACCACACAGAAGACTTGTGTCGACACCCAGGTTATCAGTCGACACACAGAATATTTGACAACTCCAGAAACTCAGCTCGTCAAACTTCAGACACAGAAAAGACAAAGTTTCTGAAGCATACAGTTCTGTTATCAGATCGACGATCTTGGAACTCAGCTCGACGAACAGAAGTTATCTGATCGACGAACACAGCAACTCAGCTCGACGAACTGTGAACTCAACTCAACGATTTCTGTCATCTGTTCGACGATTCCAGACTTAGTCATTTCCAGCTATGTCCCCATTATTACTACAATAATTCCTGGGTAATCAATGCTCTAACATTCTCTGAATATAACCATTAGAGGAGCATTGATTAGGATATTCTCCAGGATTATTGCTTGTCATTTTTTCCACGGGACAGTTGGGGAAATTATTCAATGCTGCTTATTCTCTAGGCCGTCAGCATTGAATGTAGAAGGAATTCAAAATTCGAAAGACCAATTTCACCAGAAAATATAAAAAGAGATTTCTCTCTTTTCTTATAGAGATAGATAAAAAGAAAGTCAGAAAAATATACAGAGAGAAGATTACTGAATCAGACAAGAAAAAAACAACCTGTCTGCTCTCAATCTTACACAAGATTTCTGATATAGAAGAAAGCCCTTGACCAGAACATCATCTGTCATCTGAAGAAGAAGAAGAACAATCATTTAAATATCAAGAGTTTTCATTCTTCAAACTCTCCAGGACACTTCACCGGACAAAAAATCTTTCATCTGTCAAAGAAGTTCCTGAAGATCTCTTTGATCAAGGCTGAAAGCTTGAAGACCTATCACCCTGTGCAAAGCTCCAGTTCCCCTGAACTCTTCTACATCTCAGGGGGAGCTTTGACAACATCACTAAATCCACTTAAGTCTTCTCAGTTTATTGAGAAAGAGAAGAGCTCATCACTCTCTCATCCCCACCTCTCAAATACATACCTAGGAAGCAAGATCTCGGCGAGAGCAGCTCAAATCTGTTGTTACCCGAGAGAAACCAGCCCTAACTCAACAGCTATCGCCGGCCAAAGCTCCCAGCTCCACCGCCTCCCAAGTTCCTTCCGCTGGAAACCAGCCACTAGCTTCGGGAAAAAAAGAGAAAATGAGGAGGAAGAGGAGGATAGCTGGCTTCTAAATGCATATATAGTAACGTCCGAGTCTAAGGTCGACATACTGCTGTCGGCACAATGTGTCGACACAATGTGTCGACACACCGCGGTGTCGACACAATGTGTCGACACACCCTGGTGTCGACACACCACGGTGTCGACACAATGTGTCGACACACCATGGTGTCGACACCCGACACACCATGGTGTCGACACCATGTGTTGACACACCAGTTATGAACTTGGGGGAAATGTTAGAATAAGTGAACCTGCGGAAGGGGAGATGGGAAGCAGCGAGCCGGATCTAAGCAGAGAGCCAGAGCAAAACCTGCGGGAGGAAGACGGGAAGCGGAAGCCCTAGCGAACTTGCTGGAGGAATATTAGAACGAAAGACATTCAGTTATGAACGGGAGGAAGAAAAAGAAGAAGAAGAAGAAGAAGAAGAAGAAGAACCTGCGGGAGGGAGAACCTGCGGGAGGGAGAACCTGTGGTAGGGGAGACGGGAAGCCCTAGCGAACGGGAGCAGACAGGAAGCCCTAGAGGGAGAAATAAAGTTTACGCGCAGAAATAAACCATACGCCAAATAAACCAAACGCGAAGCGAAGCGGGAGCCGGAGCGAGAAATAAGATTTTTGTGCCTAGGCATCCAGGCGTCGCCCTGGGCGCCTAGGCGCCTCTAGGCGGGTGCCTAACACAAGTGTTGTTAGGCGTGCACCGCATAGCTCTCTTGTGGGCGCCCGGGCGCCCGGGCGCCTAGGCGTCGCATAGGCGACGCCTTGATAACACTGGTTAGAAAAGCTCATGTAATTGGCCCAGTATTGGGCCCATGTATTTTCTACTTTTTTCTCCTCCTATTAGTCCCACATCATTGTATAGGATTTCTTCTCTTTTTCCCTCTTCTATATATCTGTATTCTCCCCTTGTATTTACACACACAAGCAATACATACAAGTTTTGAGCTCACTCAACAGGATCCAACAAATCAAGCAGCACTTGAACTCTGCTTTTGAAACTAAAGATCTGGGAGATCTTTGTTATTTTCTTGGACTTGAGATAGCCAGACAACTTGATGGCCTCATACTATCACAACGGAAGTACTGTCTTGACCTTCTCAGGATACAGGCTACTCAAGATGCAAACCTACTGACACCCCTATGGATGTCAATAACAAGCTCTGCGCTTATGAAACTGACTCTGATCCTCTACATACGAATCCAGAGTATTATCGGTGTCATATTGGAAAGCTGATATACCTGACGGTTACAAGACCTGATATCTCATTTGCGGTTTGAGTTGTCAGTAGTTTCATCTGTTTATGCATGCTCCGCGGACCTCTCATCTTCAGGCTGTCGAGCGCATTCTCAGATACTTAAATACTGCTCCGGAACAAGGGCTTGCGTAAAACCATCCTCTTCTTTATCTCTGGTTGCATATTGTGATGTTAATTATGCAGGATCTCGTGATAATCGACGATCCACAACAGGTTTCGGTACGTATTTTGAAGGAAATCTTATTACCTAGCGTAGCAAAAAAGCAATTAGTTGTTCCTCGCTCATCAGCTGAAGTTGAGTATCGTGCAATGGCGGATGTTGTGTCGGAACTCATCTGGCTAGAAAGTCTCTTTGGGGATTTGGGTGTCACACTGTCCTCCCCAGCTATTTTGTTTTGTAACAGTCAAGTTATATATATTGTCAAGAATCTCGTATTTCATGAGCGAACCAAACACATTGAGGTTGATTGTCACTTCTTTCGAAAAAAGGTTCAATTAAAGAAGTTGGAATTAGAGCATGTCTCGGCTACCGGGCAAGTTGCAGATATTCTCACTAAGGTCTTACCTCGACCATTGTATCATCAGTTTTTGTCCAAGTTGGGTGCCTACGATTTGCATGCTCCAACTTGCGGGACAGTGTTAGAAAAAGTCATGTAAAATAGGCCCATTACTATGGCCCATGTTGCGGCCCACTTGTTCACTTATATTAATCTCACATCTGAAGATTAAGATTCTTCTCCTCTCTCTCTTCTTATAAATATGTACATTATCAAGTTGTAAAGTAGACTGTTTTGGATTAAGAAAAATTCTCCTTATTTTTCCACCTTTTTCTACAATGACAAATAAATTTCCAGGAATGATATTATTTCTATCTTGATATGCATCTTTATTCAGAGGATCATGTAGCAACATGTGATAACATCAATAGCCATCACACAATATTAAGTAGTAAATTAAGGCTCGGTTTAGATAGACGGCGGGACGCCTATGCGGGAGCAGCCGCAGCCGCAAGACAGGAAAACAAACAACTCTCCTGCGAGCGCACGTGGCGTTTGCTCCCGCCCTCCCTCTGCGGAATGGAGAAACAGCTCCCTTCCCAGTCGCAGCCCTCCCCCTCCGATCTCGAACTCTGGCCGCATTTGATGGGTTCCGAGCCACGGCCGCCCTACCAAGCAGAGCCTAAGAGTGCAATGTTTCAGTGCGAGTGGCATTCAATACATATTGCACACTTATGCATTCAAAACAACAAAAGGAATATATAAAAAGTTCAGTTATTAATACTTCCTTTTACAGACAAGAAATCAATTACTATGATGTGATAAACGGCAAAACATGAAATACTTAGTACATACCTCTGGTGAATTTCAATTTTCTTTGAATCAATTGAAGCAATCACATCTCCTGCATAAGATAAAGAAAAGGATTAGCATGCACCACCAAAAACAACTATTCATGTGTTCTCATTTAGTATAACTAACATGCCAAGACCATCTTAAATAGAAACTCAAGACATATTGGTGTTCACATAATACAATGAATCACTCAAAAATCTTGCATCAGGCCATGAAAAAAATAAACCCATCCATGAGATGGGCACACAAGAAGAAAAGATCACTATGATTTGAGATACTAGGCACACGAACATAATTATAGTTTATAGGCATGGAAAAAATATAGATTTTAAGGCTACATAACATATCTCAAGCCATACCAAATACTAAATTGATAAAGAATAAACTCACGAAGACCGATATTAATGATCCACACCTGCATTAAAAATATGAACCTCTCGTCTAAGATTACCTTTATTGTGGGTCGCTTAGCGCTCCCACGGACCGAAGGAATCGGACCGTCTTAGTTCGAGAATGAATCAAGTGTGCAAACAGTCAAAATATATAACCAACAACGGACAGTAAGTTTTTTACGTGGAAAACCCGGAGGAGGGAAAAAACACGAGGTCATGCGCAGTTCTGACAAAATCTACTAGTTGTAGTTGAGTACAAGAATTGGAGTTTTAAGGGAGTGGCACGCCACCGCACCCTTACAAGTCTCTTGAGAAAAAGCTTAGCCTTAAGCTACACTCGTCGGAGCAGTCACCGGAGCGGAAAAGTCACAAGTGAAGCGAACGTTGAGTAGGAGGATGAACGGAGAGCCAAGTCTTCGCCAGAAAAGCTCAGAGCTCTTTCTTCTCCTTTTTTCTTCGTCCCCTTCAAATGAAGGTTGCACCCCCTTTCATAGTTTTTTTGGGGGGCACGCAAGTAATTGTGCCCTTCTGGAAGCTGAATGGGAGAATTAAAATGATTGATTCCTGTCTCCTGGATCAGTAATTTTTGGAATATTACGACCTTGCCTCGGATGCAGCCTGGGCGGCATGGGCAAGTTTGGCGGCGGTGGCGGCGGTGGAAACGGCGATTAAGGTGGCGATGACGGCGGTGGCGGCGAGGAAGGTGCGTGAAGAGCGCGCACATGAAGGGAGCGAGAGGTCGCGTGCGTGCCCCCTGGGCGCGTGCAAAGCCGCGTGTTGCATAGGCGCACCATGTTTGCGCACGTGCGAACGTGTGTGGGGGCGTGCCGTGACCGCGCGCATGCAAGGGCGCGTTGCCATGATCGTGCATGGCTGTGCACCGCCTCGCGCAGGCATGGCTGAGCGCGGTCTCCGGCGCATGGCTAGGCGTGGCCGTGCGCGTACACGCGCGGGCTTGCGCACTAGGGAAGGGGGCGTGTGAGTTCCAGTTCCTGATGTTGCGCTTGTGTTGGTCGAGGCAGGCCGTTTTGGCGTGCCGGTCGAAATTGCAGGCAATGAACCCCGCCTTGACTTATTTGGATCTTAAGGGAACCTTATTAATACTAAAACAATCGTAGGACAAGATGTGAAGAACACATTTCTTCATAGTCACTTGATTGAGAATGTTTATATGGAACAATTCAGATTATGGAAATTAATGAAAGAATTGAAGCAGTCCCTCGAATCGTGGTTTGGACAATTTACATAGATGACGTATAGTTTGGTATGAAGCGCATACATGGTGATAATTTTGCGGGTGCAAGACATTGATTGTGTTTAAGTTATGTTGATTGTTTTATCTATGATCATTATATAATGAGTGATCTTGCAAGAAGAGAACTAGCACATCTCAGTGCAAATATATGCCGTAAATTTTCTTGCATAAATAAAGATGAGATGCAAAACTCGTGTCAATCTAATGCATTTGTAACAAGCCAAATGATGAGGAAGGAGAGTGGTTCAAAGCCCCCGAGTAGTATCAGCCATCATTGGGAAGCAAGTATATCTTACACACAAGACATTATCTGGACTCAATATATGTTGAAAGATCCCACTAGAGAGCTATTGTATGGGCTCTTCAATATCTAATGGGAGCTCTAGAAAAGATCTAATTTATTGAAGATGTAATGTATATGGCTTGGAGGGTGTTAGAGGCAATTAGCGATTTACTATTTAAAGTTTAAAATTATTTACTTGTAATACCCTTTAATATGTGTAGAGGGTCTTGTTTATTCCGAAATGATACACGATTGTGAAGTTTCAACATGGTATTAGAGCCATAGCCGCTCGGCCAACACTCGCTTCTTCTGCCGACTTCGTCTGCCTCCCTTCCCTCTCAGATCTCTACCATTGGTCCTTCCCTTCCCCCTATATTTTTCCCCTACCTCACGCTTTTGAGCTTCATGTAGCGTGCCAATCAGCGCACAGGCCGATCAGCGGAGCCAGATGGCTCCTCCCCCGTCAACCATCTGATTTTGATGTATTTTTATCATAAAAGTTTTGTTTTTCCCTCCTCTACCACATCTAGGAGAATCGATTGAGGGCTTCACTAGATCTTTTTATATCATCGATCTAGTGTTCTCCTCCATATAGTTCTTCACATGAAAAGGGTTCTACCTCCTTCAGGCATTGTTTGACTTTGACTGTCAAGGATTTAATGATCTAGGATCCTGTGTGGTCCAATTGGTGGTGTTCAACAATTTTTCCGGCAATGGTGCATTTCCAGCGATCTTCCAGTGGTTGTTTATGACCTTATCCGAAATACTTCGGTGTTTTTTTGTTCTTCAATCTCATAATGTCTGATTTGGTTGATTCTCATGATGGCTCACAACCCACTGGATCAACCTGAGTTAGACACGATCATACAACTTCACAAATTACCTCAATTCGTCGTGATATTACAAAGTATTTATCTTGATCTCATCTATTGCATTGGCGCTTAAGAGTCGACGGGTTCTCGCTATATTAACTGTAACAACCATAATTTTAATATGGAAAATTTAACCTTATTTCAGTGTCCGACCTCAAGTGAATTTGGTTGAGCCTACGTCTCATCGAGGTACGAAAGTAGTAGGGTAAATTTTTGTATGACAATCAGTTGAGCGAGTTTAGTCGTTTAAAAGATACTTGGCGTATTTTTAGTGTTAGCACAATTGTGTAGCGTATATATTTATATATCCTAATTCCTAAATGAAAGAGTAAAATGTCACTCAAGCCTTTATCCCACTATAGTGGGGTCGGCTTGAAATAATTTAGAAATATCTAATAAAAATTTTCATATATCTTGCTCCAATTGAAATTAGAGAGAATGGCACGACTAAGTTCTTTTGATTTTCTCCCTTGCGGTTATCATAACCGCAACCTTATGCGGGTCGCTCAGTTTTTAATCTCGTAACCCCCTCTTCGGACCAGGGCGTAACCCTTCTTTCACACTAAAGCCGTCGCTTCTTTCTTCTCCCTCTCGAATTTTTTTAGAAGCTGGCGACGCTTCTCCCAGTCGAAGTCGTCGCGTGTTTACTCCTCCACTGGCGCTGTCGAAGTAGGTTCCAACCTATCGACGAGTTTTCTGAATTCCAGCGTGGAATGAATTTCTCTTTACCCTAGCGTTGTGATTTCAATCAAATAATTTGGTGTTTGGCTGTTTCTTTTCCTACAGAAATTTCTGAAGCACTCAGTGAGACTCCTCGATCGAAACTAGTGGTCGATCGACCCTTCGTTTTCATTTCCTCTAAGGTTTTGTAATGCTTCGCCTTATTTTCAATCAATTTGTGTTTTAAAACTTCCTTATAGAATGTATGGAACTTTACCTAGTTTTGTTGGGACGATACCGGCTGAAGAAGAGGACGTATTTCTTATTTGAAATAGCAATCTCCCCTTTTAGCGAAGTGGTGAGCGTCTCCGCTTTATTATAGCATAATATTCCTTAGAATTTGGAGAGTAATTTAGGTAAGTTAAATACTCCTTTAGGATTTATGAATACTTAAGCATCTTTCGGAAATCAAATTGGTTTTTCAGAAGATTTTTCAAGGGAAGCTATGTCGCCGCATCAAGTTACGAACGACACAATACCGCTATAAGACATCCTTATTTTTTCTGACTAGACATATTAGATAGTTTGTATAGTAGTGTTTATTGTAATTCAGTAAAATTAATATGGTTATATGAAACTGCTTCTATCGTTAGATTTGTAGTTAAATGATCACCTAGCTAGTGTTATGCAGTATGCAATTAATTTCTAAATATCCCAAACAGTTAGACCATACGAACCATATATATACTCATATAGATTTACATACATGAAATATTAAACTCGGGAATATGATTTCTAGTCGATCAAATCAATATGATGAACTGCCTATATCACGCACATATGTTCGCAAGCAGAGTAGCACTAGATAGAAGATGTTTAGTAGGCACGATTGAGACATCCTCCCGTGTTTGATAGAGTCGCACTATCTTTCTCATGGGTCGTAGTGTACATTTGAGTCTTAGATTTTGGGAGATGTTTTTCCCTTGTGAAAATTAGTAGATGCGAGTCCGTATCCGGGAGACACTAGAACGTTTGTGTTCGTTAGAAGGGATTCGGATCGTTAGACTAGTATTGCGCGATAGAAACTACTCTGCCGAGAGATTTAAAGAAGAACAAACATAGGTATTTAGAACTCAAGTATAGATCGTAACTTAGAAACTCCTATTCAACCAAATTTTTGGAACTTGAGTAATTGTGTTTAACATGATTAACTATAACAGATATTTATCGTGCTAATTTTATTTTAGAAAAACATGTATAGTACGCAAGCATATAATTTTTTTATAGTATAATACTTATTTTTAAAAACATGCATACATTTTTTTCAAATAAATTTAGTGTCACTGGGAGCAATAGTTTTTCTTACTCTCTCTTTGGGTTGACCAATTTTTGGATTTGTTGTTACAAGGGACTCATGTGAGAAGTTGTGCCTAGGATGAGCATGTTTTTGGAGTTGCTCCTATAGTTTGTTTCTCTTTCAGTTGTATTTCTTTTTAGTACAGTACTGTTTAGTTCCTGGATACTTGTAATATTAAGGTTTAAGAATTTTTTTGTACCAAACATGTTATATTATTTCAGATATTCAGTCGTTTGGTTCTTATTTTTTCTAGTGCATTTGTGAATTCAGCTTGTTGAGGTATACTTTTTATCCTTAGTTGCACTTTCTACTTCCGCTGTAACTTAAATTTCAGTTCTTTACATTTATGTCTGTTATGTATCAATTTTAATGTTGCTTCTTAGTTTACTGCCTATCGTTGGACCTGACTGGACTGCAGATTTGTTGTTAAACTAAGAAAGGGTGTTACAATTGGTATCAGAGCTACTTTTAGGATCCCATGACCCAAAAAATTCACAGAGCTATAGGATTTTGTTTGAATCACTCCTGTGAAAATAGAGTCATCAAGTTTTACCTAGATTTCAGTTGTGCTTGTGTTTAAGAATATTTTGTATAGTGGATCCTTCAATTTTATCACAGACATCAATAACTTCATTCCTTACATCTTATAGGAATTGTGTACCAATGAGGCGGGCGAACCTTCTAGGCATAATACAACTCCTGAAATAGCCATGGAAGACAATAGTACACCAGCAACGCCTCCAGCATCAGCAGCACCAGCAGTTCCAGACCCAGCAGACATGGCCACTATTATCGATAAGGCGGTGTCCTTAGCCAGGGTGGAATTCAGAAATGCACAGTCTGCTACAGATCCAGCAGCACTACATGTGCCAGCTGGCGGGGACTTAGGGATGGAGCGCTACCTGAGGAATTTTCGTGATCTTCATCCCTCCAATTACATTGGCGAAGAGATGTCGATGGAGACTGAAGATTGGTTAATAAAGACCCAAGAATTGTTCGAGGTGATGGAGTGTCCAGAGAACAAGAAAGTTTCGTTAGCTAGTTTTCTCCTGAATGGAGAAGCCCATCAGTGGTGGACCAAGCACTTAGCGGATGACCCCGCTCGTAAGTGATTTAGTTTAAAATTTCTTTTCCCTGGTATATATTATTTGTTTTAGCGTAATGACTTGTGTTTTCCAACGTTGTCAGGCCGTACCACGAACATGTTTTCATGGAATGACTTCTCAACAGCACTAGCTAGTTTGTTTGTACCCCCGTCTAAGCGTCGCAGTCTCCAGGAGAAATACCATAAGATTATTTAGGGAGACAAAACGGTAGTAGTTTATGAGCGAGAACTGACTCACTTGTCTCGATATGCAGGCACGATGTAAGGGGACAAGAACGAGAAGTACAGTTGTTTTGTGGATGGACTGCGTGATTCACTGAGGCAGCCTTTGATGACGATGGTCAATGCAGATTACAAGAGTTTAGTGGACACTGCTTGGAAGTTGAAAGCTGACCAAAAGAAGGTTCAGAAGCGCAAAAACTTCTGATCGAAGCGACCTCAAGAAGCACCTCAGCAGCAGCAGAGCAAGAATAGCCAAGGCAGGAACTGGAATAAGAAGCAGAGGTTTAATGGTAAGAGAGGTGAGCAGACCGGGGCCAGGATTAAGGATTACCCCATCTATCCTAAGTGTCACTGCCACCATCTGGGTGAGT